>OX424437.1:24256448-24937278 GCA_949152465.1 Cantharis flavilabris | reverse complement strand
TATTTAAATTTTCACACCACGTTTAAAATTTTAATTTGTGGGCTTGCTTCCGTTCGAGTTCGCTATATCATCGAAACATTGCAATATCTTAAATAGTTTTTCTATAAAAAGTATTGTAAATATTGACTAGCAAATTTAAATTAAATTTCAAAATTATTTTTAATTGTATGTACCTATTTGTTTTGATGATTATTTTTAAATTGAAATCCCAAGTAATCCCAAAAAAATAATATATTATGTAGTACCTACTACTAGTCATTAATTTTTACAAACAATAAATATTTGAAAACAATTGTTCAAAAACTTACCCCTTTTGAATTATAGGTTTAAATTTTAGTGGTATCGTTATAGATCTGTGCAATAGCCCACTTAGAATTTTGAATATTTAATATTTCGAATATTCATTAAATTTTTAAATCATTATAATTTGAAAACGACAAGCTTCTGAACACGTTGCACGCTGAAATCATTTGGTTTGTGATGACGATTAGTACTACATAATTTCAATAAAATTTACCATTTACTATTTGCGAATTAAAAATGTATTAAGTATTAAGTATTTTAAAAAGATTATAATACAAAATTCCATGTAATTATTATAGGTAATAATATAAGTGGGAAATACTTACGACCGCTAGTGTATACTTCAATGCTATACTATATATTTTGTAGGTACATACATACACATTATTTTCAATATGGTCCATATTAAATTTTTAAATGTATCTACATAAAATAAAATCGTTAGAAATATTAACATTTATTATTGTTTTATTACCAATACAATCAAATCTAATGCTCGTCATACACGTGCTACAACTACTTAGGTATTATATTATAATCCCACTCTTTACCCAATCTCGTCCATTATAATACCATCTACGCACAATACAAATTATATGCAATAATAACACCGTATTAATATTATTTATTCTATACTAAATATAAATGTGCATAATATTTACATTTAAAAATGTATACACATTCAAATAAATTTCAGTGGTGGATACGAATTTAAAATATAGTATTGTGTGTAATATGATTGTATATTAAAGTACATAGTGTATGGACGACATAATGCAATTGCAACTACAACAATTTATTAACCAATAATAATTTTCGTAAGCTTAAAAAATAACAACTACTATTGAAATGTGTCGCACACGCACTTCGTGCGCGGCGCGGGGGGGGCCAGAGGGGGTTGATTTGCAATCCTGCGTCCAATCGTTCTCGTCCGATTTTTTAAAAAACAAAAAATTGGGCAACGGCACGCGGTGTTCCCAAGCGGTCACCCATCCAAGTACTAACCGCGCCCAACATTGCTTGACTTCCGTGATCGGACGAGAACGGGTATTCTCAATGTGGTATGGTCGTTGCCTTACTATTAATGTAATTTTAGAACCTTTTGACGAGTTTTTATATGAAAAGTGAAGCAAATTATGTGAAGCTCGAAATATAATAAACCGAAAAACCCTTATTAGCCACCGAAAAGGTACGCCTATGGCGTACCTAACTAACGATACCGAACCGAGTAATATTAAGGCTGTAATAATTTGTTGTAGAGTATAGCATGTGCCCTTGCGTACGCACCGCCCATGGCGAGACGACCCGATGTGCATCTCCTACCTAAAAAAAATTCCAATCGTATTTAGTTTGAACCCCATTCTCGTTGGCGTTGTGTAAGATTATGTTAATTTGCGCGCGCTACATGTAATTCTATGGTTGCCTATTTAAATTTTCACACCACGTTTAAAATTTTAATTTGTGGGCTTGCTTCCGTTCGAGTTCGCTATATCATCGAAACATTGCAATATCTTAAATAGTTTTTCTATAAAAAGTATTGTAAATATTGACTAGCAAATTTAAATTAAATTTCAAAATTATTTTTAATTGTATGTACCTATTTGTTTTGATGATTATTTTTAAATTGAAATCCCAAGTAATCCCAAAAAAATAATATATTATGTAGTACCTACTACTAGTCATTAATTTTTACAAACAATAAATATTTGAAAACAATTGTTCAAAAACTTACCCCTTTTGAATTATAGGTTTAAATTTTAGTGGTATCGTTATAGATCTGTGCAATAGCCCACTTAGAATTTTGAATATTTAATATTTCGAATATTCATTAAATTTTTAAATCATTATAATTTGAAAACGACAAGCTTCTGAACACGTTGCACGCTGAAATCATTTGGTTTGTGATGACGATTAGTACTACATAATTTCAATAAAATTTACCATTTACTATTTGCGAATTAAAAATGTATTAAGTATTAAGTATTTTAAAAAGATTATAATACAAAATTCCATGTAATTATTATAGGTAATAATATAAGTGGGAAATACTTACGACCGCTAGTGTATACTTCAATGCTATACTATATATTTTGTAGGTACATACATACACATTATTTTCAATATGGTCCATATTAAATTTTTAAATGTATCTACATAAAATAAAATCGTTAGAAATATTAACATTTATTATTGTTTTATTACCAATACAATCAAATCTAATGCTCGTCATACACGTGCTACAACTACTTAGGTATTATATTATAATCCCACTCTTTACCCAATCTCGTCCATTATAATACCATCTACGCACAATACAAATTATATGCAATAATAACACCGTATTAATATTATTTATTCTATACTAAATATAAATGTGCATAATATTTACATTTAAAAATGTATACACATTCAAATAAATTTCAGTGGTGGATACGAATTTAAAATATAGTATTGTGTGTAATATGATTGTATATTAAAGTACATAGTGTATGGACGACATAATGCAATTGCAACTACAACAATTTATTAACCAATAATAATTTTCGTAAGCTTAAAAAATAACAACTACTATTGAAATGTGTCGCACACGCACTTCGTGCGCGGCGCGGGGGGGGCCAGAGGGGGTTGATTTGCAATCCTGCGTCCAATCGTTCTCGTCCGATTTTTTAAAAAACAAAAAATTGGGCAACGGCACGCGGTGTTCCCAAGCGGTCACCCATCCAAGTACTAACCGCGCCCAACATTGCTTGACTTCCGTGATCGGACGAGAACGGGTATTCTCAATGTGGTATGGTCGTTGCCTTACTATTAATGTAATTTTAGAACCTTTTGACGAGTTTTTATATGAAAAGTGAAGCAAATTATGTGAAGCTCGAAATATAATAAACCGAAAAACCCTTATTAGCCACCGAAAAGGTACGCCTATGGCGTACCTAACTAACGATACCGAACCGAGTAATATTAAGGCTGTAATAATTTGTTGTAGAGTATAGCATGTGCCCTTGCGTACGCACCGCCCATGGCGAGACGACCCGATGTGCATCTCCTACCTAAAAAAAATTCCAATCGTATTTAGTTTGAACCCCATTCTCGTTGGCGTTGTGTAAGATTATGTTAATTTGCGCGCGCTACATGTAATTCTATGGTTGCCTATTTAAATTTTCACACCACGTTTAAAATTTTAATTTGTGGGCTTGCTTCCGTTCGAGTTCGCTATATCATCGAAACATTGCAATATCTTAAATAGTTTTTCTATAAAAAGTATTGTAAATATTGACTAGCAAATTTAAATTAAATTTCAAAATTATTTTTAATTGTATGTACCTATTTGTTTTGATGATTATTTTTAAATTGAAATCCCAAGTAATCCCAAAAAAATAATATATTATGTAGTACCTACTACTAGTCATTAATTTTTACAAACAATAAATATTTGAAAACAATTGTTCAAAAACTTACCCCTTTTGAATTATAGGTTTAAATTTTAGTGGTATCGTTATAGATCTGTGCAATAGCCCACTTAGAATTTTGAATATTTAATATTTCGAATATTCATTAAATTTTTAAATCATTATAATTTGAAAACGACAAGCTTCTGAACACGTTGCACGCTGAAATCATTTGGTTTGTGATGACGATTAGTACTACATAATTTCAATAAAATTTACCATTTACTATTTGCGAATTAAAAATGTATTAAGTATTAAGTATTTTAAAAAGATTATAATACAAAATTCCATGTAATTATTATAGGTAATAATATAAGTGGGAAATACTTACGACCGCTAGTGTATACTTCAATGCTATACTATATATTTTGTAGGTACATACATACACATTATTTTCAATATGGTCCATATTAAATTTTTAAATGTATCTACATAAAATAAAATCGTTAGAAATATTAACATTTATTATTGTTTTATTACCAATACAATCAAATCTAATGCTCGTCATACACGTGCTACAACTACTTAGGTATTATATTATAATCCCACTCTTTACCCAATCTCGTCCATTATAATACCATCTACGCACAATACAAATTATATGCAATAATAACACCGTATTAATATTATTTATTCTATACTAAATATAAATGTCATAATATTTACATTTAAAAATGTATACACATTCAAATAAATTTCAGTGGTGGATACGAATTTAAAATATAGTATTGTGTGTAATATGATTGTATATTAAAGTACATAGTGTATGGACGACATAATGCAATTGCAACTACAACAATTTATTAACCAATAATAATTTTCGTAAGCTTAAAAAATAACAACTACTATTGAAATGTGTCGCACACGCACTTCGTGCGCGGCGCGGGGGGGGCCAGAGGGGGTTGATTTGCAATCCTGCGTCCAATCGTTCTCGTCCGATTTTTTAAAAAACAAAAAATTGGGCAACGGCACGCGGTGTTCCCAAGCGGTCACCCATCCAAGTACTAACCGCGCCCAACATTGCTTGACTTCCGTGATCGGACGAGAACGGGTATTCTCAATGTGGTATGGTCGTTGCCTTACTATTAATGTAATTTTAGAACCTTTTGACGAGTTTTTATATGAAAAGTGAAGCAAATTATGTGAAGCTCGAAATATAATAAACCGAAAAACCCTTATTAGCCACCGAAAAGGTACGCCTATGGCGTACCTAACTAACGATACCGAACCGAGTAATATTAAGGCTGTAATAATTTGTTGTAGAGTATAGCATGTGCCCTTGCGTACGCACCGCCCATGGCGAGACGACCCGATGTGCATCTCCTACCTAAAAAAAATTCCAATCGTATTTAGTTTGAACCCCATTCTCGTTGGCGTTGTGTAAGATTATGTTAATTTGCGCGCGCTACATGTAATTCTATGGTTGCCTATTTAAATTTTCACACCACGTTTAAAATTTTAATTTGTGGGCTTGCTTCCGTTCGAGTTCGCTATATCATCGAAACATTGCAATATCTTAAATAGTTTTTCTATAAAAAGTATTGTAAATATTGACTAGCAAATTTAAATTAAATTTCAAAATTATTTTTAATTGTATGTACCTATTTGTTTTGATGATTATTTTTAAATTGAAATCCCAAGTAATCCCAAAAAAATAATTATTATGTAGTACCTACTACTAGTCATTAATTTTTACAAACAATAAATATTTGAAAACAATTGTTCAAAAACTTACCCCTTTTGAATTATAGGTTTAAATTTTAGTGGTATCGTTATAGATCTGTGCAATAGCCCACTTAGAATTTTGAATATTTAATATTTCGAATATTCATTAAATTTTTAAATCATTATAATTTGAAAACGACAAGCTTCTGAACACGTTGCACGCTGAAATCATTTGGTTTGTGATGACGATTAGTACTACATAATTTCAATAAAATTTACCATTTACTATTTGCGAATTAAAAATGTATTAAGTATTAAGTATTTTAAAAAGATTATAATACAAAATTCCATGTAATTATTATAGGTAATAATATAAGTGGGAAATACTTACGACCGCTAGTGTATACTTCAATGCTATACTATATATTTTGTAGGTACATACATACACATTATTTTCAATATGGTCCATATTAAATTTTTAAATGTATCTACATAAAATAAAATCGTTAGAAATATTAACATTTATTATTGTTTTATTACCAATACAATCAAATCTAATGCTCGTCATACACGTGCTACAACTACTTAGGTATTATATTATAATCCCACTCTTTACCCAATCTCGTCCATTATAATACCATCTACGCACAATACAAATTATATGCAATAATAACACCGTATTAATATTATTTATTCTATACTAAATATAAATGTGCATAATATTTACATTTAAAAATGTATACACATTCAAATAAATTTCAGTGGTGGATACGAATTTAAAATATAGTATTGTGTGTAATATGATTGTATATTAAAGTACATAGTGTATGGACGACATAATGCAATTGCAACTACAACAATTTATTAACCAATAATAATTTTCGTAAGCTTAAAAAATAACAACTACTATTGAAATGTGTCGCACACGCACTTCGTGCGCGGCGCGGGGGGGGCCAGAGGGGGTTGATTTGCAATCCTGCGTCCAATCGTTCTCGTCCGATTTTTTAAAAAACAAAAAATTGGGCAACGGCACGCGGTGTTCCCAAGCGGTCACCCATCCAAGTACTAACCGCGCCCAACATTGCTTGACTTCCGTGATCGGACGAGAACGGGTATTCTCAATGTGGTATGGTCGTTGCCTTACTATTAATGTAATTTTAGAACCTTTTGACGAGTTTTTATATGAAAAGTGAAGCAAATTATGTGAAGCTCGAAATATAATAAACCGAAAAACCCTTATTAGCCACCGAAAAGGTACGCCTATGGCGTACCTAACTAACGATACCGAACCGAGTAATATTAAGGCTGTAATATTTGTTGTAGAGTATAGCATGTGCCCTTGCGTACGCACCGCCCATGGCGAGACGACCCGATGTGCATCTCCTACCTAAAAAAATTCCAATCGTATTTAGTTTGAACCCCATTCTCGTTGGCGTTGTGTAAGATTATGTTAATTTGCGCGCGCTACATGTAATTCTATGGTTGCCTATTTAAATTTTCACACCACGTTAAAATTTTAATTTGTGGGCTTGCTTCCGTTCGAGTTCGCTATATCATCGAAACATTGCAATATCTTAAATAGTTTTTCTATAAAAAGTATTGTAAATATTGACTAGCAAATTTAAATTAAATTTCAAAATTATTTTTAATTGTATGTACCTATTTGTTTTGATGATTATTTTTAAATTGAAATCCAAGTAATCCAAAAAAAATAATATATTATGTAGTACCTACTACTAGTCATTAATTTTTACAAACAATAAATATTTGAAAACAATTGTTCAAAAACTTACCCCTTTTGAATTATAGGTTTAAATTTTAGTGGTATCGTTATAGATCTGTGCAATAGCCACTTAGAATTTTGAATATTTAATATTTCGAATATTCATTAAATTTTTAATCATTATAATTTGAAAACGACAAGCTTCTGAACACGTTGCACGCTGAAATCATTTGAGTTTGTGATGACGATTAGTACTACATAATTTCAATAAAATTTACCATTTACTATTTGCGAATTAAAAATGTATTAAGTATTAAGTATTTTAAAAAGATTATAATACAAAATTCCATGTAATATTATAGGTAATAATATAAGTGGGAAATACTTACGACCGCTAGTGTATACTTCAATGCTATACTATATATTTTGTAGGTACATACATACACATTATTTTCAATATGGTCCATATTAATTTTTAAATGTATCTACATAATATAAAATCGTTAGAAATATTAACATTTATTATTGTTTTATTACCAATACAATCAAATCTAATGCTCGTCATACACGTGCTACAACTACTTAGGTATTATATTATAATCCCACTCTTTACCCAATCTCGTCCATTATAATACCATCTACGCACAATACAAATTATATGCAATAATAACACCGTATTAATATTATTTATTCTATACTAAATATAAATGTGCATAATATTTACATTTAAAAATGTATACACATTCAAATAAATTTCAGTGGTGGATACGAATTTAAAATATAGTATTGTGTGTAATATGATTGTATATTAAAGTACATAGTGTATGGACGACATAATGCAATTGCAACTACAACAATTTATTAACCAATAATAATTTTCGTAAGCTTAAAAAATAACAACTACTATTGAAATGTGTCGCACACGCACTTCGTGCGCGGCGCGGGGGGGGCCAGAGGGGGTTGATTTGCAATCCTGCGTCCAATCGTTCTCGTCCGATTTTTTAAAAAACAAAAAATTGGGCAACGGCACGCGGTGTTCCCAAGCGGTCACCCATCCAAGTACTAACCGCGCCCAACATTGCTTGACTTCCGTGATCGGACGAGAACGGGTATTCTCAATGTGGTATGGTCGTTGCCTTACTATTAATGTAATTTTAGAACCTTTTGACGAGTTTTTATATGAAAAGTGAAGCAAATTATGTGAAGCTCGAAATATAATAAACCGAAAAACCCTTATTAGCCACCGAAAAGGTACGCCTATGGCGTACCTAACTAACGATACCGAACCGAGTAATATTAAGGCTGTAATAATTTGTTGTAGAGTATAGCATGTGCCCTTGCGTACGCACCGCCCATGGCGAGACGACCCGATGTGCATCTCCTACCTAAAAAAAATTCCAATCGTATTTAGTTTGAACCCCATTCTCGTTGGCGTTGTGTAAGATTATGTTAATTTGCGCGCGCTACATGTAATTCTATGGTTGCCTATTTAAATTTTCACACCACGTTTAAAATTTTAATTTGTGGGCTTGCTTCCGTTCGAGTTCGCTATATCATCGAAACATTGCAATATCTTAAATAGTTTTTCTATAAAAAGTATTGTAAATATTGACTAGCAAATTTAAATTAAATTTCAAAATTATTTTTAATTGTATGTACCTATTTGTTTTGATGATTATTTTTAAATTGAAATCCCAAGTAATCCCAAAAAAATAATATATTATGTAGTACCTACTACTAGTCATTAATTTTTACAAACAATAAATATTTGAAAACAATTGTTCAAAAACTTACCCCTTTTGAATTATAGGTTTAAATTTTAGTGGTATCGTTATAGATCTGTGCAATAGCCCACTTAGAATTTTGAATATTTAATATTTCGAATATTCATTAAATTTTTAAATCATTATAATTTGAAAACGACAAGCTTCTGAACACGTTGCACGCTGAAATCATTTGGTTTGTGATGACGATTAGTACTACATAATTTCAATAAAATTTACCATTTACTATTTGCGAATTAAAAATGTATTAAGTATTAAGTATTTTAAAAAGATTATAATACAAAATTCCATGTAATTATTATAGGTAATAATATAAGTGGGAAATACTTACGACCGCTAGTGTATACTTCAATGCTATACTATATATTTTGTAGGTACATACATACACATTATTTTCAATATGGTCCATATTAAATTTTTAAATGTATCTACATAAAATAAAATCGTTAGAAATATTAACATTTATTATTGTTTTATTACCAATACAATCAAATCTAATGCTCGTCATACACGTGCTACAACTACTTAGGTATTATATTATAATCCCACTCTTTACCCAATCTCGTCCATTATAATACCATCTACGCACAATACAAATTATATGCAATAATAACACCGTATTAATATTATTTATTCTATACTAAATATAAATGTGCATAATATTTACATTTAAAAATGTATACACATTCAAATAAATTTCAGTGGTGGATACGAATTTAAAATATAGTATTGTGTGTAATATGATTGTATATTAAAGTACATAGTGTATGGACGACATAATGCAATTGCAACTACAACAATTTATTAACCAATAATAATTTTCGTAAGCTTAAAAAATAACAACTACTATTGAAATGTGTCGCACACGCACTTCGTGCGCGGCGCGGGGGGGGCCAGAGGGGGTTGATTTGCAATCCTGCGTCCAATCGTTCTCGTCCGATTTTTTAAAAAACAAAAAATTGGGCAACGGCACGCGGTGTTCCCAAGCGGTCACCCATCCAAGTACTAACCGCGCCCAACATTGCTTGACTTCCGTGATCGGACGAGAACGGGTATTCTCAATGTGGTATGGTCGTTGCCTTACTATTAATGTAATTTTAGAACCTTTTGACGAGTTTTTATATGAAAAGTGAAGCAAATTATGTGAAGCTCGAAATATAATAAACCGAAAAACCCTTATTAGCCACCGAAAAGGTACGCCTATGGCGTACCTAACTAACGATACCGAACCGAGTAATATTAAGGCTGTAATAATTTGTTGTAGAGTATAGCATGTGCCCTTGCGTACGCACCGCCCATGGCGAGACGACCCGATGTGCATCTCCTACCTAAAAAAAATTCCAATCGTATTTAGTTTGAACCCCATTCTCGTTGGCGTTGTGTAAGATTATGTTAATTTGCGCGCGCTACATGTAATTCTATGGTTGCCTATTTAAATTTTCACACCACGTTTAAAATTTTAATTTGTGGGCTTGCTTCCGTTCGAGTTCGCTATATCATCGAAACATTGCAATATCTTAAATAGTTTTTCTATAAAAAGTATTGTAAATATTGACTAGCAAATTTAAATTAAATTTCAAAATTATTTTTAATTGTATGTACCTATTTGTTTTGATGATTATTTTTAAATTGAAATCCCAAGTAATCCCAAAAAAATAATATATTATGTAGTACCT
This sequence comes from Cantharis flavilabris, assembly GCA_949152465.1. NCBI lineage: Eukaryota > Metazoa > Arthropoda > Insecta > Coleoptera > Cantharidae > Cantharis > Cantharis flavilabris. Next base: position 24,926,678 of record OX424437.1, on the reverse strand, counting down.
ACTACTAGTCATTAATTTTTACAAACAATAAATATTTGAAAACAATTGTTCAAAAACTTACCCCTTTTGAATTATAGGTTTAAATTTTAGTGGTATCGTTATAGATCTGTGCAATAGCCCACTTAGAATTTTGAATATTTAATATTTCGAATATTCATTAAATTTTTAAATCATTATAATTTGAAAACGACAAGCTTCTGAACACGTTGCACGCTGAAATCATTTGGTTTGTGATGACGATTAGTACTACATAATTTCAATAAAATTTACCATTTACTATTTGCGAATTAAAAATGTATTAAGTATTAAGTATTTTAAAAAGATTATAATACAAAATTCCATGTAATTATTATAGGTAATAATATAAGTGGGAAATACTTACGACCGCTAGTGTATACTTCAATGCTATACTATATATTTTGTAGGTACATACATACACATTATTTTCAATATGGTCCATATTAAATTTTTAAATGTATCTACATAAAATAAAATCGTTAGAAATATTAACATTTATTATTGTTTTATTACCAATACAATCAAATCTAATGCTCGTCATACACGTGCTACAACTACTTAGGTATTATATTATAATCCCACTCTTTACCCAATCTCGTCCATTATAATACCATCTACGCACAATACAAATTATATGCAATAATAACACCGTATTAATATTATTTATTCTATACTAAATATAAATGTGCATAATATTTACATTTAAAAATGTATACACATTCAAATAAATTTCAGTGGTGGATACGAATTTAAAATATAGTATTGTGTGTAATATGATTGTATATTAAAGTACATAGTGTATGGACGACATAATGCAATTGCAACTACAACAATTTATTAACCAATAATAATTTTCGTAAGCTTAAAAAATAACAACTACTATTGAAATGTGTCGCACACGCACTTCGTGCGCGGCGCGGGGGGGGCCAGAGGGGGTTGATTTGCAATCCTGCGTCCAATCGTTCTCGTCCGATTTTTTAAAAAACAAAAAATTGGGCAACGGCACGCGGTGTTCCCAAGCGGTCACCCATCCAAGTACTAACCGCGCCCAACATTGCTTGACTTCCGTGATCGGACGAGAACGGGTATTCTCAATGTGGTATGGTCGTTGCCTTACTATTAATGTAATTTTAGAACCTTTTGACGAGTTTTTATATGAAAAGTGAAGCAAATTATGTGAAGCTCGAAATATAATAAACCGAAAAACCCTTATTAGCCACCGAAAAGGTACGCCTATGGCGTACCTAACTAACGATACCGAACCGAGTAATATTAAGGCTGTAATAATTTGTTGTAGAGTATAGCATGTGCCCTTGCGTACGCACCGCCCATGGCGAGACGACCCGATGTGCATCTCCTACCTAAAAAAAATTCCAATCGTATTTAGTTTGAACCCCATTCTCGTTGGCGTTGTGTAAGATTATGTTAATTTGCGCGCGCTACATGTAATTCTATGGTTGCCTATTTAAATTTTCACACCACGTTTAAAATTTTAATTTGTGGGCTTGCTTCCGTTCGAGTTCGCTATATCATCGAAACATTGCAATATCTTAAATAGTTTTTCTATAAAAAGTATTGTAAATATTGACTAGCAAATTTAAATTAAATTTCAAAATTATTTTTAATTGTATGTACCTATTTGTTTTGATGATTATTTTTAAATTGAAATCCCAAGTAATCCCAAAAAAATAATATATTATGTAGTACCTACTACTAGTCATTAATTTTTACAAACAATAAATATTTGAAAACAATTGTTCAAAAACTTACCCCTTTTGAATTATAGGTTTAAATTTTAGTGGTATCGTTATAGATCTGTGCAATAGCCCACTTAGAATTTTGAATATTTAATATTTCGAATATTCATTAAATTTTTAAATCATTATAATTTGAAAACGACAAGCTTCTGAACACGTTGCACGCTGAAATCATTTGGTTTGTGATGACGATTAGTACTACATAATTTCAATAAAATTTACCATTTACTATTTGCGAATTAAAAATGTATTAAGTATTAAGTATTTTAAAAAGATTATAATACAAAATTCCATGTAATTATTATAGGTAATAATATAAGTGGGAAATACTTACGACCGCTAGTGTATACTTCAATGCTATACTATATATTTTGTAGGTACATACATACACATTATTTTCAATATGGTCCATATTAAATTTTTAAATGTATCTACATAAAATAAAATCGTTAGAAATATTAACATTTATTATTGTTTTATTACCAATACAATCAAATCTAATGCTCGTCATACACGTGCTACAACTACTTAGGTATTATATTATAATCCCACTCTTTACCCAATCTCGTCCATTATAATACCATCTACGCACAATACAAATTATATGCAATAATAACACCGTATTAATATTATTTATTCTATACTAAATATAAATGTGCATAATATTTACATTTAAAAATGTATACACATTCAAATAAATTTCAGTGGTGGATACGAATTTAAAATATAGTATTGTGTGTAATATGATTGTATATTAAAGTACATAGTGTATGGACGACATAATGCAATTGCAACTACAACAATTTATTAACCAATAATAATTTTCGTAAGCTTAAAAAATAACAACTACTATTGAAATGTGTCGCACACGCACTTCGTGCGCGGCGCGGGGGGGGCCAGAGGGGGTTGATTTGCAATCCTGCGTCCAATCGTTCTCGTCCGATTTTTTAAAAAACAAAAAATTGGGCAACGGCACGCGGTGTTCCCAAGCGGTCACCCATCCAAGTACTAACCGCGCCCAACATTGCTTGACTTCCGTGATCGGACGAGAACGGGTATTCTCAATGTGGTATGGTCGTTGCCTTACTATTAATGTAATTTTAGAACCTTTTGACGAGTTTTTATATGAAAAGTGAAGCAAATTATGTGAAGCTCGAAATATAATAAACCGAAAAACCCTTATTAGCCACCGAAAAGGTACGCCTATGGCGTACCTAACTAACGATACCGAACCGAGTAATATTAAGGCTGTAATAATTTGTTGTAGAGTATAGCATGTGCCCTTGCGTACGCACCGCCCATGGCGAGACGACCCGATGTGCATCTCCTACCTAAAAAAAATTCCAATCGTATTTAGTTTGAACCCCATTCTCGTTGGCGTTGTGTAAGATTATGTTAATTTGCGCGCGCTACATGTAATTCTATGGTTGCCTATTTAAATTTTCACACCACGTTTAAAATTTTAATTTGTGGGCTTGCTTCCGTTCGAGTTCGCTATATCATCGAAACATTGCAATATCTTAAATAGTTTTTCTATAAAAAGTATTGTAAATATTGACTAGCAAATTTAAATTAAATTTCAAAATTATTTTTAATTGTATGTACCTATTTGTTTTGATGATTATTTTTAAATTGAAATCCCAAGTAATCCCAAAAAAATAATATATTATGTAGTACCTACTACTAGTCATTAATTTTTACAAACAATAAATATTTGAAAACAATTGTTCAAAAACTTACCCCTTTTGAATTATAGGTTTAAATTTTAGTGGTATCGTTATAGATCTGTGCAATAGCCCACTTAGAATTTTGAATATTTAATATTTCGAATATTCATTAAATTTTTAAATCATTATAATTTGAAAACGACAAGCTTCTGAACACGTTGCACGCTGAAATCATTTGGTTTGTGATGACGATTAGTACTACATAATTTCAATAAAATTTACCATTTACTATTTGCGAATTAAAAATGTATTAAGTATTAAGTATTTTAAAAAGATTATAATACAAAATTCCATGTAATTATTATAGGTAATAATATAAGTGGGAAATACTTACGACCGCTAGTGTATACTTCAATGCTATACTATATATTTTGTAGGTACATACATACACATTATTTTCAATATGGTCCATATTAAATTTTTAAATGTATCTACATAAAATAAAATCGTTAGAAATATTAACATTTATTATTGTTTTATTACCAATACAATCAAATCTAATGCTCGTCATACACGTGCTACAACTACTTAGGTATTATATTATAATCCCACTCTTTACCCAATCTCGTCCATTATAATACCATCTACGCACAATACAAATTATATGCAATAATAACACCGTATTAATATTATTTATTCTATACTAAATATAAATGTGCATAATATTTACATTTAAAAATGTATACACATTCAAATAAATTTCAGTGGTGGATACGAATTTAAAATATAGTATTGTGTGTAATATGATTGTATATTAAAGTACATAGTGTATGGACGACATAATGCAATTGCAACTACAACAATTTATTAACCAATAATAATTTTCGTAAGCTTAAAAAATAACAACTACTATTGAAATGTGTCGCACACGCACTTCGTGCGCGGCGCGGGGGGGGCCAGAGGGGGTTGATTTGCAATCCTGCGTCCAATCGTTCTCGTCCGATTTTTTAAAAAACAAAAAATTGGGCAACGGCACGCGGTGTTCCCAAGCGGTCACCCATCCAAGTACTAACCGCGCCCAACATTGCTTGACTTCCGTGATCGGACGAGAACGGGTATTCTCAATGTGGTATGGTCGTTGCCTTACTATTAATGTAATTTTAGAACCTTTTGACGAGTTTTTATATGAAAAGTGAAGCAAATTATGTGAAGCTCGAAATATAATAAACCGAAAAACCCTTATTAGCCACCGAAAAGGTACGCCTATGGCGTACCTAACTAACGATACCGAACCGAGTAATATTAAGGCTGTAATAATTTGTTGTAGAGTATAGCATGTGCCCTTGCGTACGCACCGCCCATGGCGAGACGACCCGATGTGCATCTCCTACCTAAAAAAAATTCCAATCGTATTTAGTTTGAACCCCATTCTCGTTGGCGTTGTGTAAGATTATGTTAATTTGCGCGCGCTACATGTAATTCTATGGTTGCCTATTTAAATTTTCACACCACGTTTAAAATTTTAATTTGTGGGCTTGCTTCCGTTCGAGTTCGCTATATCATCGAAACATTGCAATATCTTAAATAGTTTTTCTATAAAAAGTATTGTAAATATTGACTAGCAAATTTAAATTAAATTTCAAAATTATTTTTAATTGTATGTACCTATTTGTTTTGATGATTATTTTTAAATTGAAATCCCAAGTAATCCCAAAAAAATAATATATTATGTAGTACCTACTACTAGTCATTAATTTTTACAAACAATAAATATTTGAAAACAATTGTTCAAAAACTTACCCCTTTTGAATTATAGGTTTAAATTTTAGTGGTATCGTTATAGATCTGTGCAATAGCCCACTTAGAATTTTGAATATTTAATATTTCGAATATTCATTAAATTTTTAAATCATTATAATTTGAAAACGACAAGCTTCTGAACACGTTGCACGCTGAAATCATTTGGTTTGTGATGACGATTAGTACTACATAATTTCAATAAAATTTACCATTTACTATTTGCGAATTAAAAATGTATTAAGTATTAAGTATTTTAAAAAGATTATAATACAAAATTCCATGTAATTATTATAGGTAATAATATAAGTGGGAAATACTTACGACCGCTAGTGTATACTTCAATGCTATACTATATATTTTGTAGGTACATACATACACATTATTTTCAATATGGTCCATATTAAATTTTTAAATGTATCTACATAAAATAAAATCGTTAGAAATATTAACATTTATTATTGTTTTATTACCAATACAATCAAATCTAATGCTCGTCATACACGTGCTACAACTACTTAGGTATTATATTATAATCCCACTCTTTACCCAATCTCGTCCATTATAATACCATCTACGCACAATACAAATTATATGCAATAATAACACCGTATTAATATTATTTATTCTATACTAAATATAAATGTGCATAATATTTACATTTAAAAATGTATACACATTCAAATAAATTTCAGTGGTGGATACGAATTTAAAATATAGTATTGTGTGTAATATGATTGTATATTAAAGTACATAGTGTATGGACGACATAATGCAATTGCAACTACAACAATTTATTAACCAATAATAATTTTCGTAAGCTTAAAAAATAACAACTACTATTGAAATGTGTCGCACACGCACTTCGTGCGCGGCGCGGGGGGGGCCAGAGGGGGTTGATTTGCAATCCTGCGTCCAATCGTTCTCGTCCGATTTTTTAAAAAACAAAAAATTGGGCAACGGCACGCGGTGTTCCCAAGCGGTCACCCATCCAAGTACTAACCGCGCCCAACATTGCTTGACTTCCGTGATCGGACGAGAACGGGTATTCTCAATGTGGTATGGTCGTTGCCTTACTATTAATGTAATTTTAGAACCTTTTGACGAGTTTTTATATGAAAAGTGAAGCAAATTATGTGAAGCTCGAAATATAATAAACCGAAAAACCCTTATTAGCCACCGAAAAGGTACGCCTATGGCGTACCTAACTAACGATACCGAACCGAGTAATATTAAGGCTGTAATAATTTGTTGTAGAGTATAGCATGTGCCCTTGCGTACGCACCGCCCATGGCGAGACGACCCGATGTGCATCTCCTACCTAAAAAAAATTCCAATCGTATTTAGTTTGAACCCCATTCTCGTTGGCGTTGTGTAAGATTATGTTAATTTGCGCGCGCTACATGTAATTCTATGGTTGCCTATTTAAATTTTCACACCACGTTTAAAATTTTAATTTGTGGGCTTGCTTCCGTTCGAGTTCGCTATATCATCGAAACATTGCAATATCTTAAATAGTTTTTCTATAAAAAGTATTGTAAATATTGACTAGCAAATTTAAATTAAATTTCAAAATTATTTTTAATTGTATGTACCTATTTGTTTTGATGATTATTTTTAAATTGAAATCCCAAGTAATCCCAAAAAAATAATATATTATGTAGTACCTACTACTAGTCATTAATTTTTACAAACAATAAATATTTGAAAACAATTGTTCAAAAACTTACCCCTTTTGAATTATAGGTTTAAATTTTAGTGGTATCGTTATAGATCTGTGCAATAGCCCACTTAGAATTTTGAATATTTAATATTTCGAATATTCATTAAATTTTTAAATCATTATAATTTGAAAACGACAAGCTTCTGAACACGTTGCACGCTGAAATCATTTGGTTTGTGATGACGATTAGTACTACATAATTTCAATAAAATTTACCATTTACTATTTGCGAATTAAAAATGTATTAAGTATTAAGTATTTTAAAAAGATTATAATACAAAATTCCATGTAATTATTATAGGTAATAATATAAGTGGGAAATACTTACGACCGCTAGTGTATACTTCAATGCTATACTATATATTTTGTAGGTACATACATACACATTATTTTCAATATGGTCCATATTAAATTTTTAAATGTATCTACATAAAATAAAATCGTTAGAAATATTAACATTTATTATTGTTTTATTACCAATACAATCAAATCTAATGCTCGTCATACACGTGCTACAACTACTTAGGTATTATATTATAATCCCACTCTTTACCCAATCTCGTCCATTATAATACCATCTACGCACAATACAAATTATATGCAATAATAACACCGTATTAATATTATTTATTCTATACTAAATATAAATGTGCATAATATTTACATTTAAAAATGTATACACATTCAAATAAATTTCAGTGGTGGATACGAATTTAAAATATAGTATTGTGTGTAATATGATTGTATATTAAAGTACATAGTGTATGGACGACATAATGCAATTGCAACTACAACAATTTATTAACCAATAATAATTTTCGTAAGCTTAAAAAATAACAACTACTATTGAAATGTGTCGCACACGCACTTCGTGCGCGGCGCGGGGGGGGCCAGAGGGGGTTGATTTGCAATCCTGCGTCCAATCGTTCTCGTCCGATTTTTTAAAAAACAAAAAATTGGGCAACGGCACGCGGTGTTCCCAAGCGGTCACCCATCCAAGTACTAACCGCGCCCAACATTGCTTGACTTCCGTGATCGGACGAGAACGGGTATTCTCAATGTGGTATGGTCGTTGCCTTACTATTAATGTAATTTTAGAACCTTTTGACGAGTTTTTATATGAAAAGTGAAGCAAATTATGTGAAGCTCGAAATATAATAAACCGAAAAACCCTTATTAGCCACCGAAAAGGTACGCCTATGGCGTACCTAACTAACGATACCGAACCGAGTAATATTAAGGCTGTAATAATTTGTTGTAGAGTATAGCATGTGCCCTTGCGTACGCACCGCCCATGGCGAGACGACCCGATGTGCATCTCCTACCTAAAAAAAATTCCAATCGTATTTAGTTTGAACCCCATTCTCGTTGGCGTTGTGTAAGATTATGTTAATTTGCGCGCGCTACATGTAATTCTATGGTTGCCTATTTAAATTTTCACACCACGTTTAAAATTTTAATTTGTGGGCTTGCTTCCGTTCGAGTTCGCTATATCATCGAAACATTGCAATATCTTAAATAGTTTTTCTATAAAAAGTATTGTAAATATTGACTAGCAAATTTAAATTAAATTTCAAAATTATTTTTAATTGTATGTACCTATTTGTTTTGATGATTATTTTTAAATTGAAATCCCAAGTAATCCCAAAAAAATAATATATTATGTAGTACCTACTACTAGTCATTAATTTTTACAAACAATAAATATTTGAAAACAATTGTTCAAAAACTTACCCCTTTTGAATTATAGGTTTAAATTTTAGTGGTATCGTTATAGATCTGTGCAATAGCCCACTTAGAATTTTGAATATTTAATATTTCGAATATTCATTAAATTTTTAAATCATTATAATTTGAAAACGACAAGCTTCTGAACACGTTGCACGCTGAAATCATTTGGTTTGTGATGACGATTAGTACTACATAATTTCAATAAAATTTACCATTTACTATTTGCGAATTAAAAATGTATTAAGTATTAAGTATTTTAAAAAGATTATAATACAAAATTCCATGTAATTATTATAGGTAATAATATAAGTGGGAAATACTTACGACCGCTAGTGTATACTTCAATGCTATACTATATATTTTGTAGGTACATACATACACATTATTTTCAATATGGTCCATATTAAATTTTTAAATGTATCTACATAAAATAAAATCGTTAGAAATATTAACATTTATTATTGTTTTATTACCAATACAATCAAATCTAATGCTCGTCATACACGTGCTACAACTACTTAGGTATTATATTATAATCCCACTCTTTACCCAATCTCGTCCATTATAATACCATCTACGCACAATACAAATTATATGCAATAATAACACCGTATTAATATTATTTATTCTATACTAAATATAAATGTGCATAATATTTACATTTAAAAATGTATACACATTCAAATAAATTTCAGTGGTGGATACGAATTTAAAATATAGTATTGTGTGTAATATGATTGTATATTAAAGTACATAGTGTATGGACGACATAATGCAATTGCAACTACAACAATTTATTAACCAATAATAATTTTCGTAAGCTTAAAAAATAACAACTACTATTGAAATGTGTCGCACACGCACTTCGTGCGCGGCGCGGGGGGGGCCAGAGGGGGTTGATTTGCAATCCTGCGTCCAATCGTTCTCGTCCGATTTTTTAAAAAACAAAAAATTGGGCAACGGCACGCGGTGTTCCCAAGCGGTCACCCATCCAAGTACTAACCGCGCCCAACATTGCTTGACTTCCGTGATCGGACGAGAACGGGTATTCTCAATGTGGTATGGTCGTTGCCTTACTATTAATGTAATTTTAGAACCTTTTGACGAGTTTTTATATGAAAAGTGAAGCAAATTATGTGAAGCTCGAAATATAATAAACCGAAAAACCCTTATTAGCCACCGAAAAGGTACGCCTATGGCGTACCTAACTAACGATACCGAACCGAGTAATATTAAGGCTGTAATAATTTGTTGTAGAGTATAGCATGTGCCCTTGCGTACGCACCGCCCATGGCGAGACGACCCGATGTGCATCTCCTACCTAAAAAAAATTCCAATCGTATTTAGTTTGAACCCCATTCTCGTTGGCGTTGTGTAAGATTATGTTAATTTGCGCGCGCTACATGTAATTCTATGGTTGCCTATTTAAATTTTCACACCACGTTTAAAATTTTAATTTGTGGGCTTGCTTCCGTTCGAGTTCGCTATATCATCGAAACATTGCAATATCTTAAATAGTTTTTCTATAAAAAGTATTGTAAATATTGACTAGCAAATTTAAATTAAATTTCAAAATTATTTTTAATTGTATGTACCTATTTGTTTTGATGATTATTTTTAAATTGAAATCCCAAGTAATCCCAAAAAAATAATATATTATGTAGTACCTACTACTAGTCATTAATTTTTACAAACAATAAATATTTGAAAACAATTGTTCAAAAACTTACCCCTTTTGAATTATAGGTTTAAATTTTAGTGGTATCGTTATAGATCTGTGCAATAGCCCACTTAGAATTTTGAATATTTAATATTTCGAATATTCATTAAATTTTTAAATCATTATAATTTGAAAACGACAAGCTTCTGAACACGTTGCACGCTGAAATCATTTGGTTTGTGATGACGATTAGTACTACATAATTTCAATAAAATTTACCATTTACTATTTGCGAATTAAAAATGTATTAAGTATTAAGTATTTTAAAAAGATTATAATACAAAATTCCATGTAATTATTATAGGTAATAATATAAGTGGGAAATACTTACGACCGCTAGTGTATACTTCAATGCTATACTATATATTTTGTAGGTACATACATACACATTATTTTCAATATGGTCCATATTAAATTTTTAAATGTATCTACATAAAATAAAATCGTTAGAAATATTAACATTTATTATTGTTTTATTACCAATACAATCAAATCTAATGCTCGTCATACACGTGCTACAACTACTTAGGTATTATATTATAATCCCACTCTTTACCCAATCTCGTCCATTATAATACCATCTACGCACAATACAAATTATATGCAATAATAACACCGTATTAATATTATTTATTCTATACTAAATATAAATGTGCATAATATTTACATTTAAAAATGTATACACATTCAAATAAATTTCAGTGGTGGATACGAATTTAAAATATAGTATTGTGTGTAATATGATTGTATATTAAAGTACATAGTGTATGGACGACATAATGCAATTGCAACTACAACAATTTATTAACCAATAATAATTTTCGTAAGCTTAAAAAATAACAACTACTATTGAAATGTGTCGCACACGCACTTCGTGCGCGGCGCGGGGGGGGCCAGAGGGGGTTGATTTGCAATCCTGCGTCCAATCGTTCTCGTCCGATTTTTTAAAAAACAAAAAATTGGGCAACGGCACGCGGTGTTCCCAAGCGGTCACCCATCCAAGTACTAACCGCGCCCAACATTGCTTGACTTCAAGCACATTCTAGGGGAGTAGGAGAGAATACCAAATTTTCTAAGTCCCCAAGGTCAAGTGATTTTATTGCATATTCATATAGTCGTAGGTTATAGAAAGAAGATAATAGAAAAAATTTTCGATTTTAACCATGCATTAGTTTTAAAACTCTCTCTGAAGTAAAACAATTAGTTAATTGAAGAAAGAAAGTTTGCTAACCTAGAGCGACTGTGTAGTTGGGTATGGAAACAAAATTTGAAATCGGGTGATGTTGTAGGAAGAAAGTTATAGTGTTATTAGTAAAAACAAAAAATTTATTGACATTGGTATTTTTAATGTTCTCGATAGATGCCGTTGTGTTAATTATTTAGTTCCAAAACACATACCCATAAAAATCAATAATAAGCCGAAAAATTTGCGGCTATCAGATGTAAGGCAACAAATCATAATATAAACTATCGGTATATATGCCTGGGTTGATCGACCCACTAATAGTACCAAATTTGGTCATAGAATATTTTTTAGTAAAGGAGTAAAAAAATTTGAAAATTGGAAATGAAAAATTAAAAATGAAATGAATGCGAATGTTATAGTTGTAAGTTATATAGCGTGGTAGTGGTTTTTGAGATATGTTACATATTCACTCAAGTAGAGAACTTAACCGAAAAAGTTAATACAGCTCTGTGTAGTTTGCCAAATATTATGTAAACGGTTGGACAAGTGTTTTGTGGTTGACCTTACATGTTATGCGGTATTTATTGGATGGCTTAAATTGAATTATGGTGGTGTGGTATTAATAATAAATACAAATAATAGAAAGAAGTTCCGAGTACAATATAGATATGCATAATGTTGTACATAGATTATAAGCAGCCATTTGACATAGTAAATATGAAAGAAATGAAGATTCCGAAGTAATGAACAAAGTTGACAAAAATTACACTTCAAGGAACGACAGTGGGCATCCCAGATAGCACAAAATATTCTCGGAATATTCTCTGAATCACTAAAACGTATGTATATATTCCGATTATTTTTAGAATATTATTATAATATATATAAATTCAAAATATATTCATCGAATATTTCTGACAGAATATTCCTATAACATTATGTAAACATTATTCACAGAATATAAATAATTACAAAATATATTCATAAAATATTCCTTAAAGAATATTCATATAAGATAAGTAAAAATTGATTCAAAGAATATTTACTGCAGAATATTATTTTACTTCATTCTAAGAATATTCTAATAATATAGATTATGATTTTTATTTTGTAAATTCTAAAACCCCAATAGAACCATAAAAATCAGTATTTTTGGTATAATAAAAGTATGCTTTTATAGAAAGTTGTGGTTATTCATTTACTGTCTGTATTGGCATATTTATAATTAATATTAATTTTTTTATTGTTGCAAATAATCCCCAAGCGTACCTATTAATATGCAAATGATGCGACATTCAATGTACCTAGTATTAAAAAAATACTATTTTTACAACAATTTCAACCTTATATTAAAGGATTAAATCGAATCGGGCAAGACAGGTATTTAAATAATAAACGAAACAAAAGTAGTTTAAAATCATAACGTTTCGTAAAATTATTCCAGTCGCTAGCTTCAACCAATGACACCCCTTATTCATTCTCGAGTTGGACTCGCCCAAAACGAATATCGAGTTCTGCACATGGCGGATGGCGCATTGTGCTTAACAAAATTAATATTGTGAAATTGTTTCCGTTCATATTTACTTATTGTTTAATCATTGATCAGGTATGTATTATATAATAATATCCATTATACTTTAATTATTACGATGTAATATTAATTTCTCTTTCGACTTTTTTCGTTGGACGTTTGAAACATAACCTAAATTTATTATTGCCGGCTAGATATAATATTTGATTTACTATTTATACCGTTAGTACATTGAAAGAGTCAAATAATATCAAATTTGTTATAATTATAATTAAAATGAAGCGTATACGTGTATCATCGAGGCACTTTAAACGAATTGTTAAGCAACAGACCAATGATATTTTAACATTAGTAAATACCGATGACACTGCTAATGATGATTCTTCAGATGATTCCCCAGTTGATTCGATCATAAATATTCCAGATAGTTCAGACAGCCAACTTGATATGATATATGAAAATATCGATAACAATTTTTCGACTAGTAATGTACTACCTATATTAAATAGTACCCTTCTAAATTCGGTTCCTTCAACTTCCACTGATAACACTGATGATTTATTTAACGCTACTACTGGTTTTGCATTAAATTATATAAATAAACCTGAACATAATATTGATATTCCTACTCGATTAAGGCAGTGGGCAATAGATTTTAATATTTCCCACTCAGCTATGTCCGGGTTATTAAAAATATTGTGTGATATACCAACGCTAAATTCATTGCCAAAAGATGCACGGACGTTTTTGCATACTCCTCGCCAAACAATAACAAGAAGTGTAAGTCCCGGCTTATATTGTCATATTGGTATTAAGAATTGTTTGAACCAATTACTTACTGGTATTGTAATAACTAAGGATACCACTATAGATATTGGAATAAATATTGACGGTTTGCCGTTAAGCAAAAGTTCAGGAAGTCAATTATATCCAATATTGTGCATTTTACTAAGTACCGAATTAAGTGGTTGTATAGCTGTTGCTGGTATTTATCACGGCAATGAAAAACCAGCAAATTTTAATAATTTTTTAGAAGAATTTGTTGACGAAGCAATTCTTTTAACTAGTAACGGAATTCAAATACAAAATTACACTTTAAAATTTAAAATAAAAATGTACCTTTTTGATGCAGTGGCGAAAGCTAGCGTATTATACATAAAAGGACACTCAGGCTATTTTTCTTGCACAAAATGTAAGCAAGAAGGTGATTATATAGATAATCGTGTATGTTTTCCGGAATTAGATTTTATTAAACAAACTGATAATGATTTCTTAATGCAGACAAACCCAGATCATCATACTGGACATTCATATTTAGAAAAAATACCAGGCATTGGTTTAGTTACAGAGGTACCTCTAGATTACATGCATCTAATATGCTTAGGGGTTATGAAAAAACTTTTAGTATCTACGTGGTGTTTTGGCTCTCCCCCTCATAAACTTTCAAGCACGGTAATTCTTAAAATGTCTGAATATTCTGAACATTGTGCTAAATTTATACTCTGCGAGTTTGCAAGAAAATCTCGATCTCTTAAGGAATCTAAACGATGGAAGGCCACAGAATTTAGGCTTTTCCTGTTGTACACTGGACCAATTATTCTTAAGGATAATATTGAAAATACAAAATATAATCATTTCTTATCTTTGCATGTAGCTATAAGAATAATGTCAAATGACAAACACTTAGAAGAATTATCGGAATATTCAAATTCTTTATTACGACATTTTGTAGAATCATGCAAAATTATTTACGGATCAAAATTTTTAACCCATAATGTTCATAATTTGTTACATTTAATTGAAGAAGTACGTAAATTTGGAATTCTAAATTCTTTTAGCAATTTTTCAAGTGAGAATTATTTACACGAATTAAAAAATTTAGTTAGAAAGCCAACTGATGTTTTACCTCAAATAGTACGTCGTTTATCCGAAAATAATTTAAATAGAACTTATGCCAAAAATAGTAGCAACGATTTTAACGAGAAATTTTTATTACGTCAGGCTTATAACGGTGGTAAAATTATAGATGATTGTTCAGAACCTCAGTACAAAGAAGCTAGTTTTAAAAATTTTACACTTTTTTAAACTTACAAAAAGAGATAGTTGCTGTGGACTACAAGATGGTTCTGTAATTTAAATTGAAAATATGGCTTATTGTCACAAATTGAATACAGAAGTTCTAATTGGAAGACAGTACACTATTTTATCTGAATTTTACACTATTCCGTGTTCTTCAACAATTTTAAAAATATTTAAAGTGAACAATTTATCTGAGTACGCATATTGGCCTTTAACTGAGGTGGTCAATAAATTCGTCCGTATTCCATATAAGGACGAAACCATTATTTTTCCCATGTTACATATTTAATTGAATTCAAATTGTTATAGGCGTCGTAAAAAAAATATATTTCCGATTTTTATCTAGTATTAGAATCTGTAGCTGTTGTTTAACAATATCAAAAAAATGTACTAATACTTTTATCTTTTATCCCACGTTGGTATATAAGCATCCATAATAATTACGTATTTATTTATTTTATATTATATTTTATAATATTTACGTACATTAATTATCAAGAAACTCATTTATTATCCTTATTCCAATTCACCAGAAGTAGAAATATATATTTGTCTTATTTTCTTTGGTATTTATTATTTCTTTTTTTTTTCGTAATACTTATAATCCTTAGAAAAAAATGGCTGGTTGGTATATAGCACGTTTTCTTAACGAAGACGATGTTGTCGAAGTATTACCAGCAAATTGGCTGAAAAATAAAAGCGAATGTTTCTGGCCACCTTACACTAGGGGAACGTTACAAAATTCAATTAAATCCAAAGAAGAGCCAAGCAACACGTGGACCACTCATAAAATTAAGCTTATAAGCGACAAAATTTTTACCAAGTTTGTGATTGCAACGTCGATGGCAACGAAAGCAAAATTTTCGTCAGATTTATCTGCAGCGGAAGAATGCTTACCAGAGAAACGAAAGCGACATAAGCGCAGTAACTTTAGCAGTTCATCATCATCATCTTCAGAAGAAGACATTTTATTTAAGAATTTACCTTCATTTCCACCGTGCCCATCAGCAGGCATATCAAAAAGTAAGTTTATGTTTTAATTATATTTTAATGAACATTGTTTAATTATTATTTCATTTTGCAGAAACCACAATATTGCCAATGAGCAATAATAGTTTATTTGAAGACAATGATTCTACAGAACTGGGTAAGTATCACTTCACATATTAAATCACATATTAAAACAGTCACTTATATTTTATTTATTTTTTTGGGCATGCATTATAGATACTGAAAAGTATACCCAAGAGGTACAATACCGACCGCCATGTCCACCAACAGAAATATTGAAAAGTTAGTTAAACATGAATGTTATATATATACAATATATAAAGTTAATTTAATTATTATTTTGCTATACATAGATGCTATTGGAGGAAGTACTCCTACCAAACATACCTCTGCCGAAAATGTATCAGCTCGTAAGAATATTTACCATTATTATTACTTATTTTATAATTAACGTTTATAATTTTATAGATACTCAAAGATTTGAAGAACAAGTGATCCGCCACTTAACAGCAATAAATATAAGAGTGAAAGACAACACTAATTTATTAGAGCTAATCAACAACAAAATTGACTTGATTCAAAACATCAGCATTAACAACAACGGTGCAGATGACAACAGTAGTCTTGATATTTTGAAAAACTTTCCTTTGTCAACTATTGAAGAATTAGATGACGTTGAACAATTGTTACAAAATGACAACAATTTTTCTTATTTGGTTAGTTTTGTATTTCATATAATCGTGTGTATTATACATAATTTATGTCGATTATTTTAATTCTAGGTGAAATATTTGGCTCGGCTTGGTGGAGACACAGTTGGGGAGCACGTCAGACGCATCATGACTAAACTGTTAAATGATAAATTAGCAGTTCAATACAGTTGGATTGGCCATAAAGGCAAAAAGAAATTTTCAATTTTAAAGCTAGGTACTGTTTTGCCAAGTACGTGTAAAAGTCTTCTTTATAGCGGGTATTTTATTTATCAAATTTTTCAGAAAAAAACCTTCAAATTGACACAAAAAAAAACGTGATATATTTTTCATTAACCACATATTATTAACATAATTTATGAAGTAAACTGCAATAATTTTTATTGACTTATAAATTCAAAATAAAATACCTTAATTTTATATTAATACATTTTATTTTATTCGTAATATTACCGATACCTCAAAACCTTTGGGTACAAATGAGAAATTCTGATTTTGATTGATTGATTGAATATTACCGATTACTATTAAAACATTTTTGTAATTGCAGAGGCGGTACAGCATATAACCCAAACAGCTACTGATAAGCAAATAGAAATTCAAGCAGCAAAATGGCTAACTAAAGCTACTGAAAGGCTAAAGAAGAAAAATCAAGCACCAATAAATAAAGAAGCACAATAATTATTATAGAGTTCGTTTATTATTTATTTAAATTTATTATTTAATTTTTTGCTTTGTATTAATTTGTAATAAGAGTTCAATGTTTATTTATGTTTTTATTTTAAAGTTTATATATAAATAATAAATTTATATTTTACAAATTGTTGAGTATAGAGATCTTTTAAATCAATTTAAATTGACCGACGTTTCGAGTCTTCTTATAATTGACCCATTTTCAAGGCTAAAAATTATACAATAAAAATAAAATTATTAAAAAATTTTTAAAAATATTTTTACATGAAATTGACGAATTTTTTGACAAAATAATGTCATAGTAATGATGTTATATTAATTATGTGAAAAATAAAAATAAAAACAAATGAATTATTTTAGTTAGCATAAAAATACTTTTTAAAATTTTTCAAAAACTTTTACAATTAACAATATAAAAATTAAAAATTAAAAAGAATTTGACCAAGGATTATCATAAGGTTTTCATTATATCCAGGATGTATTTATATCCACCATGAAAAAATTGCACATCTCGTTTATCATTCATGGTATTAGAATTTATATGGATATTGATGGCCTCTTTTATTTTACGTTTCTTATCTATCTTTTCCCTAGCCAGTATTCTGATATTCTCACGTTTTATGGAATGAGAGTTTTCGGTCATATGTTTGCATAAAGCAGTAAAAGTATTGTCATCTTCCTCACGGAAGAAAACGCGGGCATTTTTGATATCTCTTAAGTGTTCTTTTATGCGAATACCTAATTTCCTAGAATTGTGATATTTTTTAAATATTCATCCAACAATTTAGTATATTTCTCCTAGGTCTTCATAATATTCTGAGAATAATTTACAAAATAATTAAAATGTTATTTGAATATTTCGAGAACAATTTCTGTATATTCACTCCAAGTTCTAACAATATTCGCAGAACATTCTTTAAAATATATGCATAGAATATTTACAGAACATTGTTTAAGGGGACATGGGAATATTCTAAGCATATGCTGAGTACATCTAGGAAGATTTACAGATGATCCACAGAATATTTCAATATGCAAATGCTATATTCATAGAATATTATCAGAATATTTTTGTGCTTACTGGGATAAGAACATCGGAAGGAAAAACAAATGATTTTGAAATAAATTGAGGAGTGAGGCAGGGAGATGGGATGTTTGCAACGTTGTTTAATCTGATACTGGAAAAGATAATGAGAAGCATGGTGGTCAAAGGCACAATCGCGTGAACAAGAAGTAAATTGGTAGAAAGTGTCGGAATCGGAGATAAAAATAATGACGAACAGAGAAATACTGGAAGCAATTAATAAAAAAGATAGACGTAGTTAATAGAATAAGATGGCTGGGACACCTGGTGAGAGAAGAGGAGAATGCAGTGGAGAGCAATGAAGGAGAGAGTGAGGAGTAGACCGAAGATAAGAAGGCACGACCAGATGACCTATGATCTGAAGGCGTTAAAGGTCGGGGAATGGAGATAAAATGCCAGAGACAGACACGAATGGAAAAAAATGATAACTGAGGCGAAAACAGATGAAAGACTGAATATTTAAATGTAATGGTTACGGGGATTAATCCACCCCAAACGAAAACGGATTTGTAAGTTTTATAAAAAACAGCTTCCCCTTAAGGATTGTAGAACTATTAAATAATAACAAATTTTACCAATTATTAAATATATAAAATTAAAATACAAAGTTTATTAGATAGTGACATAGTGAACACATATGAAATTTAGTTCCCTAATTAATTTATATAAAATAATGTTAAAAAACTATTCAACAAATTGAATAAAACATTGTTATTACCTCGGACATTCCCTCACAAGGTGCATGGTCTGGCTACTGCAGCGAACAGTATTTTTATCAAAAACCAGCAAATTGTGAAGTGACATCTTGACATTTAGTAATATAATATAAATTATAAATTTTCCCCTACAAATAAAAACGAGAAATCATGGATAATATATCTGGAAATGAAATCAAAATATCCAAAGAACAATCAAACTCAAGCCCACACCCTAATGAAACCTCCTTTGCAGACAAATTGAAACAATCTCAACAGATACTGCCGAATTTCCCAACAAAAGAACAAGCTATAATAATCGCCGCAATAAATGAAATACCACTTCGCTCCTATATAATTGCAGTAGTACAAATAGTCACTCCTAAGAATATACTATTTGGCTCCAGATTATCCAATGGCAGAATATGCATATATTTAAAAAATATTCAAATAGTAAACGATTTTGTAATGCAAAATCCAACTATACTAGTAGAAAATACTAATGCCAAAGTAAGACGATTAATAACTCCAACAAAACGACTAGTGCTTTCTAATGTATGTCGATCAATTCCGCACAGCACTATTGAACAAGAACTCAAAAAGCATAATATTAAGATGGTATCGTCAATAAATTTAATGAAAGTAGGAATCACTGATATCGAGTATTCACACATTTTGAGCTTTAGGCGACAAGTCTACATTCAAGATAACGAAGACAACCAAATACCATCATCCATATTAATCAATTTCGACAACAACGACTACAGAATTTTTTTAGCTAGTGACTCTCAAACATGTGCCGTATGCAAAAAAACGGCCATTTGGCTCAAAACTGTCAAATTAATAACTTATCAAGCGAAATAAACTCAATAGCTGAAACCCCACCCATTACAGGAAGCCAAATAACAAACACCCAACAATATAGCTCAAATTTAAACGAAATACTTGTACACACACAAATAATGCCTCGCAACACAAAACAAATAGAAGAACCTACAGCAAAACGACTAAAAGAAAATATAATATATCCTACAACCCCAGAACAATCATTCATAGAAATACCCATCACACAAAATGTAAATTCTGCTGTAGAAAATATAATTATCATTGAAAAAACTACACAAAAGAAAATAAATAGAAAGCGCCCACCACCATCGCAAGAAAACTAGTTATCAGCAGAAGAAAGTGTCGAAGGAAAGAATGATGGAAATAAAACAAATGTGTACAAACGTCCCCTACAGATAACTCCTACTGAACTCTCACCGGAAATCATACAAGAAACTCAAGAAGAACCTAATAATTATCATTCCATACCACAAACTCCTCTATATAAAAAGAAAATGTTAAACAAAAACACAAGCGATAAAGAAACGAAAAAAACATCAAAGAAAACAAAAACACAAGACAATCTAACAAACATAATCTATGAACAAAAGTCAACCTCTAAAAAATCCAAAAATTTAGGTGAAAGCACATCTATCCCATCAACAGATGTATTACTAGAACCGATTAAAAAAATTATGATTTCGGAACCCAATAATTATACATTCTACTTTAATGAATTTAAACAATTCTACGAAGACTACCAGAAATCATCAAATCCAATTGAAGTTGCAAGATCTTTCAATAATGATCTCGAATCCTTATCAGATGTCATAAAAGATCTCTACCCGGCACTTACTCATAGAGTAATAAAAAATCGATTCACTCGAATAATCACCCTCATTAAAAAAACAATTAACAAAAATCAAGATGATTCATCATCATATGAATCTTCAAATTATGAAGATTGAATTAAAACAAAAATCGTAACATTAAAAACAATAATACCTTAATAGAATGGAAAACAACTTTATATTACAATGGAATGTAAATGGGTTAACAACAAGATTAACAGAAATAAAACAACTAGTATCATATCTACAACCAAAAATTATATGCCTTCAAGAAACAAGAACAACCCCTATAACAAAAGTCAGAATGAACAATTACACAGAATACAGATATGATGATGATGAAGGACTGATAGGATCGGGTGGAGTTGCAATATACACTCATAATAGTCTCATATCTAAAGAACTACAGATTACTTCGACCCTCCAAATAAAAACAGTACAAGTTCATGATAGAAATGTTGGAAATCTCACAATTTGCAATATATACATTCCACCAAATAAACAATTTTCTTCAAATACCTTACAATTAATAATTAACCAATTAAACAAATATAAACTCTTTCTTTTGGTAGGAAATTTTAATGCGCATAACCTTTGCTGGGGCAGCACATACAATTGTTCAAGAGGAAAAGAAATAGAAAATATTGTCCTTAACAATGATGACATATACATATTAAATAATGGAGAACCCACACATGTTACAATAGCAAACGGCACACTGACTGCAATAGATCTTAGCTTTTCTACATCTTCAATATATTTGAAACTTGACTGGACAACACATATGGATCCATGCAGCTCCGATCATTTTCCCATAATAATAAAACATAAAAAAGATGTAACATTGGAAGAAACAGTAACAAGATATAATTATAACTTAGCGAACTGGGATAACTATACAAGAGAAACTGAGATCGTACCTAGCACCTCCCAGCCTAATGAAGAAAACATAGAAAAATTATACCAAACCATCTATAATGCTAGAGAAAAAACAATTCCAAAACAAATTATAAAACAAAAGCTCAAAAAAGTCCCGTGGTGGAATGCTGAAATATCCCAAATTCTACGACTTAGGAAAAAGCACATCAAAAAATATAAACAATATAGAAACATAGAAGATCTAATCCTTTATAAAAAATATCGTGCAAAGGCTCGTCTGAAAATTAAAAAAGCAAAAAATACTTCCCGGAATAACTTCATAAATACAATAAATCCCAACACTCCTGCCAAATTAATGTGGGAAAACATAAACAAAATAAAGGGATCCCAATCTCCACAAAATAATAATATAATTTAAGCAATAGAAATAAACAACTCTATCTCGTTCAATAAGAACGAAATATGCGAAGAATTTGCAAATCATTTTGAATATGTTACTGACGATAAACACTATAGCACCAAATTTTTGGAATATAAAAAAGAACAAGAAAAAATTGACTTTCAATTTGACTTCCATAATCAAGAAAAGTATAATAAGCCATTTACTGAAAATGAATTAAAAACAGCAATAAATAATATCAAACACACTACTCCAGGATCAGACAATGTGCATGTAAATATGATAAAGAATTTACACGAAACTGCATTTAAATTCCTACTCGAAATATACAATAATATATGGGAAACTCATAAAATCCCTGCAATCTGGAAACATTCTAATATTATACCTATATTAAAGCCACAAAAAAACAAATTGAAACCTGATAGCTACAGACCAATCTCTTTAACTAGTCATTTAGGAAAAATAATGGAACGAATGGTACTTAGCCGTTTAATATGGTTTATAGAATCGAATATATTATTAACCGATAACCAAAATGGATTTAGGCCAAAGCGTTCGGCAATCGATAGCTTAATCATATTCGATACAATCGTTAGAAATGCTTTTGCGATGAAACAGAATGCCAATGCGGTGTTTGCTGACTTTGAAAAGGCATTTGATACTATATGGCGTTACAAAATCATATCAAATCTAAAAAAATGGAAAGCAAACGGAAATCTTCCAAATTACATCAAAAACTTTTTAACTGATAGGACATTTGACGTAAAAATAAAAGAATTATTCTCAACTAAACGACGCCAAAGGAATGGAATACCGCAAGGATCAGTAATCAGTGCTTTGCTCTTCAACATAGCCATTAGTGGCATATCTGAATGTTTGATCTCCCCAATGCACTACAGCTTATATGCAGATGATCTCATGTTTTAAATAATTTCATCCAGTCAACGATACTCACAAAAATGCCTTCAAACAACAATAAATAAACTACAAGAATGGTGTGAACAAAATGGACTCAAGATCTCTATTCCAAAAACAAAGTACATCTCATTTCATAAAAGAAAACCGCACCAATTAAACTTACAAATAAATTCACAGCTAATACAACGAACAGATTCGCATCGATTCCTTGGACTACCATTTGACGATTAACTTCAATGGAAAACTCACATAATGAAATTAAAATCACAATGTATAAATACTTTGAACATCTTAAAAATAATCAACAACAAAAATGAAGGACCTAACCGTAATATTTTACATCGACTTTACAACACAATCGTTCGCAGCAAATTAGACTAAGGATGTATCATCTATAACTCTGCAAAACATAATTATTTAAAACTTCTTGATCTACACTTCGTGTAATCAAAAAAAAAGGTTAAAAAAAAACTAGACAAGAACAAAAATTTTTCTTTTTGTAACATGCTTGTGGTTAAAAATATGCACAAATTCGGATTGAAACCGTATAATTTAAAATGCACAATATTAGGTAGAATTGGTGTAAACAGTTCTGAAGATTTCAATCGAAATCATCCACCGCTATCGGGGGATGCTTCCCCCTTATTATTTTTTTTTAACAATTATTTTAGCCTTTACATTTTTTCTGATAAACTAGAAAGGTGAAAAGTTAGTATTTATAACAAGAAAGTTGATTTGGGAGTAGATCTGTCCCCCGAAATTGTAAAAAAAATCATTAAAGATGATCGAATTTTTCCTTTTTCTGCTTAATTTTTTCACTCAGCTTTGCTGTTTATTTCAGCAAAAATAAAGCAATCACACAGAACATGTACATATATGCAAGTTTTCAGTTTTTACTACCGGGGGGTCTGGGGGTTGTGGAACACCCTCCAGTATATCTGTAAGTGTGTTAAAAAACACAAATAGCAAACAGATTTCGATTCCAGTTTTAAAGTTGTGATTCCAGTGGGCATTACTGGATCTAGGTTACAAACAACATTTGGAAAAATCTATATAAAGCTAGATTCTGGGACCAATTTTGTTTAGGTGTACTGGAGGGTGTTCCACACCCCCCAGACCCCCCCGTTTTAAAAACTGAAAACTTGTGTATGTTTTCTGTAAAACTTTCAAAAACAAAATCCCTAACTTTTCCAAGTCTTCCCCTAGATCAGGTGTCGGCAACCTGCGGCTCTTTTGATGTCGAGATGCAGCTCTCCAGGTCCACGCACAAATATTACCTAATAATTTTATTATTTTATTTTTAAAACTCATAAAAACTATTATTCTGCAAAAAAAAACTTTAAACAGGGTAAAAACACAGGATAAAAACAGGATAAAATACCATAATATTGAAATAAAAATGTTAGTGGCTCTTTAAAAACTGGGAAATTTTGTAAATTGTAAGTTTTGGCTTTTCCGTTTCAATAGGTTGCCGACCCTTGCCCTAGATCAAAATTAAAAATTTTTCAAATTTTAAAAATTGTAAATTTTTTATTTGTCGAATTTTTCAAGAAAGTAAATTCCTTTACTTTTGCTAGTGAAAATCCCCGGCCCCTTAATATGACACACTACAAGTCCTGCTTAATCCATATTGCAATCAGGGGCAGTTTCAGAATTTTTTCTGGAAGGAGCAAAAAGATCAGACGGGCAAAAAGTGTTTTCTGATTTGGGATTGTTCCTTTGTTTATTTTTAAACGTCTGAGGGAGGGGTGCCCCCCCCCCACATAAATCCGCCTAAGCTCGCGATTGATATCTGGCAGTTTATTTAATATTTTTCATATTCTTATCTTGTACTTCGAAACCATGCAATAATTGTGATAAATTTGTTTTTCAATTATCAGTAACAATAAATAAAATTGGCAATTCATGCTTACGATACATTGTCAATTTGCCTAGTTGACACTGACAATATTGTCAATTTGTTTACAATCCGATATTAAGCCAGTTCTTCAATTATTATAAAATGATACTAAAAATTTTCTATCGGAAACTTAATTTATTCAACATTAATAGGAATTAAGTTAAACCTTTCATTTAGGAAGGAAGTTAGATACTTCTGAAGACCTTAATTTGATTCGATACCCAGGTCAAATAGGAATTTTATGAAATAAATTAAACAAAAAAAAGTCATAATAATAAGTATCGGCGTTTTTCCACTGGCCTGTTTAGAATTGGTTATTTTTAAGTTACCAGCCTAAAAATATTAAGTGATTACGGTGGAGTGATGGATCAGTGCGGCCTTCAGGCCGCACAACCTAGGCAATCAGACATCGTCAACTTTAATATAGATTTGTCAACTGATATATGTATTTAGAAATTGTCAACTGCAATTCAGATTTGTAAACTGCTATTCAAAGATCGACAACTGTAAATTCAGCTTTGTTCAGAACACCCCCCAGACCCCCCCGGTTTCAAAAACTGAAAACTTTTTGAGAGTAAGTGTGCATTTGTAGGTTTAGGCTATACGCACTGAGTAGTACCTAGTACCCCAGTATCCAACTGATTGTATAAAATTATTGCCACAACATATAAATATAAACATATAAATGTTAAGTTTTATTTTGACTTTTTTATTATTTGTTAATTTTGTTTAGTTTAGTTTTATTAATGTAAACTATATTGTCGTGTTTTTATTTCTGTTGTCACTCTAAACCAAATAAATTCCTTTAAAGTCCTTGGTGTGTTGGTCACCAATCTAAAATAATCTATTTGACCACGGCTAGCTAGGGTTAATGAATATGCGAACATGTGTTGAACGACTATAACTTTTATTTAATATTAAACACAAATAAACGATTATACAGAAACCTAAACTAAATAAATGTTTTTAAATTATAAGATTGTTTAATTTCGTATCCCCCGGTATATAATGAAAAGTTTAATGACATGCGCAATATTTCACAGTTATGTTTACTAAACAAACCATAGACGAACTAACTTGGTTGAAATTTACCTTTAATTTTTATTCTCCTGTGATCCTCAATATTTAAATCTAGCAGCCTCTCAGGTACGTAAAATTTACTTTATAATTTCTTACAAGATGGTGTCCATGTGGTGAAGATTGATATCGATTTTCTTCCGTCGACATCGGCTTTAAATGCAACTTTTTTCAGGATATTTAATTTTGCAATCATAAATTATACCCAATTCTCGGCAATAACATTTCGATTTTCCACTTTTAATTGATTTATTTATTTATCTCATCGATTTTTAGGTTGAGACAAATTTCTCCAATAATATTCACTATATTCTAAATTCGAAGTTATTTGAAGACACACAACACTTGAGATTTATACTCAATTCCACAAACTATTAAATTATCTAGTTTTACCAATAAATCGATAAATTCGAAAAGGTCGATCACCTTTTCGAGAGGTCAAGCACCTACTAAATTTGCTTTTTTTTTGCCCATCTCCCCTGCTGCTCAAACTGGACGTAATCGAAAATGTTTTCTTCCATTTGATTGGCGGATTCTATTGTTTTTAGCTTAATCCGTGTAAACTGGACGTAAACGAAAATTGATCTCGCATTTCATTGGTTGCACTTTTTTCACAGGTATTTTGATCGATTTTCTTTTTTATGATACCGGCGCACTATTTAAATGCTTTATGTTTTAGGCCACTGTTATCAAATGAAAATTAACTTACAAACTATGGACTAAATTTTACAAAATTAACAATTGGAACCTACATCGGATTTACAAATTTCCAGGTTCGAAGCTACATTGGTCAACTCATGTTCATCTCAATATTTTAGATTTAGGTAACATTTGAAAAGAAATATTTATTTTGAAATTTAGAATATTATTAATTAATTAAATTTTTAGTTCCAAGGAATTTACCTGGTTTGAATTCGAAAATACATTTCAATATAAAATAAAATAATTGAATAATACATACGTATCAACGGTTTTTAATCAAAAAAATAAGTAAAAAAAAAATCTCATTAATCCGGAAAACTCGGTTATCCGAACAAACTCAAAACTATATCTGTCCGGAATAACGAGGCTGTACTGTACCAAATTTCGTTAAGAAAAAACCAAAATAATTCATACGGAGTCCATCGAAATACAGAATAAAAAGAAGCAACAAGTTACCATTTTAAATGCTTAATAAGTGCTAAAATAATTAATTACCTGTAATTAACAGCTTTTAAAATAAACTAATTGTTAACAGCACAAAAATTAAAAATGACATTCGTTCAGTGAAAACTAAATTTTAGTTCACTTTTGTTTTGAACAAAAGTGAATATGCATAAGTGCATGCTATAACGGTTACCAACTTACAAATAAAATAATCCCGAGTTGCATACAACGAGGGTTGCAAAATAAATGTACCAAATCCGAACGAAATATAAAATAAAAATCTCTACAAATCATTTTTAATCATGAGATATTTTCTGACACAAAATAATTCCTAATTAATTAATTTAAACAATACTCACCTAAAAATGTTTGTTTTTCACAGCGGTCCACGCTAAAATGAATAATATTTTTAATTGTTTGTTATTTCGGCGCGAGTTTTAACTCGATATTTCACTTTCTGTTTGTTTTCCGGTAATCGCTTGGTAGTTTCTTTTAACTTTGAAAAAATTTCAAAAAATCAGGAGTTAATTACTGACCAATCAAAGTTGCACTTAAATAATGGATTTCTACACACGCGGCCAACACTCAAAATAGTTTATCTATCTAAATTACGGTCATCCACAATGCTAGATTCAATATTCTTCTAAAGGTAATTCACGAATAGCTTAATTTAATGAAAGGCACCAATATTTTTTTGATTCTTAACCAAGTCTTTAAAAAACACCAAAAAGTATGAAAACAAAAGATAAATCCTAACCTTCTCGTTAATTGCGATACTAGTCGTAATTCGTTAATACCTGCGCCTCTACGATGTACGCACAATCGTATCGTGCGTATTCGAGTGACTCGATCAAGCGTTCGAGTGTTGATCAAGAATCTCGCATTTGATAAAATCTTCTGACAAAAAAATTCAGAAAACAAATTTTAGTAGTGAAAGATTGAGACCGCAACCCCACCACTTTTAACCCCCCCACCCTTTTCTCTCTCAAGGTCAAGGTCAGTGACGTGCGCACGCCACTGACCGTGAAAATATCAAGGTCACTTTATTTTTCAAGGCCATTGACATGCGCATCACCGCAAACCTTGACCTCGAGAGAAAAAGAGTAGGATGGTTAGAAAATTGCGATCTCATTTCTTTGAAAGATATTACCGTAGGAAAGTAACCTTGAAGGGGGAACTTTGAATAGTAACCTCGAGGAGGGAAATAGTGAAATGCTTAAAAGTGGTGGGATACTTACACATAAAATTTTTCAAGGTCAGTTGCATGCGCTTACCAACAACCTTGAAATTGTTACTATAAAAGTTGACCATGAAAGTCTAACGTTAACATTTTACATTTTATAATTTCATGTGTGGTTATAAATCAAATTAAGCGTATTTTCAACATACTCAAATAATTATACAAGTAAGTTAAGTTATGATATACATACATATATATTTTTTTTTAATAACAATTATTGTTTTGTTACAGTGGAATATTTAAACAAAAAAACTTATCCACTTAATAAATCTAACTCTAAAAGCATCTCCATCGGGTTATCTAAATTTAATTTGAAACCTAGTATTACAATTAGTGGTGAAAAAAAACAGAAAGTCATATTCAATGAAGACGATTGGAAAAGATTAACTTATTACCAGCCAATGTTAAATTCATATTTTAACGAAACTGATTCAAAATGGACCCCAATATATGATACTTTCACAATTGAATTTCAAAATTATAAAAATAATAAACTCATCAAGTTATATAAAGATAAAGAACTTTGCGTTTATATGGGTATTGAAACTATCACGGGGTTGTGGGATTTGATTAATTTGATAAACAGCTATTTATCAATATTAAATAAACAATCATTCAATATATATTATTCAAACATCATTAAAAATAATTTAAACCTATTAGAAAATGCATGTAATATTTCAAATTTTATAAACGTTGACTCTGATGGAGATAATGCATATACACTGATGGAGATGATATTATTCTTCCCCGAAAAAATTGTAGTCGATGTGGAAATTGCTAATGTAATCAAATTATAGGATGTGGATGGCATACGCACAACAACATTATCCGAAAGCTGTGGACCTAAATTCAGCCATCGAACGATCCAAGTGTACTTTAGAAGATATGACATTCGATGTTGAACATGGTGCTGTATATATGAAATCAGGGTATCCAAACTTACAGGAGGCCGAAGTTATGGTAGAAAAGTATAGAGCTCAAGTGGAATTATGTGATAAATTTTTAAAAAAGTTAATAACATTAGAATCATTTTGTAGAACATTAAAAAATAAAAAGTTTAAAGATATTTTAAGTCATATAATAGATTTTCTGCCATATGGTCTTGTAATAGAAAACGAATTATCTGAATGTATTAATGATGATGAATAATTTGTATAATAAAAATTACTATAAAACTATTTTGTAATATTATTATTTAATGTGTAAACCCATTAACATATAAAGTGAGAGAATTTTATATATAATCAACTATTAATCTTCAATATCTTCAGCTAAGTAGACGTGTGTGAAAGCAATCAGATCATAAAGTGAAAATGAATACCACTCTAATTTATTTCATAGGAGCAATATGTAACAACACTCTAATCCTAACACGTCCAAGAAATCTTAAAAGCGCTATGATTTGCACTCAATATTTGGATATTAATGAGATACCCGAAACTTGTGAAAAATTCGATGAAATGCACGTTGAAATTATGAAGAGTGGTCAATATATTATGACACAATCATTAGTAGTTGATGGTAAACCCGTTTTATATTACGAAGTCAACTTTGAGCTGCAAGATACAAGTCAAATAAGAAATCCCGGAGAATATTTAGTGTTAAATTTGAACAAACTTAGAAACCACAACCGAATTACTAACTTTATAATTTACACATGTTTATTTTTTATAAGCTGTATATTATATATTTTTATATTTTTTTTTGTAAAACCTAAAAATATCCGTTTCTGTAATAAACTAAAGAATTGATTTTAATATTTCACAATTAATTATATAATGGACCTGTAAAACAAAATAAAAACAACAATTAATTTTTAATATTTATTTTTTATTGATCCATATCCAAATAAATAAATATTTAAATAATAATAATATGATGGGTTAGGTATGTATTCACAAAATCGTCATGTTTGTGAATACATACCTAACCCATCATATTATGTAAAACAACAAAATAATTTTTTGTATTTTTTTTAGTTAAAAAAAAATTTTATTTTTACAACTATAGCAATATACAAGACGAACAAGAGAGCTTATTGCTAGCATTCCAACAAAATTGATCTTCAGCGTTTATAGATGATATATTCGAGTAATTTTTATGTATTGAATTAGGTGAAACTTTGTACCCCAGTAGTGGGGTAATTTCGGAGATATCTTCATCGGAATCCGCAACTTTTATAGATAAGTTCGAAACATTTTCAGGTATTGAATTAGGAAAAAATTTATATTTCCCACAAACATCTTCCCCCTCAAATTTTGTAGAAGTCTTCGAGTAATTTTCAGGTATTGAATTACCACAAACATCTTCTCCAATAAAAGGACAACGTCGAGACCATTTTTTATGCTCTACCATAGGATCATCTCCACTTTCCCAATCACCTATAACGATTGAACAAAATGCACACTGCACACTATCACCATTTCTTAAACTATAAAATCCAGCTTTTGCCAACTCTTGCGAATCTACAAAGGGGTGCTTCCAATCTCTAAACGAGGCAAGGCGACTTTCTTCTTCCGCATATACACCTACACCCATCGTGTAACTGCGTAGATATTTAATAAACATACTAGATCACCATCTATATCAAACTATCCCCCCCCCTTTTATAGTACTCTGCTAATATTTACATAGACATAATAAAAAATATATATATAAAAAAAAAAAAATTTTATTTGCACATAATATATTCGTTATACAAATAAAATACATTTGCCAGAGCACAAATACAATTTGTTAGAGAGTGATAAAAACAATATGGATCCCTCATTGGTAGCTTGGGTTGCTCATCTAATTCTGTCACCGATTTGTCAATTATTTTTTGAATCAATAATGTCTTCTCACGTCCTTTCACATATACAACATCAGCAAATGAAGTTAAATGTTTTACAATATCATTAAATCTATGAGAAGGTGTAAATCCACTATCCCATAATATTCCATGATGATTATTTATTAAATAGTTTGCCTGTTTTCTAAATTCTAAAGACAAGCTAACAAATTTAAAAGGTGGTTTAAACACGTAATGAGCTGACTTGTAACCATCGTAAGCAGCCAATTCCTTGGGCGAAAATACTTTGTCGGAAGTCATAAAACCTTGCACATCCAAAAATAATATATTGTTATTCATTATAACTAATTCACTATAACTAAACATGCGATCGTGTAGAATTAAACAGAAAGCTGTTGTGTTTTCATTTATATTAGCTCCAGCTTCAAATTCCACCCTCACTTCTATTGGTCCTTTGCCAAGACTATCTTTCTGACGAGTACAATCTACTACTATCATTGGCGCGTTATTTTTAAATTCTTGAGGTGTAAACATTGGCTCGTTTTCTTTACCGTAATATGTTTGTTGAAAATTTGCAAACATTTCATATAAAATTGAGAAAGAATTCTTTGCATAGTTTATATTCAAATTATCGTATGGGTAACGCTCCGAATTTAAGTAAACGTTTAAATTTGTCAAATCGCAAGAATCAAATTTGCTCATATCCTTATCAATTTTGTTTTTTCTATTTGTTGAAAATGCGATTATTATTATTCTAGGTGTTTCTACTTGAGTAGTGGTTTTTACGGTCCATGTATGACGATTTGTTAATGGTAATTGGGGGTATTCGTGAAGTTCCCACGATCTAAACGCTATGGGGATATCTATATTTCTATCGATATATTTTGTTAAACGTAGCTGCTCTTCTAATGAAACCACTATGTGCGGTACCTTCCAAAAAAGTTTATTAACGGTAACTCTTAGGTTTTCTTCAATATTTGAAGATTCCAATGCGTTAATATTGCTGTTACTTCTAATTAATACTAATTCTTGCTTAGCATTCAATATGATTTTATTATAATCCTCACAAAAACCCAAAAGCATTTTTAATGGTACACAAGCATTGAAATATCCACCAACACCTTGATTTAATACCATTTCTTTATTATTTTTCGACTCCCATCCTGCATTTTTTAATTTTAAGCACTCATTTTCCGAGTAGGATGGATATGCTTTCATAGTAGAGGTAATACCAGGATTTCTTGAGGAATCCATCACAACTCCGTTTAACTCATATCTAATTTCACTGAATAGAAAAGCTATTCCATTGTTAATGAAATGACCAGTCGGGGATACAGCATTATCAGCTGTTTTTAATGTACCTTCCACCGTTGAATGATAAGTATTATAGAAGGTTCATCATATAGGCAAATGTGTCGCAGCACATTTATGCGAGAGAGCATTAATGAAGTGAGACAGAAATACCTGTCAAGTAACACCACTAACGGTGGAATATTTAAGTTTTGCAGTTTATTTCAATTCTTGAATTGCATGTTCGTTATGAAAGAAAGCGATGTTGTCATTATCAGAATGCACTTTGTCTAAGCGTCTAAGTTTGTGTCTGTTGTTTATATATATAATATCAAATAACGACAGATTATCCTACAGAGCAAATAATGCACGAACACGATTCTTTTTATAACTTGACTACTTTTATAAATTATTTAAACGATTATGGGAGAAAAAATACAAATTTCAAAATATTGAAATTATGTCAATATGTTTTTCAAAATTATATTCCAACTTATTTTTAAAATAGAAAATGGGTAGATATACAGTGACTCGCATAAGTTCTCGGACACTCCTATGCTACCAATGTAAATTGGACATTTTTAAGCCGCTTTTTTTCATATAAAAATTGATTTTACGGCAAAACTTTTTAGACATTTTTTGTTGCAAATTTCATTGCCTTCAATTTTGTTTATATGAATTTTTTTATTTTGTCGCGCTGTTTTTGACTGACAGCGACTTAAACAAGACTCTGTAAAACACAAAAACTATTGTCATCTATATCTTGGAAACGGTGCGATAAAATAGAAAAATGTATAGGAACAAAAATGTAGAGAATAAAATTTACAAGAAAAAATGCTTATTAATTTTTTAGTTTTTTTGCACCGTTTCCGAGATATAGATGACAATAGTTTTTGTGTTTTACAGAGTCATGTTTAAGCCGCTGTCAGTAAAAAACGGCGAGACAAAATAAAAAAATTCATATAAACAATGGAAGGCAATGAAATTTGCAACAAAAATGTCTAAAAAGTTTTGTGGTAAAATCGATTTTTATATGAAAAAAAGCGGATTCAAAATGTTCAATTTACATTGGTAGCATTAGGAGTGTCCGAGAACTTATGCGAGTCGCTTGTATGTAACAAGAAGCGAGAACAATATACCTACTACGTGTACTACAGTCAAACCTGTTAAACAGTGCCGTAACAAGGCACTGGCATCGGGGAGTTCGCGAAGGGCGCGAAGCGAAAATAAATAAAAATATATTTCAGGTCAATTAAAATAGAAAATTATCAATTGATTTGTTCATTTTTTATATTTATTACAATAAGTTTTTAAAATAAATTTAAATTACATTTATATTTATGTATCTACCTAATTTAAAATTTGTATTTTACGATGAGGCTTCGACTCTTTTCGGCTCTTTTCAGGAGAAAGCCATTGTAGTATTCTAAATAATTTGATAGAAACCAGATGATTAAGAATAATAGTAAAATGATCATAGCATTTGTTTATTAATTCTGAATTTGGAAAAACAGTTTTTACGTCTTCTTCAAGATGAGCTGTAATTTTCTTAGTGAGCCCATATTCTATTTTAAAATTGTCGAAATAAAAATTAAACCTGGTTATTAAAAAAGATATAATCTGAGTGAATGTTTCAGAAGGTTGCTTTAAAAATTTAATTTCTGTATCACAGCCATAATCTCGACATAAAATAAGTAATTCTTGTTTTTCACACGTATTCTCACTTTCATAACTAATATCGCTGCTAATATCTTTAATTAGCATTTTTCTGCAGTTGTCACAATCATATTTTTTCAAAAACCAATGAGCCAAATAACCAGAAACGTATGCTTTTGCACACGTATCTAAAGTTATTTTTTTTTCCTCTTTATTTTTATTTTCAGCATAACATAATACATCATTATCTTCATTATTTTCTAAATTCTCTGCTAAAATATTTATTTTAATTTCAGCACTTGAAATTTCAGGTGCTGAAATTTCAGAAATCCCATCGTAATCATCAACCAGCAATAGTGGTTCACCATCATCTGCTTCACAATTCGAACCTTCTACTGATGACTGTAATCTTATATACATGTTGTGCTGGAATGCAATTCTAAAATCTTTAGTAGTTGGTTGAGGATTGTAGCCACCTCTTTGACGAACTACAGAAAAAAAATTTTCTATTGGGTCCTGGCTAATGTTCCCTGTAAGTAAATAACGCATGTTGCTTACTTTAAGATCTTCCCAAAGAAGAAGAATTGATCCAACTGTCCACTGAAAGCCTTCTATGACCTTAACATAATTTGTTTGTTTTCCATTGTGTAAAACTTTTATGCCTTGCAAACGATCTAACGTTGATTTCATGAAGTCTTCAACAGTGGTGTTTGAAGTAGACAATCCACGACGCAAAACATTTTTATCGTAAGTAACACGTGCATTAAGACAATCAAATATATCATTGAACAGTCGAATAAATTCAGATGTATCGAGAGCAGTTTCACTCTTCAATTCACCAATCAACAATGCTGTTTTTATGGTATCAGCTACCTTTCTACTAAATATTTGAGCCGCGTATAAAACCCTCATCTTTTCGAAAGCTGTCGGATTAAGATGTTTTCTTTTCAATTTCGGTAAACAACGTACTTCGGTATTTTGTAAATCAATATCTGCGACTGTTGTTACATCATTCCAAGACACTTTTTTATTATCTACAAGAAAGGTAGTATGCGGATTCATAAAATTGTTACGAAGTGTCTTTAATAAGTGTGGAGGATCGTAAACAGTGTAAACAATTTGGCCATGTTTTAAACTAATTTTTGGGTTTTTCATTGTGCAGCCTAATAAAGATAAAGCTTTCTGATTGTTTTTACCTTGGTCGCAAACCAAGACTTTGGGGAAAAGTCCAATTCCTACCAATTTTTCTAAAACTTCTAAAATGATATTTTTTAGTAAGTCTCCTTTAGTTGCGTTACTGGAAATGTAGTAACAAATTGGCATTTTCCATTTTTTGAACAGACCCCTAAGATAAAATACAACCGCATAGTTGCCGAGTATGTCTGTTCTTCCAAATAAATCAAAATCTTCGTAACCTTCAATGTAGTCCCAACGTTTGTTAAAGTTTAAATTTTTTTTCAAAACAATTTCATCAAACATAACAACAATTTGTTTTTCCAATTCATCCATTGTCTTGACTTTTAACTTCAAACAATCAAAAAGTTTTGTATTTAATCCCGTCTTTATATTGGAAGCCCATAGCCATCTCTTAATTACACTAATTGAGGGTAAAACAAGCTTAAGTTCTCTTACCAAAAATTTGTAGCATCCTGGAGATATATAATATAATGACATTGCTAGTTCTTTTTCCAATCTTGTCCAAGGTTGTTTTGTTTTATGAAATAATTGTATATTAACTAGGGTTTTACACCCTTCAGATCTTTTGTCCAAAACATTGGGAGTATTAGATTTTGAGCGTTTTTGCTGCTTCAATCTTAAGATTATTCTGTTTTTGGAATTCAGTTTTCTCTTAAGGCTTGCAATCTGACTTAAATACTTATCTTTACACAAACAGCCCGTATTGTCTAATCCTATAATAACACGATTTTCATCGTTTTCACTGTAGCACATATTAAGCGATGATGATGGTACATTAGATGACCTATCAATGTATTTAATAAAACTTGATTCGTCGTTTTCTTGAATTTCTGAAAATTTTCTTTTTCTTCCATACATCTTATCATCAGGATTTTTTGTTAATGTGAACTCTAAAAATATTTGAAATAATATTCAGTCAACCTTCTATATCTCGAACTTCCTTAAGTCGAATATTACTATAAGTCGAATTTTGTGTTTGCAGCTAGATCGAATTTTACGTTAAAAATTGTTTCCTTATCTCGAATTTTCTATAACTCAAATTTTTTTTGTCATATAATGGAGGTTCGACTTAGGTAAAGTTACCATCGTTTACAATCGTGAAATCAGGACATACACCCATACCCAAAATTATGCAAGCAATGAAAATTGTGCATTTTGAAAACACGTTTTCCCATATAAAAGCAAAAACTTCAGCAAAACTTATTAAACATTTTTTGTTGAAAATTTCGTTCTATTCATTTTTGTTTATATACATTTTTCTATTTTGTCGCACCGTCTCTGAGATACAGTGATTTAAAAAAACCTCTGTAAAAATTTTAATAAAATTAAGTTTACTCTTATGGGTATTTTATTAAAATTCTTACAGAGATTCTTTTAAGTCATTGTATCTCGAAAACGGTGATTCAAAATAGAAAAATGTATATAAACAAAAATGAAGACAATCAAATTTTTAATAAAATATGTCTATTAAGTTTTGCTGTAAAAGTGACTTTTTATATGACAAAAAAGGTTTTCAAAACGTACAATTTACATTGCTAACATGGGAGTGTACGAATACTTTTTGTGTTCATTGTAGGTGCAAAAGTGCTTATATTTAGTAAATTAATTAGTTACATGAATAAATATTTTTACTTTTTAGGAATTCTGAAAATCGGGACATTTTTGCATCCCAACTTGCATGAAAAACAATCTGGATAGCAGTACAAAAGAAAGGACTGTCCCGACAAAGTCGCGGGACGTCTGTAACCTTAACTTAGAGAAGTTCGCTGTACCTTATAGTTGAACAATTCAAAAAATATTTACCATTATTAATTACGTTACACTCCCCATATTTTATTGGCACTGCATTTCTGTTTAAGCGTTTTTTGGAAGCATTTACATTCATAAAATGTTCTGTTAAAAAGTGTTTTTCACAAATAAGTTTATTAACGGGGTCAACATCTTCCAGAATAAGGGATATATTTCCAGTTGCTTCTATCCATTTGTTCAAACGAATAGTGTCTTTAATTGGAAAACTAAAAAACATACTGTTGGGCGAGTTTCTGCGATTATTTTTACAGCCTGTATAAGCACAGTGATGAGCTTTTATAGACATGATTTTTTAATATAAACAAACCACAAATTTAAAATTAAGAAAATGAATAAAATAAGAATTAATTAATAACGATTTGCAGAAAATTTTATTACAAACTTTTAACACGATTTAAAAACAAATTGAATACTCGTGTGAAATTAATACCTAGCACCTAGCACAAGCTGGCAACATCGGCGGTGATAACAGATAAAAAAATTATTTTGCATTCATTCATTAAAGTAATCTACAAGTGCAGCTAGTGCATTTTAATTTTATGTAGCAAAATACAGATGGCGTATATAGATTTTAATATTTTTATATGCGACAAATATTAGCATACGATGATCCTTCTATAATACTTATCATTCAACGCTTCCACGTAAAGATAGCTAAGGCTGGGTATCGTATACGCATCTAATTGTTGAATAGGAATTCTAATTTCGTCATTATTATTAAATGACGTGGAAGCATATGATTGATGTGT
Source organism: Cantharis flavilabris (assembly GCA_949152465.1). Classification (NCBI taxonomy): domain Eukaryota; kingdom Metazoa; phylum Arthropoda; class Insecta; order Coleoptera; family Cantharidae; genus Cantharis; species Cantharis flavilabris. The sequence goes on along the minus strand of OX424437.1, from coordinate 24,888,542 downwards.
GTGAAATTCGGCATTTGTAATCGAATTGTCTTCTATAATTTTTTCTGCAATATCCAAAATCCCCATTTTTACACAAGCACTTTATAACCTAAGGCTTCTAAAAATGCTCTATTGATCGGCGTTATTGTTCTATTGATTGATGTTACCAAACCTGCTGAAGATCTTGGACTGACTCTTTTTAACTTGGACACATGCTTATAATGATGTTGACACACACCTCTCGAATATTGGATCACCATATTTAGAGCTTTTTTAAATGAAACCGTATTGATATTTCTTCTCCGTTAAAATCTATAACTTGATCACTCTGGTCTATTATTCTAATTGAAATATTTGATATACATCGAACATTTATAGGTAAATAGATGACATTAGATGGGGTTTCAACTATTTTATAACCACGTGGAACGATAGGAAAAAATTCGTGTACCGTATGCCCTAGTTTTCCATTCTTATATGAGGCTGTAGTAATATTACACTCAATGCAAATCGAATTTACCGATAAAATATTTACGCTGTGATCAGATACTTTCAAACTATTTTTTTTGATGTATTGCTTATCAAATCCCAATAACGGTCCGATGCTATCACTTTTCATAAAATTAATACGTTCTGTACATTTAATGTTTACTTTAGAAGTGTTTGTATTTGCTGCGATTTCTAAAGAGACATTATCATCACTTAATTTTTTTCGTAAATATGATTGAATATCTTCGATTTCGTATGCCCCTGAAGGAATTTCGATAGTTTTTTCTTTTTCAATATAAAACTTATTGTAGTTGTTTGGTATGTTGAGTTTAGTCTTAGATAAATCTAATACATAATCTCCGTTTTGTTGCTTAATAAACCCCAAGTGTGGTTTAAAATCGTATTCATTTTCTTTAACGACATTGGATGATTTTAAGCGCACTTCACTCTCCGAAATTAACAACTTATTAAATATAATCTTATTTATTTCTTGTTGAAATTTAATTAAAACTTTAAGAAGATCGTAAAACCCTATTTCAGTGTGAAGCGTTATATATTTGTCCTCTTCAAAGAAAAACTTATTATCTTCTTGAGCGATGTAGATTACCACATTTTTTAACTCTAATATGTATTGATTAGATAGTTTTTTGTTCTTATAGAAATAAAGCTTTGTTAATAAACTATCATTTCTCTCCAAATTCATAGGGTATGCACAATTAAGAACTATTTTATTATTTTCTGTCGAAACGATTGAAATAGCGTTAACATCGTTTAATACTGTGTGTATTCTATTAACAAGTATCTCAATATTCTGCTGACCTTCAGAAATAGTTAAATATTTATCTTCTCCATAGTAAAATTTATTACATCCAGCCTTAATATTATGTATCGTATTGTAAGTTTCAAAATTTGTTAAGCCTAGAACGTATTGTCCATCATCGGCATAAATAATAGGATTAATTTCCGAATGCAATTCGGAGCTATTGCCGCTTACACTGATTACATATGACATGTTGTGGAGTGGTTGACTTAACACTGGAGTAAATTAAATATTGGAATGTCTATATAAAAAGTCTAAACACAAATGACCACAATTGACAGAATTATACTTTTGATATATCTATCATAATTATATTTGATTTTCTTATCGCTACTGAAATATTTTATTAATTCTGGAAACGGAGGTAAGTTACCATAGCTGTCGAAAAATAAAATATCATCATTATGTTTAATATACGCCGTCCAATGAGAACCAGATTTAAAATCCTCCTCCAAATTAACTATCCCACATTCAAACTTGTGTATTTTCTTCGGTAAAGTATTTTTCATAAATACCCCTCTAAAATGTGGAATTTTAAATTTTTTAACAAATCGAAGTATATCGATATTTGTTAGCGGTTTTTTCGGTAGCGTTGCTAATAGTTTTTTGAATAAGGTTTAAGATATAGTCCAAGTCCACTTTTATATGGTTTTAAATAAAGTCCTCTGCCCATGGCAATAGTTTCCATGTTCTTATTATGTCGTTGAGATTCTTTTAAATTCTCTTTAGCGCTTTTAGCATCATTAACGGCTTTTGCAATTCCTGCCGCACCACCACCTAAGGCCCCTAATGCGCTTAAAGCAGCAAATATGGGAATTAGTGGTAGGAACCCACCAGTTTTTGGTATTGGAATTATTCGCGGTTTCTTAGGTTTCTGCTTAATAGTTGAAAGAGCAATCCTAGCATTAGTTAATAAATCTGAAGTTTTACTTCGACGTAAAACATCTGCGGCTTTTTTCAAAGTCTGTTTAAACGTCGGTTTTTTAGATCTTTTACATCCCATTCCCATTTTTACTTTGGCCTTCATTACCCCCGAAACCCCTACGCCAACTAGTTTTTCTGCAAGCGATGAATCCTTCGAAAGTACTCTATGTATAGCTTTATCGGCGAGTATTTTATCCGCTTCGTGTCTTTTAGATATATCTTTAAAATTTGAATAGGCTATATCGTGTTCTTTACAAGCTTCGTCTAAAGGGTTAATACCAGAATCACCTCTTGCCTAAACGTTGACTTAACTTCGTACCGGGTCCGCAAAATCTTAGAAAATTATATTAAATTATAAGTATCATTATTTCCAAATAATTAATATGGGTTAGATACCTATAACCTGGGACATGTAATTCAAAGGGTAGCTTATTTATTATATTATTAACAAGTCCAGCACCACGTTTACGATGTATCAACATTGCGTTACAAACTCTAACTGAAAATCAATTACTTAATGTTTCTCTTTTAAAACATTAGATAAGTTACCAGTATACTAATATTGATATACTGTTGTACTGATATACTGATATACTGATATACTGATATACTGATATACTGATATATCAGTATACCAATACCAGTACAGTACACCGCTTTCAAAATTACATTTCAAACCATCGCGATATGTATATATGTTGTTTTATTTATAAACAGAATCATAAGTAAAAATGCGTTTAGTGAAACAACATCATCAACTCCCCATATCAAATCATGATGATCAAACATTCACTTTTCCTAAGCATGGCTTTTTATTAGGATGTTCATCAAAAATGGGGTTGATTGTTGGTTATTCTGGTTGTGGTAAAACTAATGCTCTCCTCTGTTTACTTCTACACCCCAACGGACTTCGTTTTGAAAATATTTATCTGTATTCTAAATCAGTATTTCAACCAAAATATGAATATTTAAAACAAGTTTTGAAGCCGTTAAGTGAGATTGGTTATTTTGAATTTGAAAATGAGAAGGAGGTGCCTCCACCTATGGATGTCAAACCAAATTCGATATTTATCTTTGATGATGTGGTTTGCACTAATCAAGATATTATGAGAGAGTATTTCAGTTTTGGTAGACATAAAAATATTGATTCCTTTTACTTGTGTCAAACATATAGTAAAATTCCAAAACAACTAATTAGAGACAATGCAAACTTTCTAGTATTATTTAAACAAGATAATACAAATTTAAAGCATGTTTATGATGATCATGTGGGAGTGGATATGACTTTTAATCAATTTAAAACTTTATGTAATATTTGTTGGAAAAATAATAAATACGGAATGATGGTTATTGATAAAGCATGTGATATTAACAGCGGCCGCTATAGACAAGGTTTCGATACATTTATTTATATTTAAAAGGATATAATTTATTAGAATACTTTTAGTATTCAGATAACTATTACAATGGATAAACGTGTAACTCGCGATCTTATTCAAGCGAGAAAAGCTGTGAAATTGAAATATAAAAACTTGAAATCGGACATGATACAATCAAACTTAGGTTTAATTAAAAAGTATAAACCCATCACGGAGCCTTTACAAAAAATAGTTTCACAATTTGAACATGAATCTAACATAAAACCTGAAATAAAACCTGAAATAAAACCGGAAATTGATTCACCACTAAATAAAAAAAGAAAAACTTATGGTCGCAAATCTGAGGTGGAACCAAAAATTGACTTACCACCAAAATTTTTAATGGATGGTGACGTTTACCATCATGAACCTGACGATGTTGATTTAAATCAAACAATTTTACATCCTATGTTTACCGAAGACGAATATAGTAAACTTCATAATCAAACAGTTAAAGAAGTGACCGATTTGTTAAAATCAAAGGCATTTGAAGATTATTTAGATGATTATGCACCACTACCTCGATCTTATCTAGAAGATTTGATAAGAGATACGAATGGTGATCATTTCGATTTAAACTATGGAGTTAGACATGACTTAGAAACTGCAAAATCTTCAATTGGTGATTCATTACTGGATTTTGATAGAGACGACATTATAATTAAAATACCGTCAATGAATAAAACTTTAAAATATATAGGAACACCCGGTCTCTATGAGCTCTTGTTTAAAAAAAATCCGGTGGGGTATAACAAAGATGATCAAAATAATTATATTGATATTGGAACGAGAACCAATTTATTTCGCAGAAACTATTCAGCTGAAAATCAAATACATGGTAACGCTAGTTCCAAGTATAAAAAAGTAATTAAACCACCATTAAAAGAAAGTGGTGCGATTGTAGGTAAAAAGAATAAGAGTGGTGTCATTGGAGGCAAGAAGAAAGGTGGCGGTTTTCTAGAATCTCCATTATTTTTACAATATAATAACAAGAAAAAAGATTTTGTTTATTATGATGATATAAATGAGATAATCGAGCGATTAAAACTCTTAATAGCTTCCCAATCTGCTGGTCACGACGGTCATACAAACGAAATCGCATCTATAGTGGAAGAATTACGAGAAGCAAAAATTATCAAATAAGAGATATAACAATCATACTGTTTATTTCATTAATATTTCAAAATGACGGATGTAAAGAGAGATGTTGTAAATGAATTGCATAGATCTGCCCGCCGAAATTATCAGCGTAGGCCAGTGTTAGTTACAGGATTGAACGACTTATTTCAAGCAGATTTGGTAGATATAGCTCACTTATCAACTATAAACAAAGGTTTTAAGTTTATATTGGTTGTGATTAATGTGTTCTCCAAATACGTATGGGCTAAACCTCTAAAAAATAAAAGTGCGCATGAAGTGACAGTAGCCATGAAAACGATTCTTGAAAAAAGTGTACCTAAAAATTTGCAAACGGATTTGGGGAAAGAATTTTACAATAAGGAGTTTCAAGAATTGATGAAGAAATATAAAATAAATCATTATAGCACATATTCAATTAAAAAGGCTAGCATTGTTGAACGCGTTAATCGTACTCTTAAAGGTTTAATGTGGAAAGAATTTAGTTATCAAGGAAACTATCGATGGTTGGATATATTACAAAAACTAGTAGATGCATATAATTCAAAAAAGCATTCAACGATTGGTTTAAAACCGATCGATGTTAAAAAAAAACATGTTCAATTACTTTTAAAGACGGTGTACAATCACCCGAAAGTTCTGGATCCGAAAAATCCTAAATTTAAAATTGGTGATAGTGTTAGAATAAGCAAATATAGACATGCATTTTCAAAGGGATACACCCCTTCCTGGTCCAACGAAATTTTTAAAATTTCTCAAGTTAAAGTGACTTTACCAAGAACATATCTTCTAACTGATGTTAACAACGAAGAAATTAAAGGGTGCTTTTATGAGGAAGAATTACAAAAAGTTACACATCCTGACATATATTTAATAGAAAAAGTTTTAAAAAGACAGAAAAAGAAAATGTTTGTTAAGTGGCTTGGGTTAGACAAGACTCATAATTCGTGGATAAACACTAATCAAATTATATAAAAAACAATACAACATTTTTGTTAAAACTTTTTTTTTTTTTTTTTTTTAATAAACAATATAAGATATTATAATTCTTTTTTTTTACAGTATTAAAATTATAATGAAGTACCTATAAATCTACATATTATTATTAAATACTATTCCCCTACTGATTTTAACAAGTATTGTAAATGCTTAATTACTTTTTCATGCCGTCCAATTTTTTTCTGTAAATTGCTTAAATGAATTTTATCTTTATTTATTTGTAATGAATATTTATTAATTTTGTTTTTCACAAATTTAATTTCGTTTGCCTTTTTTTTTATTTTTTTTTTCATTAGCAGCATTAAGAATGATTTCATCAGTAATGCTTAATAATAATAAATCATCATTGTCGTCTTCTTCTTTTAACTTCAAATAATATGTTTGTTTTTCAAATTCATCGTTGACGAATTGTGATAAATTCAAGTCGTCTTCAACCACAGTTTTATTTTCATCGTTTATATCCTCATAATTTGTGTATTGCTTTCCATCTTGAACCCCATAATACTTCTTTTCATATTCTACAAAAAAAATAAACAACAGTAACAATCAAACAATCACAACAACTTTTTGTTTTCTTACCCTCAAATGTTAAATGATTAGCAAGTAAATCTTCCAATATACCATCTTTAATTTTAAAATGTTGTAATATTTTAGCCATTATTCTGGATGTGTATATTATGATTGTCACTGGATGTGTATATGATTCTCACTGGATGTACATATTATTTTGATTACAGCTTATATCTTAATTTTATGTGTACGTGTTAATATTATTTATAGACTTAATAATAATAATGGATATAGAATATAGATGATGGTGTAATTTCAAGAATTTACTAATCTTTTGATGCAGGTGTAATTTCAATTACAATAACTTATTATATTAAAATTATTTATACATTGAACTTACTTTTTTTTTATTATTATATTAATATTTATAATTCTCGTTGTCTATTACCGTTAAATTTTAATATGTTAACGAATATTGAATATTCTAATATAAGTAAAATTAAAAAATAGAATATTTTAAATTGTAATTTAAAATTATTATAAGATTTTATAGAAAATAAATAGTACGATGCTTTTTTAAACTTGCTCCATTTCGTTAATGAGCTTATGCAGATTAATCGATTGATGACCCCACGCCAATGTAGTGTGTGAATTAGAAACAAGGTAACGTTTATCATCAAAACATGATAATGCAACTTTATTTCTCAATTCCGTGTACATTTCATGAAGAGTCGATTGAAAAACGTTAACCTTGCAGTATTTATCTTGTTTATTTTCTACTGCATTTATATAATCTGAAGCATGTAAATCCTTTTTTATTGCATTTTTGGTAACTCCTTTTGCTTTTTTAATTATATTATCATCGTCTAAAATAACACAATAGGCCTTAGAAGCAGTGCCGTAGAATGTTTTAATCACTTGGGATGGATATTCCAGTTTCAGTTTTCCCAATATTGATTGATTTCGCGGAATTTCGAAAATGTTAGAATCATCAAAATTAGACGTATCGAATTTAACTAAATTTTGTTTAATATCCGAATAAACATTTTCTGTTTGAATTTCTACAATCAGGGAATCAGTATCGGTATATAATAAAGACACATTTTGTCCATATTTTGAAACTAAAAAATCATAATAAAATTCATACATAACAGTTTTTGCAATGTCTAATATTGAAAATCCGACATATATTGGTTTATCGAATAAGATTTCGATTTTATTCATTTCTGCCGCTACTAAATTCTCCGAAAAAATACTGATATTTTTAAAATTCGGTTTAGCAATGTAAGTTTCCACGCCCCAACTATTACTGTTTTCCCAATGTGTGAGTAATTTAATATCTTTCCGCTTTTCCACATTCTCCATGGTTTTACCAAAAACTGAATTATTTAATAATTTAAAAAAATCTTTTTCAAATTCCGACGTGGCAGTATTTCGAAATTCAGTATTTAAATTTATATATGGAGCCAACCATGGAGATTGGTTAAACTTAACAACGCGGTGAATTTTACGTAAAATTAAACCATGTTGCAAGCATTGTTGTAACGCTCTGTAATGAATAATATATTTGGTTTTATTAAACAAATTTGGAATTAATTTAGCAGTTTTTCCATTTGGTGGGATTATATTTTTGGGACAAAACGGGTAGTCATTATGTAAATCATGCAAACTACTCGGATATTCTAAATCAACTTCTAACGCGTATCCCACATTTGATGTATCAGAAATGTTGTTTATATTTAAATTAAGTATTTCATCATCGTTCAACCAAACAAACCCACCGTAAGGTAAATATTGCTGCATAGCGTAACCGTATAAATTGGTAGCATCTAAATATAAAATATATGTCGTTGGTTTTGAAGGGTTGTAATTTTTTAAATATATATTGTTTGAAATAGCTTTTCGCTTAACACAAACAGAGACTCCACCACGAACTCCTTTTTTAAAAAAGTGAAGCAAATCAATATCTGTTAAAAGTTCCAACTCAATTTTTGTCATCTTAAGCATGCTAGGACCAACTCAAAGATGGTAAAGTAAAATATTTAGCAGCGTCTAACCCGTAAGATTTAAATGTAGAGCGACGAAATTTTTCAAAACAATCGCTTAAAAGAAGAACATCAGATTTTAAATATATATCTGAATAATCCCCCAAAGTTTTACAATCAAATGAATTCCAAACGCTAACCGCACGGTGATAATCTTCATTTGTTATGGGTTCATTAATCAATCGATTAAAAAAATTTTCTATTGGAGGTAATGTTGTCTCCTCTAATTTTGATAAACTATCAACATATGAATACGGAAAGACACCTTTTTGACGAATAAGGTTAAATTTATTATCATCTGCAAAAAATTTTCGAATTTCGACACAGTCATCATTGGTTAAAGTTTTAGATAATTTTTCTAAAGAAGTAGACATGAATTTAAAGGAATCCAAAAATCGAAGTTTAATATTAATATTTTTAACCTGATTGTCTTCATCAACAATTTTATCAACTAAAACATATTTTGTAAATGATATATATTTTTCCTTATTTTTAGCAATGACGTCGACTTTCTCACCATTTGTTGCTAAGTTTTTAATGAATAAGTGAACATCATAATTTTCTAAATTATGTAGAAAAATTGGAATAACATTCATATTTTTAAAATGTAAGTTACAAACGGAATGAGCTGCCCCCCTCAAAAAACCGGTTACATGACAGTGATCTTTTACTTTACCATTGAGAGCTGAAAATGGCTTTTCACAAATATGACAAACTACACTATTATTATATTCATTAATTTGATTTGGAGTAAGAGCAATCATCGGTTTAATAGTTTTTAAACATTTATCATATAAATATTTGACATCGGATTCTAAATATTCCATAAATGTTGAAGCACAATTTACCCCTCTATACGTTTTATATATTGAGAAAGAATCGTCAAAATTACATTTGATATAGTAACCAAAAGAATATGGTACATGGTGCTCTGTTTTTAATGTATAGGATATTAGTGGGGTAGGTTCTGTCGTAGATATAGGTTCAAGATAAGATTCAAAATCTGAATAAATTACGAAAGGAGTTGAGAGTTGATTCTGAATGCTTTCAAATTTTAAAATGTTTTCCTTTACAACACTACCAAATTTATCAAGTCGCATTCTATTATCGGAGAGTAAATTAGCTCGAATATGACCACAATCAAATTCGTTATGTCTCTCGAGTTTATATTTCTCGTTAAAAGATTGGAGGCAACCATCGCAAATATATTTCGCACCGTGATGTTTGTTTAGTTGATTAGATACCAACCGAGACATATCTTTTATTAAGCAATAATGAAATTTACCGCAACCACCATCGATTAGTAATAAATTTACATGTTGTAAACGTTTATGTCTTGTGTGGTGATAAGGACCTATAATTTCTATCTTGTCATTTTTAGAATTTCTTTGAAATCCATAAACGTTAACACTAATATTATTTAAGTTTTCAAATTTTTCTAAAGCAATTAATTTCACTGGAAAATCTATACCATCAAAATTTAAATTTTGAAAAATATCTGGATATGAGTTCGGCATCATATTATAATTCTTTGGTTTAAAGAAAGCAGCTAAAATATAATAAGCAAAACAATAATTATCTTGATTATTTCTTATATTTAAAACAGCATTTTTAGCTATAATTGATTTTGGTAATTCTAAAAATGAACTTTGACCGCCATGTAATGGATTAAACTTATTCAAATTAATTTCTATATACAAAATTTCTTTCAAAGCCCATCTGTTCAGATTTCGTATTATTTTTACTATGTATAAAAGAATTGTGAGCGGACCTCGTATAATTGTTAGTTCATATCGGCGCAGCGCATGCTCGTCTCATCAGTATGTCACTCAACTTACAAGTGTTTGGACGCTTGAAGACATTGTTGTAACAAAAGTTTCTTTTCTGTGTACATAACAGCATTAAAATAAATACTTATTTTAATAAAGTGCCTAGCCTAATATCATCATACAGTCCACTGAAAATCAACACCGTTTGGGGTGCAATCCAAACATTGATCCTTCGACACGGATAAGAAACCAGCAAGTAGCAATTAACACCGATTGGGGTGCAATCCAATATATCTACATAGAAGAAATACCTAGTTGGGGTACGTAGTCAACATTTCGAAGCACATTACCACTTGGGGTACGTCACCAAGAAAAGCGATAAGAAAAGGGACCCTACATTTCGCGCCAAGAAAGCAGCCATTGTAGCACAAAGTCAAATCGGAGCGGGTGACGACAACGCCGCCAATTTGAAAGCATCTCAACTACTTGGTAAACAAATCCTTTCTTATCTAAAAATTCCTAACTTTTTGTATCTTTGCATGCATATGTCAATTTACATTAGTGAAACATTACGGGCCAAGATAATCGCCTATTACTCGATAAATATAAATAACGTTAATATTATTTGTATTAATTTCAAATTATCTTGCAATTCATCCATTGACAATGGAAATCTTAAAACACGAACGAGGTGTTTTAAAAGCACAGTTGACGCGATTCAAAACGTTTCTTACAAAAACGCAAGTGTCAATTAGTAGTGATAATCTGATACTTACATCAGCGCAAATTAACGAAATTAAAGATAGACTTGATATAATTTCTAGTATTTTACCTAAATTTGAAATATTACAAAATCAAATTTCCTTTAATTGTCTTGATAGCGAAGCAGAGGATGAAATCATGGCACAGTTCGAAAATTTATATTTTGAACAAACCAATTTAGCAAAAGGTATCATAAAAAGATTCACGCAAGGGTCAATCGAAGACTTACGTTTACCTGGTACAGGTGGTCAAACCAGAAGTCCGTCTGTGGCTAGTAATCATAGCAATCACAGTGCAGCTAACAGCAGCACAAGTACAAATGTTAGCAATAACAATGCAAGGCATTACATTAACTTGCCTAAAATCAATTTAATTAAGTTTAGCGGAAGCATAGATTCGTGGTTAGAATTCAAGGCAATCTTTCAAAGCCTTGTTCATGAAAATGACACTCTAAACGAAGTTCAAAAATTGCATTATCTGAAAGCAAGTCTTACCGGAGAGGCTAATGCGGTTATCGGATCGCTAGATTTCACTGCTGCGAACTACGAGGTCGCTTTTAAAGCGTTATCTGCACGTTACGATCAGCCGAAATTAATAATAAAAAATCACTTGAACTATATTATCGAGCTGGACGCTCAAAGGAAGGAATCTTCTCAGTCATTGAGAAAAATCAATGATTCTTTATCGAAGCACGTATCTGCCGCCAAATCAATGGCAACAAGTGAGCAACTATTTGAGTGTTTAATTGTCTATTTAGTCTCTAGCAAATTGCATATTAATAGTGCTACAGAGTGGCAAAAAACATTTAATAAAGGTATCTCAATTTTGCCTTCTCTAGATGAATTCAAAGAATTTCTAACATCGCATTCAAATCTTTTAGAAACAATTGAGAAAATACAGACAACGCCATCGGTGGCAAATAGTAACAAAATTGCATTCAAGGCAAAGTCATACGTGGCTGGATTTTTGTCATGCTCATTGTGTGAGGAAAATCATTACCTCAACCAATGTGACAAATTCATAGCCCTTAGTGCTCAAGCAAGAGCAGACAAGGTACAGGAATTAAAATTATGTTTTAACTGTTTATCTAAGGGTCACTTAAAATTTCAATGCAAATCGAAGTATACTTGTAAAACGTGTAGGTCAAGGCATCATACGCTTCTTCATGCACCTGTGCAAAAGGTGAAGGTTTCTACACCTGTAGCAAATTTCTCAACTGTTGCTACCGAGGATGAGCCTATTCAAACGATATCAGCTTTCTGCGCCACTGCCTCACAAGTTTTATTACCTACTGCTTCTGCTAAGATTCTAGATGCATCTGGAATCTACCAATCGGTTAGAATCTTACTCGATTCTGGCTCACAGTCAAACTTCATTCGCACCGATGTTTGTCAAAGATTAAGGTTGCCCACTCAAGGTGCAAATATTTCAATAACAGGTTTAAGTAACTCAAACACACATGTAAAGTCGAAGTGTGAACTCGAGCTGATTGCTCACAATAACAATTTCAAAATTAAACTTTCTTGTTTAATTATTAATGAAATAACTGGAAGCATACCAAGCTTCAACCTAAAGAGGGATAGTTTTCAAATACCTAGTAACATTCGTTTATCTGATTCTCGATTCAATATACCGGGGAAAATTGATCTCTTGGTAGGTTCTCCCACATTCTTCGAGCTTCTTTGCAATAGAAAAATCAATTTAGGTCACAACCTTCCTATATTGCAGGAAACTCAGCTAGGTTGGATTATCGCTGGTCCAACTAGTTCTAACGAAGGCAGCCAAGTGCAATGCCATGTCAACACTACTATTGATCTTCAAGATCAAATAACAAGATTTTGGGAACTAGACAGTTACCCAACAGAAAAGGTTTTCTCTTCCGAGGAAAATATTTGTGAATCGCATTTCATAAATAATACAAATAGAAATTCAGAGGGACGTTTTGTAGTGACAATCCCATTAAAGGAACAACCGATAGTTCTGGGCGACTCTCTTTTTACAGCACAAAAACAATTTCTTGCGTTAGAACGTCGATTGCAAGCCAATCCCAAACTTCAAGAAGATTACCGAAATTTTATGAAGGAATATCTAGATTTAGGTCATATGTCTTTATCTGATACAACAGTTATACCTTCTTACTATCTTCCACACCACGGGGTTCACAAGTCAAACAGCTTGACAACCAAGCTCCGGGTAGTCTTCAACGGTTCTTCGCCAACAACGACAGGGAAATCTTTGAACAGCATTCAAATGATTGGTCCCACAGTACAAGAAGATCTCTTTACGATTTTAATTCGCTTTAGGCAGCACACTTATGCTATATCTGCTGATATAGAAAAGATGTATCGTCAGGTAGAAGTAGAGCCAAGTCAACGGCCTCTACAACGCATTTTATGGAGGTTCGCGCAGACAAGCCCCATAGAACATTACGACTTAAATACGGTAACTTACGGAACGGCTTCCGCCTCATATCTTGCCATTCGCTCTCTCAAACAATTAGGTGTAGAATGCGAGGAAAAATTACCTAAAATAGCTGAAATAATCAAACGCGACTTTTACGTGGACGATTTACTTTCTGGTGCTTCTACTATAGAAGCTGCGCGCGAAATTTGCGAACAAATTTCAACGGTTCTAAATTCAGGTTGCTTTAAACTTAGAAAGTGGATTTCTAATAATCCAGAGGTACTAAAAAGCATACCTGACTCGGATGTACATCCTGGTATTTTAGTCATTGGGGACCATGAGCAATCAAGCACTCTAGGCCTCACGTGGTTATTTCAAACTGATCACTTTATGGTTTCTATATCTGATACGGCGTCTCCTAAAATTACTAAGAGACAAATGCTTTCTGAAATATCTCAGATTTTCGATCCTTTGGGATTATTTACGCCATGTACGTTCGTGGCTAAAGTTTTTATGCAAAAACTTTGGCTTGAAAAATTAAATTGGGACGATCCTATTCCTATCGATATGGAAAAACGATGGATCTTGTACAGGTCAGAACTTTTAGATCTTAAAGATCTAAAAATACCGAGGCACGTCACGTGTGTAAACCCAACTTCCATTCAAATTCATGGGTTTTGTGACGCAAGTACTGAAGGTTACGGTGCTTGCATTTACATTCGTTCAATAAATACAGAAAATCAAATTTACACAAATTTGTTATGCTCAAAATCAAGGGTTGCACCTTTAAAACCCACAACTATTCCGAAACTTGAGCTCTGTGGAGCATTATTGTTAAGTAAATTATTAAAAACAGTTTTAAAGGCGGTAAACTTGCAACATTTCTCTTGTTACTTGTGGTGCGATTCAACCATCGTTCTAGGGTGGTTGAAGACCAGTCCGAATCTTTTGAAAACTTTCGTTTGCAATCGAGTTGCGGATATTCAAAATTTAACTGAGAATGCCATCTGGAGGCATGTGCCAACGAAAGCGAATCCAGCGGATTTGTTGTCGAGAGGAGCAGCTCCTCAAATCTTAAAGAACTCCACATTGTGGTGGAACGGGCCATGTTGGCTACAAAAGGAAGAAGCTTTTTGGCCAAATCATAGTTTTTGTCTTCCAAAGCTTCCTGATCTAAAAAAGGAAATGAAGGCTCTTGTTGTCAGAAAACAAGAATCATTTCAGTTTAACAACTACTCGAACTTAAATCGACTCGAAAGAGCAATCGCGTTTTGCTTGCGATTTAAGAATAATTGCCTAATCTCCAAACACAACAAAATTTATGGGTTTTTGACTCCCAAGGAACTCACTAATTCATTGCATAAATTAATTAAAATTTCGCAATCGGATACCTTTGGTGATGAGTTGAAATTACTTTCTGAAGGAATGCCTGTGAAGAAATCATCTTCTTTAATTGGATTAAACCCTTTCATTGATGACCAAGGTTTAATTCGTGTAGGTGGAAGACTCCACAATACTAAATACGCTTACGACAAGAGACACCCTCTCTTAATCGATGGGAAACATCCCTTATCGAAACTTATTGTCACTCGTGAACATCTTAAAATGTTTCATGCCGGTCCGCAGCTTCTTTTAGCTAGCTTACGTGATAAATTTTGGATTACAGCTGGAAGGAATTTAGTCAAATCAGTAGTTCACAAATGTGTGAAATGTTTTAGATTTTCTTCTTCAATTACTAGACCGATTATGGGAAATTTACCTCCAGCTCGTGCTGAAAAATCATTTCCTTTCCAGCATGTCGGTATCGATTACGCCGGTCCAATAAATATAAAGGATCGAAAAGGTCGTGGATCTAAAACCACAAAGGCTTATCTGTGCATTTATGTTTGTTTCGCTACCAAGGCAGTTCATCTCGAACTTGTAACAAGTCTATCTACGGAACATTTCATAATGTCATTTCGACGTTTTGTCGCCCGACGCGGCAAACCGACTCATGTTTACTCAGACAATGGTACTAACTTTGTAGGCGCGAACAATGAACTGCTTCAACTGGGCAAATTTCTTAAAAAACAGGAATCGTCAATTCCAGAAATTGTTGCTTGCGAAGGAGTACACTGGCATTTTATACCAGCTCATAGTCCACATTTTGGCGGTCTATGGGAAGCAGGCGTTAAGTCATGCAAATTTCATCTCAAACGAGTAATAGGCGAGCAAGTCTTGGTTTATGAAGAGCTATGTACTTTGTTATATCAAGTAGAGTCCATCCTTAACTCCAGACCCCTTGCTCCCTTAACTTCCGATCCAAGTGATTTACAGCCGCTGACACCAGGTCATTTCTTAATTGGACGTTCTATGACCGCATTACCCGATCCAGACGTCAGTCTTATTGCTGAAAATCGTCTCGACGCCTTCCAAAGAATTCAAGGATTTCAACAGCATCTTTGGACACGATGGAGTAAAGAGTATGTTTCAGAGTTGCAGCAAAGAGTAAAATGGAAGCTACATCACTCCGATTTATCTGCTGGTGCTTTGGTCCTGATCAAGGAAACCTCACCTCCTTTGAAATGGCTCATGGGAAGAGTAATTTCGCTACATCCTGGCTCCGATGGTGTCAACCGTGTGGCAACACTACAAACAGCAAATGGTATCATCAAACGAGCATTTTCGAAAATCTGCCCGTTACCTAGTGCGGAAAATTAGTGTTTCTTCGACTATTTCGTTATGTGCGAACATTGTTTTATTTTGTGAATATCTTTTTTCCACAAATGTTTATCTTGTTCATTTCTAGTTTCTAAGTTTTGTTAAACCAACTTATTTTCTTATTTACTGTTATTTTTTAGATTTTAAGTGTTTTTCAAACTCATTTATGTTCAATTATGTTTGCTTGCTTTTGCAAATTTGTTTTTTTTTTGAATTTATATTTAATCTTTGAAAATGTTTCAAATTTCAAGGCCGGGGGTATGTTCAGATTTCGTATTATTTTTACTATGTATAAAAGAATTGTGAGCGGACCTCGTATAATTGTTAGTTCATATCGGCGCAGCGCATGCTCGTCTCATCAGTATGTCACTCAACTTACAAGTGTTTGGACGCTTGAAGACATTGTTGTAACAAAAGTTTCTTTTCTGTGTACATAACAGCATTAAAATAAATACTTATTTTAATAAAGTGCCTAGCCTAATATCATCATACAGTCCACTGAAAATCAACACCGTTTGGGGTGCAATCCAAACACCATCCACTATCCTTCTCTGTAAAATCCGACATTTTACAATTTAAAATATTCAAAAATGATATTAATAAATCATTTAAATTTGTTGATAGAGTTGTAATTACATTTTTAGTGTTAAAGCATTTAATATCTATTAGATTTTTTGTTGGTTGTATATACTGACCAAATAATTGCAAATTTATTTTAAGAGATTGATATTTTTGAATTGTGCATGAAATTAAATTAATCAAGTCTAATGACACATCATTGAAGAAATCTTTTATGTCGATGCGTTTATATGCAGAAAAAACACGATAAAGCTGGGAACTCATTTACCCCACGCCACGCCACTCGACGCGACGCGCGTGACTCGACAAAAACCCAACTTCATTTACTCCACGGCACGCTACTCGACGCCGTTCGACGTGGCGTAGAGCTTTCGTGCACAATAAATATAGGTAAGTTTCAATGCATTGTGATCTCACTTGCCCCACGGGACTCCACACCACGACCGCGCTGCAATTCAACGTATTGTATATCTGAAAATTCAGATCTGCTCGACGCGACTGGCAATCTCCTTTCTTCTTCGTATTGCAGGTTGCAGTTTACAGGAAGCAATTGCAGATTACAGGCAGCAATTGCAGTTTCGCTAGTCATCTAGACTTTCTAGACCACGCGTGGTGAATACAAACCCATATTTTCTTTAAAATTTTAAGCTTCTTAGCTTAAAATAGTTTTGTTAATTCTTTTAAAATTAAAAAAATATAAAAGATAATTATAGTTTTGTTTATACCCGACAACTTCATTTCCTTCCCAAGCCTCATGTCGCATATTCTGATCTCGATAGGTTTTACTATGGACATTGTAGAGACAATCATAATGTCGTACTTTTTCAATTAATAGTAGCTCATCCATTATGTATTCCGTGAAAGATCACTAGAGAGACTGATTACAAATTGCAATAAGTGCTAGCGGGGTTGCGGGGAAGATCTGCTCAACACAGGTGGAATCGTACTGTCTTCCTCGCGGCCACAGTTTCCCGGTATTTTCCGATTAATTAATAAAATCATCGGTTAAGATTGAGCGATGTTTGATCAGCAATAAGAAAGTTATTAATTATTTACATTATACTTAATTTATAAATCAAATTAATATTGAAATAATCAAAAAAATACACCATTTTTTTCACATTAAAAACAATATTTTTAAGATTTAGTTGAAATATATATAATTAATTAATGTATAATTAGTTAATTATAAATAATTATGTATTTTATACTTATTTTTCATAATTTGTTAATTTTTATAATCAAACTTGTTGAAATTATTTTATCCTTGTTCAACTTATCTGTTTAGTTGCTATGTATGCAAGGCAGGCCCGCGGGGAACAAATGTGTACTCGATGCGATACCACGCGTCGAGCAGATCTGGATACGTAGGAAGCGATCAAGTTACTTAGCATCAAGTGGTGTGGTGTAGCGTCGAGTGGGGCAAGTGAGGTCGCCATGCATTGAAACTTGCCTATATTTATTGTGCACGAATGCTCTACACCACGTCGAGTGGCGTGGCGTGGGGTAAATGAGTTCCCAGCTTAAGACTGAATACGAGATTTAAATGCACATTTAATTAGTTGTATTCTTTCTGAATGGAAAGCTGCACATATATTTTTATGTTTGGTGCTTTTTTTATGATTGCAAATATTTGAGATATCAGTATTACATTCATCACATCCTAAAAAAAATACAAAATTAAAAAAAAAAGAAAGAAAAAACGAATTACTCACTATCAAGTTTTATTTTTTTTGCAGAGTTTTGCGGTATTTCGGCTTGTTGACTGCTTACGGATTGTAATTCTATAATATTAAATTATAGTGTATAAGGTATTTTAATTTATTAGAAAATAAAACACTTACGATTATGAGTATTATTATCACAACCTTTCTCCCTCTGATGTCTGTTTAAGTGTTGTTTCCTTTTAAAGGTACAAGTACAATTATTACACGGAAACATTTTGGAAAAAAAAATGTAATATGTAGTAGTAGCTAGCTAATAACAATTTTGTTTTATTAGAAGATACATTTGATGAGTTATGTGTACGCATTCACTTTGTCATAACATAATGCATACGCTGACCTTGAAATTAAAATGCGATAAGGTTGTGATAATTAATTGTTGAATTGCAGAATACTACTACAGTATATATTTTGAATAGTAAATATTAACGACCTCCAGCAATATCTTTCAAAGAAATGAGATCACAATAATCATCACTTTAATCTTTTCACTCTTTTTTTTCTTCTCGAGGTAACTTTTCAAGGTTGGTGACGTTTGCGTGCTGCTACCTTGGAACAAAGACGATAAGATTGTAATATTTAACTGATGAATTGTAGAATTGTAGTACATATATTTTTTAATAGTAAATATAACGACCTTCGCTAATATCTTTCAAAGAAATGAGATTGCAATAACCAACACTTTACACTTTTCACTATTTCCCTCCTCGAGGTTACTATTCAAAGTTCCCCTTCAAGGTTACTTTCCTACGGTAATATCTTTCAAAGAAATGAGATCGCAATTTTCTAACCATCCTACTCTTTTTCTCTCGAAGTCACTTTTCAAGGTATACGGTGATGCGCATGTCAATGGCCTTGAAAAATATAGTGACCTTGATATTTTCACGGTCAGTGGCGTGCGCACGTCACTGACCTTGACCTTGAGAGAGAAAAGGGTGGGGGGGGTTAAAAGTGGTGGGGTTGCGGTCTCAATCTTTCACTACTAATTTTGATTCTTAAATATTAGTTCTCTCACCTACATGTCAGTTTGTCATTCCCTACTCGCCAAGTTACCAAACCAATTTGGTTGACAGTGCTGCCAATATTGAAAACATGTTTAACTAAAATTTAAAAACTAAAACTGTAACGGTAAAAAGAGTATTATTTGAATTTGAAAAAGTTCAAAAATTTTGAGATATTAAAAATATATTGGAGTTAAAAATCTACAAAGTAGATGAAGAAATTTTAAATAAACAAAATCGTAGCAAAATCACGGCAGTTAGAGCCGTCAAAACCGAAAGTCAAAAACACCGAAACAAGAACACCGAAAAACACTAACCTAGTGTTTGAGTGACGTCGAAAGTGGACGTCCATTAATTACGTGAGGGGTTGGAGGGAAGAGGGTCAATATACGGCAAATTTAACGTAATTTTTTTTGCAATTTTGAATAAAAATAATTAAGCAAATTATAGTTTTTTTTTTTAAATAAATCCAACGCAATCAAGCACAGATTAACGTATTTATACTTAAAATTAGGGGCGGAACTACCGGGGTGCGGTGAGTGCAACGCACGTGAGCTCCCGGCTACAAGAGCCTTAGTTTTACTGTGCACTTTTCAATCTTTTTAAAAAAATTTAAATCCATTAAAAATATAATGACATAATCTAGTAGTATTAGTATTTAATTTTTAATATTCACAATGAAATATAATATTTTGGCAGCCTTTCTCTTATTGAGGTAAACAAAGTGGGCATCATTTCTGTGGTCCCAAGCTATAAGGGAATAAGTATAAAGGAATCTATGCAGACTTATTTTCTTCTTGCTTGTGACCACAGATTTATCATCAATAATTCAATGTTCCCACTAAATTTTCAAAATCAAATCCTGCCATTTCCAGATTTTCCATGCCAAAGAATATAAATTTTTAAATTTCAAAAATAGGGCAAAAAAATTTTTAAATTAAATTAAAATCAGTAATTATAATTTAAAAAAATTTAATTAGGGAAATCTTAAATTTTGCATAACCAGATTTTTCAAAGTGGGATCCCTGTAAATTTTATATCGGGAATAACTCATCTATATATTTTTGATAAGAATTAAGGTATAATTTTCAAATTTTAATAAAATTCAGTAGGGGGGGGGGGGGATTAGTTACTGGTCTGTATATCCGCCCTTGTTTGAAAGGAATTCTTTGGAAATCAATGGAATTGCATGGAAATTGTTTTTTTTGTCTTTTGTAAAAGCAGAGCCCCCGTTGACAACTTCGCATACGGGTCTTTCACTTGCTTGTTACGCCACATCATTTGAGATTAGGAGGGGGAGGGGGTCGAGCCAAATCTCGCGACATTTAATGACTCAAATTAGTTATGAAATTTTCTAAATAATTACCAATTTAACCCTTAACATTTACTTGAGTTAAAATAAAATCTTACAATGTTTTTATATCTTTGTCTAACATAAGAACGATTAATAATTAACCAGAAGCCGCATAGCTAAATTTTCAATTTATTTAAATCGTAGGTAATTGTTGCAACGTAGCTAACTGAAAATTTAACGTAATGACTCAATTTTAAATAATAATAAAATTTTATAACATTACGACGTAGTTTTTAAATTGTTTATAAAAATGTTTAAGTTTTATTTCACAATAATGCGCTCACCCTGTACTTAAGTTGGAAGCGGCCTCTCTCGGTGATTATTTTGATGCTGTTTCCCACATTAAAAAAACGGCTACTGTTGGTTCAAAAGTTTTGTTTGTGTTAATTTGTCGTGCACTTAATTGATAATTCCACTTATTAATTCCTTATTTACTAACTAATTCACTCTTCATTGAAGGTAAGTAATATTAACTTAATTTTTTATGATTGCAGGTTAAATTTTTATATTTTATAGAGACACAATTTTATCAATTTACACGTTTGGTGGTCTCAGTCGCAATGCCCTCTTTGTATTCTGCGCATTTTGTTCTTCCCATTTTCAAAATTACCAATTTCAAACATAAAACAATGGCGCCAAATTCAATCGGTGAGTAATTTAACTTTTGTTGTTACACTTTCTCTTTTTAATTTTTTTTTACACTTTTATTTTAAGTTTTAGGCCTTAAATGCATTATCATTTATAGCCCAGCCCTGATCATCATTAATCATCATCCTCTCATTCGAAGATTTTGTGATCTAAAAACATCTTTATTCTTAAGCAAAGCTATGAAATGATCTCAAATAATTCATCGGGTAAGTATTTATTTTAGAAATTTATAACTAAAGCTTTCCTCTTTTTAGGATTATAGGTACTACAAATCAACATATTATTTTATTTTATTTAAAAACTTAATTTCTTCTCATCGGGTGATGAAATTTGAACAACTAAAATTACCGTAAAGGCTCATAATCAACTTAATTTAATAAAAAAAACATGACAATATATAGACAATATACATGACAATATATATTTGGTAAACTTAACAGAACCAGATATTATAGAATTAATAGGCGAAATTGGAATAAGAAGAAAGTTCTTAATCAAATTAACCGAATATAAAAATCGGAGTATTCCGGAAATACCAGAATCACAATTGAGAATTTTTTCAAATAATGCCAAAGAATTTTCTTCCAATGATGATGGAAACTTCGATGAAGCGTTATGTCATGATGTTGTATTATTGGATACTGTAAGTTTTTTTATTTTAAAAGTCATATTACTATATAAAAATGTAAACTTTCAGACGGTGTTACAATTAATAAACGGCACAGATGAAGGCAAAATGATCCGTAATAGCTATGAGATGGAGAACGAATTGTTTGCGAGAAACAAATTGTCGGAATTAATAGTGCAAAACGAATTTCGCACTACTGAACAGACCAAGTACGTATATTTAGTCACTTGTAATATTTCGGAATATATTAAGTATTAATCTATATATTTTAGAATTACCACAGCTAGATTTAAAAGTTTATTTACACAGATTGTGGCTATATTTCCCAATGAGGAAATAGATGTTTATTACGTTCCATATGAAGTCAATAACGGTAAACCAAAGGCAACAAGGGGCAAGCTGTACAATTCTTATATTTATCTAAAAAGTAAATATAAGAAGTACGGTTTGGAAAAAATCAAAAAATCAGGTAGTAAAATGCTTTTCATTAGAAGTAGGATTGTTTAGTTATAATTATTGTTTTTAACGTTCTTTTTCAGCTGAGGTAGATCATAACCAAACGATGAGTTTGGAAGATTCAGGAAAGATAGATGATTGTATCGTATGGCTAAAAAAGAAAAGTTATTGGGATGAGATCTTCGACAAACGAAGAAAGTTTAACGAAACCTGCTCGATTTATGAATATTTTCAGGTATTCCCAAGTCTGAAATTGCCGTTGGGCTATACATTGGTAATATATTGAATAATATAGTAATAACCAAGCTTTACCGTAATTAATTATCTTTTGAATTTCAGTTCTTGAAAGATTTCGATCAAATGTTTCCAAACAAAAGTTTGGAACTAATAAATTGTTGGACGCAAGCAGCTGATAAACTGTTGAAAGTCAGTGAGACGAGACGTTGTTCGTACTTAAAGGAAGTCGTAAACAATTTTAAAGGAAATCCATGTAAGTATTAGAAGCTGTGCAACATTAACAATGTTTTAATTTTAATATTTAGTGGCCAAAGACATATTTATGTTAACCGTAGTGCTCTTACTTTTGAATTCCCTTAACTTGAAAAGTAAGGCTACAGGTCTTAGGTGGAAACTGTCTAAACTTGAAACCAGACAAGGGTTTTTACTGCACGTGTAGGTAATTATAATAATAATTTATGTTTAATACATTTTCAAATTATTTGTATTTTATAGGCACCTGGTGACCTCTCAATGGCACTAGAAGAAAGAAAAAAAAACTCTTCAAATACAAATTGACGGCGCAACCAATTCCCATTATGGTAGGGGAAGACTTTAATAATATAACTGCCTGTTACGTTAATGTTGACAACAATTTATATAATATGGAAACTCCCCTGAAGGCAGTAGATGTATGTTTCAAGATCTCCCAAGTGTTACAATCGAGGTTGAAACAAGATGTGAAACAACCCAAATCCTAACAGTACACGGGGAATTTGGACGTCACCTAAGAAGATTCGGAAAATCAAACGGGCTGTACCCTGAATGTGAAGTACTGCACAAGCCTGTGCACAGAGTTCTGGACTGTACCCTGCATAGTAAGGAAAGACAGGCGGTGGAAACTTTCTTCACAGAAAATCCACCCCTAAACCTGACTGAGCTGTACAGAGACACTCCGGGAGAAATGTTGCACAGCTTCCTACCCATGAAAACCATCCAACCCAACCAGGAAGAAGGGGACCAAGAAAAACCCTAACGACACCATGGGAACTCCCACAACAACTGACAAAAGAAAAGAACAAAGCAGCATAACCGAAACAAGAAAAGAATGAGGAATGAGAAGAAAGGAATCCCCTCCTCAAATGGCTCAAACGCCATATCAACTACAAACGCTGAATGAATAAGAAAACCAAAATTCTCTAAGTAAATCTTAGAAACAGCGAGACTGCCACCACCGACGTCGACGCCTGGTGGCAGACAAAAATTTTCACCTAGCCCTTCTACAGGAACCCTACTGTCATGAAAACCAATATAAATTTTTCTTCCTTACCATCTCAATTTAGTCATCGCACGAACTTCTACTTCTTATTCTTATCTCTGTCCGTAATTGATTAATTTCTTGACGCAAGAACGTAATTACGTTCTGTTCGGAGCGAATGGTGCTTCTTGTTGTTCCAGGCGATGCTGCGTATGTGTTTGTATTCATATCGTGAATTTTATCACCGATGTTTGCCATTTCTTCTAAATTTTTACTTTCTATAATTGCCAGTACTTTTTTTTAATATGTATAGGTAAACGACCGAGCAAAATCGTGTTCAGTAAATTCTCGGGAATGCCATTTAAAAGATTTTGTATGTGGCGTAAAAACCGAGTTGGGGTTCCATCTCCAATCTCTTCTTGCTCAAGTTATTGTCTTATCTTCTGATCTTCTGCCGCTGATAATCTTCGGCTTAATTCAGTTTTTAATTTGTCGAATCTCGAATTAAGTCTCTTACTTCCTTGGCAAAAGTGATGTCGTTTAGTTCAAATTGAATTTAAATTTGGGCAAAACCATGTTTCGGGATTCTTTTCTCTAAACCGTGGAATTTTGATCACTATCCTTGCGAGTTCTTCAATTTCTTTACTATTCATTGATCTGCGTATTTGTTCTTTTTATCGGGGTCACCAATTTCGTGTGTTTTTATATCTTTCATTAATCAAGTCGGATAGCTGGCAATTTGATTGTCAAGTTCGGGGTTTCTTTCCTTACCAACTTGCTGCCTTATATAGTAATTTTAAATCTGTTTATTTGCCAATTTAAAAGTTTAAGATTAACCCTTTTGGACCTCCCAGTGGCAATTGCCACCGCTGTATTTTTAGCATTTTAGCGTCAAGATCTGTAAATAATTTGGATATTGGCTACTATAGGTCAAAAACTTGGACCTTAGGGACTGTGAAAACATAAATAGTATTTAATTAGTATTACCCTTATTCTTAGTTTTGAGTGCCTTAATGATAGTTATTTGCAGTGTAATAAAAATTGAGTCTAAGTTCGAGTATAAAATTAAACACTACGCTTGGTAAATTAGAAAATTTTAGTGTATCTAATTATTTTTTGACTTTCTCGTGAATTATGGACATACATATATGTCTGATCAGTTGCTTTGTTAACGTAGTTTGATATTTCCTAAACCCATGGCGCGATTTTGTTCAAATTTGGTGAATACCATATAAATGGGTCCAGATAAAGAATTTATAAATTTTTTTTTTTTATTTCGACTACAAAAAAGTCAGGGCTGAAAAGGGTAAGAGATTAATTTTAACAATAAAAATGTAAATACAGGGTATTTAAGTAATTATCATAGTTTATTACATTGTTACCAGAACAATCAAAATAATCAATATTATTATTCTATAACTGAATAATTACGACGCACTTTGTAGAAGAGTAATCAACCGACCGCTCGCCCTTAACAAGGGGCTTTTTGATAATTAGAAACCAACACAGATATACGTTTTATTAGAAAGTGAAAAAAAAATTCGCTTAAAATTGGAAATTTTTATTTTTATATTGACAAATTTTATTGGATTTAGGCGAATCAGGAGATTTAAACTACCAAGCCGAGTTTACCAATGCAGCTTAAGGCTAAACTTAATCCGCAAGGATTAAAATATTTAAACCGTCACGTGGGTGAACTTGGCTACCCTTGTTTCAAAATTTAATTTTTGTTTTGTTTTCGATTGTTTTTGATTTGTTGTCAATTGTTTTGTAAAAATAAATTTTTTAAAACAAATGATAACCGCGAAAATCGCGAAATAAGATTTTGCGCCAGCTCCCCATTTTTTTAAATTAAAATTTTTTTTATTGTTTTCGATTGTTTTTGATTTGTTGTCAATTGTTTTGCAGAAATAAAATTTTTGAATCAAATGATAATCGCGAAAATCGCTAAATAAGATTTTGCACTAGCTGCTATTTTTTCGAAATTAAAATTTTTTTTGTTCTTGATTTGCTTTCAATTGTGAAAAAATAAAATTTTTAAATCAAATGATAACCGCGAAAATCACGAAATAAGATTTAAAGCCAATCTCTATTTTTTTAATTATAATTTTCTTTCTTTGTTGTTGTGGATCGTTTTTCATTTGCTTTGAAGTGTTTTGTATTAATTTAGTAGTCGTGAACTCTACTTCTACTTTATAATTTGGTAAAGCATTAGAAAGATACAGGGGCGGAACTACCGGGGTGCGGTGGGTGCGAGGCACGCGGGCTTTCGGCTAAAAGGGCCCCCAGTTGTACTGTGGACCTTTTCGATTTTAATAAAAATCTCAAAAATAGTAGGTGCACAACTAGATGCTATTAGAAGTCTGGGGAGATACAGAATACCTCCAAGTCACCAACAATTATGTTCATATGATTGCCATGTATTAAACTGTGACTTCCGTACCAGGAATTTTACTATATTCTGTGGGGTGTTCCACACCCCCAGACCCCCCGGTGAGAGTTTTCACCACTCATATACATATGTTGTATAAATATGCACTAAACTTTTTGTTTCTATGTATACAAACGATGTGAAGAAGATCTAAGAGAATAAAAAGTAAATCACACAACGTACACACACACACACCTTTGGGTTTTCAAACCGGGGGGTCTGGGGGGGTATGGAATACCCTCCAGTTATTTATTTTTTTTTGTCAAAATCAAATTTTACTTTTCGATCCGAGGCTTAGATCCTTTTTTTACATAATTATGACTTGACACTAAAAATGAGAAATTCCCTGACAAAATTACGGAAATCTTAAATTTTCCATAACTTTTCCACATTTTCCAAAGAAGTGAGAACCCTGCAATTATTATATAGGGAATAATCAGTTGCGTATTTACGTGGGGGGAAGCTATTACGCAATTAATTGTCGCAGATGAATTGACGTAGGTTCCCCGGGCCCCCTCTGTCAAAAATTTAATTAGTAATTAAATTAAATTAATAAAAAAAAGAAGGAAAACCATTTTTAGAAAAAATAAGTTTTGCATTTCATATTTTACATTTCCATTTTAAATGTTGTTATTTTGTTTATTACTTTTATTTTTTTCTCCCCAAAAGTTCTTTGGAATAATAACCTCGTTAATCCCTTCATGCGCACCAGGGATAGACATTTTTTAATTATTAGTTAGGATAGACATTATTTTAATAAGAATATTTTAGTTTAATATTTATATTTTTAAAATTTCAACAAAACAAAACGTAATAAATTTTGTTGTGTTTTTAAGGCTCATGGGTGGGGCTTCATATCCTGTTGTATCTGGCCTTTGCCAGGCAATCTTAGAAAAGGGTAAATTTAGAATAATCTAGAAAAATCTTAGGAGAGCCAATAGCCAAGGAAATCTCAGAAAATTAAAAAAAGAAATAAAAGAATTAATCTATGGTATTCTAAAGATTTTCTAAATTTCCCTAGATTTCCTTTAGAAGAAAATAGCATTCTTTAGTTTTACTAATATTTCATAGAATTTCCCTAAAATTTCCTTGTATTTCTTTTCACTTTTGAATACCACGATTTTCCTTTCGGTTATCCAGCTAGTACAAAACTAAGAGGAAATCGCCGGAAAAATTGTGTGTACTAGTGAAAATTTCTGAAAAAATTCTGAAAAATTCCAAGACATCTTAAGAAAGAGATTCTTAGAAAATTTCTAGACATATAAATTTCAACAAAATCTTAAGAAACTCGAGAAAATTTTGATAAATAGGAAATCGAGAGAAATGCAGAAAATTTTAAAGCTAATGAAATCTCAGAAAATGGAAAAAGATAGTCTATAATATTCTAGATTTCCTCAAATTTCCCTTTTGTTTTCCATATGACAATTTCTTTATCATTTTTCCACTTATAAGTAAACAAAGAACGGGATATTCAAGAAATCCAAGAAATTTTATAAAATCCATAAAAATGTCACTAATTTTAAATTAGGAAACGTAGAAAATTAGGGGAAATAGAAAATTCTAGAAAAATATACAAAAAATCTTATGAAGTGGGGAATCACAGAAAATTCTAGGATATTCTATGAAATTTAGACAATCTCAGAAAATTGAAAAATAAAAAAAGTCATCTATACATTTTTTTTAAATATTTAATAAAAATAAGTAGGGGGAGGAGTCGTAATTCTCTGAAATTGCATGGAAATCGTCGGAATTTCGAGTCCCTTGTACAAATATTTTTTTGTCTTTTATAAGAGCAGGGCCCCCGTTAATAACTTCGCACACGGGTCCCTCACCTGCTTGTTACGCCACTACACCAGTGTGTAACATACCCGCGAAGCAGGGAAAGTCTCGAGGATTCGCTCTGATCCAAGTTTTCCTGATCAAATGTTTTCCGATAACATCACGACAAATCACCCTTCTGGCCGCTGGAATTCAAATTATTTTCAAATAGCATTTAAACTTGTCAAATTTCAACACAATTCAAATCAAACTAGTCACTTACGTGAAATTCCAATAAATTTTATTCAATTAAAAATACAATTATTATTGTATGATCAAATTTAATCGGAGACTAACTCCGGTACGTCCGCATTTGGCGGTTTCGAAACGGGAAAAATCCTCGTCTTTCCCGAACATCACAACCAACTTGATACGCGACGAGAAAAACGAGTAAATTTAAATTTTTACAAAATTAAGGGAAAACATACAAAAATACAAAAAAAGGAATTTGGGAACACGACAATAAACAAAATAGCATAAATACAAAAAAATCAACATAGTAGAAATTGCCCATTAGTTGGGCGGCGGTCGACTACCGACGTTGAAATTTAATGTCACCGGACCATAAAACTCTAGCATGATTTGCGAGTTTTGGCGTAAATCTTCCGGCAATTGCCACCCAGCCAATGGGTCGTTATTAATTACTTGTGGTTGTGGTGCTGCTGGTTGTGGTACTGCTGGTTGTGGTCTTGCTGGTTGTGGTCCTACTGGTTGTGGTGCTGCTGGTTGTGATACTGGCACTGTTTTAGCCAGAACGTTTTTTTTTCGCTTCTTCAAACCAACATTTGGCTTCTGGGAGGTGGTTGCTTGTCTCATCGCCTTCTTGGACGGTTGTGGCATTGGCGTCGCTAAAAATAAAAAAAAAGAAAATTAATTTAAATTCTAAATTAAACTTACAACATTTACTGAAAAATGATTTAAAGCTGATTTCTGGCTTCGCTTTAGTCACCGGAAGTTGACGCTGCTTTAAGCCAGAAATTTTATTCTGAGAGGTGGTGGCTTGTTTCTTCGACTTCTTGGACGGTGGTTGCATCGGCGACGCTAAAAGTAAAAACATGGAAATTAATATAAATTCTAAATTAAACTTACAACATTTACTATAAGACGTTTTAAAGCTGACTTCTGGCTTCGCTTTAGTCACCTGAAGTTGATGCTTCTTTAAGCCAGAAATTTTATTCTGGGAGGTGGCGGCTCGTTTCTTCGACTTCTTGGACGGTGGTGGCATCGGCGACGCTAAAAGTAAAAAAATGGAAATTAATATAAATTCTAAATTAAACTTACAACATTTACTAAAAGACGTTTTAAAGCTGATTTCTGGCTTTGCTTTAGTCACCGGAAGTTGATGCTTCTTTAAGCCAGAAATTTTATTCTGGGAGGTCTTGGCTCGTTTCTTCGACTTCTTGGACGGTGGTGGCATCGGCGACGCTAAAAGTAAAAAAATGGAAATTAATATAAATTTTAAATTAAACTTACAACATTTACTAAAAGACGTTTTAAAGCTGATTTCTGGCTTCGATTTAGTCACCGGAAGTCGACGCTTCTTTAAGCCAGAAATTTTCTTCTGCTTGCGGATACTCTTCTTGGACAGTGGGGGCATCAGAGTCGCTAAAAGTAAAAAAAAAAATTAATATAAATTCAAAATTAAACTTACAATATTTACGAAAATTTTCGCTCGGAATGACGGTCCCAGGGTGTGTGGCGTTTCTCCAGGCAGCTAATTGAGCAGCTAAAGAAAAGAAATAAAAAAGTTACTCATTGATATAAATAACTAAATAAACTTACAAAGTTCGGCATTGATCAGGTCGAGATTCTCCACTTGGATTGGGCCTGGGTTCACTGGAAGAAAAAAGTTATACAATAAATAGTTTAATAATGTATAAAAAAATAACTTACATGTGGCCGAGTCGCCCGATATCGGGGGCAACAGCTTGTGATTCATAACTACTGGGAAAACTAAAAAAATTTTAAATTATGTTTATACACAATTAAACAAAATAAAAATATAAAGGTAAAAAGAATATTTGAATTTCAAGAAATTCAAAAATTTTAAAACCTTTTTAGTTTGCCTTTAAAAACTAGAATAAAAATATTATTGTTGAGCCACTGGTCATAAAAATCTACAAAGTAGATTGAAAATTCTAAATAAACAAAATCGTAGCAAGACAACGGCTGTCATGGCCGCCTTTGGAATCAATTACCACCTTTACATGCAGTCGTTAGGTCGACCCAAGTCGGCTCGAGCTAGTTAGTCCTTTTATGTATACAATTAAGTTAGACCGAGCTAAAAACGTGGGCTAGCACGTTAGCTGGACTTTAAATTTGAATGTATACACCGATTTGTAAAATATAGAAGCGAGCTAGCTTAGATCAATCTAACTTTAGGTCGACCTAACCGTTGCATGTACACGTGGTAAATGACGAATGAAACAATAGCTGCGATTTTGTTTATTTAGAATTTTCAATCTACTTCGTAGATTTTTATGACCAATATCTGAACTATAACATTTTTTTTCTAAATAAAATAACTTACCGAAAATTAAAACAAATTTAAATGCAAAAAAATAGAGCAACAAATATTATGACCTAATAGGAAGTCAAAAAGCTAACGCGGAAAAACAAGGTGAAAAATACGGGTAAAAATTTGAAAATGAACACTACGCGAAAAATAACTAACTAAACAACAAAAAAAACACAGAATGAACACTGGGAAAATCGCAAAATCAACAGGCACGTTGCAGTAACCAAGACGTAATGAATGAAATCTAAGCGAAATAATCGCTTTCAGGAATATAAGAGGTTCGATTTGTAAAACAACAGAGCGGTCGCACATATTTGCAATTGTGCAAACAAGGAAAAGGTGGAAAGGGGATGCCGCCTATACATGCTTCTAAATATCGCCCGTTATATGTATCGTGGGGTAGGGATGGCTAATCAAAAAGTGTTATCGAGATTTGTACTTCTCTAATTATACGTTAAGTTATTATTTCAAATAATGAAAATTTAATTAATATATCACATGAAAATACCTAAACATTGCTTTATTAATAATAAATGCTAAAAAAATTTTGAAATTGTCCAATTCTTGGAAATTACCAAAATCAATTTAAAAAAAATTGCGTTCTAAGTGGATTTAATTTAATTAGGAGAATAGGAATCTCGTCCTGAGTGTACCCTACCTGAATACAGTCTATTTATGACACGCTGTTTTATTCGGAATCTCGTCCTAAGTGAAATTGTAAGTGTAAAAAGTTCAGTAATTAATGTCTACATGTCTAAAAATGTGGGTTCATCAGGCTAAATGATCAATAAACTACCGTAAATTCGAAAAAAATTTCCAAAAAGTCTCTGAATTACAATAATTTAATTAAAAAAATCTTGAAACGGATTTTGAAAATAGGTATTTATTAAACTATAATTGGAAAAATTATTTGTCTTTCTGGTGAATTCAAATATTCACAATATGATAAATTAAAAAAAAAATTATAATATTTCAGTACATTTAGAAACTTTACATTTATTGATAGTAAATTACGCTCGCCATGTTAATAAATAAATTCTAAAACTACTTATACAATTTATTTACAAAAATATTCTTTAATTTGAAAAACGCAAAATACAGAAAGTGTTAATAAATGTATATTGTACTGTACAGAACGTGTATTGTAAACAGATAAGAATTTGTTAAGGAGTTCTATTGTTAGCGAAGGAATGTTACTCTGGAAAACTAGACGTGCTAATCGCTTATCGCATTTGTTTCATTGTCTGCGCCAGCATTTTTGAAATGGATGGGCACAAATTGGTCTCAATGTATTTGAGGTGGGCAGGAGTACACAAAATTTATAAATAAACTTTAAAAAAATACATTATTGAAATAAACACCTAAAAAATGTGAGTAGGCACTTGGGTAGGAACTCCAATCAACAGGGTTGGCAAATGCCCACCCTGGCCCACCTGTGCGCTTTACACCACAGTGTTGCTTAGTTGTATTCCATAATCAAGTTACTGGGTCAACAAATTTCGAGTGCACTGGAGGGCATTCCATGCCCCCCAGACCCTCCGGTTTGAAAAACATAAAGTTTCTCAATCGCTTCCTACAATTAGTGGGATACTGGAAGGTATTTTATAATCCACAGACCCGCTGGTTTGTACTACCGGAACCCGAAAATGTATTTTATTCTGAAAGAGTTGAAGATCTATATTGGTCTATATATTGATCTAAATCGGGGGGTTTGGAGGGCATGAAATGCTCTCTAGTGTACTCGTAATTTGTTGATTCAATAATTGATTAAATATACCACATGGGTCATTAAGTCTCGGGACTGACCATAGATGGCGCCGCCAGAGCCATGCTGCTTTTGTTTTCGGTAGTACCAACCTTCAAAAGGTGCGTGTAAAAATTGCATAACATTTGGCTCAGTCATTATTGAAAGTTAAGTGAAGCGACTTTTGTTATTCTGTAAACAATGAATCAAAAAGAATTTCGTGTGTTAATCAAACACTGATTTTTGATAGATAAAAATACTTTTCAAGCTCAGCAATGGCTTGAAATGTGTGACCGGGTAATTCCCCATCGAAAACAACCATTTGCCGATGATATGCAAATTCTAAATGAAATTTTTGTGTTCTTGTTTGAAGACGGTAAATTCGATTTTCGAGTATTCCTTTAAATTGCAATTTTTGGTAGTTAAACTTTTGAGTTTGATTTTTTATTTTGCGATTTGCAATTTTTTGCTGATAAGGTGTCTCCCGATTTTTTGTTTTGTGCTATCAGTGCTGATTTGTTTTTTTGGTTTCACTTTTGGTGAATTTTTTGCTGTACTGAATAGCACAAGTATTTATTTTGACGAGACTGATTTTTTATAATTATCACACTTTTGTATATTAATTTGTGCTGTTACATTTTTATATTTTATTCCATCGAGTTTATTTATCATGTCAGGCTACGTAGAGGCATTAACCCGAGACGAGATAGAGGTAGAACTAAAGTTTCGCGGTTTCGATTTAGCTGTCACACATTTAGCGACTAGAAAGAAAGAACTAAAGAAATTTCGTCGGGATGAAAGTTTTAATTCCAAATTGGCTTTTCACACTTATAAACCGGACGATCCTCATGTCGACTTAAAAACTTGCGCAAAGGCTATTAAAGAGCTTACTGAGGAAGTAGACAATTTAGAAAAAAATTTAGTTCCGACTACCCTACGAATAGTTACTACCGATCTGCTCACTATAATAATCGGTTGGATATAATGCAGGGTGCAGGTTTTGGAGACGAACGCGATGCTTTAGTTAAAATAGTTCAAGTGCTTAGGGACCGAATAGAGAAACTCATCGAGGTTAGCTCTGATGATAAGGTTGGGTTAGGTGGATCGGTGGATCCAAATGTTAACAGTCCAGGTTCTCCTTTGAGGAAATCCTGGATTATCACTCCTCCTGTTTCAGCGTCAGCCATCGATCTTGTTGCTGCCCTCTCGGGGTTATTAAAGCAGAGTAAGCCTGAACATGTAGCTGTTTACAAATCGGGACTTCAATTTGATGGAAGTGGGGATTTCCAAACCGTGTTCGAATTTATCGAGAGGGCGAAGGAACTTTCTGTTTCAAGGGGTGTGAAAGAAACTGAATTGTTCGAAAATGCAGTTGAGTTCTTTTCTGGGGAGGCGCTAGTATGGTATCGCAGCCTAGGTCCCGAAGTGACAACTTGGGAAAACTTATAGACGAGTTAAAAACTCGATTTTTATCTCTTGATTTTAATCGAGAATATTTAGAACAGGTGCGTACGTACAAACAATTCCCTGGGGAAGCCGTTGGAACGTATATTGAATCTATGTTCAATAAATTTAGCCGAATTCAACCACCTCCTTCTGAGGATGAGCAGTTGTGGGTTATTTCCTTAGCGATAGGTACATCAATTCGTAATACCAAATCAGCTTTTATTCAAGCAGCGCAGGCTGCCGTGCGCTTAGTAAATTGGACTACCCCTAGGGTGGCAAATCAACCTACAACTGTAAAACCTACTATTAAGCCTGCAAATAAAGTCCTCTCGATGGAGTTCGTGTTGGAATTGCCGGGCGAAGGGCCATTCTTTTAAGGATTGTCCTAAACCTCGCGAAACCTTCTGTTTTAAATGTGGGAGTCCGGGAGTCTCTGTTGTAAACTGTAGGGGTAACCACACAAAAAAACGCGTCAGGGCCAAGTGGCGTCGCGGCGCGTCACTGAGTAGGGCCATCAAAGCCGACAAGCAGGGATGGGGAGATTATTGGGAAAAATCAGCGGCTTTTGCGGAACTACTACCAATTCTTCCGCCTTGCTTACTCATCCTAGGTCAGACCATCAACATCGCGTCCAACTAAGCATAAAGGGGGTGCAACTAACAGCATTGCTAGATTTCGGTGCTAGTGTTTCGATACTAGGCACCGATGGTCATTATCTGATTAACTAACTAGATTTGAGTTTTGTTAGAGGCGATTTGGTCACTTTGCGGTCAGCAGACGGAACTCCGCAAAATATTTTAGGTAGGGTGAAGTTGCCTATTTCGGTTTGTGGAGTTGTCCGTATGCTAGAAGTATTAGTTTGTCGCAGTATCAGTACATGCTTAACTCTGGGGGTTGATTTTTGCAAGTTGTTTGGGGTCACGGTAGATTTTAAACAGAATCAATTTTTTGTTGATAGTTTGGAGTCTATTGATTTTGTTAGAGAGGCTAGTGACCTCAGCATTGAACTACAAGTTGCACTCGCCGATATGAAAGATAAATTTAAAACTTTAGATGGTGTTGGGTTATCTAGAACCAACAAGGTCGTACACCATATCGATACCGGGGATGCTGCCCTATTAAACAACGAGCGTATCCGCCAAGTCCTGCGATGCGTAAAATAGCGTAAGCCGAACTTGACAAACTTTTTGGAGCAAAATGTTGTTAGATCTAGCAAATCTCCTTGGTCATCTCCGCTTTTGCTAGTCAAAAAATCTTATGGTTCTTATCGCCTGTGCTATGACGGACGTAAGCTGAACCAAGTTACAAAAAAAGACGCTTTTCCGATACCTCGGTTGGAGGACATTTTGATGAGGCTCCAGGATGCAAGATACATAACATCCATAGATTTGCGAAAAGCTTTTTACCAAGTTCCCTTGGCTCCCGAGTCTTGTGAGAAAATTTTGAGTGAGTTTATTTGAGTTTCTTGTGATGCCCTTTGGCATTTCTAATGCGCCTGGTACGTTATAGCGTTTATTGGAATTTTTGTTTGGTCTCTTGTTGGGGGAGCAATTATTTATTTATGTAGATGATTTTATCATTGTAACGCGTACCTTTGAAGAGCATCTCAGAATTCTCGACCAGGTATATTCTCGTAGGTAACATACCTGCGTTGAGGGAAAAGTCCCTTGGGACTTTTCCCGAAAAATCGCTGGTATGTTTACCCGAGCAAGTCGCGTGACAGGCCCTCCGAGCAAGTCGCGTGACAGTACCTCCGAGCAACATGCGTTAGTGTTGTAATTTGGCCTGAAAAATAGTCGAAAAAAAAGGCAAAATGGCGGTAACAATATATATTCAAAAAAAATAAAATATAGGTAAAAATAACAAAAAAAAAAAATATAAATAATAACAAATAACAAAATATATAAATAACAACAAATAACAAAAAATATACTACGGAGGAGAGGAACGGGGGGGGGGGGGTAGGAGGAAGGAGGGGCGTAGTTGTAGTGGACATGACGGATTGTGCAGTTGTGAAAATGTACGCTACCCCCCGAGACTGGTACGGTGCCAAAATGTCGGGGGGTGGAATCGGTTGAGGTGGTGGCGGCAGCTGCGGTCGGCGGAGGTGGCACGGCGGCGGGAGCAATCGGCGCCGCAACCGTCGGTGGTGAACTCCTGCGACGGCGAGGCGGCGGCGTAGGTGCGGGGGCGAATCGCAGACGAGGGGGCGCTGACGGCGACGGTGGGGTGGGCGGTAGCATCTGGGTGGCGGCTAAAGGGCCGGCCACGCCCTCCTCCAAAATAACGGGGAGAGGGGGAGGGCGCACGGTCGATAACGCCCGGTGGTGGCGGTCCGGACGTAGATGTATGTACGACCGTGCCGTCGCCATGTCCTTGTGTCCTGAAAAATAGCAATTTAGACGGAGAAAAACATAAAAAAATAAATAAATACCTGTGTAGTTTACTAGCATATGCGCAGGAACATCCGCATTGGCAAGAGCCGTTGCCAATGATGAGCGGGCGCTGTGGTTGGTGAAGCGGCGGCCCACCAAACCAACAGCGTCCGTGGCCGTCTTCATCCACTGGCTCATCGCGTTTTTGCCAATGGGGATGTTCGAAAACCATTTCTCGGAACCCACCCGCCAGCGTGGGTGGGGATTCTAAAAGACCCTGTCTGGCGCGAGATGTGGGCGGTGGGCGGACAACGTCCTGAAGATGGCCACCGGACAAAACTCTGGACGCCCTTCGAATGGCTGCAGCCACTTGTCGGTTGCGAGGGGGGCTGCACCACCCTGGGCGGATTTGTGCATAATGGGATTATAAATAATCCGCCCAGTCTCGCGGCCGAAATTGTCCAACTCGTACCTGAAGTACGAAAATTTCGCCGCGGACCCCTCCATGCGAGTTCGTACCCCGCAATCAGGAAAAACCGACGATTGAGCCCGTCCGGTGTATCCAAAGGATACAGTCCGTAGAGGAGCTCAATCTCGGGAATCGTGAGCGGGGCCGAACCCTGGGTTCGCTTGGCGGGGTCGCGCTGCAGCTCACGCCGTTTGTTGTCTCTGGCGAGTAGGGCGTTCTTGAACTCCACGTCGGTGAATGGATTACACGAAATATTGAATTCTGCAAAAAAAAAATTAAGGGGAGAGGGTAAAATTAAATCCAAAAAATTGTACTCACTTTTGTAAACCATTCCCTTAACGTAAGCCGCCATGGAGTTCCAGTGGCTCTTCAAGGTCGTCTCCTTATATTCTTCGCCGTCCTGGCGGCGCATATTCACCGCGTAATCCCTCAAGATCACCGCCAAACTCTCCTTGGTCGAAGTGCCGTCGATGCGAAATCCCCGCTCACGCATGAAGGCCTCGAAAGCCCTCAGGCGGCTCGAGTGCCCGTGGCGGGTGTTAGCGGGGATCGATCGCACCGCTAGAGCGTCCACCTCGGTGGAAGTCATGGTGCCAAATCGAGATTTAGCACCGGAGGTGGAAGCAACGGCTGAAACAAGAAAAATCGTAAAAAAGTGTGAAAAGGAAAAAAAAATTGCAAAACTTACCAGGAGGGGCAGTGCACGTGTCCGTGCGCGACGTGGAACGGCGAGAACCGGGTTCACCGCAAATTGTCGGAAGATCTGCAAATTCCGACAATGTTGGGGAAGAATGAGCACGAGATTCTGCGAAAAAAATTAAAATTAAAAAGTAAAAATCAAAGAAAAGTATGAAAAAACTTACCCAAAGCATCTACGTGAGCGGCAACCTCGGCGAAGTCCAACGAATCGTTGAACGGATCAACTTCGCCTGGATAAATAGAAAAAACACAAAAAAGTTAAAAAATAATTATAAAAAATGTGCACAAAACTTACCGAGGGGGGCACCCGGCAGGGTGTGGAGCCAAACTCGTGTTGGTTGGCAGGGAAAGATCACAATCAAAAAAAGCCGCCACCTCCGAGGATTTGTTAAAGTAATGAGGTGTGGAGGTGGCGCGGGGTGGGATCATGGGAGCAGCGTCCTCGGCGTCCGAGTCGGACACTGCGCGGGAACGGCGTAATCGCTGTTGCGGAGACGTGATTATAAAATCAGACTCGTCATCCGACAACAGAACGATGGGGGTGATAGGATCGAGGCTATGGACGGTTTGGGAAGGGGTGGGAGCCACTACAATGAAAAAAAAATATTGAAAAACTCATAAAAAGCAAGAAAATATTAAAAACTCACATAAATCGTCAACTTGTTGCTGTAATAACGCTAAATCCGCCTTCCGCTTCTCGCCGCGCTTCGGCATTACTAAAAAGTAACATAAAAAACAAAATTTGTAAATTTAACACACACCACGAGGTAAGAAATTTAATTTACCGAAAAACGCGGGAAAAACACAGTAAAACTACACAAAAACTAAATATCCTCACTCTAAATCACTTTACAAATCCAAAAAGGCATACACTTAATCACTGTTAAACACTTAAATACTGGAGCGCAATCAATAAGCGTGCACTTTCCAGTGCAGCGGAAACGTTACTGATAAGTTTCGCACGTAGCAGGATGTAAGTGGGAGGTAAGGTGGGAGTGGAATCTCGTTAATGCGCGTCACTCGCTGTTTAAATTGGACTTGTAAAATTTCGGAAAAAACAAGGAAATTTTTTTATTTCCAATTATTATTTTAAATACATTTGTGCATTCAAAGCAATAAAACAAAGGTAAACAAAGGGTTAACCGCCCCCCTAGCGGGTGGAATCTCGTTAATCCATTCATGCGCGTCGTTACTATGGAAAAGTCTCGGAGACCCCATTTAACCTAATGGTAATCCGGAGTGTTGTTCTCGCTTGAAGGAGGCCAACCTAACAATTAATTTGGAATAGTGTCAATTTTGCCGTCCGTCATTAACATTTTTAGGGCATGTAGTTGACAAAGCCGGATTGCATACAGATCCTGCTAAGGTGGAGGCAATTACTAAATTGCAACGACCTACTACCGTCACTGGGGTTAGACGTTTTATCGGCATGGTTAGTTGGTACCGACGCTTTGCACCAGATTTTGCAACCCTTACAGCGCCGATTACCAGGCTGATTAAGGGTAGGGTTAAGCGCCAGTCCATTTCATGGACTCCTGAAGCCGAAGCGTCTTTCTTAAAGTTAAAAGAACTTTTGGTCTCAGCTCCCATCCTAGTAGCTCCGGACTTTGATCAACGATTTTTCATTCATTGCGACGCATCCAATTATGGATAGGGGTGCGTATTAACACAGAGCGAAGGCGATAATGAACATGTGATAGCTTACGCATCGCGGACACTTAATAAAGCAGAGCAATTATTCGGTGACCGAACGCGAGTGTTTGTCGGTGATTTTTGGAATTGAAAAGTTCAGACTCTATGTGGAGGGTACTGATTTTACAGTAGTCACAGATCACTACTCGCTGTTGTGGCTCATGTCTATGAAAGATCCGACAGGTCGTTTGACTCGGTGGAGTGTTCGTCTTTCACAACATAATTTTAACATCGTTCATAGAAAGGGTAGTTTAAACGTTGTTCCAAACGCCTTGTCTCGCTCTCCCTTAGAGGTATCATCTCTGGAGTTATCAAAGGATGATTTTGATGCTTGGTATCGGCGCATGTTGGCTAAAGTTAGTCAGAATCCGACGCAATTTCCAGATTGGCGAATTGAACAGGGTAATCTTTTTAAACTTATTACCAACAAGCATGATGTTCTTTCTAATTTAATTGAATGGAAGCAAGTGATGCCGAGATCTCGACGTAACGAGATTACGCATTTGTGTCATGATGATCCCACCTCGGCTCACTTGGGTACTTCCAAAACATTCAATAAGATCCTTGAATTATACTATTGGCCAAAAATGCGTGCGGATGTGGGAAGATATGTGCGTTGGTGTCAGGTATGTTTAGCTTCTAAAGCTTCACAAGGGGGACGGTACGGGTTGATGGGCAGCGAAAAGAAGGTACGTTTTCCCTTTCAGTGTATCTCGGTAGATCTAATGGGACCATTTCCTAGGTCAACTAAAGGGAATACCATGTTGCTGGTGGTATGCGATTGGTTTTCTAAATTCCTATTGGTACAGCCTATGCGTAAGGCTATGTCGAAGAAAATCTGTGAGTTTTTAGAGAATCAAGTCTTCCTGATATTTGGGGTACCACAGATTTGTATGATGGACAACGGTCCATAGTTTATCAGTAAGGAGTTTAAGAAATCGATGGGTGATTATAGTGTAAATCATTTATGGTATAATGCCTCTTACCATCCACAGGTCAATTTTGTTGAAAGATACAATTGCGTGTTGGGGACGGCTATAAGATCGTATGTTGGAAAAAATCATCGAACTTGGGACGAACAAATCCATCAGATAGCTCATGCTTTGCGCTCAGCCACTCACGAGGTGACGGGCTTTACTCCATCCTTTTTGAATTTAGGTCGTACAGTACCCGCAAGGGGAGATTATTATGGTCGCTTCCGAGATTTAGGGGAGGAGAATTTGTCCATTGCTAACCGTGAGAAGCTTGCTCAGGATATGAATAAGTTAAACGAGCTCTATGTTGATGTTACTAAACGCTTAAATGCCGCTTACCAGCGTAATGCTTCGCTTTATAATTTTAGGAAGCGCACCGTACGCTTTAAGGTGAGAGACATACTATTTTGGCGTAGGAATTTTGCTTTATCCAAAGCAGTGGATAATTTTAGTAGTAAGTTAGCTCCTAAGTACATCAAATGTAGAGTTCGCGAAGTCACAGGTCCTTTAACATACCGATTAGTTAATGAGCGGGGTAAAGATGTTGGGATTTTCCACGTCAAAGATTTAAAACAACATCCTCGGGATGATTTAGGCGAGACGGACATGAAAGATGAGCATAACCATAGTTAGTGGTTAATACAAAGGGTGGAGGATGGGTTATGTTGTAACATCCTGGTCAATGTACATCTTAGATCAGTTATTAATACAAAGGGTGGAGGATGGGTTGTTATTGTTGTCACTATTTTGATCGTTTAACATCAAGATACGATCGGTAAAATTTTTGTTTCAATTAATAGCGGACCATCTTGGCTATTAATTGCACCATCAGAGATTACATCTCAAGTACTAAATAGTTACCAATACTGCTGTAGATAAGATCTGTTGACTCTTTAAGAGTCGAATTGGTTAGAGTTTTTGTTTTTTTATTGCTTTAGTTTCTATGTCCCAAGCTGATTGCCTTGGTCCGAAACATTTTTTTTGGTGCTGCTGGGGGTGTGTATTTAATTTAGATACCCTTGCGAACCGTGTGAAGTGGGTCCTAATGTGGTCCATTTCTTTCCAAGCACTAATGGTGATTAGCATGCAATTACCATAGTGTTGTTTTGAATTTTTTTGTGAGTAGAATACAGGTCCGATGTGGTGCTGTATTCAAATTTTGCTAAGTCGACGCTATTGGTTAGAAACGCCTTCTAGGTCGCAGTTTTTTTGTTGGCTAGTAGAAGTGCTACGCACTCAGTCACTTCGAGATTCACTCTTAGGCGGATGTAGAATTACAATATTTGTAGTTCTAGTGAATTCTCACCTTTTGTATATTTTTTTGGGTTATTTTATTCTACGGTAGTCTGATTGAGTATCATGATTTTTTTGACTTATTCAAATAAGTTTATTTTAGGTTTTATTTCTTCAGTAGTGGCGGTAGCTGTTTGAACGACGTACTCACACACCTTGGTCAGTCGAAACGTTGAAATGAGCTTCCATCTAGTTGAGTTACCATCTTACCAAAGATGATTTTGTTGGTAATTAGTATTAGCAACCTGACACACAAACGAAAATTAATTTTATAGCCGATTTTAGTTGCGTGTTGCATTACTATACCTATATCTCAAGACTCTGTTTAAGTGGTTTCTTGCTCTCGGAAGCAAGGATTATTTGACCTGTCCGAAAGCATTTTATTAAGAAATCAGTGTGCAATGTTGGTCTGGATAGAGCAATACGTACTCGAACGTTTTCCAGTTTTGCTTTCCGTTGCTCGTTTGTTTGAGTCGAAATTCCTTTGTTGGTATTTGATTCAATTTAAATATCTACTTATATAGTAAGCGATTCAAGTTCAAGTAACTTAGTATATTTTGCAAAATCCCTCAAGGCTAATAAAAATATTGGGTATTTTTCAAGTTCGTCACATTTCGAAAATCCGAATTTATATAGTTAAAATGTATTACCAACTTACCTACAATTTAATCCATACATAATTTTTCTATTTCTCTCTCCTCTCACATTTTTAAAGATATTCCTACACAATAACCTGCCCCAAGTCCTACTGTGAACTCTTTAACGGTTCTGGTGGTTCAAGAATATCATCTAGTAAAACTTTTCCACTACAACAACATAGACCAGGTGCTTCTTTTTTCTATTTCAATGCATGACAGTAGTTGCATCTGAAAGTCATGGTTCCAATAGAAACGTGAAAATCAGCTGAATAATCAATGGAGACATCATAATTAAATCCAGACACTTCCCTGCTTGTCCATGGAACCAAAAGAAATATTTCATTTTCGACTTCTATACCATGCAAATGATCATCACCATCAACTCTTATTCAGACTTGGATTTGCTGTGAAATGGGATCCTGTGCTCGCTCAGAAGTATTAAGAACATTTCTGTTATCGGTACGCTGTCTTTTAGCAACCGTAGAATAACGACCAAGATTTGATTTTCTTTTCACCATTTAAAATTTTTGATATTTCTCTTATGTAGTAAATTTTGTAAGTTGGTATTATAGGATTAATGGATTAATTCATTAATATGGGATTCAAATCAAAGATCACCGATGTACTTTATCATTAAAAAAAAAATCAAGTCGATCCGTTCAGTACTTTCAAAGATAACCCGTGACAAAAAAATCACATTTCACATTTATATATATAAAAAATGCTCACCAACATTTTAATTTTCCAACCGGTGGGGGGGGGGGGGGGGGGTTATTTGTATTAAGTTGTATTCCATAATCAGGTTACTGTGGGAGGGTACATTGGAGGGTATTTCATACCCTCAGATCATCCGGTGTAAATGTTCTGAAAGAGTAAAAGTTCCTTGTTTAATAAAACTAATCAAAAACTATGCACACTAACTTTTTGTTGTTTTAACCGGGGGGTCTCTTTAAATTTGTTGACCTAGTAACTTTATTATGGAATACAACTTAACACAATTACAGATGTACTGGAGGATAGACTTGTCTCAGAAACGGCAGTAGCAACAGCAGTGAAACATACATGATGTTAATCTCAGCGACGGCGCGGCGGCACACAAAATTTATAAATCAACTCAAAAAAATACATTATTGAAATAAGTCCCTAAAAACTTTGGGGTGGGCACTTGGGTGGGCACTCCAATTAACAGGGTGGGCAGGTTCCCACCCTGACGCACCCCTAGCTCCGTCACTGGTTTGTTTTAGGTATAACTAAACTAAACGTGTTTATAAAATATCGTTTTATAAATCGAAAAATTTCTTATGTTTTTAAATTTTCCTGTTAATTAACTTATATACAGTAGCGGCCAAAACTAAAGCAACTAATATTTATTATTAACAATTATACTCAAAATGGCTTTAAAATCAAATGAAAATCTAGATTATTTCTTTATGTAATTTTTGATATTTGTATCCTCTAAGTGTTTAAATTATAATAAATTCTCTTTTTAATAACGTATTTGTACAAAAATAATAACCACTTTAAATTAATAAATAAATATCACGTTAAAAAAATACATTAACATCAGCCCTTTACATCATGAATTGGAAGGCGGTTTCCAAAAAGGACGATTTACAACCTAGAAATCAAAGTAAATACGAAGATCAACCAATTTATCCTAAAATTCAACCATAAAAATAATTTCGACTCAAAATTAAATTTTTATTTAACTTTTAAAATTCTAACGATAACTGTCACAGCAGTTGCTCACCAAGTATAAGGTGCCGCGCAACAGACGTATAGATTTGAAAATAGAATAAAACAGACTATTAGAAAATTACCAAATTTTTTATTTCTTCCTCTTTCATTAACATGGAAAATTTAAGTTTACAAGATTTTGAACAAGGAATCGTTCAAATGGCGCCCCTCGCACTCCACACACTGAGTAAGCCTTTTTTGAAGTTTTCGTGCACTTTTTGAAGCATTGCCACAGGAATTTCGGCTATTTGAGCTCGAATGTTGTGTTTGAAGACTTCCAGGGTCCCGAGACGATCGTTGTAAATGAAGAATTTTAGGTCTCCCCACAGGAAAAAATCACAAGAATCAGGAGAATGCGCTGGCCAGTTCAAATTGCCTCTTAAGGAGATGAGGCGCCCTGGGGGTTTGTCTCGCAGAAAGTCCATGTAAACCCTTGCTGTGTGGGCTGTAGCGTCTTCCAGCTCCATCCCTTCCAACTGAGGCAAGAAAAAATCCTGGATCGGTTACATCGAACTCGAAGAAACCTGGGGACAATAAAGGCAATTCAACTGCAGATATATTTCGCTGCTCTTCTGAAACTTGTATTTCTAATGTATTTTTAGCAATTAAGTTACACTTATACTTTAATTTATTCTATATTTTTCAGTTAACGTACAGAAGTAACTCTAATCTATGATTTACCTGGATTTTTCTAAAGCATTTGATCGGGTTCCGATTAGGCGTCTGATAGTTAAGCTTGAGCTTGCGGGCATTCGTGGTCGGTTGCTGAGGTGGTTAATGAATTATCTATCTGGACGAAAGTTTAGAGTAAGAGTTGGTACCTATTTTTCGGAGTTTAAAAGAGTATTAAGTGGGGTTCCCCAGGGTTCCGTAATTGGCCCATTGCTGTTTTTGATTTACACGTGCGATCTGGGGTGTTCCCTGTTGAGCTGTTTTTCGCAGTATGCCGATGACACCAAAATATACGGGTATCTATTGCTTCAGCATGGCATACTTCAGAATGATCTGAACACTGTGGTTCGTTGGTGCCGCGATTGGCTGATTCCTCTCAACGTTAATAAGTGTGCAGTGTTGCGTATCGGCAAAGAGTATGTACATATAGAGGGACAGCTCTTATGGGAATACTTGTCACAAGTATTTTTTGATGGCTCTGCTACGCCATCTAGTGGAGGGGGTTATCTCTACGTTTTAATTTTTGGTCCTCTATATACAGGGTGCTGAATGAGTTAACTGAACATGGGAAATTAACATGTAAAAACTTATTTTTGCAAAAATACCTCCCTGTATATAAAGGATCAGCCATAAATTAAAAATTAAAA
This sequence comes from Cantharis flavilabris, assembly GCA_949152465.1. Classification (NCBI taxonomy): domain Eukaryota; kingdom Metazoa; phylum Arthropoda; class Insecta; order Coleoptera; family Cantharidae; genus Cantharis; species Cantharis flavilabris. The sequence continues at coordinate 24,843,570 of OX424437.1, read as the reverse complement.
CGTAGAGATCACACCGTCTACTAGATGGCGTAGCAAAGCCATTAACAAAAACTTGTGACAAATATTTGTGAATGGCTGTTCCTCTATATATAAATACTCTTTGGTATCGGTAAAAATAATCTCCACCTAAGTTATATAATCGAAAACGTTGCCATCGATATTGTTACCAAAATTTTTAGCAATCTAAATGTGCAAACTAGTTGCATTCTGTACAAGACTTACATACGCCCTATCTTTTGGTGTCCTACTTAGGCCAGAGATTTTATTCTAGTTGAGTCTGTGTAACGTGCCGCTACTAGACTGCCGTACGGCAGACGCCGACCATCTTACCTGAATCGCCTTAATATTTTTGAGCTTTCCAGTCAATGCGATAGACTTGTTCGTAGTGATCTAATCATTACCTATCGCTTGGTTCATAACTTGTTCTCGGTTGACCTTAGTCACCTGCTGCGGTTCAGGGGGGGATGAGAGTTTGCATGGCAATGGCCTGATGTTGGCTCGGGGGAACTGTCATTCAAAGGTCAGGGAATATTTTTTAAGTAATCGTGTTTTTAATGTATGGAACTCACTACCACGCGATGTTGTTAGATCTTCATCAGTTACTAGAAGTTCATACAGTTACCAACTTACTAGAAGCTTATATGCTTATGTATATTATGCAAAGAATCGGGAGAATCTTCTTATGAAATAAAACAAAACTTAGAAGAAAAATGTTGTGAACTCTGTTAAAGTTGTAAAGTACATAATATGTGTTTTCTGATTCTTTGATCCAAACTGCAAGAATTGATGAAAGAGACGAGTTAGTTTCAGAATTGGCTCTGAAAAATAATATTTCTGACAATAACATTAGAAGAATAATTTTATATTTATTTATATTTTATATTTTAAATGACATAGTCAATGCAGTGTTTTGCAAATTGACAAGTGTAAATTTCAGTGAAATCGATGATTCAGTTATTGAACAAATAAATTATCACCTAACTGTTGTAAATAATTTAACAGCATTTACCCAGTTTTACTGTCAATGACGCTTGAACGCGACTAAACGTAACCAATCCCCATCAATTCAGATTCGCTGCAGGCGCCTTAATACGACCCTGCAAGTGACCCGAATTGTTAACGACGTAATAGACCAATTTAATAATGACAAAGTGACAATAATTATTAATTAATAATTATATTATTAATTAATAATATATATTAATTAATAATAATTATGTTTTTCTCGAACATCGAGAAAATCTTCGAGAGAACCTGGACCGACGGCTTTCCATTTATCGAAGTAATCCTTGATGAGGTCGAGATGAATTTGGGACTGTTTCTTAGCGACTTGCGCTGAACGAGTGGGCTACGCTAGTTGGACAGCCATGGTGCCGCCGCCTCCCCCTCTAATGTACCTGAACCTTGTCGTGGTGAGGGGGCTTGAGTGTTTTAAAGAAGCGACATGCGTGTACCTGCTAGGACTCGGGCCAGGGACGTAAAACTCTCTCGTGCTAGGTCTGCTTTGGCTCTGTGGGTTCGGGCCGAGGTCTAAAACCCTCTGTGTTCGGACTTCCATGGGCCGATGAAACGGGATGACGGACGTCGTGGAGAAACCAGACTAATTACAGGTACCCGCGTGTTTTTGCCGTGCGTGGAAACCCGTAAGGTGGGATGAAAGGATCCTGGTGGCTGAGCCGGCTCGGGGGCGGATATAGTTCCTCTGAGTTTGGCAACACTCCTCTTTGGCCTCGATTTCCACTTAAACGGGCGGTCTGGACTAGTCCACCCAGATCAATCGGCTGCGCCATCTTCTATCAGAGGGCTGGCAGGACGAGTTCTTAGGTAAGGACGGGGTGTGCAAACACTTTGCCTTTCCGGGAGCTATATCCTCTGAGTAGCCCTGGCGTCCTTAGTGACGTCCCCTGTGCGGGCTCCGTGGCGGGTGGGGAGCTTTGGAGGATGAAGTAATAGTTTTCTTACATGGATAAAAAAACAAAATTAGACACTGTAAACCAGACAGCTGCGACCCTTCGGGATGCACTGTCAAATAAAAAAGCTGCAGAGGGCATGTCAGATCAGTCTGATGTCCCACCCAGTAATACAGGGATGGTACAGTCTGCACAAGACAAGCCATCCCAAGATGATAATGCGGTCGTGCCTTCCGGAGCCAAGATGGGGACGTCTCTAGGAGATGCCCTGCTGGATGGTAACACTGTGGAGTCTCGCCCTAAGAGGCATAGGCTCTGCGGTGCCGAAAGGAAACGCCGCAAGAAAGTAAATATGCAGAAGGCGGCTGAGAAAGCCGGTCTGCAAAAAAAGGTAACGACCGAGCACGAACGGGCTGGGCTGTCCAAACCTCAGGGTAAGGATAGCACACCATCCGGCTCTCGGTCGATAAAGAAGGTAAATAGACCAGCACCACCAAAAAGAGGTGAAAGTAGTTTCCCTCAGAAGGGTGATGCGAAGAAACGGGTTAGGTCTGAAGACTCCCAGCCATCGCCTCACAGTGATCAGAGGAAGAAGGCTAAGATGTCTGTACCTAAACCAAGGACCACAACGGGTTCGTTCACCTACAAGGAGGCGGCTACTAAGCACCTCCGAGTAGCAGTAATTGACCGTTCCAACCCTCTGGGCAAACTCACTGAGGCCCAGAAGGATATAGTTGAGATGCATCTCAATGAAGCCCTTGACAGAACCATCCAGATGGCCCAGGAAAGGGTAGTAATAGTGCCCACTTTTGGGGGGTTCCGCTATTCCGGGGAGATCCTTAGGATCACCTGTGATGACGATGATTCCCTGAAGTGGTTACAAAACACGGTAGCAGGCCTCCCGCAACTGTGGGAGGGAGCTAAGATAGAGGTAACCCAAGCAGATGAGTTACCCAGGCTGTCTAAAGCCACCATTTGGATTCCGGGAAAACCCGAACCAACTGGGGAGGTGACAAAGCGGCTCGGGGCTCAAAATCCTTGGGTAAAAGTCAATGAGTGGTGTGTCTTCTTCGACACTGACAGAAGTGACCCTTTGGGGAAACTCATTGTCTTTGGTGTCAACGAGAAAGATGCTGAGGCGCTCAAAGAAAAGAAGGAGAAGCTGAGCTACAGATTCTCCAGTCTTAGAGTGAAGGTGCAACACATCGTTAAGAGTGTGGCACCGACACAAACAGTGGAGCAAGTGGCTGAGGAGCTTGAACTCTTGGGTATCCAAGAGGGATCTCAGGCGACAGCTGCTACTGCTCCAAAAGAAGATCCCTCCAAAAAGGAAGTCTAATGGCTGCCTTAGGGGAGTGGAAATTCATACAAACAAACCTACAACACAGCAGAGCGGCGACTTTATGCCGCCGCCTAGCTGGTTGTATGGAAACAATAGCTCTTATACAAGAGCCACATTTAGCTAAAGGAAAAATTATAGGCCTTTCAGCGTTAAAGGGCAATGTCTTCGCGGGCAGCCCTTCAAATAAACCCAGGACATGTATTTTCGTGCCTGGTAACATTCGGGCAAGCCCCTTACCGCAGTTTAGTGATCGTGACCTAACAGCTGTCCGACTGAGCTGCGACTTTGGGGAAGGTCCAAAAGATGTCATTCTGGCATCCATATATCTCCCAATTGATTCCCAGGACCTGCCACCTTCGCAAAAGATGGTAGACCTGGTGAGTCACTGTGAGCAACATAAGAGACACCTCATTATAGGCTGCGACTCCAATTCCCATCATAGCGCTTGGGGTAGCGGAGATTGCAACAACAGAGGGAAGTCTTTATTTGAATACCTTATTGGTACAAACTTAGAAATTCTTAATCGAGGGGATACACCAACGTTTTACGTGTCGCCCCAAAGGCATTCAGTGATTGACATCACTTTGGCAACGTTAGGTATTTCGACACAGATAAATGACTGGCATGTGTCTAAACAGCTGACCATGTCAGATCACAAATGGATTTGCTTCAAAATTAAAGCAACTAAAGTGGAACCTAGGCGATTTAGGAATCCTAGGAAGCTTGACAAGGAAGTCTTTTTGGACGTCCTGTCAAGCACCTTGAAGACCGATATGCCTGGGTTAATTACCACGAAGGTCAATTTAGACAGTACTGAGGAGATTGAAGTATGCTGTAACGTACTGCAGAAATCCCTCACTAAAGCTTTCGAAGCATCGTGCCCGCTGACAGTGGTTGATTCGGGGAGACGTGCGACACCTTGGTGGTGCAGCGAACTGGATCGGCTGCGGAAGGCGGTAACGAAACTTTGCAATAAGGCCAAAAAATCGAAGAATGGGTCTGACTGGGAGGAATTTAAAACCCTCCAGTTGGAGTACAAGAAGATGATTCGCCAAAAACAACGTAAGTCTTGGAGAGACTTCTGCAGCGGCATTGCGTCCACTACGGATGCTGCTAGACTGAAGAAGATCATATCCAAAGACCCAAACCAGCAGCTTGGAGCGATTCTCCGGGACGACGGCTCCTATACAGAGAGCCTCGAGGAGACAGCCAAAGTACTGCTACAAACACACTTTCCTGATAGTAAAACCGTCCCGGAATACGTGTGGACTGAGCATAGTGCTCGGACGCCGACTGGGACGGATTGGGAAATTGCAAATCAGATCGTAAACCCGATCAAAGTGGCATGGGCCATTAAGACCTTCAGTCCCTATAAATCGCCGGGGTTAGATGGAGTGTATCCGGCCCTACTTCAGTGGGGCCTGGATTACTTACTCTGTCCCCTAGTGAAGGTGTTCAGGGCATGTGTTGCGCATGGCTACACACCCAAAGAATGGCGGAAGGTCAAAGTCATCTTCATACCCAAGCCAGGTCGAGCTGACTACTCACTGGCTAAATCCTTTAGGCCAATAAGTCTTACCTCGTTCTTTTTAAAGACACTGGAAAGACTGTGCGATAGAGAAATTCGTGATGGTGTTCTGGTGCACAACCCACTCCATCCGAATCAACACGCATATACTCCGGGGCGATCTACTGAGTCCGCACTTCACAAAGTGGTGGAATGTATCGAGAAATCGTTACAGTCTCGGGAATGCACTCTAGGAGCATTTATAGATATCGAAGGGGCTTTTGATAAAGCCACTTTTGAGAGCATCACGACATCCCTACAAAGTCATGGCGTTCCTGACACCATCGTAAGATGGATCAGCTCTATGCTGAGCACCAGGGCTGTTATGATCGGTGTGGGAGATGTGAACATAAAAGGTATTGTCACCAAGGGCTGCCCGCAGGGAGGCGTACTCTCCCCACTCTTGTGGGACTTTGTGGTAGACAGCCTTTTGCGACGCCTTAATGAAAGTGGTTATTATACCATAGGGTACGCAGATGATATAAACATACTGCTAAAAGGAAAATTCGAGAATGTCCTGTGCGATCTGATGCAGGATGCTCTCCGAATCTTAGAGAAATGGTGCACGGAGCAATCTCTCTCGGTCAATCCGACCAAGACAGAGCTTATTCTGTTCACTAGAAAAAGGAAGCTAAGGAACATGAAAATGCCTAGCCTAAAAGGAACCCCTCTTAAAATGGCATTCGAGGTCAAGTATCTGGGAATCATACTGGACAGGAAGCTAAATTGGGGTAAACATATTACCTCTAAAATAACCAAGGCTTGCATGGCTTTCTGGCAGTGTCGAAGGGCAATGGGAAGATCGTGGGGATTTTCCCCGAAGATTGCCCTCTGGCTCTACACTGCCATAATAAGACCAATGCTATGCTATGGTGCACTAGTCTGGTGGCCCAGGATCAGACTGGTAACAACAGCGTCTTCTCTATGTCGGCTGCAGAGATCGGTCTGCTTGGCTGTAACGGGAGTGATGCGAACAACACCAACTGCAGCCTTGGAGACTCTCCTCTGCCTTCCTCCGCTGGATTTCTATGTGGAGGAGCAGGCGGTGAGAGCTGCTCTTAGGATGCGGTCGTGGGGTCTTTGGACTCACAGACAGGGAGCTAGTGGGCATGTACGGATCCTGGAGGAATTCTCAAAAAGGACGCCTCTTTTGGGTCTGGATGCCGACAGAATCTCTCCCAAATATGTGTTTGACAGGAAATTTACCATCTTGCCAGACGCAACAGGAACCGACGGATCAGACATTTGTCTGTACACGGATGGTTCCAAAAGCAATACTGGCTCGGGGGCGGGGATTTTCTCCTCTGAACTTCAGCTGGATATAAGCCTAAAGCTGGGTAGTTATGCCTCCGTCTTCCAAACGGAGCTAATGGGTATACTACACTGTGCGGAAATAGTCCAGGAAAGGAATATCCAGGACAAAACAATTCAAATTATCACAGACAGCAGAGCTGCTCTTGTGGCACTTGGGCGTCATAAGATCATCTCGGGCCTGGTGCTGCAATGTATCCGGGCACTGAATGTGATATCAACACGCAATGCTCTAACTCTTAGTTGGGTGAAGGGGCACATAAATTAGAAATTTATTTCACGTGTCGGTGCGTCGTTTAAACTTTTCCCGGCACGGCCCTTTGAGGCATGGTTAGTTTACGCCATAACCGGCGGTCGAGAGACATCCACGAAAGACATCCTCGACGAAGTCGAGGCTATTCAGTCGAGGCTATTCAGGCGACAGTCCCATGTCGACCAGCTTGGTGGACCAACTGGTCACTCTTGGGTAGAGCCTGGATACTTTCCTGTACCAGATTCCGACTAACAGGTCGGCGCCGAAGTTGAAACGCAACTTACACGCCGAAGGTTCGCAAACCTTCTAACCAGCCCTTTGGCTATTAACCACAACCACTACGAAGCCTTCCCTAGGCGGGCAAGTTCTCAGGACATGTCTATCACCAAACAAGATTCCATCTTAAACTTGGGGCCCCGCCCCCGTAGTACCGGTGTCTGCGTTATCCTTTCGGGTCGCATGGTCATATCGGTTAACCATTTAAACCTCCGGGGTCTATCAACCATCGACTCGCCATTGGTCATTCAGACTCCTCGGACTGCTCATCCCCAGCTAGCCTACCGCCTGCTTCGGCACGGCGCCTACAGAACACTGCGTTGGCATACTCGTTAAATCTAAGGTATGAGTCGCGGTTCGCAATGAGGTCGCCTAAGTTCTCAGAGATGTTTGGATTCGCTAGGTCCTCCCATCTCAGGTCACCGTACAGTGGACAGTGCAACAGGACGTGTTCCCACGTCTCACTCGCACCGCACCCACACGTAGCCAAGTCGGCGAGGTTTCGATCAAAGAGATGTTGGTTAAGGCTACCGTGTCCGGTAAGGAGGAAGCCGAGAAATAATCCCGGTTCGAACCATTCCTTCTCGATTGCGAAACGAACGTCTTTGATGTACTTCCAAGTAACTCTTCCCTTATCGGATGTCGTCCAGCGCTCGTTCCATTCAAGTGTTAACCTTTCAAGTAGGAGACGTTGGAAGCATCCTTTCGGGAGCCTGCGCTCACGCGCATCAGTGACCTCCCCTTGCCGGGGGGCAAGTTCTTTACGCCGTCTGTAAGACTCCATCCGCTGTCTGACAAGAAGGTCCCACGGAAGTGCTCCCGCAAGAACCTGCATTGCCTCAGTTGAGACGGTCCTACAGACTCTCAAGGAAGCGTACAACGCTATCCTTTGACACTGGTTAATGCTCTTTCTGTATGTCGACATCTGCATCGTGTGCCCCCACACGCTTGCTCCATACGACATACAGGCAACTATTAACCCGTTATACAGGACCTTAAAAGCCTGTTGCTCGAGACCCCAGTCTTTTCTCAGCACCCTTCGTAGACCCCCAACGACTGAGGTAACCTTTCCCCGGAGATATTGAATGTGGGGTCCAAAATTCAGACGTTCACCGACAAGAATACCCAAGTACTTAGTTTGTTTCACTATGCTGATACTAACACCGTTCGCCTTGATTGTGGGGTTCCTATTTGCCGAAAAGTGTCCCTTGAGCACAAGTGCCTCGGTCTTCTTTTCGGAGAGGAACACGCCAACTCTCTGTCCCCATTCCATTACTATTTCCAGAAAGAGCTTACTAAGAGCCTCTATCGCTGCACGACTGTTACCCCTCACCAAGATGAAGAGGTCATCAGCGTATGCGACAACTATAGCTCCGTGCGCCCTCAGTGTCTCCAGTAACTCGTTCATCATCAGGATCCACATGAATGGACCACAGATAGAACCCTGGGGACAGCCCCGCTTCACCTCACGCCGGATCACCGTTCCAGCGCCGTCAGCAATGACTACTCCGCGGTTTTTGAAGTAGTCGGCCCAGAGCATTACTTCTGGGCACCTTGTACTGACGATCTTTTCTAGGATTTTGGACCAAAGTAACCCGTCAAAAGCTCCCTTAAAGTCGATGAACAGCCCGAGGGCATACTTATCATTGGTTGCCGCGACTTCAGTTGCTACTTTGTGCCATGCGTCTTCCGTACTTCGCCCGCGTGTGAAGCCGTACTGCGCATCGCTCATTTGATCTTCGAGTAGATCAGTGAGCCTTTCCACCATCACCCGCTCAAGTACCTTTGCCAGCACTGGCAGAAGGCAAATGGGTCGGTATGAGGCAGGGTCCAGCTTGTCTTTTTCTGGACCTTTTGGGACGATCGCCAACCTGGCGACCTTCCAGGCGCTTGGGAAGAATCCCTGGCGTAAACAATCGTTGAACAACGAGTGAATGTAGCCGGGGACAGCAGCCCAAGCTTTCTTCGCCATGATAGGCAGGACAGAGTCGAGTCCGGGCGCTTTACCGATTCGAATACGGCCGACTGCCGCTTCTATTTCGGCTATAGAAATCTCCGGCGCCCTTCTAACAACTAACCCGTCCGGCAAAGTGCCTTGAACGCCTTCTTTGAAGAAAGCATCGAGCAGTATTCCAATGCTTTCTTCCCAGGTGGTCGCGTTGATAGTCTCACCCGAGGGCAAGACTTGGCGTATCGCTGCTATACCTGGTCTCTTTAATTTGCCTCTGCAAATTTTGTACACGATTCCCCACGGGTCTTGGTTACCTTGCTCCTTTACGAATTGTTGCCAGTTCGAAAGTTTAGCCTCCCTAATCTTCCGTTTATAGGATTTGAGAAGTTCGGCGAAGGCAGTTTCCAGATCCGCAAGGTCTCGCCGTCCTGAAGAACGGGCCCTCTTAACTCGCTTCTTTTCGGTACGCACGCGCACTCTCAACACACTGAGTTCATGGCTCCACCATGACACGCGTGGCCGGAGGGGGGCGCTTTGCGGCGTGAGGGCTGCTTCGTTAGTGGTCTGGATCCAGCCGTTCAACTTCTCGATTTTTACGTCGATCGGAAGAGTGCCGAATATTTCCAGGCTAACTTCTTGAGATGCCGTCTGCTCGAGTAGTCTCACGTACTCTTCCCAGTTGGCACCTCTCGTTACGAAACGCTGAGGTTGCCCATCGGTTTCGAACGCTGGCTGCTGACCATCTATTCCTAAGGTCGCGGTAACAACAATAGGATTGTGGTCGCTTATGCCATCTCTTGCTATAGACCAATCGGTCAGGAACCTATCGAACGCGTCATTACACAGTGAAACGTCGATATCTGACTGTCCCTGTCCTCCCACACCGGGCCCGCCCTCAAAGGTTGGGATACTGCTTGGTGTGTTCAGGATCACCAGATTGGCGTTCGCCAAATAGTCGGCCAAACTATTACCGCGTATAGTGCTCGGGTCACTTGCGCGCATCTTCTTGCTATGCCAGGCACCAGACTGGGCATTCGCGTCCATTCCGATAAAGAGGGGCAATGGCCTCGCGATTAAACGGGCCCTCTCTATCCAGTCGCAATTAACTTGAATATCAATGTTCGACTTCCCATACACGCTGGCAACATAAATGTTACCAAGCACCGCGCTGTGTAGGTGGACCATATTATGATACTCGTCATTAATCGCGGCTAACTCCACGCAGGCAATTTCCTTATTGAGAAGTGCTACTGCCGACCACGAATGGCTAGCAGCAAAGGTGCGCATTTTCAGGGGAAATCCCTGCACCTCACCGTTCACAACATTGATCGAAGGTTCTTGTATGACGAGCACATCGATCATGTTTCTGGAGGCCCAGACCATCATATCTGCAGTGACAGCGCTGGACCTCTGGCAGTTGACGTTCGCTATTCTAAACGTCATCGGAACCATTTAGGGCTTTCAAATACTCGGGACAGATCCGTGATACTGCCGAGTGACCCTCCGATGGCCCTAGTCCGCGTCTTCTGCATACAAGACAGTCGGCCGGAGCCGAACAGTCCTTCTCTTTGTGCCCCTCAGTGCCGCAGTTGCGACAACATGAGGACAGGTCACCTCCTGTACATCCTCGGGCGAGATGTCCGATTCCGTAGCACTTGAAACAACGTAGGTTGTTTGCGATCGCTTTACACTTAAAGGATCGCAAGCCTACGTATATGACCTTTGGGATGTGCAATCCAAGGTTCTTCCCACGAACGCATAGAATCCCATTGGTCAGAGGTTTGACACCTCGGTCGGCAAGCTTAACACATCTATCGAACTCCTCTCGGGTAACACCCTTGAGTTGCCGATATAAGCCATCGAGAATATCCTTCGTCTGGACAACGCGTGGGACGTCAAAAATGCAGAACTTGCGAACTGATTCTTTTGGTCGCACTACCACGATGTCCGTTTGTTGGCTATTCAAGCAGCTCTTCAGTCGAGTGCTATCAGCTTCGGTTGGGAACCTCAGCGTGACGCCTGCCTTGGTAGTAGACGCAGATTTGACACGAACGTTAGTGTCAGCTACTACCAGCCGTTCAAGGGCGGTCCTACATTGCTCGGCCGTCATCTCACCCGTGGGTTTGAATGTGACCGAGACAGTTTTGGGCCTTCCCTTTGGTGGGACGTTTAACCCGCTCCGCATCCCGCGCTTGCGCTTGGGTTGCGAAACTGTCGCTTGGGCATTGTCCTTCCTTGCCGATGTGGAAGGAATACCTTCCACGGAGGTGGGCATCGCTGCCGCACCCACATTAGTTTCGGACTGCTTCTGTTGTTTATTCCTTCGAATTTTCAACTTCTTCGCAGCCCGGCGCTCCCTTGCCTTCTGCCTCTTAGCTTCCGAGCCTGACACAATCGCTTCCGGCATTGCCTGTTGTGTTGTCTCCGGTATGGCCTTTGGGGTCAGTGTGGACCCTTCCGGTGCATCCTTCCTCTTCACGCTGGGCTTTGCTTTCTTCGACGAGTTCTGTACTAAGAGTGCCGTCGATGAGGGTTCCGGAGTAACCACTGCTACGTCCATTCTCCTCTTCTCGGGTCTCACGTTTCGAGACAGCTCTTCAACTATAGGGGCAGTTACCGACTTCGCCTGAACCAGCCTGCTTTTCAGCACCTGGTTCTCAAGGAAAAGGCGCAGCATAACGTCTTCCACAACGCCCATCTTTTTACAGACGAACGAAGCTTCCGCGCGCGTGTTACGCCTCTCCTTCGAGTTGACGTACTCGGTAATAGTACGCACAACTCCTCTGAGAGTATCAAACTCGACCGACGCGAGGGTATCGGTCTGGGTTGAAGTCTCGCGTGGCGCAGGTGTGTCCTTCGCACGATCGAGTCGCAAGCCCGAGGGCAGGACTGTCACGTCTAGGATATTGACCCGACCACCTTCGGATGAACCGATTAGTGGACGGCGACCAAGAGTTTCAGCACCAATCGCGATTATGGTGCCTCCGCTAGCGGCCTCCGCCCCGATTACCCGTTCGGCAGGATCAACTTGTACATTTTGGCTTTTGACCTCCACAACATCGTCGTCGCTTTCGCTGAACGATGAGTGGACTCCCCGCCCTATGGCAGACTTCTGCTCTGTAGCAGCTGCCACCACATCGTGCGCGTTAAGAGCAGTGTTCACACTCATTACACTAGTGCTAGTCGCGCTTGTCGACGGGTGGCTGGTGTAGGTCTCTCCTACACTTACAACGCCTTCGTTCCTTAGCCGCTCGCATCTGACTGCGAGCACCCTTCCTCCTTCGAAATCATTAGCTTTTATGTTCATACTTGTTCCCACGAGTAATGTCGATTCATGAGTGTGAGTCACACCCGACGCATCGACGACGCCGGGGAAGCGGACTTAAAAGTCACACGTTGTGCCGGCTTGCAACGCGAGGATCGCACTAGCGACCGATTATACGCTTTCGGCCATTCATCCCCTCGTCATGCTTACTTGGGATTAGCGGATTTCGGGCGGGTTTACTCCCGAAAGGAGGGTCTCACGACAATACCTTTCCGTTCGATCACGTCCAACTTACTAGGAAAGGCCTCTCCTTTGCAAGGCAGTCCCAACAGTTTATAATTATAAAAAGTTGGCGGCCGGGTCGTGCCAAACCACGATCCGACTATTATACTGTCCTCGCACCGGTTCCAGTCTGGCTTTCGCGGTACTTTCCCTTGCATGCCTTACTTCCTAATTAACAATCTCCTCTTGTCCCTTGTCGTGCTGATTCTTCAGGCCATTCAGCACAAGGCTAGGCGGCACAGCTTCTGTCGGCACGATCAAGAGCGGGAGACATGGTTTTATTAGGTAGATTCACAGACTGCCTACGGGGGCCGTATCCGTTTCCATCAGGGGTTCGATCTCACAATGAGCTCAGGTATCATAAACGAGTTTACTCATGGGATCTTGCCTTTTACCTTCTCCAGTTTGATCATCTCTTAGAGAGGGACACCCGAAAGATTGGTCGGCAAATGGAGATCATTCCACCCGAGTGGTTAGCCTTTCCGCGTTCGCGGTTATGGGTAATACCACTTTCGGGCAGACATCCTGTTCCAGCCTGCGCCAATATCGGGGCTCTCTTAGAGACAACACGTTCGTTCCGTCCTAGCTTAGTAAAACAGTGCCACCACGAGAAGGTGCTAGGTCCGGACTTGGGAGAAATTTTTAAGCAAATAAAAATTAGTCCCCTGGTTATACGCGTCTTGTGCAGGCCTCTTTTTGAAGTAGAAGAGGTGCAAAGAATGTCATGACACAACCCAGGCCGGATTCGCGGGCCGACCGTGAGGAGTGTAAGCATTCTCCGCTTCCTAAGACGGGCATCCCCTTTGAACCTGTATCCGACCGCACATTGACCGGGTGATACCGGAGTCTGAATCTTGGCCGGGGGCAGTGCGCGGCGAACACCCGAGAGCTTTACGCAACCCGAGTCAGCCGTATCGCCACCGGGTGAAGGGGCACAAAGGCAATGAAGGCAACGAGATGGCTGACAGGTTGGCGAGGCTGGGATCGGGTTATCCACCTTGTGGTCCCGAGCCTTTCATCACGCCGGCTGTTAAAACATTAGATGCTATCATAAAGATAGAAACACATAAACGGCATGCGGAAAGATGGGCGAATGTGATTGGATGCCGACAGGTGCGGGCGACAATGCGCTCTCCCTCTGGAAAACATGCAAAATACTACCTACAGTTGTCACGGGATAGCCTGCGTATTATTGCTGGCTTTCTGACAGGACACTGTAAGCTAAATAAACACCTGTACACAATGGGGCTAGTTGATAGCCCAATTTGCCGGGGGTGTAATGAAGCAGACGAAACAATGGAGCATGTGCTTTGTAACTGCCCATCGCTGGAGTCGAAAAGAGGATCCATGTTGGGGGACTTCTGGCCTAGCATGGCCAGTATTAGCGGCACACCGCCCTCTAAAATACTCGAGTTTATCTTAAGTGTGGGATGGCTCGAGGAATAGATGGGAAGGTGGGCTGCTGCAACAATCGGAGGTAGCATAATGGGCCCGTTTTGCGGCCTGAGTGCATGCGAACTTCGGTTTGCCCTCTACATCCAATCCAGAATCCAGAATCCAGGTGCCGCCGCCTAGGCTGTGATTTTGTGCATAAATTAGGTGAGAATCTGGCCATAATTGACCAGAAGATGGCGCGACGTACGCTTTTTTGGGATATACAACTAGCGTATAGCAGTGTCATCAGCGTACGACGCAATTTTATTTTTGTGAAAGTGGGGATATCGTTGACGAAGAGATTGAACACTAAGAAACAGTCCCAAATTCATCTCGACTTCATCAAGAATTCCTTCAATAACTGAAAAATTCATATTAACGCTGGGAAAACGGAGACAAAAGTCTTCACATGGAAGCTAATGAATCGAGTCTATCGGAATTTGACTCTGGATGGCTAAAAGATAATACTCCAATCAAACGTAAAATGTGTGAGAGTCACTTTGGACTCCAGGTCCGAAGACACTCATTTAAAACTAATTTTTGTTTTTTTTATAGAAGGTTGACGTAGAGGTTAAGCAACTTGGGTGCTGGGTACGGAGCCTTGGGATACTCGAACTTCTATATTTTTCGTTTCGCATATAGTGGCGTTGACATTGATCGCGATTGATCTGCTCGTGAGGTAGGAGAGAGCAAGTTATACAAGGCGATTACTGAATTTATATTGGATCATTTTGTATATTTTCTGAATATCTAGAAATGTCATGACCGTAACTTTGTCGTTATTAAATTGTCCTATCACAGATCTCTACGAATTAATGAATTATCGAAACCAATAACAAAATAAGCATAACAAAAAATAACGAAAGCAATCCGCAACAATAAATTATATTAGTTATACTTAATCGATGGTTTTAAAAAACATTTAAAGTTCAGTTAGCTTACGTATACATAGCACACTTTCATAAAACATTATTGTTTATTCTTCCTAGTTTTATTCAACATTTTCCGTTCTTTAATTTTCTAACATATTGTAATTTACTTTCACATTTTCACTATCAAACTGGAGATTGTTACATTTATATAGAAAATATTTAGACAAACAATTACCAATTGCAGATTAGCAGATTACCAACATTAAAAATTTTTAAGTTTTGTTTTTGATTTGAACAAATGTTTAAATTCGATTATGATGTATTTTCGTGTCTTTATTTTAATAGGATTTTTTTGTTAAGAAGCTATTCCAATAGTTTTTGAATGAAAAAAATTTTCAATAGATTTCAATTACCACCGTGTAACCTGCGCTCTTTTTAAATGGTTTTTTACTACCAACAATAATTTCTATATAAGGAATATGATATATTATTATAAAATGTTATATAAAAAATTTAAAAAAAGATTTAGTTTCTAATTATTATCAATCAATGGAATGCGATCGATCGGATGAAACTTCAAATTCCTTCTCTACTGACACAAAATCGCCGTCGAAATTCAAAAGCAAAAAACCCAAAACTCTCCCAGATTCATATTTTGCCGGCCCATGGGGAGCATCTGTGATAAATGTTGGCGTAGATTTGGTAAAAAGTTTCTTAAACGAGCCAGTCGAAGAAATGCGCCAATATATGGAAACAACAAAACTTCCTCTAATTAAATGCAAAATGTGTAGTTTCAAAGCGGAAACCGTATGTGCCGTGAATTATCATTACGAAATTCCACATTTCAAACATTCCAAATATCGATGTAATTTTTGTTCCGAAAAATCAATCAATGCACAAGAAATAATAGAACATATGCAAATCGTACACGAAGTAAATGCTCATATGGAAAAACCAAGCAAGCAATACCAATGTGAAAATTGTCCTTTTGAAGCAACACAAAAAGAACAATTGAATCGGCATTTGGTTCAATGTGACAAGAAATTTAAGCTAGAGAAAAATTTAGCACCAGTTTCCAAGTTTGTTTTGCCTGCTTATATACCAAATCGTGGCAATAAGAAAGAAAATGTAGAATCTAAAATAACAAAGAGTGAAAGCATAAATAAAAAATCTAAAAAATTCTCAGTACAAGAAGACTCAAGTAAAGTATCATTAAATGTAGTGAAACGTCGCAAAATTGAACCATCACTAAAAAATTTAAAAGAAGAAGTATTAAATTTAAACGGACATAATCAATCTTCAGATATGATGAATATTGATGCGGACCCCGAATCATTGCAGGTGGAATGTGAAATATGCGATGGTTTCGTCGTGGATATGGATTCTTTGCATAAACACATAACAACTGCGCATACAGTTAAAGTTTCAAAGGAAAGAATAATGAAAAAAGAATCAAACAATTCGTGTAAAAAATGCGAACGCAGTTTTTATACAGAGATTGGTTTAGAAAGGCATTACCTTGGTTTACATGGTTTAGTAACCAAGAGGTTGGAGAAAGCCTTTCAAAATAGCGAAGATGGTGGTTATTGTCCTTTGTGCAAAAATCATTATGATTCCGGATTAGTTGATCATGTCACCGAAGATCATAAAGTTTGTTTAGAAGTTGTCAACATTTCTTATAGATGTGAAGTTTGTAATGAAACCTTTACGCTTTTACAAAAATATAATAGTCACGCACGTTTATTGCATGGTTCTAGTTAACTGTGTTAACTAGCATCGAAACCAGAAATCTTCAAAATGATCTATATATACCAAGGTTAAACGAAATATCTTAGAAAACAATCCGCTGTATTGTGAAGATGTTCAGTGAAGATTAATTGATTTTACATATGAATTGTTGAGTTTGAAAATGGAAAATACTATGCTAACTCTTTAATAAATATATTAACTACATAATTAATTTTGAATTGAAAATTTTCTAAATCTAAATGAAGAAAGTCATAGAAGAGTATAACTTCCTCGGTGTTTATAAGGAAGTCCTTACAGGGTAAATCAAGTCTAAACGAAGTATAGTATGAGTTTCCTTAATCAAACCATTCATTGCTGCTTAAATGAACTTAAAAAAAATATTTTAATTACTAAGGAGAAATATTGGCAATTAACGAGTAATCTCTGTTCAGTCATCTATTCTCAATAAGCAGGATAAATTTATTTCGCGGGTGAAAACCGATAGCTTTCCTTAAATCATTTTACGTCAATTTTCTTGTTCATTTATCTATAGGTAATAATAATTGATTTTTTCTCTTCTTTCTTCTTCCTTCTTTTTTTAATACTTTTATCTTCTCCTTCTTCTTTATTTTTTCCTTTTTCTCATCTATATTCTTCTTTCTCATTATATAAGGTTATTTTCACCAATATTTGATTTTTTCAAAAATTTTTGCAATTAATGAAAACGCTACATACTTATAACAACGATTGGATTTTCTATCGAAGACGAAACGAAGGGTTTCCCAAGCAAAAGATGAAACTGAAAGAGATGGGGCACTTGTTGTTAAGAATCAACGAAGACTGCGATTACAGCCAGTTATCAACAATGAAAGAGAGAATCCTCAGATTCTCAGAAGAGCGAAAAATAGTACTTCTGCAACTCTGAGAAACTAGGAAAGTAGCTTTAAAAAAGAAAATCGAGCAAGATTTAACCACAAAGTAGGGAAAGGACGACAGGAAGAGGAAGAACATAGAGGCATGAATGAGATAAAACGTAGTATATCTCCAAACAAATTTCAAGAAAACTAAGAAAACCAGAGGCCAAAGAAGAAGAGAAAAGTCTGCCGGAGAAGCAGGTGTAATCACAAGAAACGAAAGCTCAATGGCTCTCTTCTTTTAAGAATAATCAAAACGCGAAACTTGATGAAATTAAAGGAAGAAAGAAAAAAGAAACCCAACCCTAAAAGTCGCAAAATTTGAAATCAGCGCAAAATGAGAGTAGAAGAAGAAAAGCGGAAGACGTAAACACGAGTAACTTATTTAAGAAACAAACGAAAAATGTACAGACACATAAATCGAGTAATGATGAAAGGGTGAAAGGCCCATGCGGAATTTCGAAGATAATGAGAAAATTTACTAATAGCGTCATTTGTGGTTAACCTTTTCATGTTATACTGTAAAAATTACACATTTTTTTAATGTGATTTTACAGCTAATTTTTTGATAATGTAACTGTACACTATCCAACAGAACTTTTACATTCGTGTTGTAAAACAGTAATAAATTTACATTCTTATGTATATTAAATTTACATAATAATACAAACTTTTTTGTAAAATACCACAAATTGCATGGAATAAAATTACATATAAAAGGAAAATTACAGAAAAATCGTAGTTTCACACTACTATTAATAGAATACTATACTAGATGAAATTTTAAGTTATTTTGAATTTGTAAATGTACAATATTCACATGTATGCTTACAATCGCAATGCCAATAACTGGTAAAATTACATTCTTTTGTTTAATTTTTCCTCTTTTTTTGTAATTCCGTATCTTACAGGGTAAAATTACATAAAAAAATAAAATTACGGAAAAAACGCAATTTCACCCTATTATTAATGTAATATTACACAATAATGTAGTGTTACGTGATTTTTTATGTCAAAATTACACGTTTCTTAAAGTATTATTCCTGCGTTTTTTACAGTGTACCCATTAGTGTTACCAACTTCTTCTTTCACTTAGGCTTGACTTTTGGCTGTCTTCTATCGAAGAGAAGCCGAAGTCACACAAGGGGTTAACCCCCCCCCCCTTTGCGCGAGAACCTGTCCTGGGCCGATTTAGAAGTTCATGTCGCCACTGGTCCTATACAGTCACTGTAGTATACGTCACAATGTAAAATAAGAGGGATGGCAACCTGCTAGCCAAAAAAGGTGGCAACCTGCATTTTTACACCACTTTAGAATATACATGAAAAAAAACTGCCAACTCATGATATCTTTAGAATTTTTTAAGAATAATGAAAATTAAATGAAAAAAGCAAAAAAATTTAAAATTGTACACTTTCATTGACTATTTAAGGGCACAGAAGAAAAACACAATTTTCATTTTTGATTTTTCAATAAATAAAATTTTACACTTTATTTAGTAAACACCCTGTTATTGTGTTCGAGTGCACCACAATTAGATTAAAAGCGACAACTACACGTTTAACATCGATGTCCATCGAAATTTAGGGGATGACACTGCTAGAATGTCGAAATTCGGCAGAGGTGGCAACCTGCAAGCCTCTCCTACATAATAAATAATGTGGTATGCATTTATAGATACATATTTTTAAATAAAGTTAAGAATAATACAATACGTAGAAAATCAACGTTATTTAAAATCTTTAAAATACATACTACACATACCACAAATTTACTTAAAACTTTTATTTTGGGTTCATTTTTTTGTTTTTGTTTTTCTAAATTCCAATTTAATTAATAATAATTTTAGTGTTAATGTGTAATACCATTTCCAATATTATAGGGGTTGCCACTGCTTGCAGGTTGCCACCCCTGCCGGATTTTGACATTCTAACATTGTCATCCCCTAACTTTCGATGGACATCGAATAAAAACGAGTAGTTGTCGCTTTTAATGTAATTGTGATGCACTCAAACACAATAACAGGGTGTTTGGTAAACAAAATGTGAAATTTTATTTGTAAAAAAATGAAAAATTAAAATTGTGTTTTTCTTCTGTGCCCATAAATTGAACATTTTCAACGAAAATTTAAGCGACATATTTTTGCTGTGTTGCTTATTCATTCAATTTCTATTATTCTTAAATAATTCTAAACATATCATGAGTTGGAAGTTTTTTTTCTTGTATATTCTAAAGTGGTGTAAAAATGCAGGTTGCCACCTTTTTTGGCTTGCAGGTTGCCACCCCTCTTATTTTATATTGTGACGTATACTACAGTGACTGTTTAGGGACAGTGGCAACATAAGCCCCTAAATCGCCCCAGGATAGGTTCCCGCGCAAAGGGGGAGAGGTTTAACCCCCCCCCATTGCATATTTTATGTACCTATTGACGTAAACGATTCTTAAATATTTCAAAAATTAATATAAATAATTATTAACTAATAATTGATGCATTTTTTAAATATTTTTAGATTTAAATGAAAAAAAAAATTAATTTTTTTTTTCAATTTTAACTTTTTTTTTCTTGTCAATTTACTCTTATTTTTTTTTGTTTACAGCCACTAAGTGTAATTAATGTAAATCATATGTTTTTATATGAGGTTTTCTACATTTTCAACAATTTTTCAAGGGGTGGCAACCTGCAAGCCGAAATTTCAAGGTGTCGATTTTAGATACTTTTGAAAATTTGCTGTAAATCGTGGCTTTATGCTTCCCCTTTTCTGTATATGTTATTATATCAACAATACGTTGATTGTATGACGAGTTATGACCAAAAAAGCTATGGGGTGGCAACCTGCAAGCCTTTCCCCTACATAATTATAATTCAAAGTTTATAATAAAATTATTAATACACATTTAATATTCACAAACCTTCGTCCGATTAATTTTCAAAATGACTTTCTGGTCCTGGCAGTTGTGTATCCACTAATCGTCCTTTCCAATATAAACCCGATTGGTCGTTTGATCAAATTTTGCAACAAAGAAATACAGCTGTTTTTGAGATCTTAAAATTACTTGCATTACTGGATTACATGTCTTCATTCTTTTTCCTATATTCGATAAATTGCGAACGTCTCAAAAATTTTATCAGACTATCCAAATTAACCATCACATTTACATAGGTTAGTATAAGTTAACCATTACCACTTGATCTTTCTTAAAAAAAGGAATACATAGTTTGCAAACTATTAATTTTTAAAACTTTTTGAAAAACTATTAAAATTTTCTTCCAGTTTTCTTCTATCTTTTCTGCAAGTTTTTCTGCGCAGGTTTTTTGCCAGAAACCTCTAAAAAAATTTAATCAACCGTCGAATATAAAAATCTACAGGCATGCCTTCTTGAATACACTCACGAACATAATTTATTGTAAACACTAATTATATTGTTCATAAATTGTTAAAATAATAATGTTGAAAGTGTGTACAACCGTTCACAACTGACCTGTTGATTGTATCTCCAAACAAATCGCATTGGTCTGCATCAACCAATCAAACAAAAACAAAATTTCAAAATTTCAAATTGTAAAATTGCTCGTATCACAGCAGTATATTAGGCTTCTATACAACGTATAGAAAGAAGCCTTATGATCTGGCTTCGTGCCTGTCTGTCTGTCCACATGTTTCAACTTTAAGAACTATTCCACTATAGTTTTAGGCTTCCATACAAAGTATAGCAAGAGGCCTTATTTAAACTATAGGCATAGTTCTTAAATTTGAAACATGCGGACGGACGGGCGGGCGGACACGTACTTCTGTTTTTATACTATTGGTGTATTGTGTTTATTGTTATAGTATGAAAAACATTATAATTTTACCATAGATAACTGTTATATTCTTTTCTCATCTTTTAATGTTCTTATACGTATACTAAAATTTTTAAGTTGGTACTTTATCGGATTATCGAATTCGCTATTTTAATGCAAGCTTTATTTATAATTTTTTTGTATCTATCTTATATGCTAATCTATATTTTTCAAGTTTAACCAGGAAGATAGAAGTGTAGAAACTACGGTCATCCGAGTTCCACCTTTTATACATATATAACTCCTATAAACTCTATAAACCTATATCCGCTGATCAGTTGATACCCTACGTTTAATTGTGTCTACGGCTAATTCGATGACCGAATAATCGACGTAATGAATAACGAATATAACGTAATGAATTCAAAGTGAAAAAATAATTTTTCATTCTTTTTATTGGAAAGCTTTTGGGTATACAATATTGTAACTGTTTGCTTACCTCTCTCTGTTACTCCCGCATTTTTTGTCAATGTATCATCTGATCAACGTTTCATCAATTATATAATATATTATACAGTGGAGTATATCACGGTTAATGTTATCATTCGGGTATTGTTATCACTTTTGCGAGGAACGGGCCGGACGTATATGATTACACACAAAAAACATCGCTTATAGTAATCATAAATTCGGTTTATATTATCAAATTATTCTTAAGATTATTTTTTCCCACGAGCAAAGGAGTTGGTTATCAGTTACAAGCACTTTTTATCTATATTGTGTATAAGCCACCCACATATTATAGTATATCTACCCTATCTCTACCCTATAATATAAAAAGATAAGGCTTTTCATGCAACGCTCAAATGCAACGCTAAAATGCAACGCTCAGTGCCGTGGGGCAAAAGGGCAAGTGACCCCCGAAGGATGACTCGGATTGTATTATTTTTGGTCTGTCCAGTGGCGTATTTACAGGGGGCTCATAATACCCCATTGTAACCAATATTAATCTACCCTATAATACAAAATGATAAAGCTTTTTATTCAAATTTTGCTTATTTGCCAACTCAAAATAAAAGTTTAAAGGATTAAAAGTTTGAAAAAAACCCTCTAATATAAAAAGATAAAGCTTTTTATCCAGATTAAGATTATTAACCTCTTAATTATTTAATTGGTTAATTACCAACTAAGAAAATTTACTACTTATATGAAATATTATTTTTTTTTAAATTAACCTTCTCATTACTCAATCGAAATATGATATCTAACAAGTATTCCCAACACAGCGCTAAAATGCAACGTTTTAATGCAATGCTATTTCATAATAATCAGATAATCTGACAACCAACATTAAAAATCCTATAAAAACAAGAATTCAAACTTTGCTGTTCATTGGTAGGTTGTTACCTTAATAGAGAATATATGATCCGTTGATCCGATGAGATGTTGATCTCTCATCAGATCATCGTATTGGAGACTATATGATTTATGACTATAAATAAATGTCAAGGGCAGAGCTTTGACAAAGTTGATATAATATATATCTATTAGGCATTTATTTAGTCATGGACAGTTATGTTATATGTAGCATTAACAAAATGTCAAGCAAAGATGGGAATAAAAATTCAAAGTGAAAGCGACATAACAAATGTTGTATGGAAAGAAATTTTGTAACAAGAAGGATTTTTCACATACATGTAATTACGATCGGGCAAAATCGTAAATCGTTCTGGAAAATTGGGCCCCCCTAATAAATATATAAATAAATAAATAAAAATCTTTATTTTCCATACTTAACATTTTTTCAATACATTTTTATAAAGACATTTAATTAGTTGTTAACAACAAAACAGTAGAGGTATACCTACGTATATACAGGGTGTCCCAGAACTCAAGGTTATCCCTAGTATCCTAATAGTAAAAATTGAAAATTTTGATTTTTTATTGGTTCCTACCATAAAGGGATATATAAAAAAAATGCATTCAAAATTTTAAGAAAATCGGTCAATTATAACTTGAGATAATGTAACAAACACAATTTTTTCCCCCTATTTTTCAACAGCGTGTAACTTTGTGAAATATAGTATATTTTATTCTTTGAAATTTTTTTTGCAAATTCTTAAAATATAAATAAATAAATGATAAAAAAATGTATGATGTAAATGTAAAATGTAAAAATGTAAGAGAAAGATGGTTACACACTCCATCAAAATAAAAAAAAAAGACGTAGAAACAGTCCAGAAAAACCAATATTTAGAAAACAAACAATGATCTCTGATTATTGGTTAAACAATCAAGTTGAGACACAAAATAGATTTGAACTCCTAAGAGATGATGAAGATAATGTACATCAAAAACAAAAACCATAATACTCCGAAAGCAAACCACCACCCATAACTATCCATGGAGTGGGAGACATCGTCCCACTACATACACTTATTAAAGAAGTAGTGAAAGATGAGTATAGATTAAATGTGTTGCCAGATAATAAGGTAAAGTTGCAGATACTCAAATCAGAGCACTTCAAGCCAATTCTTGATGCCCTAGATAATAAAAAAACACAATATGTCACGTACAAACTCAAGGAGGAAAGAAGCTATCTGACTGTACTTAAGGGAGTACATCCTTCAACACCAACAGAAAAAATAATTGCTAACTTGAAGTTACTAGGACATGAAGCAACAAATGTGTGGAATATAAAACACAGAGAAACCAAGCAGCCATTGGCAATGTTCTATGTAGACCTCAAAACCAACGAAAACAATAAGGAAATATTCAAAATTGTGGAATTGGACAATTCAATAGTGAAATTTGAACCGCCACATGTTAAACGAATCATCCCACAATGCGCGAGATGCCAGGATTACGGACATACAAAAAACTACTGCCGAAAGACATATCGCTGTGTTAAATGCGCAGGAAGTCATGAAACTTCAAAATGCGAACGGAAAGTAAAAGATGACAAAGTCAAATGTGTAAACTGTGATAAAAATCATCCGGCAAACTATCGAGGTTGTGTAATTCACAAACAGCTACAAGAACGACTATACCCACCCCTCAGAAAAAAGAAAATAAACCAACCAAGCGAAATACCACCAAACCAACAACCACAACAAAACGCGTGGGGATATAATACGCCAGAAAATTACAATGCTGCTTTTCCACAACTTCCTACTCGACACGAAGTGCCATATGCACAAGCAGTACATAATAATAATCCCCAACTAATCAATGCGGGACCAACAAACCAAACCCCTAGTCAACCAAATGACGACATAGGTGAACTCAAAAATCTAATAAGAGAACTCATTGAGCAAAACAAAGAAAATGCCAGAAATATGAGCACAATGTTAAACCTACTAACCGTCCTCGTCAGTCAACATAAATAATAATGGCGGAGCACTGCAAATATAGAATTGCTGTCTGGAATGCTAACGGACTCAATCAACACTTACAAGAGGTAAAAACATTTATAGTTAATCAAGAAATAGACATAATGTTAATATCAGAAGCCCATCTTACAAACAAACACTATATTAAAATACCTAAATACAAAGTCTATCATACTAAGCATCCCACAGTAGGTAAAGCACATGGTGGTACAGCGGTAATCATACGAGACAGCATCAAACATCACGAAACTAATAAGTACGAAAAGGAATGGCTACAAGCTACCAGTGTAGTACTAGAAGATAAATCGGGAGAATTTACCGCGTCTGCTATCTATTGTCCACCGAAATATAACAACAAAAAAATCGACTTTGAACGTTTCTTTAACACTCTAGGCAACCGATTTATAGCTGGTGGTGATTACAATGCCAAAAATCGAGTATGGGGTTCCAGATTGACTACATCAAAGGGCAGAGAATTGGCCAAAGCCATGACCGCTAATAACTTAGTGAGCATTAGCACTGGAGAACCAACCTACTGGCCAACTGACAGGAATAAGCTACCTGATGTAATCGACTTCTGTATTGTAAAAGGTATCGATATCAAAAAAGTTAAAGTGGAATCCTGTTTAGATCTCTCCTCTGATCATTCGCCGATAATTCTTAGTATTTTTCATAAAATCTTGCAGAAAGAAAAGCAACCATCGCTTACCAGCAAAAGAACTAAATGGAAGAGAAAAACTCGACAAAATGATCACACTAGATATTCCCCTAAAAACTGAAAATGATCTAGATGAAGCAGTAAATATGATAACAAACAATATACAACAAGCTGCATGGGAAGCAACCCCTGATACCTACAATAAATACATTAAAGAAGAAACACCATACTCAATAAGGCAGAAAATAGCTGAAAAACGGGCACTACGCAAAAGATGGCAACAAACTAGATACTCTAAGGATAAAACTAAGTTAAACAAAGCCAGTAGGGAACTAAAAGAAATGATCACTGAAAATAAAAACCAAGGAATCCAAGAATACCTGAAAATCCTCAGTGCCACAGAAGCGACTGAGTACTCACTGTGGAAAGCCACCAGAAAAATAAAAAGACCACAACAACATATTCCTCCTATTAAGGATGAAAACAATAGATGGGCGAGAAACGACGGAGAAAAAGCTAATACATTTGCTAAACACCTAGAGAACACATTCCAACCAAATCCTTCACTAATAGTTGCTAATGATAAAGAAATACGAGAATACTTAGAGACACCGTTTCAAATGGATTTACCAATTGAAAAGTTCAGAAAGGGCGAAGTGGTCACAGTCATTAACAAAGAAATAAACCCAAATAAAGCACCAGGCTTTGATCTTATCACTGGTCGAATCTTACAAGAGGTAAGCAGTAAGTGCATCAAAGCTCTCACTCAAATTTTTAATTCCGTTATCAGAATCAATCATTTCCCTAGCCAATGGAAGGTCGCCCAAATAGTTATGATTCTCAAACCGGATAAAAAAGTTGATGATGTTAAATCATACAGGCCAATAAGATTGCTACCTGTGCTGGCTAAAGTTCTCGAGAAGCTCCTACTGCAAAGATTACGACCCATAATAGAAGAACGTAAACTGATTCCTAACCATCAATTTGGATTCCGAAACAAGCACGGAACCATCGAGCAAGTGCATAGATTGGTCAGAAAAATTAATCGGGATCTTGAAACAAAACGATTTTGCTCAGCAGCTTTTCTTGACATCAGCCAGGCCTTCGATAAGGTATGGCACAACGGATTGTTTTACAAACTGAAGAAAAATCTTCCTTACCACCATTACCTAATCCTTAAATCATATCTAACCAATAGACATTTCTTCGTTAAACATGAATCTGAACTAACTGATCTTCATCCTATCCAGTCGGGAGTGCCACAAGGAAGTATTCTGGGTCCCATCCTATACTTGCTGTACACACTTGACCTACCAACATCAAGCTCAACTACAGTAGCGACATTTGCAGATGATACTGCAATACTATCATCTCACGAAGATTCGGCAACAGCATCTAAAAATCTGCAAACAAATTTAGACTTGATCCAGAAGTGGCGTATTAAGGCTAACGAAACTAAATTGGTGCATGTGACCTTCACCGTGAAAAGAGACATTGTCCCCCTGTCAAACTGAATAATTGCATATTACCACAAGCGACGGATGCTAAGTACCTCGGCATTCACCTTGACAGAAGACTCACTTGGCGGAAACACATATTTAGTAAACGCAAACAGCTTGGTATAAAGTTCAGCCAGATGTATTGGATCATGGGCCGAAAGTCGCAACTCTCCCTTAAAAACAAACTACTGCTCTACAAGGCGATAATCAAACCAATCTGGACTTACGGCATCCAACTATGGGGCTCGGCAGCTGAATCAAATCTAGAAATTCTCCAACGATTTCAAAATAAGGTGTTACGGACCATCGTTGATGCACCTCGGTACATACCGAATAATGTTATACAACGCGATATTCCTATTGCTTCGGTTAGGGAAGAAGTCAAGAGGTGTAGTGTAAATTACCACGAGAGACTTACAGTGCACCCGAACATTCTTGCCAACAAACTAATAGTGCCTAGTGATGAAGTGCGCAGACTAAAAAGGTTTAGACCCACAGACCTCATGAACAAATTTTGACTTTTAATCTAAAGGAACTTTAAGTTTTAATTAATTATTTTAACTTGGTGCCTATTCATATATTTATAGTACACGCATAACTATAATTAGTTAATTTAGAATATGCAGTGTTCACTGGAACACTTCATACGTGTCTTTCTTTTCTTTCATTAAAATAAGCTTGTTATCTTGTGATAGATTGCTGTATGAAGGAGTTAAATAAAAATTTTTTTTTCAACAGCGTGTAACTTTGTGAAATATAGTATATTTTATTCTTTGAAATTTTTTTTGCAAATTCTTAAAATATAAATAAATAAATGATAAAAAAATGTATAAGTACTTGAAATATTAAGTGACTTTGTTTTATCGACCGTCAAAGAAACGCCCGAAATTCAGGCTTCTAGACTAGAATACCCCCTTAAAATATTTATTATACAATTTTATATAAATTATAAAATAAATTAAAAACTAACAATTAAGAACTAAAACTAACAAGAAATATATTAATATAAAATTGATGAACTACGAACGTCATTTTTCGTTTGACACCCTCTACCGCTCTGTCATATATTATCACGCTAAGAAGTATACCTCCCCCCCTTGTTTGCAAACGTATTTTATTAATGACCCCGACCACTTACGTACAATGAATAATTTTAAAATTTCTTTTTTACAAAAGTTTGCTTCTGAGTTCACACCTTTAACTTAAGTATCCTCATAAGGATCCTAAGATCATAAAATCGAAAAATATTTTAAAGAAAATTTACGAGGCGGCATTTTGGAGACTTGCATCATACTGAGAAAATCTACCGCAAGGCCCTGATGTACTTATTGTACTCGTTACAATAATTAGTAGCGTTGACAGAGCCGGCATCTTTTAGATTTGCCGTGTGGTGCTCCCATAATATTATGTGATGTGAAATAGAATTTTTTCAAATGTTTAATGTTTTCTTTTCCAAATTATTTACTGTTTTGTATTTTCCTTTGTGGTGCTCAAAATCCCTGATGTGGTGCTCGAGCACTCAAGCAACTCAACTGTTGGCGGCCCTAGCAAATATTCTATAGCAAATAATGTCCAAATATTTTATATAATATAAAAAAAGTAATAATAATATAATTATATTATATAATAATTATATTATAATAATTATATTATAATAATAATTTATACCAGCTCTGCTGAATGAGATGTATTGTAAATAAATAAATAAATAATAAATAACCAAAAACCAACTTATAATCAAACACCTACACCACGGGATTTTTACACTTTGCGAAAAACGCGAACGGTGCAAAGATAATATTTACGCTGAACAGCTTTGATTAAAGGACTATAGTAATATTGTTGGTTGCCTACATATATGCATTATTAGTAAATGAGAAAGCCATTTTCCATTCGACACAAATTTCAAAAAATATATAATTTAAAGATATTTACTTGATGAAAAAACGTTCTTTCAGGTACACGCTACATCTAGAATCCAAATTTAGGCTTTAAAAATGAAAGGGTGAAATAATATTTGGAAAACAATTCCAACAGAAAATAATTTTTGGCAATTTTTTTTACTAAAATCACCCATTTTGTAATTTCAGACATAAGCTATTTGATGGTGTTTTCAGATTTTCTCCAAATTTATTAGCTTTTAAGATTTGCGTCAAATAAAAAAAGGTGAATTTCTCGGCCACCTTAATTTAAAATTGAAATAGTGGCAAGCTGGGTTTCTTCGAAGGGGGGGCGGCGACTTGTGCCCGGAACAATTTTTGATGCAATTTGTTGTTTGATACTATGCAATTTATAATGTTTTAAAATTTGTTCAAGATTTCATTTAAGATTTTGTGTTGTCTAAAACGAGCTTAAGGCGAGCCTAAGTGACAATCTTAGGCAAAATGCAATAACCAAACTATTTGAATATTTAAAGCAACATCTGTGACTTTCTGATCCGCATTCGACAGTAATTTTTCTCACTATCGTTTTTTGAAACTAACAGAAGATACTTACAAATTAAGGTGACGGACAGTCGTGCAACATGTTAATATACAAGTTTTAAAGCAAATTTCTTCAGAATTTCCGACTAAACACTAATACATGTAAATTTAATAAACAATCTAAATCATTAAATTTTATTTAAATTTTTTTACCATTAAGTAGGTATATTTATTTTTTCAAAGTTTTCATAATTTAGTACATGTAAATCTTTGTAGTTTAACAGATAGGCTAACTTTGTTTCTGTTACGAAAACTTTCATGTTGGTGGCATGATATAGCGTAAAAACATCCCTGACTTTAACACGATTAACAAACGCTCCCGTTTTATTGCACCAAATATAAATATAATTTCTTTTTATACTGAACACGAAATTATTGTTTGATGTTACATCATAAATGGTTTCGTCAATATCTAAAAAAAAAAAAATAGAATAAAATAAGAGGAAGTCGTTCACTAAAAATTAACATGCCATTACCTATTTTAAAAATTCTATTTCCTGTAACAAAATTGAACCTTTCTATGATTATATCGTTGGTTGTCGAGAGTTTTCCAAGTAACACTGTATTGTCATTTTCTAATTTTAGTTGAATGTGATTGTGACGATTCCTATACAAGCAAAGCACCCCATTGATACTGCGCAATTTTTCTTTAGACGTAATGTTCCAAAAACAAATTTCATCAAAATGGAAAATAAACAAATTATCTTTGAGTAGCTAAAACAAATGAAATGCAGATTAAACAGATTATATTAAGATGGTACCGTACTGGTTCTGAAAGATGAATTAAAAATTGCAAATTTGTTTACCTTTATATCTGTAACTGTTTTTTCTTCGCAACACGTAAATTCCCATAAAATATTAAAAGTCGAATCGAACAGTTTTGCACGAGAATCCATCGTTCCAACAGCAAATTTATCATTATCGTTGAAGTCGATACATATACCGGAATCGATTGTGATATCAAACGACTTAGTGATAACATTCAAAATTACTATTCCAGTTGAGGCAATGTATACACCAATCCTAGAAAAATTTGTTACCGATGTAATATATCAAAAGGGAAAGTCAAACAAACATTAGGAATTGAACTTACCACTGCTTGTGTACACACATGATAATTACACTGTCGTCAAAATCTTTTGATAGTAATAGTGATTTAGTTTTCAAATCCCACACTTTTATCAAATTTTCGTGGAGCAATGCTATCAAGTAGTCTTCGTTCTTTATGAGTTTTCGAATTGCTGTTTCTGCTTGGAACGTATGTTCAATCTAAAAAAAGTCAGTTGAAAAGTTGATGTAAATGTAAGAGTAAATCTACTTACTGTTCCAGTGGAAGAATTTATAACGAAGATGGCATTGTCATAAAACGCTCTTGCTATCGTAATGTCGTCATCGAAATAATCGATTAGTTTAATAGAAGATGTCAATTCGAAAACATTTTTCTTAAAAATCGCATTTTTCCAATTAAAATCTAAGGTTTCGTTCAAAACGCCGCACATATAAATTTTCTGTAAAATATTAGGTAATGAATGTTAATGTTAAGTTTATTCAATAATTCCTTACCTGCCAATGCAACAAACAGTTCGTTAGATATTTCTCAAATGTTTTGTATCTTATAGGGTCCGGCGATTCCTGATACTTCTCACTTTTGCATTTCATCTTCCAAAAATACTCGTTGTTCAGGATGGCTCTCAGTTCAGAATCATTCCAGTAAGTTAATATTTGATCTGTAGAGCAACAAATAAAAATTTCTTGCACAAGTTCTATTGGCAATGGCATTACGGTTTCCATTTAAAAATTTTTTATAATCCTTTTATTTAAGATTTCAATTTAAAATTTTTTTTATATAGATAAGTTGCTTTTAAAACTATGTACCAATTAAAAAATTATACAATCAAAAAAATCGTTTACAATAATTTACAGTTTCTGAATGACTGGAATTTTAAAGTTGCTAAGATGGCATGAAATATTTTCTGAAGTTATGAGTAAGAAAGCTCGATTATGTAGATTCTGGGTCATTCAAGCTTTCCAAAAATGCTATTCCTTTGTCAACTACAGTCAACCTTTGAAAGGTTTGAAAGAGATGATCCAAGAATGAACAGAAAAGCTAATGATGATGATTTACTATATATTTAAATTTTTTATTACAAAACTTCAAAAACATTATTATGCTAAATCTATTCTTCAATCCAAAACTATTTTTTAACTAAACATAAGCGATTCAGACGTCTCCAAGTGTAGTTTTAGCTAGGAGGGCACCGAAACCTAAGTGAACTCCAATGACACTTCCAATGTGAAGAAAATTGTATAGGAGTCATCCAGTGACGCAGAAGCAGAAGAGTTAGCCACGAATACATAAACTGATATTATCAAGATCAGTTTCGACTCTGATAAAGCAAAATCAAAATCATAATAGGAAGAACCCACGAAGTTCAAACCAGACAAGTGCGGCTTCAACCCCCTTCCCCCTAATAAATAATCAATCAAATATCAAATTACATCTTTAACATTGAAAGATCCAGCAAAGTGGGTAAGGCTTAAAAAAGAACTAGATAGATTGAAAATACGCTTCACTCAGATTATGTTGGTCACAAATGGCCTGGCGATCAATCCTGCAGGGTCAGACGGCTACCATCATCTAATAATTGCAATGACCCAAAGCACCTAATTATAAATTAATTTAAATTGTGAGAAAATCTTGAATTGGCTCTAGCGGGCCATACATTTTGTGAGCAAGAGACACTGCTTTTTAATTTTTATTTCAAAATTTTTAAATTCCAAATTGACTTTCAATAAATTTTGTATGACAAATTATAAATATTGTGAAAAAATCGGCACACGCCCTCGCTCGTAGCTCGTTTTAAATTTTCCTTTAATTTCCATTTTTAAATTTATTAATCCAATTCAATCTTTTTCGTTTTTATAATCCGAACAAATTTTCTTTTTCCATAATATCAAATTAATCTTTATCAATCCAATTATAACATCCAAAATTGTTTATTCAAAATTTTTAAAAGCTCTCTCTTTAAAACTCATTCAATTTTGGACGAAAATAATTCAAATAATCAAACAAAATTCACCGACATCGAATCAACTTATTTATTTATTTGCAAAATATCTTGAAATTCCAAAACTTGAAACACAAATTTAGTAAAATTATATGAAAATCAAGATTTCAGCAAAAGAACTCGCCAATGTTTATGAACCGCATGAACCAGGTAGAAACTGACTTATCATCAGGCGCGGATATAGAATTTTGTTTGTGTGATTTTAGCTATCTTCCAAAAACAATTGCCCCACGTCCGTATCCGCGCTTGATAATCATGCAATACCAACTAACAGATGAATTTAGAAGCTTCTAACAAGCTCTAACTATAACTTTATAGACAAGAATATAAAAAATTTTATTACGACCTCTGTTGATTCTTTTCTACTTTGAGATGGTCCGATAATCGAATAGGTAAAATACATTTGCGATCTAAGTTGAAATTTGGAACACAGATTTTATTAGTTTTAATATTTTTATCATTTTAGTGAGGGGCCGTCCATTAATTGGGGTTTGAGGGGTGGTGACCCCCCAAACCCTTACGTGCCACCGCAGAGGTAGCGGAAATCTTACGAACCCTTGGCTGGGGAGGAGAGGGTCTGACGTATTACTTACGTAAGTTTCGTAAAACATATTTTTTAAATTAAATCAGTTTTTTTACATGTATATTAAGGGATACCAATTTTTTATATTAACTTTTTTATGTAATTAATTAATCTTTATTAACTTTTATTTATATAAACAAAATTTAATTTAAATTTTTGAATTTTTTGTATAATAACAATAATATTATTAATCACATTGTGTAAATATAATATAAATATAAGAGGGGGAGGGGGGTTGCCAAAATCTTACGTGCCCTTATGTAAGGGAAGGAGGGGGTCAAAAATTACAAAAATCAGTCCCTAAGCTTAATCGTCTTTAGATTTGTTTATTACAAAAAATGTATAATTCTATGTTCTTATAATAATTATAAAGTAAATGACTTTTTTATCAGTGGCGTAGAGTAGATTTCTGATACCCGGGGCAAACCCCAAATTTGCAGTCCCACTATTTTCGAAATTTCACAAAAAACAAAACTTTGTTAAATCAATTTATTAAAATTAAAATAATAATTACAATTTAGAATTACAATGATAAAATAAAACAAACAAAGTGAAAATTCAAGTTAATCAAAATGAACATTTGTCAATGTTGATTTCTACATCTTTTTCGATTGCTATAAAACACCTAGATTTGTTAACTCAACCTGGACATAGTAGATCTCAAATAATTTTTGTAGGTCTACGAAAAATTCTTCTTCTTCATCTTAATTTTAGGATCACGTCCTGTTATTACTATGGGTTTTTTTGATATTTTTAATCCCTTGCATATATTCTAGTACGGTGCTAACCTTGGGAGATAGATAACATATAGGTTTTAGATCACAAAAGTGTAGTTTGCCCGACCAAGCATTGAACTGCGGTCTCCTCGCTTTATATAATGTCGAATTAATCCTTATACATATTACACTGCTGATTACTAAAAATTCGTTATTTAAATGAATTTGTAATTATTAGGGTACGGATTTCTAGCAAATTTGCTATACATAAATATTAATACCAGAAGTGTAATTGTTATAAATGTCTATGAATTTGATAAAAACGAGGCATTTGACTATAATTTTAATGCTTATATGCTTATTTTGATACTTTTATGCTTAGACTGATTTTTAATCATTTTTAGTGCTTATTTTAGCACATTTTCAATAAATTAAAAAAAATTGCAGTAGATACCAGTGCCAGTGCCGTATTAAACATTTGTGGGGATCTAGGCAGTTAAATTTTCGGGGCCCTCTTACGAACTTACTAACCTCTTATTATTATTTTTAATGACCTCTTATTTTTAACTATTTCAAGCCATCTATCGACAGCAGGGACGTGCCGAACAGACACTAAAATTTTTTATTATTACAAATACCTCGTTTTCTCTTTTGGGGAGGCATCCAATTTAAAATCTTCTTTGGTCCTCTTTCTAATCCCATTCTGTTTACGCGGCCCTACTATTTAAATTTTTGTATCTCTATGGTTTCAACGATGTTTATATCCAGCTCATCTTGTTTTCTAATGTCGTCATTTTTTACTTTGTCCAGCCTAGTCAAGTCACAACTTCGTCTCTAATGCTTCAACTCGACAAATTGTAGCTTTTCTTTATTTTTTTTGCTATTCTCCATATCTCAGAGCCACACAATATTACCTGTTCACAGTATCGTAATCTTATATATCAATCATTTAACCCTTTTGCTCAGTGTCGAATTTCAGACTATCGAGTGAAGTCTCTAATGACTGTTCTTCCTTGCGCCATTCTAGCTTTTACTTCTTCTTCATAGTTGTTTTCGTTTATAATAACTGTACCTAGATATTTATATTTTCTTGTGCATTAAATTATGCCACCCTCAATATTCAGATTTTTACCATCAGCTCCGACTACTATATAGTTACTCGGTCTCTTTAATGTTTAAATGTAAACCCCATTTGTTGTATTCTTCTTTGAGTTTTCTTGACATGTATCGTTGATATACATCGTATATCTACCAGGTAAATTTAAAAAATAAAGTTTGGTGTCACACGGCATCTCTGTCGTAGTTCTTTTGTGATGATAAATATTTCAAATAGTTTATTGCCAACCTTTACTAATCTTTTCATGTTATTATAGATTGATATTCTTTAATGCTGTTGCGTATATTTCATTTACACCATATTCTTCTTTTTGCGGTCCATAATGCAGGTAGAGGAACACTGCTATATGCTTTCTTCAGTACTATAAACGCTAAGTGTGTTTTTAAGTTTCGTGCAGAGTTTTTTTCTACAGGCTGTCGAATTTTTATACAAGGCGATGAATGAGTTAGCCGTACATTAGGAGATTAACATGTAAAAACTTATTTATGCAAATTCCTGATCCCTAATTATTTTAGAGAAAATATGAAAAACACAAAACTAATGCAGAAATATAAACTACGAATGATAAGAGCATTACGATTTTCGGAAAATTGCTTTACTAAAGTATTGATCCTGTAAAAAGTTTTAGTATTTATGTAATAAAATGCGAATTTTATGTTTTTTAACATTTTATTGGTAGGATTATAATAATTACATTACCGATACAAAGAATCAGTCTTGATAATGCAGCCCAATATCAAATTTGACACCCAATGATGCATTTTCTACTAGATCAATATCCTCCTGATTGATATCTCTTGTTGTAGATTTTTCCAGATTGATATCTGTTGATGTATTACCTCCAAGATCTACATTTGTTTCTATGATGACATCTAGATTGACAGTGTCGTCGTGATAATCTTCCAAAAGTAACTCATTTAGATTCTCTAGTTCTTCAAGATCTTCCATACTATAAATAGCTGAATTGACGAAAGACCTCATTTTTGGTGTTGATGTGTATTTTGCAGGTAATACGACACTTTCAGTTCTCGATTCAGTTCTCGAATCAGTTCCTACAAAGATTGCAAGTTGTCTGGTTATTTCTAATTTTTTCTTGTGCAAGCGTTGCACTTCCTAAAATACATATTTTTAACAATTTTCCAAAATTGAAAGAAAGTTAACTTACACAAATGTGGTCTATTTGAAGCTGAAGAAAAAGTTTAACTTTCTTGATTGCCTGCACAGTACCAATAATATAAAGAGGAAGATTTTTCCCCTTCTTCTTTTCTTCTAATGCATCTTTTGTATCTTCAATGAAGATCTCTACCTAAAATTAAAATATTAATTTCATTGTAAAAAAATTGACAGGAATAAACTTACAGCTCCAGATGCTTCAAGAAATTTATACATGTTTGCAGATTCTTTTCCGACCAGTTGGCTCATATATTCTTCGAGTACAGGATAACGCTCAATTTTGATTTCCAACAATGCACGAGCTTCTTTCACTGCCTCTTCAGTCTTAAAACCATTAATATATGACAAAAACCTAATAAATACTTATTATGCAGTTCTATTACCTCTCCATGAATTATGAATTTGTTCGAAAATTTTATTAATTGTATGAAACTAACATCTTTAATATTTTTTGCTGCACGGAGATGTACCTTTGCTTTTCCTATAGCCCATCCTACATAAGATTTTGGAACTGTAAATTGCGAAGTGAACCTGAAATATAGCTTTTATAAATCAACACAACATGCGAGTACTTAAATTAGAAATTTGCTTATTTTTATTGATATAATTAAATAGTTTACCTTCCAAGTTGAGCTATCTCTAATTTGCGGTTTATTTTTTCTGCTCGTTTTAATACTCGTTGTTTTGTAGCTAAAGCTTTTAAATGGTCCTTTTCAAGATCTTTAGCACAAGAGATGTCGATTATATTTCGAGAAATAACAACAAGCTTCCCTTGATCTGCATCGAAATTAACTAATGCAGACTTCATACAATCCTTCATTGATCTATGAACGTTATCGCATTTAGCACTAAAATAAAAATTACAGTTTTCATTTAAAATATTACATGAAAGTTATGTAAACTTACTATTCACGAAGAGTTTGTGGAATGATTATTTTGTGAACATGTAACATGCTCATGGATATTGGGGGATTCGTGTTCAGTTTGCGTAAATTGCAGATATAGCCGAAATCCGAGCTATTTTGTACATCTAAATATTCAAACTGGCAAAATTCGGATTTTAGCATCTACAAAATTAAAATTATATGACGCACCCAAATAAATGTAAAAAATATATTTTGTTCAAATAATGAATTACTAATGGCGAAAAAATTTAATGCATTTTGTTATTTTCTCAATTAATTAAGTGTTTGTTTATGTCATGTACTCAAAAACTTTGGTTTTAATATTTTCAATTGGCAATTACTTTATTCTTTAGATATTTTGTAACAAAATTTATGTTTGTTTTATGTAATTCATGGTTTAAAAAATTTAGTGCAGCTTACCAGTATGCAGCATTTGAACCATCCTTGATGGAATCCTTGGTGTTTAGTGATTAAAACTTCTGCAATCATTTTTTCTTTCAAGGCAGACCGTTCAGTGCTTTCCACTGGAGGAAAACGTACGGAGGAAAAGTTATATTTATCCTCAGGCAACCAACTACATTAAGAAAATAGCTTAAGTTAGAATCATTGTCAATTCTTGGTTACATCTCCGATTAAGTTAATCAATAATTCACCATTACGTAATTTTTATTGATTGGCTAGTTAATCCCCGATTAACTTAACAAAAATTAACCAAGTAAAAAAAGGAAATAAACTTGTTTTATTCGGATGGTTAGTTTTCCGTTCACTTGGCGCGGCAAGAACAGTTAATCTTTTGTGATGAACTCCTAGAAATGCAGGAATAAAAAATTATGATAACCAATTTTATTCTAGGAACGTGCAGTTGATTATTAACCTCGAATGATGTACAATGTACTTATGTGAAGTAGAAAATAAATCCTAAATACAAAGATTTTCTACTTTTTATTTCGCGTACACCAATCCCAAAATCAATGGCAAGCTCGGCCACCCTACACTTTCCATCCTAATAAAACAATATAGGTACTAGTTAAACACTTATAGGTGATTCTATTCTTACTGCAATTATTACTGTCTTGCACTACTTGCTCTATTTTATATTTCTGTATCAATACGATCCTCATCATCATATTTCATTACTTCTTTTATATAATATAACTTGCAGTCCAGAGAAAACTTGAAGCTCAAATGTCAGTACCGTGTCATGTCTATTCTCAGAATTTATCTATCAATTCATTACTTTTTTGTCGCAATAAATAATTCAATCTAATTTACATATAAATCTTAATGTATACCTATAATCAAACTTTAAAAAATTACCAAATTTTTTCAATATGCTTATACTATATAACATTTAATTCTAGCTGAGTAACTTTTGTCCTTAGATTTAATGAATTTTTAAATTTGAATTTAAAAATGGTGAGTAATCGTTACAACATTAATATAATGGAATAGTGCAACAACTTTGTGCAATTTTAAAAATTAATTTTCAAAAAGGTATATCATAAATTTACTTGTCAGTACCGAGGTAGTGGTAAACTTAATTATGATTTATTGCTAACTTAAATTACTAGATAATTGCATTTATAACCAAATAATTATTGTTGCTATGAAATTTTAAATGTCAGTACCGTGGCTGCCAGTACCATGTAAAAAAAAGTATTATAAATAATATATTTAATTTCATTAATACAATAATTAATACAATTATTTTTATTTGTTATTATATTTTTTCATTGCGTGTGACCCCAATACTAAGTACAAGTAAATTACTTGAAAATATTGAGAAAATAAGTGACAAAAAAATGTTTAATTATTTAATTGAAAAAAGTTTTAATCAAAAAAGTAACAGTTAGACCAGAATCACCTATATTCCATTGCTTACTAGTTAAATTTAACCTGTTATTAATCCGGGCATTAGTCTTTTAATATGAGAAATAATATAATCATAATCTTACTTGTAAGGAAAACGAATTAGCGCTTCGTCGTTGATAATGTCCATGAGGAAAGCCTATAAAATTAAATTTGTATTTTAATCTAGAGCAGTCAAGTCGAGAAATTAAATGTGTTTTTGGTTAAAGTGGCAAATACCAATGTTAATTGGCTTAATCAAAGTATGTAAATTATCAACCCGTGCAATAATATTAATTATTGCAAGTTTTCAAACTTAAAATGTTTAAATTAAACATCTGAAGATTAACATTATCGCACCTGCACCGATTGTGAATGTGAGCCATTTTACTCAAAACTACTTTCTAAATATGTAAGCGGCAAAAAATGTACAAACTAATATAGACGTTGGTAAATTTTGCCGCTAGCAATATATAGTGATCAATCGACATCGGAGTCCTCTACCACTAGCGCTTAAAACTAATTCATGCTTTTTGCCACCTTAAGGCTGTTCAGTAAGGATTAAAAAATTGGTAATATGCTGATTTTATAGTAATATTCTTATAGAATAACGTATTTTAAGTGACTTTTACTAAAAAAAAAGTTGTAAAAAAATTAGTTTAGCCATAATTTGAAATTAAAGTGTGAAGTTAATTTGTAGTTTCATGTATACAATCTAGAAAAGATACAAAAATGCGGTTTTCACTAAGCTCAAGAATTCTTATTTTACTGTAGAACTATAAAAAAAAAATGTTTAATTCGAGTAAAAACGTGCTATATTCAGTAAATATAAGAATACATATTATTCGAGCTAACCATTGTATAAAACCATTAAAGTTTATAACATTCTATAGATTGAACTTTCAACTTAAATATATACGAACATATTTTGAAAAATATTTTTTAATAACAACAGGAAAGTACAAATCCTCTAATAACATCTTGACATCTTCTATTTCTACTTTTTCCATCTTCGTTTAAGTACTCCCACCGTATTAAAATGCATGTGAAAATAGGAGAAATTTGCACGTGATAATATAGATAATTCACTGCATATAAAGTTTCTGTGGTTAGTATCAAGTATTCTTATGAAGTACTTTGTCATAATTATTTATCTATAATAATTATATTCGTAGAAATTTTATAGTGTCTAATATTTTATTGTTTCAAAATGCCTAAATCCAAACGTTTTTTGTCGTGGCCTACACCAAAAAGAAATAAACGTTCTAAAGCAATGAAAAAATATTATCAACTTAAACGGTATTTCTTTTTTTAAAGATTAAATCTTTACATTGAGAGTTATTTACATAAAAGTCAGGAAAATGACAAATTACTAACGAGGAGCAATGTTGAAGTACGAGGCACTTTGTGTCTAGTATTTTAGAGGTCCGAGTGCAAAATTTTTTTTGTGTTAAATTTTTCCGAAAATTTAAAAAAAAATTAACATTTTAAAACACTAATTGAACAACATTTGTAAAATGAGCAAAAATCAAGTTTGTCAATTTGTTGAATCCATAGTTCCAAACAATACAATAAATTATATAATTACTAATTAATATTATTGCCGAACTAGTCAAAGAAATTCAATTTCCCTGCGCGTATATATAAGCAGGGAAATGTTGTTTAGATGACGATTTTCGGAAAAATACATTAAAATGTAGGCTCAGATTTACAACAGAATTCTTTCAGCGAGATAAACCAAATTTAAAGTACTTTTACTTACCTAAAATTTACAATCACTACAATTAATTAAAATAAAAGAAAATATACACAGGGCAACAGTGATTCTGCGGTCTGGGGTTTATGATTTGATTTTGGGTAATAATTATGGTCTCCTGAATGCGAAAAAAATTTCAGATTTGTCGAATTGACTCCAGTTTTTGAGATAAAGACAATCCTTTTATATTGAAAATAAAATGAAAATTTCTTTTTAAGATGTCCACGGAGATTCGCTGTCAATGGCTCATTTCTTCATAAAAGTAAATAATAATTTCACAGTACATTCTTCAAATGTTATTATTATGTAGTAATTGTAGAAATAAATATTTATATTAACTGTGTCGTCAAAAAAATTTATCGAAATATGCAGTTTTTGCTTTAAATTAACCCCTCCCCTTTACCCCTCCCCCCTTAACATGAGAACTAGAGTCAAGTGAAACAAAATAACTACTTGCCGATACATTAGTGTATCTAAATTCACTCTAAAACCTAAGACCGCAGGAAAAAGGTTTTGTTTTGTTGCCCAGTGAAATCGTCCGGGGACGAATTGTCTGCCGGATGAATTGTATGAGGACGAATCCTCCTAGATATCAAAATTTAATATTGTTAGCTTCTGTCACGGTTGAATTTGATTATAAATAGTATATTTCCAATTAGACCCAGCGTGATTCGGGCCATGGAATCTTACGTAGATCACATGCAACTCATGAATAGTATTCCATCTGTAAGTTCAATTCCAGACAATAGTGAAATAATAACTGTTACTGGAAATGAAATATCGCTAGGAAGTGTTAGTTTTGCGGAAAAAACATTTTAAATCCGATGATTCTGAAAGCCGATCGAGTTGCTTTTAATAAAACAACAAATTCAGCTGAAAGGTATCTTTAATTAATGACATTGTTTGCTATCATATACTACCAAATATTTTTATTTTATGCAGGTTCATGGGGTTAGTTGCTAAATTTGTAGGTGGAAAGTGAATTAATTTTTCTAAAAGGTACTCTTACAGGACCAGAGCATATGGAAGGGCTTTGTCGCATTCTGCTGACCCAAGCTGGCAAAAAGCTCCTTTTAAGAAATTACGAGGCAAACATGTAGGCCAAAAATTTTTGAATGTTATGAAGAAAAAGGAAAACATATCTTGCAAAAAATTAAAATTCGCTGTTCAACCACAACAAAAGAAAAAACGTAAATGCAATTGAATCGGTGAGATTAAGAACAGTACAAGTCCAAACGTCATTGGATTATTACAGTAATAAGAATAGTACAAATCCTGGACTTGTACTGTTCTTACTCTCGCAATAATGTACTATACACTTTGGCAAGTCCTTTAGGATGATGATTTTAATATTGTTATTTTAATCATTTGATCCAGCTTCGTATTTAAAGCAAAACTGCTATGACAGATGCAAATTTCATATTTTGGACTTGTACTGTTCTTAATCTCACCGATTCAATTAGGGTCCAGATCTAGATTGTGGATTGCAGAACATCGAAGCCGATTGCACACCCCATGAACTCGAACAGAAATGTGATGCTTTTTTGTTGAAACTGAAAGATGACGTATCATCTGCAGAAAAGGTAGCACATATCGAGAAAGACACGAAGCAACAACACCGTACAGTATTATGGCATGAGATTAGGAAGGATCGTTTAACAGCTTCCAATTTTGGATGCGTTATAAAGCGTCGATCTAAAACTCATTGTGATAATTTAGTGAAGCGGTTATTATACAACAAGGTAATTAAATTAAAAAATTGTCTATGTAATCCACAATAACTATCATATGAAATCTCAAAATATTGGTTCGCTTTAGGAATTAAACACAAATGCAATTAAATATGGACGGCTGAATGAAGAAAAAACTATAAAAAAATACGAAGAACAAAAAGAAGTGACTGTGAAGAAATGTGGAATTCTTCTTTCAGGGGGAATCAGGGGGGGCGCGATTGATTTTTGAAAGCACCTTAAAGTTTAAAAACGTCCTTGACTATTTAGTCAGGAGGGAGGAACTAGAAGGAGGACGCTTAGGAACTTGTCCCGGCGCCCGGGATCTCTCATGGGCCCGGACGAATAACTAAATAAATTCCATAAATAACAAGAAATGCAACAAAGAGCACAAAAAGCATATTTTTAAAATTCGAATGAATAAAAAGTAGATAATTAGATAATTAGATTAGGGATTAATGCTTTTTTCTTTCTGGTTAAAAAAAGATTACATAATAATATTGTGATTGGAAGATTTTGCCGAAAATTAGTTGATTACTGTTTTCTTTTTATTAAATTAATTTTACGTATTTTAGTTGTTTTGTGCGTAGTTTTTCCTAATAACAATACGCAGTTCCATATTTCTCCTTTTTATTTATGAACTTTTTAAAAGCAGGGGCCAACGAAACGTCTTGACACGGGGCCCGACGCGATGTGGCTCTCGACGGCCCTGTCTACTATTTATAATTTTCATTTCATTGGTGGAACATGGAAAATTTTAGTTAGACAATATTTTTTGGGCAATTTTGCTAATAAGTATTTTGGGCAAAAAATGAATAAGACCCAGCTAATCAATAACTATCCGATTATTGACTCATCTTAAAAAACTTAACACTGTGTTTTTCTAAACCTATAATGTTTTTAAAATTGGGAAACTTTCCTAGATGTAAAATTAAATGAAAATGTTAAAAGAATTTTAAATAAAACTGTAATAAATTCATAATATAGTAAATAAAGTGTATCTAGTGCAAAATCGTATTTTTTCTTGAATGACAATCAAGAACTTGTATAAGTGCTTGTTCACAATGTACGTAAGACATAAGATGAACATAAGACATACATAAAACGTAAAGTTGAACTAGTAGCAAATCAACGTAAGTGTTCACAGTGTGCCTACGTAATTCTTAGGTTTACGTAGTTCTTATGTTCGGATTACGTTCGTACATAAGATTGAAATGATTTCAATTTTATGTATTTCTTACGTAATTCTTATGTTACCTTTAGTGAAATTTGTGATTTGAAGTTGGTAGTGTTTGGTTATTAGTTAAAATAAATTGACATTAACAGAACCTGACATAACTTTATAATTTGACTAGTGTCAAAATAATTAATTTGATTGAGATTTTATTTTCAATTGTTTGAATGTAAAATTTTAAAGTTTCGTTTTTTGTTATACGCATGCGCAGTTGAATAAATTTCTT
Source organism: Cantharis flavilabris (assembly GCA_949152465.1). NCBI lineage: Eukaryota > Metazoa > Arthropoda > Insecta > Coleoptera > Cantharidae > Cantharis > Cantharis flavilabris. The sequence goes on along the minus strand of OX424437.1, from coordinate 24,800,296 downwards.
ATGTTCATTGTGAACACTTTTGCGGCTTATGTAAACATTACGTTTTATGCTTATCTTATGTTTATGTACGTCTTATGTCTTACGTACATTGTGAACAAGCACTAAGTATGTAATATAATACTACATTAATCTGTTTCTCATTTGATAACTCGAACCGACGCTTGAAAGCAACGTACGTGGAAGGTTTCAGTCATTTGAGGGAAATACAACTTTTAAACAATTTGATCTGTAGCTCCCCACAGCGGAAAAGTTTTGCGTAATTGTCTACCGATCAACCTTAAGGTTTACATACAATATAAGTACATTCTACTTGAATGAAAAAATAAATAATTTAAAAAATCTAGTGATATAATGCAAAGCTGCTTTTTAAAGTTTTTCTGAATTGAAAGTAACTTGCTCGGAGTTTAATTTTCAATTTTTAATAAAATAAATAATATTATTTAAATAAATAAATTGAAGTATTAGTCAGCACTTAGCGAGCACTTGAGATTAAATTTAAAAAGAGTAAACAACTATAAAATGGAGGAGCCAATTTGATTCACCTCTTCTTAAAAAATATTGTCTCCGGTTTTTGCATAAGCCCCTTCAAGAAACGCTAATAAATTTTTGCAAATTAAAAATTAGAAAATATAATTTTAAATTAAAAATTATATTTTTATTCAATTTTGTATTCAATGTTTTAAACTTATTAAATAACAAATAAATAAAAGGTGTGTGGTCATCTCAATGCTCAAAAAGCTTCTTCGCGAAGCTCCCGATTTGAACGTTAAATGTTTACTCTATAATAACTCAAACAGTAACTTTGAAAAACCCCGTTGTAAATTTTGCAATTCAAAAATTTTTCTCGCTGGAAATTTCATCCCTCTACCTTGTATTATATTTATAAATTTATAAATTGTGTGATGTCGCTATGAAAACTGTTACCAAGCCGAAGATTTCAGAACAACGTCAATGTAAGTAGGTCGAAAATTTAATAAGCAAATAGTCCCGAGAGTAATTTTTTAAATTTTGAAAATGAAGGGCACGAAATTTCCAACAAAAAATATTTAACAATTTTTAGTCTGTTTGGGGACCCCGTGAAGATGGAATATTTTTCAATGGTTTCCATGCATTATTTTCTATCATTTTTATTGCTACTTAAAAATGTAAAAATTTCAAGTATCGCTGTTGCTATGCAAAATATGCGATAATGGTTTAGCACCTATATCTTGAAATTTCGAATGAAGACATAATAAATAACAGACTAAAAGAAATAATGTTATCACAGGAATTTATTATGATACCTCGACACCGAATATCATAGTTTCAACATTTATATGAGTAGGTAACATAAATTATCAACACGTCAACAACAAAACAACATAATCAAAAATTCCAGTTTGGATAATTCGGCTTCCATTAAAAAGTTTTGTACATATTTTAAAAATCAAGAACGCAACCGTCCGTCGTTTGTAAATTATTAATTTCGGAAATAAAGGAGCTAGAATCAATAATAATGCACGTAAACCAAGCAACATTTTCTTGTTTAAGAGTCTACGATTAAGTACAAATTGTTACGGTCAGGTATGCGGGTTGCGGGGAATTTCCTTTAAGAGGAGGTACTATTTTGAGTTTTAAATACTAACCCCCAACCCCTTCCACTAAATATTGATACGTAATCTGTTGACGCTTTGTGATTAGAAATATGCAAATTCTATTATTTTATTATTTTACACCGCGTGCTTGCTATTTGAAATTGGTATATAAAAATTATTATTTGTTATAATTTGTTATTGTTATTGTATTTATTATTGTTAAATATATTAGAACTGACGCTTTGTGAGTTGATAAGGTAAGTTACTAAGATATTTTAATTATTTCATTATTGTGATCATGACCAAATTAACATTATAGTGGTGTTTACCAGTTTATAGTCGAAAATAATTTGTTAAATTGATTAAAATGGATCTATCTAACAATGAGCATACCTATCGTAGAGGTAATAAAACGAGGCTTCGCTTGAGTACAAAAAGACGAAACCGAAAACGTGTACAAAAAAAGATTAGAGAATCAGTTGTGGTGAGAAAAAATCTAAGATAAGAAAACAAATATTTATGTATAATTGTGTATTTTTGTTTAGAATTCAAATACTTCTGAAAATTTTTCATTCATCGTCCCTGATAATTATATGGGAACTAATAAATTGGTAGAAGAAGTTGAAGAGATGTTGGCCGATCGAGAAAGAGGTGCACCGGAACAGGTCCACGACCTAACCCGTCATGATGGAGAGTTAAATGAATTGATTAACTTGTCGCAAAATATTGACACTGATTTTGAGAGTTCATTACTTGAAGCGAATGTGGAAGAATGTGTGGCAAGTTCGTCCAGTATCAAAAAGGACAGAGAGGATAAGAGAACAGGTTTAGAAGGAAGAAGAATTGTAGATATACAGCATTTTATTGATTCTCTAACATTAGCAGGAAAGCATAGTAAAGAAATGGGCTGTTCCTTAGATAATTTGAAAGTTGTCAAAGAGAAGCGTAATAGATTTTCATCATCAATTGCGATGAAGTGCAATATGTGCAATGTTATACTAAATATAGAAACTATTTCTGACTCAAAATCTGTTAACGAAGACGCTGTTGCGGGTATTATTGCGATCGGATCCGGATTTGCACAGCTGGAACAGTTTACATCTTCTATGAATATCCCTTACGGCTGCCACAATACCTTTGATAAATATCATGACCAAGTTTGTGACAGCTGGGAAGAAACTGCTTTAAACAGTATGACTTTAGCCGCAATGGAAGAAAAAGAACTCGCAATTGCAGCAGGAGATGTAAACGAGGATGGTATACCTTTAATTACTGTCGTATGTGATGGAAGCTGGGCGAAGAGATCGTATATGCACCAATATAATTCACTTTCAGGCGCTGCTGCTATTATAGGTTTCCGTACTAAAAAGGTATTATACATTGGAGTTCGTAATGTAGGCAAAGATGATATATTTTGGGAAACAAAGATAAAAAATCAAGTACAAGATTTTTACTATGATTGTATGCTTCCCGAATTAGTAGCCAGTAGAGAACTCAGAAGCATGGAAATTAGAGATCCACCTTACGTGCTTCTAGCAATGAAAAAAAGAGAGGAATATCTGAAAAATCCAAAAAACGAAAAATAAGTACAAACTAATAAGACTTGTATTTCTGAATACCTGATTTATCTTTTTGAGTGTTAATAAAGTATTATTATATTATATAACGAAGTTTTATTAAATAGATCCTAGGTTTGAAAATTTGTTTTATTTAAAATTCTTCAAAATTCCTAAAACCTAACAATTTACAGGTGGTTTACAGGTTTACTACATTTGAGCACGGCTGTACCTACCTACAATCTATATAATCAGGTCTTATGTATCACAAACGTTATTATAAAGGTGAAAGTTATGAAATAACTAAAGGTTTCGGCAAATTGCCTTTATATTATAAAGATCATGTTAAAAAAACGGTTTGTGAAAACGATAGGTAACCAATTTGCCGAAAACCTTTAATGTTATGACATAACTGTCACCTTTATAATAAGTAATAATGTTTGTAATACATAATAGACCTGATTACGTATTTACGCTTTACGATTACGCTGTTATGCATTTCCCAATTTATTCTAACCGATGCAATATTTTTTGTATGCATATTCGTCTATCTCATTTTAGCACTCGGGTGTTCCACTCCATCAAAGGAGGAGCTAACCTTGTAAGATATATTAAAACTCAAGGTGGTGCCATCTGTTTTGCAATATTTAAATTAAAATGTAATTTTCAAAATACAATTTTTCGGATCCAAAATTTATCTATAATATTATTAAAAATTATAGGTGATAAGAGAATCCCCTAATCTATGATTATTGGTCAAAAACATTTTAATATTTACCATTATAAGGTGAATAAAAAATGTTTAATTAACCTAAATTATCAAGTTTTAAATAGGAAAATGTTAAGTACATAACATTCTAATTTTAATAACTAATAGCAATAATCCTCCGACTATCGTCGCTTGTTATGCATTTTTTTTTCTATCAATAAAAAGTAATTTTATTACGGAGAAAATAGGTATAACGTAGGTAAGGTTTTGCTGCATCTATTGATGGGTATCGTAGACTCTTAAACGTTTTGATCCGATCCAAAAATTTCCATGTACTACTACTAAATGATGCATCGAAATCTCGCTTTTCGAATCACAAATTAATAAAAAGTAAATATTTAAACTTACTGGAAAATAACCGTCATTATCTAATTTCACTTCCACGGGTATGCCATCCGCTGCACGATCATCTCCTTTGAAGGCAAGCCATCTTATCTCCAATGAAACCTCGAAAATTGAAAATAAAACACCATTATTAAGATTTAAAAAATATGGAGAAATTAATTAATTATTAGCAATAAATTTGTTAATTATGTTGAACAAATTTAATAATTCTAATGTCCCAATGAGGGAACAGGGACGTTTTTTAGCTTTCTATATCTAGACGCCGTGGTACGTCATATTTTGCCGTTCAAGTTTTATTGCAATTTGTAATTAAAGGAATTAAAAATTAACACAAAGGAACTTTAAATACACTCACAAAATATGTAGAATACTTACAATTCAGTTAATCAGTAAATTTGATATTATTTTCAAAGCGCAAAGCACGATCACTAACAAGCTGCCGCTTTTGACCAAGGTCTACGCGATTGTGGAAAAGTTTGTCATTGTGGCGTGCCGGAATCGGAAGCTTGTATTTGCCGCCGCGGCGTTTTATTCAATTTAAATTTATAACTGTTTAATTCTTTTGCTGTTACACTCACATCTTTGAATTTTCAAATTAATGAAACAAATATTATTGTTGTTTGCTTCTTGGCTTATAATACAAATAATAATTATTTTGGCTTTTAACTTGATTTAATTGATAAATAACACTTAACAAATATTTACATTAATTATATACAAATTGGAGTTCTTGCAGTGTGAACTCCGAGTTCTTATTATATAGAATCAAAATGTGAGACTAAGGACCAACGTCGCTGAAAACATATTCATCTTCATATTTGATATTCACCTTTTTACAGTGGACCAACCAAATACTGCAAACTTTTAATTCTTGGGTTTTATTTCACAAATTTCAACATATTTATTAAATTAAAGCACTAATTCGAAGCAGAATACATATTTTTACATTATTTTAGTATTAGTATACCCATTTTTAGTTAATTCCTAAATGCAGAAAAACACGAAATTATGAATAAGTATAACAATATTAACATTTTAGCATTCAAATTTTAAAAAAATTGTAACTTTTGCGTAAGAGTTTGTTACAGGCTGAAAATAGTCTCAATCGACGCACAAAATTATTCTGTCTTACCCCATACTTCATCTTTACAAAAACTCCTCGTCAGGGGGGGTACTTTTTATATTTAAAATTTTAAAAAAATTCTAACTTATGCGTAAGACTTTGTTACAGGCTGAAAATAGTCTCAATCGACGCATACAATTATTCTGTCTTACCCCATACTTCATATTTAGAAAAACTCCCCGTCAGCGGGGGTACTTTTTATATTTAAAAAACAAAGTACCCCATACTTCATATTTAGAAAAACTCCCCGGCAAGGGGGGTACTTTTTATATTTAAAATTTTAAAAAAATTATAACTTTTGCGTAAGAGTTTGTTACAGGCTGAAAATATTCTCAATCGACGCACAAAATTATTTTGTCTTACCCCATACTTCATATTTAGAAAAACTCCCCGTCAGCGGGGCTACTTTTTATATTTAAAATTTTAAAAAAATTGTAACTTATGCGTAAGAGTTTGTTACAAGCTGAAAATAGTTTCAATTGACTCACAAAATTATTCTGTCTTACCTTACTTAATAATAAAAATGTATTATTTATGAAAGTGAAAATAGTACAATGATAATTGTTAATATGATAAAAACCGTATTGTTACAAGAAGAAAACTTTAATTTAAAAATTTAAATCTGACATTAGCAAAATTGAAAAAATAATAATTGGGAAGAAATTTTTATTTCTAATAGTATTAAAAAATATACAATAAACTAAAATATTTTCATGTACACTTATTCAAAATATATATAGGCAATAGTTTGATTATAAATGGGCTAATCCCATAAATTTTTTTTATTATTAAATTCAAATATTTAGACGTAAATAAGGTCCCCCCGTCATAAAAAAAATTTTTTTGATTAATTTTTAGTCATCAAATTCAAATTTAAAAATTGAAAATTTTTAAAAAATTTAAAACGCGGTAAATCGTGACGTAGTAACAAATTGTCCAATGACAGAAATGATAGCTTTAGGCCACTCCCCTTAGCGACAATTGAAGTTAATTTGAAATGTCAATTTGAAATTTGAGGTTATTTTGTTATTTAAAATTTGAAATTTTGTTATTATTTGTAAGTTTTGTCTTGAGTACCTATATATATATCCATCATTTTAAATTAAATGAACGTTAACGCCAATATTATTACAGTGTGGCGACTTAAATTTAGCATATCCGTTAATCCTTTTATCCAGCGGATAATAAATAATTATCTATATAGGAGAAATAGGATTACGCATTTAAACAACTCTTCTTTTATTAGTAAATATAATACTTAGGATATACATCCCTAAAACAGTTTGCAGTGCTTTTTTTAGTGTCTCAAAATGACTAATAAGTTAGAAGTTAATTTTGAACAAACATTATCGGATAATTTAAAATCGGTGGACGGTGATATGTTGAACGACTTTTATACTTCCAACATGGATTTTGTTAGCGCCGAAGTACGTAACGTAAAAACCAAAAGATCAGGTAAAGAAATGTATGCAGACAATGCTGTTGCATATGTACAACTTCAGCGAAGTGGAGATCTCTGTACGGTGAAAGGAAAAATCACTCCAGAACACAAAATAAGAATAAAAGGCTATGACGTGTGTGCTGTAATAAACGAAAAAGAACAGGAAGTGGTAACTTGTAAATGTACAAGTTGTTCTGCTTCTGAAGGTGGATGTAAACATGGAGTAGCGTTTTTGTTATGGCTTCATAGGCGTAGCGAAGAATCATCGGTTACATCACATATCGTAATTAATTTTCGAGCGTATACTAATTGTATTTAAAATACCAAGCAATTCTTCAGAAATACCTAAATAGAGTTTTGGGTTTTTCTCCAATACCGTTGTTGTGGTTTTCCTTCTTTCGGTTCTTTGAAATGTGTAACTTAATTCATCCGAGTCTGTAGATGGTATATACGCAGAAACTCCATTATTGCTACCGGTCGACTAAGAAGAAGATAACTGTTTTTCGTTTCCTTTAGAGTGGTTAAAATTCTTTTTTTATACGAATTGTAGATGTTTTCACATCCACAACATTAATTTTTGTAGTATTTGTTTGAACACTAAGTACTGAATTTTACAAAACTGTTTGTATTCCAACTGATTTTGTCGATGGAAGTAACGAATCTATTTCCGGCGACACTGATATAACACCCGAAGCACATGGCATCAAACTACATTCTTCGACATTCTGTGGTATAGAAAAAAGATTCCTCACAACTTTCGATTTTGATGGCTTATTGCTAATTTTTGAATATTGTTTTGCTTCAAAACTTGTAATATTTTCCAACTTTCTTTTTTTGGCAGAATCCGTTAAGCTTTCGAGAGGGTTTCTAAAGGAGAATTATCAATAAACTTATGTGGTACCACACCATGTTTAATTTTTAACTTACTTCCCATAGTTTTAAAGTACATCCAATTTTCAAAATCGTGTTCAACATCAAAATGATCTTCACAACAATGCCATAATGATTTTGGATAAAATGGTAATGATATTCTTGCTGCTTCATACCATAACTTTCTTGTAGCTAGATCCATCGGAACGAAAAAAAAAACTTTTTCAGAATTATTTGTGGTGTTATCACATCTAGGAATAAAACATTTCTTAGTAGGCATTTTGCAAAATATAACAAACTGTAATAACTTCCTTGTTCGGTTTTCTATTGGATTTAATTTAATTTTAAGTTGTTTAATTCCCTTATATAGTAAATTTTACTACAAACCAAATTTAATCCAATAATTTGAACTCAACAATTTACACTAATACTTTTAGGCTAAAACCTCTGTCAACAAATAAGTAAAAGAATTTCTTACTCTATCATGCTAACCATTTCGTATGATATTTATGAAACCGATTGATAAACTTGATATCAAATATTTAACTATGTTGCATTGTTTTAACCACAACTTTTCTGTAAGTGGACTTTTTAAAAAAGCACTTCTTTGAAATTATATTTTTATTGCTTTTTTAAATCATAATTTAACTTCATCTACTACTCAATTTTAAATTCAAGAAACAATTTTATTTGATGTTATTTTTATTTGACGCTTAGAAAATTTTATGAAGACTTAATATCAGACGAACAAGTGATATTTTGTCTCTGTCTTGTACATGTAACGTTCGTGACGTGTGAAATGAAATTATTTGAACTGTAAATGGAACGTTTCCATTGGAGGATTGGTTACTACGTCACCAAATGGCGACTTTTCAAATGTATACTTTTAAAATAATCAATTTATATAATTAATCAAGTATTTTTAAATACATTTTTTTTAAATTATTCTATGTCTTTTATTGCCGGCCATCGATTTTTATAGGCAAAAACCAAATTTTCGACTACTAGGGATTACCCCATTATCGTATATCATTACCAAGGTATATGGGCACGGATATTCTAAATCAAACGATTCTATTTTATGTAATTGATTGTACTTCTCGACAATATCAATCGGACCTTCGTCTTCTAGTCCATAATATTTAAAGATTAATTTTTTGTTGATTTCGTTGAACAGCACGAAGCAGACAAATTCCTTATCCAAAATGAGAGTATATTTCATTATTAATTGACATAATAAAAGAGATTTTTCCTGATCAATAAAGATTACGGAATAATCCCATTTTAAATGTTTGTAACAATCTTTTATTTCTCGATATCGTCTACATTGGGTGTTGGTGTTTCTAGTTGAGTAAATTTCTATTAAGAACTTTGAATAATGTATTACAAAACGTTCCAAAGATATATCATTTAAACATATATATTTGCTGTTTTCTGTGGACTGGAATGAATTGGAATTAGTAAGAGTGGTACATGTATTGCAATTGAATATATAAATTGGATCCTTCACGTCAGATATATTTAATTTTGGTATCTGTGTAGGAAGACACTTCTTGCTTAGATGGATCCACCTGTAACAATTTGAGCACTCCACATATTCTTCAGTATAGTGTTGACCACAAACTAAACACTTATCGTACATCATTTCTGATGATAGTAATAAAATTTCTTGAATTACTAATCTAAAACCTTCGGGATCAAACGGTTCTTTTAACGAAATTGGTGAAAATTCCGACATTTTCTTAATACTAGATAACAAATATATGTAGTGCAATACATATACTCCACAATTTTCGTTATCTTTTAGGCTTTGTTGAGGATAATCCGGTAATTCAGCAATACTCCACTTGCGTATATTCAATTTGTGAGACTTCTGAGTCCGATCTCTGATTTCAAAAATTTTTTTTAAATTTTTATAAAGATATTTTCTTCGATGTTAAAATAGTTCTTCGCAGGATTCAAAATATAAATTTTGCAATCGTCAATATCCAATACTATCAGTATCCAATGATTACCACTAAGGAGATGTGGCATTAGAATAAACTTTGTATTCTCCAATGATCTCACGTAAGGTTGAAAATTTTTGTAAATTTTATGACAGTTCTCAAGTTCTTTCTTAAATAGGATTTCTACCGATACGGTGTCTATATAATATATAGATGGATGAAGTTTCAATAACGAAAAAGCTGTGGCATCAACCACCTAGCCGTTCCCGATGGAATATCGTCCACTTTGTTATATTATGAAACAAGACTTTTGTAGTCAGTGCTTGTTAATTGAATTTTTTGGCTTTCGTAGCAATACGATCCAATTTTATATATTCCTATCAGGGCTGATTGCATATAGAAATCACTATTAAAGTACAAACCATTTCATAACGCTCTTGAGTTAGGTTTTTCTTCAAAATTCCTTTAATTGAAGTTTTTGTTTGTGTATTTTCTTGCACTTGGGTAAAATTCAAAATATCATCTTGAATATTGGACTGATAATCAACATTATTTTCTAGTTTAATTACTTCCTCATCTTTCATAATTGAAACCTTGGTGTCAATTAAATCATCTTCCAAATTTTTTTCTAAAATGATTCCATTGTTATTGGAATATCCGTTCTTTTTTCTTCTTTAACTTGTTTTATATGACGTAAATCAAAATATCCTTTTCGCTTTTTGTTTTTTTTCCAACTCTCGGTAACTTTAGGATTGTCGATTTCAACTAACTCTTTCTTCACAATCGTACTTTCTTTTTTAGGAATTTTTCCTATATCATGTTGGATAATTTTTAGATTTGCACTAATTTTTTCAAATGTCTTTTGAACAAATCGACCAACTTTTAAATTAGATTGCCCACTAAGAACTTCTGTTTTTAATATGTTGTACCATGATTCCACATTTGCGTTACTAAAACATCCAGTTTGAAGAATATCGCACCAAAGTGGTGCAAATGGCATCAAAAGTTTCAACAGGTATTCCGCAAAATTTTCGATTTTGTATGGATTTTTCTTAACTTCTTCACCTATTATTTTGGCTTGCTGGCGCAATGCTACTGAATCATAAATTCGGAAAAAATATAAAAAGAAAGGTGATGTACTATACGAACCTCGAACAGTTTCATCATTTTCATCAAAAGGACAATGGTTTTCTTCGCGTAATATCAATAATTCTTCTGACTTGTTATATTCATTATTTGATTTTATATTTTCGAGTGCTTGATCAACTTCTTCGTCCCAAATTGGTGATAAATAAAGTGTAATAACATTCTCAAACTGAAATGACAATTCTTCTAAACTGGTACATTGTACAAGTACTGCCATCGTGTCAATGATAACCCTTCGAATATCCTTGTTTAATTTAGTACTTGAAACTTTATTTATGTTCATTTTAATAAAATGGGCACAACATACTTTAATAATAACCATGTTGGCGATCCTACTTTCTTCCAAATTTGTTACAAACCGGTAAATTATTTTTAAGTACTTATATAAGGTCATGTAATTAAAACTTTAGCAAGCTGATGTTAATAAAAAGCAAAACTCCAATCGGTAACGATCACATCAAATATAGGCCTTTTCCTATGACATTCAGTTTGTACAAAATGTTTAAACTTGAGTAAAAAGCTGGCTATAGAGGCAGAATCATGCTTTAAAGTAATCAGTTCTGTTATTGGTACAATGGTACCTTTGATATTGACTACTATGCAATAATACAGCACCCGATTTCCTTTGTCGTCCGAATTTTGTCGAACAACAGACCCAGTAGCGTCAAAATACCCGATTACTTTTTTACCTTTTCCTGTAAGGATCCGAACCTGTTCCTTGGAATATAAATGCACCAATGTTCTTCCATTCGGAAACTGGATATATCTATTGAAATCGTCTTGTTCTCTATATCGTATTAATAAATCTAACAAAGGATCACGGTTGCGATCTATTTCCGAAATACCTTCCGATCTGGCTTTTTGATACACAGATAAAGATCGCAAATCTTGCCAATTTCCTTCGTCAACTATATCCATATTTATAGCATTAATTGTTTTCGTACGATATTGGTTTGGCAGCACGCTTTTTAATTCTTCCTTTACTTTTTTTCTTTCTTCACTTTTTAGCCAATAAGAATATTCGCCTTCATGATTTACGTCAGTAGACCCTTTATAATACATTTTAATCGCGATATTGATTTCATTAGCTTCATAAATAATTTTGTAGGACCTACAATTACAGTAGCGGCAATATGAAACGCACGGTCATAAATTTTTCAATAATGTGACAGGTTTGGTCATAAAATCTTAAGTTTAAACATCAAAACAAGACTAATTCTTATGTGTTTTAGTTGTTTATAGGGTTTTGTCTAAAAATGATCAAATATTACGCTTTATTCAAATAAACACTTTCAAAAAAGTAAATGCACTGTTTTCAGGTGCATTTTCGCAAATTATTCGCGATTTATAATCTGAATTGCAAAGTATATTTTTCAGGTAAATTTGTCGAAAAAATCTATAATAGAACTATTTTTATATCAATATATATACAAATTATGTATTAAACAGTATTTATTTTATTAATATTTAGTAAGGCCTTTATTACACTTAGTAACCGGCGCGCCGCGGCGAGGCATAGATTCGGTTAAAAATTCTTCGCTTAAATTGTGTTTTAACGCCTGAATTATCTCAGGTATAGTTTTTGGAGATGTTGCAACAACATGCCTTTTCATAACCGACCACAAATTTTCAATGGGATTAAGATCCGGGGAATTTCCAGGCTAGTCAAGTACAAAAATCTCGTTATCTATGAAGTACTTTACTACCTGGAACAAAAAAGAGAAACAATTAAAGCTATATTTTTCAGAAATTTGCGCTATGAAAATGTATTAAGTAACATCAAGTGATTTTTAAATGTTAAAAAAAAAATTAGATATACAATTTGTACGAACCGTTCTAGCCGCATGACACGGAGCGTTATCTTGCTGAAAGATGAATTCTTCATTTTCAACAAACAAATCCATTATAGACGACTTGAAACTTGTTTCTAATATTTTTATATACTTGGGCGCATTCACTGTACCCTTTATAATATGTTGATTTACCAATCCTAGCTGAGAGAAACAACTCAACACCATTACACCAATTCTACCCCGAGTAGTGTTTAACGTGCATTGTTCCGATAATCGTTCTCCTTTAAAACGTCGCACGTACCGCTTTCTATCGGAACCGAAAAGTAAAAATTTTGACTCATTTGAAGATATTATACCACTCCAGTCATCCATCAACCAATTTTCGTAATTTTTTGGCAAATTCCAGCCTATTTTTTAAAATTTTCTTCGTTAGCAGAGATTTTTTAACAGCAGCAATAAGCCTTCAAACCAAATTTTGCTAAGCGATTACCGATGGTCCTTATTCTGACATCCATCCTAAGTTGATTTTTGATGTCCGCTCTTATTTCTCATCGAGTTTTAAAGCGATTCTTGACCGCTATTCTGCGAATAATCAGATCCTGGGATGCAGTCATTTTTCTCGCAGGTTATCCTGTTGGAAGGGGTTTTGTACTTCCAGTAGCATCAAATTTTTTTAAAAATCGACTTACTGCGCTTCTATGGCATCCTATTTTCTCATTTATAAAAATAAAATTTGTATTTTCTTTGAGCCGTATTAAAATATTTCGCTTTTTCACTTCACTTAATTTCTTGTTACTTGACATATTTTGCACAGTTTTCGAAACAGCTGAAACACATTAGCCACAATAAATGCACAATTACTCTAAAATATGCTTAAATACCTGTATTTTAAAATCCCAGATACAGAAAACCCCTATCCCTAAAATAAAGACCAATTGGTGTCGATATTTGTTTAATTTCAAAAGCGTGCGATTCATATTGCCGCTACTGTACTATGCTTGCACCGATAATGCTGCATACAGGTAAGCTGCACAAAATAGTGCGTCTGTGTTCCGGATCAATTATTATATCAGTTGGTATTCTGGGAAAATCAAATTTTAACAAAAATGTAAATTTGACCTGCATCTGTTTTATATTCGTTAATTCTGAATTTTTATAGCAATTTTCTAAAACTTCTTCTGTAGGTGTAATCTCTCTTGAGGGAGATTTATTAATTAAAGTTTCATCTTGATTACAGGAACCGGTAGAATTAATCTTGATTAAATCAACTGAATATGTTTTCCCCGATAACCCTTCGTGTTCGAAAATTTCACTATTAGATTTACTACATTTGTTACTCGTAATTAATTGATTGTTAACATTTTGAGTTTCATCTTCTAAAAATGGAAAATTAGTCTTGGAAACTGTCGGTTTCTTCTCTTCGCAATTATTGTCCTTTTCCAAACGGTTACGGATGTTCTTCGATTGTCGCCTAATAGTGGCGTATACGGCATTGCGGTTTTTAAACGAATTTTTAAATTTTTTAAACCGACAAATATTCGACTGTACAGATTCTTCGTTTCTTGGTGAAATTGAAATTAAATTTTAAAAACTGCAATCGAACTTGCGTAAACACTTGCAAACCTCTTCAAAAGTTAATTCTTTATTATGTTACGTTTAGTGCAATGTGGCGAGATAGCCAATTTTTTGTGGGTCTGAAAGTTTTATTTATGGCGGCCAGCTGCAAGACAGCGTACCCTTTCCTGCAGGTTTGAACAGGCAAGACCCCCTGAACGCGATGGTTGAGTGGAAGGGAGCGCTCGAACCATGGCATTCTATTGCGAACTATCGCGGCAATAAGACGCCTTTTATATAGATCCGTGAGAGTTCAGGGCATAGGCCGTATGTTTATGTGCTGGTAGTTATCGTTAAGATTTTGGATTGTGTTTTCCGTTTTTGCGGACTGTAACTTCTGTAGTGCACTTTGTTAATTTTGGTCCATGTTTGGGTCAGCATCGGAACTTATCTTGCTGAGTTTTACTACCGCTTGCTACGCTCAAGCGTTGCCGTTACGGGCCATTTGTTGCTTTGTTGATTATTACCGCTGGCTACCGTTCAGATATACCGTTCGGGTCATTCGAGTTAGTTCGACTCTGGCTTCACCCACACCAACCGTGACATCGGAAAGCAGTTCCCCGGAGCGCATCGACGTTCACGTATACCGAGAGATACCGTCACTCCAGACATCTTCACCCACCGAAGTTCACCATCCGATAACAACAAATGTGAGTACTAACTTAAATAATTTTGTGAAGTGCTTCGAATTAAAAATTGATAAAGACGTTTCGCCAATTTCGTTACGAATACCATTGATACTGTGCCAGTACGAAGGCCGGTACATTTTGTCTAAAACTTATGTACGAGGATTGTTTGTTGTATTACTTATAATACTTATTTTATCGCTTAGTCCAAATAGTTTTAGCATATTATTCTTGATCCGTGGTCGACCCGTGATTTCTCTGAATTTATCTTTTTGCCGACAACATTGTAATGTGTTTAGGTACAACGTTTTAGTGTACACCTTTCATTATAAATTAAATACCGGTTATTATTTATGTCTTTGTTTTGTATAACCATCTTATTTTCAGTTGTAAGAAAACTCTGTAAGTGGGTTTGGTGTGTGAGGATTGCTGGAGGACGCCCTCGTTTCGGCTCTCATAGAGACTTTGCGGTTTATTTAATAAAGATACACGCCCTGAGTTCCGCTGAGCTATCGTCATCTATAAGGGCATTCCGCGTTTATTTAAATTTCAAAAAGTCGACAAAAACAACCGTATCAACTGGCGCCCAAAAACGTGGGGGCGAAAACCAAATTTTGAATATCAAAAGTAACGTTTCGAAATTCAATCATTAACTTCAATAACGACCGGGGTTAAAATCTTATTTAAAATAATCTTACATGTGGGTAAGAATATTGGACAAATTTATACACGTGCACCGGAAGTCGTCGCGATAACAATAATAAATTCCGAGTTATCTGCAACAGCTGCAGGTGTCAATATAACTTATAGCACAATAACAACAGTCTCCATTCATCATGGATTTTAATTGCTTATCGAGTAACGAACTTAATTTCGAATTATTAAGTAGAAATATTGCACCCAAGGTAACCTTAACGTCACGTAGGATTCAATTAGAAATTGCCATTAAGGAAAAGAAACCCCAAAAATTAAACCCTTTCGATTGGGAAACAAATTACCAACAATTAAAAGAGTCAATAGACTCAATTAATATTAATCTTAGAAAAACTTTAGATGAGGAGTTAATAAATACCGTGGAAAATCAAATCATGCATGTAAGAAAACGTATCGAAATTATCGATGTAAAAGCTAAGGCGGATCGACATGCGCTTTTACAATCCCTGACTGCTCAATTAGTAATTTTTGAAAATACTTTGTTGGAAAATGAAAGATTAAATTTAGCAGCAGCTAGTGTACCATTGGACCCTATATTCCCTCCCTCCAATAATAAATTTGTGCCGGTATACAAATGGAACTTCACTCGTTTCCAAGGGCACAACGATCCAAGAGATATTGTTAGTTTTTTGGAGGAAATAGAAGATTTGCGTCTCGCACGGTCAGCCACAAAAACTAATCTTTATGACGCATATTATGATCTTTTCAGTAAACAGGCCCTTGATTTCTGCCGGAATGCAAAAACTAAAGCTAATAATTGGGATGAATTTGTTAAATTATTAAAAAGGGAATATTTACCGTCAGATTTTCAAGTTCAATTGGAACGCCAATTTCAAAATAGTATACAGGGTAGTGAAAATATTTTCGCGTACCTTACGAATGTGGAATCCCTTTCAAAAAAATTAGATCGTCAAGTATTAGAACCCGAATTAATTCAAGTCATTTTGAGAGGAGTACATCCTTATTTTGCATCTATATTAATTGCGTCCGAATACAATTCTTTAGAAGAATTAAAAAGTAAATGCAAACGTATTCACGAATTAAAACTTAGGAATTCCTCTTATCGCTCTCATACGAAATCTCTTGACGCCTTATCGGAACAGATGGCCGAACTCGAGTTCGAGCCAGCAATAAATCAATCCTTATCTGCACCAAATTACGTTCATAATTCAGATACCGATAATGTAAATATGTCCAATCCGATTACCGCCAAAATAAATACCGCAAATTTAAATGTTGCTAATGTAAAATCTAGTTTGAATGCCACTAACGATTCAAATTTGATCTGTTGGAACTGCAATCAAAGTAATCATAGATATTCTGATTGCTCATTGAAGCGTAAGATTTTTTGCTACTCTTGTGGGTATCCCGATGTTTACAGAACTAAATGCCCTCGATGTACGCCTTCGGGAAACGGAACCCGCGGCACGTTGGAAGTAGTTGCACCCGTAGCCGCAGACTTTCTTTTGAGCAACCCACCATCGACACACTCCCCGGAGACAAGCAGATTTACCCGACCCACTCGTGGAAGAGGTCGCGGGGGGTCAAGCGCCAACTCCTTCTCGCCTCAAGCGAACTAAATGATACTTTAAAAAATATCGAGCAAAAAAATTTAAAAATTAATAAAGCTAAATTTACCGTGAACAGCAATACGTGGAGGACGTGGCTAAAAACAATAAAGAACTTTTTTAAATCTACCGTACCTACTTTGGAAACCAATAAAAATTATCAGATTAAGTCTGAAGTCGATAAAAATAATTGGGCAATGTGGTTATCGCATATTCGGGAATTTTTTAATGATATCGGTCCCGCGTTGGAACCTGTGTTTTCACTTAAATTACGGGAAAATAGATACTTTGTAAAATTGAATTTATTCAATCAGGACTTGTCCGCCCTCCTAGATACCGGCGCCACGAATTCAGTCATTGGGGCTTATGGCCTAAAATTTTTACAATCACAACGCGCCCAACATATTATAATGGCCGGAGTCCATCAAATAAAAATTGCTGACGGATCAGATTCACCTGTTATCGGAACAGCGGTCTTTCGAATAACTTTTAATAATAAAACTAATGACATCCCCTTTTTAATTGCACCGGACGTGCAGGAGTCATTTATTGTAGGTTCCGATTTTTGTCATATGTTTGGACTCCCTATTACTTTCGGAAAATTTTCGACGTCAGATGCGAGTAACGAGAATCACTTATTTTTAATGCAGCCTCAGGACAATCGACCTTTTCTGGAAGTATCGGTCAGTGACCGAACCTTTTTATCCTTGTTGGATTCAGGGGCAACCAACAGCCTTATCGGCCAAAAGGGCATTAATTTTTTAAAGTCAAAAAATTTGTTGAAGTATGAAGTTTCATCTACCTATGGAATCAATATCGCTAACGGGGCATGTTCGAAAGTTTTAGGACAAATTTCGATTCAAGTTAGATTAAATAATGTGACCAAGCTTATCTCCTTTTTGATTGTTCCTGCGGTACCCCACGCGTTTTTAATGGGTGCCGATTTCTTGCATGCTTTTAATTTGACATTAGATTATGAAAATGCAAAATGGAGTATGCCTCCACCGGATGTGGAAAATGTTAAGTCCCCCCTTATATTACCCACCCCAAAATTGCCGCATCCCGTGATTAATTCCTTGCTCAGGCCAGAGAGGGAAAATGTTACTACCCCCCCTAAAATTCCTAACCCAAATCAGGTTCCATTACCGCATCCCAAAATTGCTTCTCCACGTACACCCAAGAAGGCAGATTCAGCACTGCAACCAGAAACTTCAAATGTTCATCCTCAGAACCGTTTGGAGGATAGGGTCCCGCTTACGCCGGAACAACATAAATTGCTTTTGGAAGTTATTGCCAAGTTTGAATCACTTAGTACTGCGGCGTCAGGCTGCGTAACTGTTGCTACGCATGATATAGATACGGGAACGACTCCCCCTTTTAAGAAAAGACAATACCCCCTATCCCCGGCGATGCAAGCGCACCTGCATAAGGAAATAGACTCCATGCTAAAAGAAGGTGTCATCCAACCGTCTCATTCACCATACTCAAGTCCCATTTTGTTGATTAAGAAGAAGAACGGCGAGTATAGATTGTGCTTTGATGGCAGGGAGATTAACAAGGTCACTGTAGCTGACAATTATCCGTTACCTAGAGTTGACGCCATTTTGAATCGCCTACGGGATACCAAATTCTTTTCATCTATAGATTTACGCAAGGCATTTTGGCAAATTCCCTTAAGCAAAAGGTCTAGACAAAAGACTGCTTTTTGCGTCCCAGGTCGCGGTTTATTTGAATTTTTGGTTATGCCGTTCGGATTGTCTAACTCTCCCCAAACGCTACAACGGGTCATGGAGGCCATACTGGGTCCACTTATTCATTCAGGCAAGGTTTTTGTTTTTTTGGATGACATTATGATAATTTCCTCAACTTTTGAAGAACATATGGCTACCCTTACCGAAGTCTATGAACGTTTAAAAGCGGCCGGTTTCCGCGTAAATTCCGAAAAATGTCATTTTTGTATGAAAAAGTTAATTTTTTTGGGGTTTGTAGTAGATCAGGAAGGCATTAGTACCGACCCAGCCAAAGTAGATTGTATACAGCGCTTTAAGACACCAAAAACCACTACCGAAGTTAAACGCCTTATAGGTTTAGTTAGCTATTATCGAATTTTCCTTCCGGATTTATCGACTATCTCTTCTCCAATAACGGCTCTGATAAAAAATAAGAAAAAAGGGCAAACCATTTCTTGGACTACAGAAGCTGAAGAAGCGTTTGAAAAAATTAAAATTTTAATTACGACTGCCCCTGTATTAATTTCGCCAGATTTTACCAAGCCATTTTTCTTGCAAACTGATTCGAGTGCTGTAGGGTTAGGTGTAGTATTGTTTCAAGAAAAAGATGGGTTGGAACATCCCATTGCATATGCGAGCCGTGCTCTCACTTCCGCTGAACAAAAATATCATGCGACCGAACGCGAATTATTGGCCATTCTGTTTGCCATTAACAAATTCAGAGGGTATATCGAGGGAACCCATTTTGTTGTAATTACCGATTGTTCCGCTTTGCAATGGCTCAACCGATTTAATGAATCGTCAGGACGATTAGCCCGTTGGTCTTTAAAATTGGCCCAACACTCCTTTGATGTACGCCACCGCCCGGGAAAATTAAATATTGTCCCTGATGTGCTGTCACGCGATGTATGTTTGTTAAAAACTACCGATATTATTAAAGATGCTTGGTATATCGATTTGCAAAATAAAATAACGGAAAACCCCAAGGCGTATCCTCAGTTTAGGATCAAGAATGACTCTATATATAAATATATCCCATCTAACAACCCTACCGTTTCAAATTTACCCGAGTTCAAACTAGTGGTCCCTATTGCTAATCGTAAAGAAATTTTGAAGCAATGCCACGATGATGCCACGTCCGGACATTTTGGTATATCCAAAACTATCGCTAGAATAACGGAACTTTATTATTGGCCCAAGTTAAACTTTGATGTTAAGAATTATGTGTCCAACTGCGACATCTGTTGTTCTCAAAAGAGTTCTCAGCAGGCTAGACCTGGTTTTATGGGAAAGCCCAAACAAGTTTCCTACCCCTTTCAATTGATTTCGATGGACCTGCTCGGCCCTTTGCCGCGTTCTAAGAAGGGAAATCAACATTTGCTAGTCATTACGGATTGGTTCACTAAATATGTCATTGTTAAGCCCCTACCGAAAGCTACCGCTGCGTCAATTGTGCGTTTTGTTGAACAACAAGTGTTCCTAGTATATGGAATCCCTCAGATCATTTTGTGCGATAATGGGGTACAATTCACTTCACATTTATTTAGGGAATTGACCCAACAATACAATGTCCAAAAGATTTGGTTCAACGCCCGTTATCACCCCCAGTTCAACCCAACAGAGAGGGTAAATCGCGTCTTAGTCACAGCCATTTCGTCCTACATTAAGACAGATCATACTAGATGGGATGAAAATATTTTCAAGATTGCTCTGGCCATCAATACCGCAAAACATGAGGTCACCAATTTTTCCCCTTCCTTTCTCGTTTTTGGACGATACCTCCCGACCGATGGGTCTTATTATGGTCCTGTTCCCGACCCCTTATCTGTGATACACTTTGATGACAGAATTCGCTGGGATGAGACTCAGCAACAACTACCAGCCCTTTATGCCGAAGTGCGCGAGCACTTGCAGAAGTCCTACCTCACTAGCAAAAATCACTATGATTTACGGAAGCGCCCTCTGTCCTTCCAAGTGGGAGATACCGTTTGGAAACGGAATTTTGTTTTATCTGATGCTGCTAAAAAATTTTCTGCCAAGTTAGCGCCCAAGTTCATTAAATGCCAGGTGGTGCGGAAGCATGGCGATCTGACTTGCGAGCTCACCGATATGGATGGGAAAAATGTGGGCCGCTGGCATATTAAGGACTTGAAGTCTTCTCCCCAATCTTAAATTTTGTTAGCATACCGAAATTTTTTTGTTCTTCTGCCTTTTATCGTTGTTTTTGTTTCCCTTGCAGCATGCCACGTGGATGTTGGAACTGTGGCAATGAAGGCCACAACTACAGTTCGTGCACTCGCCAGCGTGGGCGTTTTTGTTATGGGTGCGGCACCAGGTACCTTACCAAAGGACTTTGTCCTGAATGCAGCCCCCGACAAAGAAACCCTAACGGACCACTCCCATCCCTGATGGACCTGCCGATTTTGGAGCCGGGGCAACGGCAGCCACTACCGGCCTTAATGGAATTGGTTGTCCCAGCACCCCGTCCCCTCATACCAGAACTTATTCCGGTCCCTATCCCGCCCCCTACCGTCCATGTGCCGCGTATCGAATATTCAACGACCACTGACCGCCCTTCCGTTCGCTTGCTATGGGTCGATTCCGACGATGAGCAGGAGCTGGTCCCCTTCTCGACTGCCCATCAAGATGTCCTGCCTGCCGTTTCTTTCCGCCTTTCCCCAAATTCCGACCCTGAGTTGCCGGTACTGTTGTACCGGCATCGCAGATGTTTTGACAGAAGAGGCTGCGGGGGTAAGTATGTGCCCCCGCAACGGAAGTCCACCCGATGATGTCGTGAGATTTTGTTTGTTTTTTGTTTTTTATGAATTAGTTTTTAGTTAATGGAATGTTTTTTAGTTTTTTTTGTTAAAATTTTTTTTGATGATTGTGCATTAAACCTTTTGACAATCAGCTATTGTTTTTTTCTCTTTTGACCCTCAGTATCTTGAGTTGTTTTTTTTGGGTAAGATTAGTCATTAGTAGATTTAGTTAGGTTTGGGTTAGGTTAATTAATTTTAGTTTAGAGATAGGACCTTGTGTACATATATAGTTCTTTTTCCTGCCTTCATTTCTTGATTTAGGACGTAGGAACTCCCCTGCAAATCAAGTGGCGCCCATTTTTTTGTCCCTTGTTAACCCACGTACCCCATCCCTCCCGCAGTCAATAGTGATGACATTTGTTAATTTTTGGTGTATATCTATCCCTTATTTGAGCTAGCCCTTTAGGATTTAGTTAACTTCTGTTTGTGTATATACTGTCATTTTAGTTGAGGCCAATAAGATCGGAGTCAGTTCAGGGTAGCCCATGGGAACCCCCAGAGGAAGGCCCCTAGAGTGGAAAGTTACTGACCGACTTATTGTTAGAGTTTTTGGGTAGAAGCCCCCTTTTGTTTGTCTTTAGAGTTATTTTTAGTACCTTATTTTAGTTTTGCTGTAGTCCCCTTAGAGTAGTTTAGTATAAGTTTCAGTATCTAAGTGTCCCCCGGTATTTAGTTTTTTCTTTCTCTTTGTTTCAATCCAACTTCTCGACCTTTTTTTTTGTTTTTTAAGAGCAAAGAGGGGAGTTGTTACGTTTAGTGCAATGTGGCGAGATAGCCAATTTTTTGTGGGTCTGAAAGTTTTATTTATGGCGGCCAGCTGCAAGACAGCGTACCCTTTCCTGCAGGTTTGAACAGGCAAGACCCCCTGAACGCGATGGTTGAGTGGAAGGGAGCGCTCGAACCATGGCATTCTATTGCGAACTATCGCGGCAATAAGACGCCTTTTATATAGATCCGTGAGAGTTCAGGGCATAGGCCGTATGTTTATGTGCTGGTAGTTATCGTTAAGATTTTGGATTGTGTTTTCCGTTTTTGCGGACTGTAACTTCTGTAGTGCACTTTGTTAATTTTGGTCCATGTTTGGGTCAGCATCGGAACTTATCTTGCTGAGTTTTACTACCGCTTGCTACGCTCAAGCGTTGCCGTTACGGGCCATTTGTTGCTTTGTTGATTATTACCGCTGGCTACCGTTCAGATATACCGTTCGGGTCATTCGAGTTAGTTCGACTCTGGCTTCACCCACACCAACCGTGACATCGGAAAGCAGTTCCCCGGAGCGCATCGACGTTCACGTATACCGAGAGATACCGTCACTCCAGACATCTTCACCCACCGAAGTTCACCATCCGATAACAACAAATGTGAGTACTAACTTAAATAATTTTGTGAAGTGCTTCGAATTAAAAATTGATAAAGACGTTTCGCCAATTTCGTTACGAATACCATTGATACTGTGCCAGTACGAAGGCCGGTACATTTTGTCTAAAACTTATGTACGAGGATTGTTTGTTGTATTACTTATAATACTTATTTTATCGCTTAGTCCAAATAGTTTTAGCATATTATTCTTGATCCGTGGTCGACCCGTGATTTCTCTGAATTTATCTTTTTGCCGACAACATTGTAATGTGTTTAGGTACAACGTTTTAGTGTACACCTTTCATTATAAATTAAATACCGGTTATTATTTATGTCTTTGTTTTGTATAACCATCTTATTTTCAGTTGTAAGAAAACTCTGTAAGTGGGTTTGGTGTGTGAGGATTGCTGGAGGACGCCCTCGTTTCGGCTCTCATAGAGACTTTGCGGTTTATTTAATAAAGATACACGCCCTGAGTTCCGCTGAGCTATCGTCATCTATAAGGGCATTCCGCGTTTATTTAAATTTCAAAAAGTCGACAAAAACAACCGTATCAATTAATTAAGTTAATTTATGAAATATTCCGCTTAAATCAATTTTTTCTTCTTCTTCGTCTTTCTCAGTTGCAAAATAGTAATTTCAGCAATATTTAACTAACGTTTAATTATAAAAATGTATATGTTTCTAACTTTCAACAGGTAACAATAATGATGCTTTAAATGGTGATGTATGCTCAATATATAGTCCTAAAAAAAATATCTATAATAATTGGTACTAAACTACTACCAACTTGGTAGTAACGAATTTTGATCTTTTGATCCAATCAGGGCTAAAAGAGGTTAACTCTGATCCGAAGTTGATTTTCAGTTATGCAATTGGCCTTTAGTGATTTGCTTTACTAAAACCACAATTTTCGGATCGCACTGTAACTATTGTTAGATTTCTGTTGAACATTAAGCAAAAATTATTGAAATTTTGAAACTGAAGAGCTACCCCCCCTAACGGGGAGTATTTGTAAAGATGAAGTATGGGGTAAAGCTGAGTATTATCGAGTATTACGAGTATTATCGTACTGCAACCGATTCTGCAAACGGCCATCATCGGGTAAATCAACGCAAGGACTTCAAGTGGCAGAAATTCAATACACACTCCAACAAATAATCAAACAAGTTCAACAAGAAACGTTGCGAGAAGAAATAGTATCGTTAAAAAATAAAAAGGAAATCAGTAAGAAAAGCAAGATAATCAGTTTAAATTCATATTTGGACAATGACATACTACGAGTAGGAGGAAGACTTATAAATTCAATAATATACCAGTTGACCAAAAACATCCAATAATACTACCAAATCAAGATCATTTCACAACTTTAATAATCAGAGATGATCATCACCAAACACTGCATGGAGGTACTCAACAAACATTGGCATATACAAGAAGAAAATATTTGATAATAAATGGAAAAAAGGCAGTACAAACAGAAATCAAGAAATGCGTAGTATGTATCCGACATAACGCAGAAACAGTGAAACAATTAATGGGAAATTTACCAGCTGCACAAGTTACACCGGCACCACCATATCTTCACACTGGAATTGATTACGCCGGACCAATAATTATGAAAATGTCGAAAGGAAGAGGAAATAAAACAACCAAAGGATACATAGCGATTGTTGTCGGATTCGAATAAAACAAAGGGGAATAAGATCAGTCAAGGTGTACAACCTTTTGGAGGAGCTAGGCGAAAATTACATCCTTTGCCCCAGTTTTCTGGTAGCGCAGAAGAATGGCCAGTTTTTGAGGCCAGCTTCCGTGAATCGAATGCAGCGTTCCAATACACAGATCTGGAGAACAACTTTCGTTTGGTAGATGCATTAAAAGGACGAGCAAGGGAAGCTGTGGAAGGTCTTTTAATCTATCCACAAAATGTTGGAGAAGTGATGAAGAAATTGGCGTTTGAATTTGGAAGACCAGAAATTATTGTCAAATGCCAGCTGGAAATGATCAGAAAGCTACCAGTTCTTGACGAAAATAATTTGGACCAAGTAATTCCTTTTGCCAATAAGGTTTCCAACAAGGTAGCATTTCTTCAATGGTGCGGAAGCAGTCATCATTTGGGAAATCCTATGCTTTTGGAGGAGCTTTTGAACAAACTGCCAAATTCTAAGAAATACGAATGGGTTCAACACGCCTATTCTTTAGGAAGGTATGCAACAGTAATCGATTTCAGCCAATGGTTATCTAAAGTTGCCGCATTTACTTCGCTGCTTCCTGTGGATCTGAAGAAGATGATGAAGTCGAAGCCCAGCCATGTTCTTGTGGCAGTTGATGAAAAAGTTGCGAAACCGAAAGAATGTAGTTTATGTCAGAAGGACCATGCGTTAAAGGACTGTGTCGAATTTCAAAAGTTTTCTGCAGATTGCAAATGGGAACACGTCAAAAATTGTAAGCTTTGTTTTGGTTGCTTGGTTGGAGGGCACGGAATGCACAACTGCCGTCGTAAGAAGAAGTGTGGTATTAATAAATGTCACAAATACTACAACAGTCTCCTTCACGTAGACCGACCAGTTGTGGAGTGGACAAATATGAATATAGCAGTTTCGTCCAACTCAGTTCATACCGTATCCAACGATGCTGATTGCACAACCGGTATTGAACATCCAAGCCAAATTATTCACTGTCGCATGAAACGAGAGTGTCTTCTTAAAGTCTTATTGAAAATGGTTTCAGTTTATCTGTACGGCCCGAAAGGAAGAGTCAAGGTGTTTGCTTTCTTTGACGAAGGTTCTACGCTGACAATGTTAAATCGCGTAGTAGCTGATGCAATTGGAATTTGTGGTGAAAAGTCAACTATTCAACTGAAATGGCTAAAAGGTACCACAATGACAGAGAACTCCGAGAAATGTGACGTTGGGATATCTGGTATTGACAAGAATGCTAAGCCCTTTCAAATGAAGAACTTTAGAGTGGTGGACAACTTAGAAGTTCCAATGCAGAGTTTGAGTGCGGATCAACTAAGAAACAGTTGCCATTTGTAGACCAGGAAAATGTTGTTCCGGATATCTTAATTGGTAGGGATAACCTACATGTCTTTCAACCATCACGAACAATCATAGGAAAAGAACATGAACCGTCTGCTGCAAAGACTCCACTGGGATGGGTTGTTTATGGTACTTCAGCTTCGGGAAATGACCATCAAGATCGTTGTTATAGTGTCTTCAAAACGCAAGTTATGGAGCTGGAAAATATTGTTAGAGATTACTTCACCAATGACTGCATGGGAACAGAATCTAAAGAACTAAACAATCCTGTGGATGTTTATGACATGGAGTCAATGGAAGAAGATGGCTGAAAACAGAGAGTTTGCTGTTGGGTATCGAAACGCAATCCAGGCTGTTATTGACAAGGGTTATGCCAAAAAATTGTTGCCGAAAGAAGTGAAAATCGCATCAAAACACACCTGGTACCTGCCTCACTTCGGTGTCGTCAATCCGAATAAGCCTGGCAAGATTAGAGTGGTGTTTGACGCAGCTTCTAAGTTCAACGAAATGTCATTAAACGATGTTTTACTTAAAGGACCCGATCAGTACCAACCTTTACTGGCTATTCCGTTTCGTTTTCGAGAGGGTACATATACAGTGACAACGGGACAAATTTTGTAGGAGCAAACAACATTATCAAAAAAGAAATAAGAAAAATTTTAAACGAGAACGATTTCTAAAACAACCTAGGGTGTCAAGGAACGCAATGGCACTTCATTCCCCCAGGAACGCCTCATTTTGGAGGACTTTGGGAAGCAGCCGTAAAATCAATGAAACATCATTTCATACGAATAGTTTGAGAGAAAAAAATGACATTCGAAGAAATAAGTACATACATTATTATGCCAAATCGAAGCATGTCTAAATTCACGGCCACTTTGTGCAATCAATAACAGTACGGACGATTTAGAAACACTTACCCCAGGTCATTTCTTAATAGGAAGAGAAATCTTATTACCAACGCATCCAGCAAATACAATGGTTAAAGCAGCACACAATTCAAGATGGAAATTACTACAAAAATTGAAAAAAGATATGTGGAAAGCGTGGTCTTCACATTATTTAAGTAAATTACAACAACGGTACAAATGGCAATCAATACAGAAAAATCCAGAAGTAGGAGACGTAGTATTAATAAAAGAAAAAGACATAAAACCAAGTCAATGGCCACTAGCAAGAATTTGTGAAACGCATCCAGATTCTGATGGAATATTACGGGTTGTAACAGTACAGAAAGCGAAAGGTCAAAATAGAAAGAAAAGTTTGCACAACATAATACCATTAATAGAAGAAACAACAAACAACACAATGCATCCAAATTTTAGCCAGGGTCAAAAAACAGAAAAGAAGAAAATAGTGCAAAAAACTTTCCTAACGAAAATAATAATTTCATTGCTAATATTATTATTAAATGTAATAACGACAAGCAAGGCAGAAATTAACATTACAAAAATGGAGTCAGGATTATACATAGAAACATCTAGGAAGTGCAATCATCGAACGGGGAATATTTCAAATGGAAATGAAATACAGCGTTCAAAAACTGAACGAAGACAAAAATTCGGTAGAACAAGTGACACACCAATTTGACCAACTATGTAACACCATAAAAGAAATACATCCAAGTACAATCTGCCACGCAATGAGTCATCATCTACAGGAAGGGCAAAACAGAATGAAGTTGATTGAAGAAGAATTAAGAAATAATCAAAATCAATGATGATGAAGAAGAAGAAGAAGGGGATTTTTAGGTGAGTTTATGACATCAATCTTTGGGGTAAATGATGAGGTTTACCAAGACATCGATGACTTACAAAAGAATCAGCAAGTTAATTAAAACAGCAAATCATCAAACAAAATTTATGCTGTCTGCAATTTCAACATTTAATGACACGGAAAAAAGAATAAACACACAATTAGAACATTGGAGAACAAAAAATTTTTATCAAGCAATAAAAACAATACAAAAATGGTAACGGTACCAAGGTCAAGAAAAACTCGAAATTCAAATTTTAACATCATTCCAAATCGCTAATAATTACATTATAGAAACGTGTAATTATTATGAAAGCCTTCTCCAGATAAAACTTGGGCGGGGCAACTTACATGACCTGATCTCACCAGTTCATGTAAACAAAATCATTGAAGAGGCACAACAGAAGATTTCAGCATCGTTACAAATCATAAAAAGTCCTATCGTTAGTCCTAAATCTCGCTATTCTTTTTTCATTCATCTTCTCTTCACATTCTCTTTCAAACCATTTCTTCCATTTAGGTCTCTCTCTGTATCCTATTTCTTGTTTACTGCTTTCTGTAATACACTCTCTTATTATTTTCCATTGTTCCTCAATTTGAGTTGGTATGTCTTTCGTTTTTCTCTCTAATTCGCTTTTCAGCCTTTCCACATATTTCCTTACATCTGCTCCGTCTTGAATTAGTTTTTCAGTAGCAATTTGCTTTCTTGCTTGCTGCCTTATCTCATACGTTGATGTCTTCTGTTTGATCTCCGCGATCACAAGGTAATGATCCGTATCGGCATTGGCTCCTCTGTAGGTTCTCACGTCTCTAACCGACGAAGCACGCCTTTTTGTAATCAATATATGATCCCTTCCATCTTACTCCCTCCTGGCCAGGTTCAAGTGATTTTATGCTGTTTTTTGTGTTTAAACTTGATGCTCGAGATTATCATGTTCAACGCATGTTCATTTGTGCTTGAATGTATTGTTTCTTTTCCGGCAACAACAGCTATATGATTTTTCTTTCCGATTTTGGCATTGAAATCACCTAGTATGACTATTGTGTCGTGTTTTGGGATTTTTTCGTAAATTGCTTCTAACTCGTTGTAAAACTGTTCTTTATCAATTTCGTTACCTTCTTCAGTTGGGGCGTAACAGTTTACTATGGACAGGTTAGACTGTTTCTTTTCGCTTCTTAAATACGACAGTCTTCCGTTTATTGGTTTACAATGTAATTCTTTATTTAAATTATAAATAAATTAAAAAATTATCTTCTTTCGTTACTATGAATCCTGTGCCTTTACTACCCTGCTTAGTCTCACCTGAATAAAAGAACACGTATTCTTCCGCATTGACTTCGCCATGGCCTTCCCATCTCGTTTCTTGCAGTGCTGCAACATCAACTCAATATTTTATCAGTTTATTTACGATTTCTTTCAATTTTCCAACTTTCAACAGCGTTCTCACATTCCATGTGCCTATTCTCGTTATTTTTTGCTTTGCCCTTTTCCTTTTTGACCCTTCCACATTTGTTTCCTTCCTTTTCCTGTACTTTTGCTTTCTTCAGTTTTCAGTGTTCATTCTTCCTTGTACTTGCCGGTTCATCAACATTTCATTGTTCAATCCGTATGCCTTTAGTTGTTTGGCTACGTGCCAGGGACGTCTAGCCTCTTCTCTATCATTTTTCCTTCGTTCGGATTCCAGACTACGATGTATTCGGGCGTGAACAATTTCAGGTGACCTATCTTCACTTTCTTCCCCTTGTCTCTCTCCATTCTTGCTCTTGTTCTTATTTTCTTCATAATACGTCTCTCCAAAGGTGTCAGGTCGCTGTCGATATAGATTTCGGATCCAATTAACTTGGATTTGCTCTTCAGTATCTGTATTTTATCCTCAAAGCTGCACATCTCGACTACGCATCTTTTATCGCTTATCTTGTACGCATACTTGATTTCTACATCCGTTCCCATCTTTTCGTTGAAAAGGTTTTTCACCGCTATCTTTAATTCCGCTTAGTATTAAATTGTTTTTTATTTTATCTCTTTCGCTGTGCTCTACCTTGTTCTCCAGTTCTCCATTCTTTTTATCTAGCTGTATCATTTGTTCCTTCATCTGAATTATGTTCTGATCGCTCTCTCTTTTCATCAGTTGTAGGTCGTTGTCCGTTTGTTCAACCCCTTTTTTCACCTCTTCTATGTCTTTTTTTAAATTGCCCATTTCACTCTTAACCCTACAATGCATAGTGATGCATATATGCATCACTTGCATTTAGGCTTATATAAATTTTTTTTGAAAACATTTTATATCGCAAATGCATGCTATATATAATATGAACCAGTAGCCTCCTAATGAAAACATGAAAACACAAAAATAATGAAATTACAACCAATTTATTACCATACGAACGTGCGATGTACGAATTTATGAATTTCAGCTATTTTGTGCTATTTTGTAAAATGATAAAACCTGTTATGTATTAAAGGTATCTATATTTTTTACTTCTTTGTTTTTAAAGGCAATCAAAACTGTTTTAAAAATTTTCATAAAAGTTAAATATTACTATTATTTCATGCCCTACAGCATAGGGATGCAAATTTACATCGCCCAATATTTTTAATAAAAAACTGAAAATTTAAAAATATATTTTTTTTTTTATTTTTCCCGTTATGTAATTATTATTTCTTCTTAGTTTTTAAAGTTTATTTTACAAAATAAAATGTCATGCATTGTAGGGTTAATATCTGCAACGCTTGACTTGATGTCATTCACAAAGGTAGCCATCATGTTTGTTAGATGACTTATTTGTTCTTCGAGCCCTTTCGTATCAACTCGTTGTTTACTTCTTTTAGTAAGCCTAGTATCGCTGCACTCCAAATCTGTTCCCTCTTCTTCGCTTTTGTTGACATCTTTTCGCACCGGGAATCGAATTATCTTTTTACTTCGTCTAAAAATATCGTAACTAGCTGTTCTTTTCTTGTTGCCTTCATCCGTTGTTGTGCCATCGCTGTTGCACTTTTCCTCTGATTTGTCCATTTTCCCCCACTCAGTTCTTCTAAGACCCGTGAGTGAATGGTTTTTCTCTCGCGTAAGGCTTATCGGAGATCGTAACCTTTTATTTTGTTATGCTTTATTGGTTGCCTACCTCCCGACAATTATTATTCTTTGTTTATGCGTGTGGCTCTCTTGTTTAACTAATGCCACTCTTATCTTATTTTAACAATTTTTATATCCAATTTGCTACCTTATTTCAATTCACTATTCTGCATCAGTACTTTTCATATATTACCTCACTTCCGGCAATCTGCTGGGCACCTTCTTTTTTATAACTGCTTCCTTAATATCACTTAATATCTTTAACTATATTAACTATATAGGTTTTCGGTATATAATTAATCATTAATTAACTTGAAATCTAATAATCAAGAAATGGCTTCGTGCAACGAATATGCAAGTTATAATGGTTCAGACATAGAACACGAAAGCGATTACGACGATGAGAACAACGTGATCGACGCGGTTTTCCACGAAGACACTGAAGATTGTAAGTATGAAATTTTAGATAACACTGAATTAATGGAATTCATGAACGAAACCATTCCAAGATTGCATAATGTGATTCCGATCTCATCGAACTCCTTACAAGTTCTTCTAAATCATTTCAAATGGGACGAAGAAAACTTGATAAGTACTTTTTACGACGGCGATCAAGAAAAATTGTTTCAAAATGCTAACATCCCCAATCCGTTGAAAGAAGAAAATATTGTTATGCCGGATTGCCAAGAAAGTTGTCTCATATGTTACGAACTCTTTCCAGTTTCTGAGATGAGCGGTTTCTGTTGTGAACATAGATATTGTAACGACTGTTGGAGTAAGTATTTAGAAAAAATTATTTTAGATGAAGGTACAGGGGACAGTATTACCTGCGCTGCATATCTTTGTTCTATTATGGTTGGCGATCATCATGGCTAAAGCCACGATGACGTACTAGGGAATTTTAATTAATGGGGTGGTTACCCGTTGTCTTCCCCATAGCCCACAGATATATTTTGGGCTTTAGATCGCAGCATTTTATTCGACGCAACCAGGATTTGAACAGCGGTTGCCCGCTTCCCAGTTGGCCGGTGTAATTGTTGCTGGTCATTATATTATAATAAAATATAAAACAGCTATTAATAAAATAAAGCCCAAATAATTTAGTAGATGTATAGAAGCCTAAGAACTGTCGCAAAAAGCGAGTTCCACCTTGTTTTCTATAAAATATTAAATTTTGAATAAAAAAAATAGAAGAGAAAAAAGAGAAGTCACGAATTGTGATTTAATTAATATTTTCTCTGATTTAATTGGTAAAGTAAAATAAGTAGGGGGCTTTCATTAATTACTTCAGGGGATTTTTCAGCCTCCCTGGTGAGATGTCGTACGATTTGGTTTGACCTCCTCTCTCATGTGAAATTGTTTATTTTACTTAATTTAAACCAATTCTCTCGCAATTTTACAGTTTATTACGTAAAAAAATTACGTAGTGTTTGCCGAGACCCCCCTGTCCCCCACGTGAGATTCGGCTTGACCCTCTCTTCCCCTAAATGCCTCACGTAATTAATGAACGTTGCCCTAACGATAACACTGGTCTGCAAATAAAATTGTTTTTTCACCCCTAAGGGGGCGTCCATTAATTACGTGAGGTAATTTAGGCGATTGTTAAAGCCCCCCTCCCCCTTGGTGAGATATCGTGAGATTTGGCTCAATCCCGTTCCCTTCTAATCTCACGTGAGATATTTTAAAATGCGCATTATGAGTAAATCAGTTAACCTGTGTTTGATTGTGTTGGATTTATTAAAAAAGCAAAATTTGGTTAATTATTTTTATTTAAGAATAGTTAACACAAAAAAATTACGTGATGTTTGCCGAGACCCCTCTCACTCCTACGTGAAATTTGGTGAGATTCGGCTCGACCCCCTCCCCCCCCCCCTAAAAGCCTCACGTAATTAATGGACGCCCCCTAATATCATTCCTGCTGATTCCTATGTAAATTAATTTCCTGAATCCGAATATGATCTCCGTTTTTACCCATCACTCACCGTTTTTGGGGGAAGCCCCCCATATCTATTTTATTATATTTTTAAACGATTATTTTAGCCTTTACATTACTTCTAGTAAGCTAAAGAGATGAAAAGTTAATCTTTGCAGCAAGAAAGTTGATTTAGGAGAAGATTTGTCCCCTGAAATTGTAAAAAAATCATTAAAAATGATCGAATAAATAACTACTGGGCCCAATGATTCTTTTATATAATCAAGTATTGTATATAAAGGATTTATAGTGAAAAACTCAAGGGGTAAATATCTAGTAAAATTTCTATACATAAGTTTCGGAATTCCAGAGATTTCCAAGAATCCCAAGGATTTACAAAGAATTCCTGGGATTTCCAAGAATTCCAGGGATTTCCAAAGAATTCCAATGATTTCCAAGAATTCCAACGATATCCAATGATTCCCAAAGAATTACTATTTATTAATAGTGATGCCTTTAGGACATAATATGAAAATAAATTAAATTTCTATCATTAGAGATCAATTTTTTAATACATTTTATTTTATCATTTATGGGCTTCTATTCTATGCAGTATAGATGAAAGTGTTATAATTTAGTTCTAAGTCCGTCTATTCGTCCGCATACTAACTCAAATTAATAGGTTTGATTAATTTTTTGAAAAAATAGCCTAATTCATTTGGAATTAAAAGTGCTGTTTTTCATCAAAAAATGCGCTCACACTTTTTAGGACCATGTCGTTTATGTAAATATTTAAAAATATACCAGCAGCTGGTAAGAAGTAGTCGATCAGCTCAATGTGACCACACAATTCGCCGCTGGCGTTTAGCAGCCGGCGAGTATTTGTCAGCGCTGGCGAAGTCGGACATGTTCAACTTTTGATATCTAGCAGCGGCGACTAAAGATCACGTGACCGTTGGCACCAGCCGGCAGCGCAATCTGACCGCTATCACTTCTAATTAGCAGCGAGTAATTCTAATTACATTTTACAGGTAGTTTTTTGTAAAAAAGTTATTAAAATTTTTAAAATAATAAAAAAAAATACGACACTGGCTCCGATAGGCGGGCAATGCTTCAAAGACGTAGTATTAGTTTGTTATAAAACTTATTTACTTTTAATACATAGTACTGCAACTATTTGGAAATATTTTAATATTTAATTTTTTTAAAGCTTTAATTTTTAGGTACACGTTATTTTCATAATGTAGGTACATTTATTTTACAATTTTAATTTTAGTTTTTTTGTGTGTACTAACTTTGGAATCAGCTTATAAAAAATTCTTATAGATTATACAGAAAGTTTTCAAAAGAAATTGGTTTTAACGTTCTTCCCGTATACGCAGTGGCGTATTTACCCAAGGGCC
Source organism: Cantharis flavilabris (assembly GCA_949152465.1). NCBI lineage: Eukaryota > Metazoa > Arthropoda > Insecta > Coleoptera > Cantharidae > Cantharis > Cantharis flavilabris. The sequence continues at coordinate 24,766,118 of OX424437.1, read as the reverse complement.
AAGAGGGCCATGGCCCGGGGCGGAAGGCTTCGAGGGGCGGCAGCACAAGCCGTCTCTCGCGCTCAGCTAGGAGCTCATTTTATAAACGTTACCTCCCTGAGAGAACAAATAAAAATTAATTTTTGTTTTTTTTAATTAATTTATGGGGCGGCAAACCTTTGGGGCCCAGGGCGCCAAATTTTAAAATACGTCACTGGTAGTACGTATTCTTTTATAGCAATAGGCAGTTACGTAAGGCAAAGTGACACTAATTTAAGCTTTTTTTAGTCACGTGGTGTACAAAAATCGTAGATCGCGTGCTTACACCTAGGGCCAGTATTTCAGTTAAGCTGTAGGTTATGAAAGCGTTGGCTTAACTTAAGCGTTTGGTTATCTTCAGTTTGGTACTTCAGTTCCTTTGCTAATTGGTTTAATTAAACTTTTACACTAGAAAGTTAAACTTGTACTGAAAGTTTTATACTTACGTTGGTAATAGTAAATGAAATTTTTATTTATGTTTATGTCATCTATATGTCATATTACATGTGGTAATGTCATGTTTATTTGCGAAAAGACCCCGCAGGAAATTGGGGCAAGTGGTAGTTCTTATCATGTAGATTAAAAGTGTCAATAGGTCAATAGGAAAATTTTCGAAAATTGTCAGTTTCAAATAGCTGAAACTCAAATACTATCCATCTTAGGACTTTGGGCCTATTGACACTTTTGATCTACATGATATGAACTACCAATTGCCCCAATTTCAAGACATTCTACTGAGAGCCATTTTCCTATGATTTCCTGCGGGGTCCTTTGACATAAATATTTAAAAGGAATTTTATCAAGAATCACTTTTCTTCTTATGCCCGGTTTCTTCACTCATAGATATCCTGCGGACAACTTGATCCGTGAGATATCTAGCGGACAAAACAAATTTTGGTTTTCTTCATGTGAGATATCTAGTACTTTTGGGATATCTATCGGACAACTTTAGACCGTGCATGAAGTAGCAGTTATCGAGCGGATAACTATAAATGTCAATGTTAATGTGTCAGTGAATAATTTCTAACCAACAAATATGGATTTATTAATGCTCGATTTTAATGTTTTCTCTGACGATGACGAAGAAGACGAAGTTGTACAAAGACCGCGAAGACCATATATTTTGCGTGATAGGGTTAACCATTTAGAAAGATGGGACGAAACCGATTTTTTTGCAAGGTTTCGTTTAAAAAAAGCTACCTTTATGATACTTTTTAATAAAATAGATGATCGTTTATTGGTATGTTGGAATCGGTAAGTACCTCTTATAAATTATTATATGTCCGAACTGTTCTAATGATGTTTTTTCTGTAATTTACAAAATCAATTTCAGCTCTAGAGCATTATCTCCTAAGGATCAACTCGTATTGACCTTAAGATATTATGCCACCGGAAGTTTTTTACGTGTGTGTGGAGACTTTGTTGGAGTATGCGTAAGTACCGCCTCTCGAGTGATCCAAAAAGTATCAATGATTATTGCTTCGCTTCGTCCTGACACAATTACCATGCCGAGAACTAATGAAGAAATACGTGAGGTACAGCAGGGATTTTATGCTATGCATAGATTTCCACGGGTCATCGGGTGTATAGATTGTACACATATTAAAATTCGCTCTCCAGGTGGGTACTAGAAAATTTTAGTAGTTTTGTGTTGTAGTTTACTTCATATACAGTATTGGCACATTTGCCAACAATCATTATTTACAGGTGGTGATGATGCCGAAGCATTTAGAAATCGTAAAGGATATTTTTCCCTTAACGTACAAGTGGTTTGCGATCATAATATAAAGGCTCGAGATATTGTTGCAAGATGGCCGGGCTCCTCTCATGATTCAACAATACTTGCCCACAGTACTTTGCAAGCCAGGCTGGAAGAACATCGATTTGAGAACGGGTTGTTACTTGGTGATGGTGGTTATGCGGTCAAAGACTACCTTCTTACTCCATTGTCAAATCCTATTGACGAGGATGAAATGCGTTATAATGAAATCCACATACTCACAAGGAACATTATAGAACGGTACTTTGGAGTATGGAAGCGTCGTTTCCCTGTTTTGAGCATTGGAATGAACTTGAAATTAGAATCTGTTCAAGCTGTCATCTTGGCAACGGCAGTTTTACAGAACATGTGCAGAGATCAAAACGAAGATGAACCACCAGAATTAGTAGAAGTACCAAATACTGACAACGAACCCAACGAGGGGAACAACCCCAACATGAGAAGGGATAATGCTGTCAGACGTGAAATCATAGAATTCTTGTCAAGGTATGTATTTATAACGAAGATATTGTTAGTGTTGCTTTACTTTTAGGTGTTATTTTTTAGATTATAAAATACTGTAATGCTACAGAACTAACAGGCACTGGATGTAATGCACTCGAGCAATACTACGGGAGGGGGTTTTAGTGGGTAAGAATCCTACACTACCTTGCAGCATGGGCTCATGGTGTCTTTGGAAGATTTCCCCCTTCCTACGCAAAACAAAAACAAAAAAAAAATGTAAGAATTGTTTTTATTTTGATTAAATAAAATGATTTTTTAATGATGAATTTATTTTAATGGATTATGATTTGAAAGTAAACTAAAAATTATAAAAAAAAAATTAAAATTATTTTTTTCCTGGTAGAAGTCCAAGTTCATCTTCTAATTCTCTATAATAATAAAATGGTATAATATTAATAATAATACCTACTATTGGCATATGAGTCTCAACCTTTGGTAAGAGTATCACCATAATATTCCTAAAAATAACTTGCTGGGCAATTAATAGGTCTGTTTGTTTGCTTGCACTAATTTAATCCAAGCTAGTTAGTGCAAGTAAAAGCGTTTTGTTGATTGGTTCGTTGCTTACTCGTCAAGTTAGTACAAGCAAACAAACAGACCTAATGTTGAGGTGACATTATGCTTAAATAAAAAAAAAAATAAACAGGTTAAAAACTATAAGATACCAATTTCCGCTTTGCTGCAAAGTTTTCAATCCAGCTTTTTTCAACTCGATGTCTAATTTTAAACTTTCAGTTGTTAATCGATTCATTTCTATTTTTTGAATCTTCTCCTCAATTGTTAATCGATTAATTTCTTTTTTTTGAATCGTCTCCTCCTCCAAGAGACCCTTTTGTAGTTTCAGCACCGATCGCTTTAATTCGACCATATCCAAATCTGGATGCTTCTGCACTTTCGGATTAGATTTTTTTATTCTGAATCCATGCCTTTTGACTCCTAAAACCATAAAAAAAAATTTAATTATGCTTTGGTTTCAAAGTATTCTAAATTATATACCTCTTTTGGGAACTGTGGGGTGCTCTGTGAGGTCTTCTGTGGGTGGTGCTGGCTCATCGGTAAATAATAGCTCGTTCTCGACAAGCGCAGGCACCTCTCCGAAATCTGGCATATGACACATTACCTGCTCGTGTAAAGGTATTTCCTACAAATTAAGAACATTTTAATAATTATTCTAAAGTTTTGTATAAACTCAAAACTTACAATCGTTTGCCAACTACATTGTGGTTCTGAAATAATAATAAATTAGTTTTCAAATATCAAGCATAAAATGAATCGATGAGTAGATACATCCTGCCATGTATTTACTTATTACATGAACTGTTGATCCACTATTAATTCAAATACAGTTTCTGATAAAACTATATACTAACCTTCCTGTTGAACCACTGCATTTTCGGCCTCATATAAAGGTGGAAGACCCAGCATCGTCACTTCGGTCAAAGTTAAGATTCGTTCCTCATAATCTTCCAACTTGGGGCAATTTGCTGGGCCTCCACCAGTTTTACTTCTTTCATGTTTTATTAGAGCACATGTCTTCCTCATTTTCTTCTTTATGGTGTCATATTTTGATCTCAGCATTTTGCCAGATCTCGGAAAGCTCCCACATACCGCGTTAAATTCTTCCGCTACCTTTTCCCAAGCATCGCCTTTCTCCCTCCAGGTTGTACCATCCGTACGCTTATTTTCGATTACCCCTTTATATTTGACTATAATGTCAACCAATTGGTTAATTTCAAGTCGGCTAAAATTACGGGTACGTTTATTCTCACTGATTGCTGTAAATAAAAGCGCAATCGTTGTTTATTGTTAGTAAATTATAATAAACTAATAAGCTTACCTTCCATCTTTATAACACTTCTTTATAATATTATTACACTAAACTATAAATTATACAAAAAAAACTGAACTAAACTATTACTAACACACTTATTATATAAAAGAAACACAAAAATTAAATCGAAATGAACAAAAACTATTATAAAACAAGAAAAATATTAGAATCACAATTTAAATCCAATACGTAGTAACACTTAGGTTATAAATGAACTGACATAAAACAACCACGTGATACTATCATACACGAACAAAGCAATGCTGCCAAATGTATCTCATAGATATCTATAGGATATTTGTCGGCTACTTTTACTACAGTGAAGAAAACCAATTTTGTTTTGACTATGAGATAAACTTATCCGCAAGATCAAGTTGTCGGCAGGTTTTCTATTATGAAGAAACCGGGCATTAGAAGAAGTCATCTGATGAAATTTCTTGTAAATTCATTCTTCTAGCAATATTAAATAAAACAACAGTTGATACAATAATAAAATTATTGTCTTAACAGTTTCGATATTAACTTTTATGCCATTTGATAAAATAGGAAATCGCCATTTTATAACTTCAAAACATCTTTCAATAGAATGTCTTGTCTAATTTGTGATTAATCAAATAATTGTTCGGCATGAGTTACATGATTTCGCAGCTTTTAAAATCACCTCTTTCAAACCTGGCTTTCAAGTTTGAGTTTTTGAAAATTATGGAATCCTGAGCGGAGCCATCAGGCTACCTACAAACTATATCTCTAATTCGCGAAATTATTGGCTTTTGTCAAAGATGGCCATACTACGCGGTTGAGGAGTAAATGGTCTCCTGATATTTTGGGTAGATTTTGTTATTTTGAGCTTTTATTTTTGAAGGTTTTATTTGAGAATAAACTGATTTATGCTTTTGAGTAAGTCAATTTTTGATTTGTACTTGATTTGAAATATTTTGATGAAAGTTGGATTACCTGGATTGTTAATATTTTGGAATTGGATTCGAAGATATAAAAATAATTAATTTGGATGCTAAAAATATTAATTATAATTATTGGTCCGAATTGTGAAAAATTTAATATTTAGAATAGTATATAGGTATTTAATTGAAGAATTAAAGCTATCATTGAATGTGTTTGATATCGCTGCATGATTTATCAATTAAATTTACTGATTTAAAATTTGGATTTGGAAAAATTCATAGTTAATAAATATCATTCTACGACAGTATTTCTTTCTTCTCATTTTATTATATGTTTTTTACCATGTTTTTTACTCCTCGCGTCATGTACCAAACAATATACATCCTGGTTGTTTAGGTAATATTTACTACCTACTATATTTTTCCATATTCAATTTTTATTTTAGTCCCGAAGATGGAGCGAATAAAGTCCTCCGAAACGTCGACCTGACAACTTTATGAGTTTGATTGCGTTCCATATATCCCGATATCTTTTTAAATTACATATGTAACTATGTTCACTAATTCCATAAAATCTTCATCGTCGGTTAAACTCGGCAGCTCCATTTTACTAATTTTAGAAAATAATTCGATATTACCTACTACTATAACAAACCTAATAACAAACCGCAATTTGACAACAAAAAATAAGGTTAAAGTGTAAAAGTTTAGATAACTGATGCTTAAACGGTCGATTTTGTTCGATTCCGTAATCTTTCAGTTAAGCTTTCGCTTAACGTTAAACGGTAACTGAAATGCTCAAAAAATGCAAAGCTTTCGTTTAAACTTGGGATTAGCTTAAGCTAAAGCTTAACTGTACACTGAAATACTAGCTCATAAAGTTAATTTTTATACGGCTTTAATAAAAATTAATGTTTAGATTCCGTTGTCTGTTCAACGTCCAGCTATGATGTAATTTGCGATAATTTTCTATAAAAGCAAGTTACATTTTTCCAATGATTTCCAAGAATTCCAGAGATTTCTAAGAATTCCAGGGATTTCCAAAGATTTCCAATAATTTCCAAAGAATTCCAGGGATTTCCAAAAAATTCCATTGATTTCCAAGAATTCCAGGGATTTCCAAGGAATTCCAGTAATTTCCAAGGAATTCCAGGGATTTCCAAGGGAATTCCAAACAAGTGTACACAAAATTTTCGGGATATTTACCCCTTGGTAAAACTTGTTTTTACAGGTTCATTTTTTCTTATTATAGTCCAGAATGCAGTTAGAAGAACACTGTTATATGCTTTCTTCAGATCTATGAACACTAAATGTGTTTTTAAGTTTCGTGGAGAGCGTTTCTGTACAGGCTGTCGAATTTTTATACAAGATGAAATATCAGTTAGCCGTACATTACGAAATTAACATGTAAGAAATTATTTATGCAAATTCCTGATCCCTAATTATTTTAGAGAAAATAAGAAAAACACAAAACTAATGCAGAAATATAAACTACGAATAATAAGAGCATTACGATTTCCAGAAAATTTCTTTACCAAAGTATCGATCGTGTAAAAAGTTTTAGTATTTATGTAATAAAATGCGAATTTTATGTTTTTAAACATTTATTGGTGGGATGATAATAATTACATTACCGATACAAAGGATCAGTCTTGATAATGCAGACCAATATCAGATTTGACACCAAATGATGCATTTTCTACTAGATCAATATCCTCCTGATTGGTATCTCTTGTTGTAGATTTTTCCAGATTGATATCTGTTGATGAATTACCACCAAGAACGAAATTTGTTTCTAGGATGACATCTAGATTGACAGTGTCGTCGTGATAATCTTCCAAAAGTAACTCATTTAGATTCTCTAGTTCTTCAAGATCTTCCATACTATAAATAGCTGAATTGACGAAAGACCTCATTTTTGGTGTTGATGTGTATTGTGCAGGTAATACGACATTTTCAGTTCTCGGTTCAGTTCTCGAATCAGTTCCTACAAAGATTGCAAGTTGTCTGGTTATTTCAAATTTTTTCTTGTGCAAGCGTTGCACTTCCTAAAATACATATTTTTAAAAATTTTCCAAAATTGAAAGAAAGTTAACTTACACAAATGTGGTCTATTTGAAGCTGAAGAAAAAGTTTTACTTTCTTGATTGCCTGCACAGTACCAATAATATAAAGAGGAAGATTTTTCCCCTTCTTCTTTTCTTCTAATGCATCTTTAGTATCTTCAATGAAGATCTCTACCTAAAATTAAAATATTAATTTCATTGTAAAATACTTTCCATTACTACGTAAATGGGAAAGTAAAAATTGACAGAAATAAACTTACAGCTCCAGATGCTTCAAGAAATTTATACATGTTTGCAGATTCTTTTCCGACCAGTTGGATCATATGTTCTTCGAGTACAGGATAAGGCTCAATTTTGATTTCCAACAATGCACGAGCTTCTTTCACTGCCTCTTCAGTCTTAAAACCATTAATATATGACAAAAACCCAATAAATACTTATTATGCAGTTCTAATTACCTCTCCATGAATTATGAATTTGTTCGAATTTTTTATTAATTGTATGAAACTAACTCCTTTAATATTTTTTGCTGCACGGAGATGTACCTTTTCTTTTCCTATAGCCCATCCTACATAAGATTTTGGAACTGTAAATTGCGAAGTGAACCTGAAATATAGCTTTTATAAATCAACACAACATGCGAGTACTTAAATTAGAAATTTGCATATTTTTATTGATATAATTAAATAGTTTACCTTCCAAGTTGAGCTATCTCTAATTTACGGTTTATTTTTTCTGCTCGTTTTAATACTCGTTGTTTTGTAGCTAAAGCTTTTAAATGGTCCTTTTCAAGAACTTTAGCACAAGAGATGTCGGTTATATTTTGAGAAATAATAACAAGCTCCCCGTGATCTGCATCGAAATTAACTAATGCAGACTTCATAAAATCCTTCATTGATCTATGAACGTTATCGCATTTAGCACTAAAATAAAAATTACAGTTTTCATTTAAATACTACATGCAAGTTATGTAAACTTACTATTCACGAAGATTTTGTGGAATGATTATTTTGTGAACATGTAACATGCTCATGGATATTGGGGGATTCGTGTTCGGTTTGCGTAAATTGCAGATATAGCCGAAATCCGAGCTATTTTGTACATCTAAATATTCAAACTGGCAAAATTCGGATTTTAGCATCTACAAAATTAAAATTATATGACGCACCCAAATAAATGTCAAAAATATATTTCGTTCAAATAATGAATTACTAATTGCGAAAAAATTTAATGCATTTTGTTATTTTCTCAATTAATTAAGTGTTTGTTTATTTCATGTACTCAAAAACTTTGGTTTAAATTTTTTCAATTGGCAATTACTTTATTCTTTAGATATTTTGCAGCAAAATTTATGTTTGGTTTACGTAATTCACAGTTTAAAATATTTAGTGCAGCTTACCTGTATGCAGCATTTGAACCATCCTTGATGGAATCCTTGGTGTTTATTGATTAAAACTTCTGCAATCATTTTTTCTTGCAAGTCAGACCGTTCAGTGCTTTCTACTGGAGGAAAACGTACGGAGGAAAAGTTATATTTATCCTCAGGCATCCAACTACATTAAGAAAATAGATTAACTTAGAGTCATTGTCAATGCTTGGTTACATCTCCGATAAAGTTAATCAATAATTCACCATTATGTAAGTTTTATTGATTGGCTAGTTAATCCCCGATTAACTCAACGAAAATTAACCAAGGAAAACAAAGGAAAGATAACTTGTTTTATTCGGTTGGTTAGTTTTCCATTCACTCGGCTCGGCAAGAACAGTTAAACTTTCCATAACAATAAAACAATATAGGTACTAGAACCCTAAACTTGGCATGCACTAATTTTTCGGCATAAAATTCTTTCTGTCGGAGATTATATCTTTCGGAGTGTTTCCATCCTACCTGATAAATGGAATTTTTGAAACTATGTATCTTGTGCGATACATTGCCAAGTTTAGGGTTAAGCACATATGGGTGATTCTAGTCTTACTGTGATTTTATTAATGTCCTGCACTACTTGCTTTTTTATTGTATTTTTGTATCAATACGATCCACATCATCATATTTCATTACTTCTTTTATATAATATAACTTGCAGTCCAGAGAAAACTTCAAGCTCAAATGTCAGTACCGTGTCATGTCTATTCTCAGAATTTACCTATCAATTCATTACTTTTTTGTCCCAATAAATAATTCAATCTAATTTACAAATAAATCTTAATGTATACCTAAATCAAACTAAAAAAAATTAACAATTTTTTTTTAAATATACTTATTTAACATTTAATTCTAGCTTAGTAACTTTTGTCCTTAGATTTAATGAATTTTTAAATTTGAATTTAAAAAATAATGAAACATTTCGTTAGCCATATTGAAAGTATTAATTATCACAATTAAAGAGCGATAATCGCTCTTTACCTTATATTATATATAAACTTATATTGCACATACGAATTATTTATCTATTTAAACTGTGATTGGAGCGATTGCTCGCGAACGCCTGTTGGCATGGTTTGATTTTTGTGTAGTGACGTATATTTAACTGTCCGCATGAAATTAAATACCAGTAGCCGTTTTAGTGCACACAATTAAGTGATAATAACAAGTATGCGATACTGATGACGACTAATAAGTCAGAAACACATGTGTGAGGTGTGATGACTTGGAAGTCGAAGAAGCAGTACATGTGTCTATCGCTCTTTACCTTAATTGTGTTAATTAATTTTAAACTTATATTGCACATACGAATTGTTTATCTATTTAATTTTATTAATACAATTATTTTTAATTGTTATTATATTTTTTCATTGCATGTGGCCCCAATACTACGTACAAGTAAATTACTTGAAAATATTGAGAAAATAAGTGACAAAAAATGTTTAATTATTTAATTGAAAAAAGTTTTAATCAAAAAAGTAACAGTTAGACCAGAATCACCAATATTCCATTGGTTAGTTAAATTTAACCTATTATTAATCCGGGCATTAGTCTTTTAATATGAGAAATAATATGATCATAATCTTACTTGTAAGGAAAACGAATTAGCGCTTCGTCGTTGATAATGTCCATGAGGAAAGCCTATAAAATTAAATTTGTATTTTAATCTAGAGCAGTCAAGTCGAGAAATTAAATGTGTTTCTGGTTAAAGTGGCAAATACCAATGTTAATTGGCCATAAGAACTTACCCCGATTATAAACAGAGTACAAATAACGTATCGTGCTATAATTTGGACAATATGCAATTTGAACATTTGTCGATGAAACAGAACAATTAGGGGGAAAAAGCATTTGTAGTTAATGAACAAATAAATAAATAAAAGAGGTCTGCGTTATGATGCAGTTTTTTATCTATTGTAGTAAAAATAGTAAAAGTATCCTGCTGTATTTGTGTTCCATGATTAAATAGCATCTGTAAAAGAGATTCAATTTTGAAAATCTTTAATTAATTTTATCAGTAACAAATTTAATCGATGTTCTTCTATCGCCTATGTTACTAATGTTATTTGTAGGTTACAAAATGTTTCATAGATGGCACGCACATAGATGTTTAGTTTATAGAAATTTATAAAAACCGTCTTTTGAAAATGCTGTACAAAATTTAAGAAACTGGAGGAAAGTAGTATTGTTTTATCTACATCTACAACCTTAGTTATTATTATCAGTGTTTATTTTGAATGCATAGAATTTATATTATATTATAAACATTATTAAGAAGTAATCAGAATTTGATTATATTAGCCCAATACTAGTTCATGATAAACATTATTGCCCTACTAATATTAACAAAAATTACTTTGAAACAGATAGTTTATATACGTTGTACGTGTATGAGCTTATTGTTTAAAGTACAACTTGTGTATAATAATAAAATAGTTCATAAGGCCTGGGAAAACAGAAGAAAACGTTCAAGAAGTTCAACATACAAAGTATGAAAAAGTATTGTCATCGTGGAGAAAAAAATTGAGATTTTGATGAACTTACCCATTTTGGGGAAGGCAAAAGGAAACTACCCCATTAATTAAATTCCCTAGTACATCATCTTGGCTTGTGGTCAAATTTTGTCGGCGCTCTACCACGAAAAGTAGTAGGAATTTCTTAACAAAATTTCGTATTTTGTACATAAATATTGATACTTAGAGCTGATTAGATTTTGGTTAAAATCGTTACACGGAAAAGCAAAAAAAATAATTATTTTGAAAAAAAACACGGTATTTAAATAATAGAAATTCAAAAAAAAAGAAAAGGAAGCAAAGAACACAAAAATTCAAACGAAAGAAAAATTTATGTGTGGTAGAAAAATGAAAGACACAAAAATAATGTAGAAATATAAACTACAAATGATAAGAGCATTGGATTTCATTTAGCTATTGCTTAAAATTCAAAAAATGCTCTTGAAATTGTTAAAATTGTCATTTATCAGACTGGCCAGATAAGTTTTCAATGTAATCATTATTGAATTTATAACATGGTCAGTCTGATATACGAAAATTTTAACGAATTTCAAAAGAAACAACTCTAGATGAAATCTAATGCTCTTATCATTCGTAGTTATATTTTTTGTGGAATAAAATTGTTACTTTAAATTTAAAAATTATCATTTTAAAACAATGAAGAGGGCCCGCTGTAACCCACTTACACCAGGGGCGGGATTTGACTTGCCACGTCTCTGATATATAATATATTTATTTAGTTTTTTAGTATAATTATTTATTAGTACAAATATTCACTAAACATAAATATTTTATATCGTTCGGATAGATTTTAGGTGTTAGTTACATTCGAAGTTTCGGGGGTCAAACTATATTATGTTTTTTTTTTAATTTGACAATATGACTAGAGGCTACGACAAAACTTATCACATACCAATAAAATGTAATGTGTTTATTACCTTGGGTTGTTTACTGATAAGTATTGTATATATTATAATAAATAACAAATAACTAGCCGCCGCCGTCGGTAGATTTTGTATTCTATTATCTACCATAAAAATTTTAACATCTCTACATCGCTCCGTTCTTTTTTATTAAAATTTTTAATTAAAATCTTAATCAAAGTATGTAAATTTTAAACCCGTGCAATAATATCAATTATTGCAAGTTTTCAAACTTAAAATGTTTAAAATAAACATCTGAAGATTAACATTATCGCACCTGCACCGATTGTGAATGTGAGCCATTTTATTCAAAACTACTTTCTAAATATGTAAGCGGCAAAAAAAGTACAAACTAATATAGACGTTTGTAAATTTTGCCGCTCGCAATATATAGTGATCAATCGACATCGGAGTCCTCTACCACTAGCGCTTAAAACTAATTCATACTTTTTGCCACCTTAAGGTTTACATACAATATAAGTACATTATACTTGAATGAAAAATAAATAATTTAAAAAATCTAGTGATATAAATAAAAAGATATAAAGTTTTTCTGAATTGAAAGTAACTTGCTCGGAGTTTAATTTTCAATTTTTAATAAAATAAATAATATTATTTAAATAAATAAAAAGTAAGTAAGTAAAAAGTATTCGTCAGCACTTAGCGAGCACTTGAGATTAAATTTAAAAATAGTAAACAACTCTAAAATGGAGGGGGCAATTTGATTCTCCTCTTCTTAAAAATATTATCTCCGGTTTTTGCACAAGCCCTTGCAAGAAACGCCAATAAATTTTTGCAAATTAAAAATTATATTTTTATTCAATGTTTTAAACTTATTAAAACAAATAAATAAACGGTGTGTGGTTATCTCAATGCTCAAAAAGCATCTTCGTGATGCTCCCGATTTGAACGTTGAATGTTTACTCTATAATAACTCAAACAGTAACTTTGAAAAACCCCGTTGTAAATTTTGCAATCCAAAAATTTTTTCGCTGGAAATTTCATCCCCCTACCTTGTAAATTTATAAATTGTGTGATGTCGCTTTGAAATCCGTTACCAAACCGAAGATTTCAGAACAACGTCAATGTAAGTAGGTCGAAAATTTAATAAGCAAATAGTTCCGAAAGTAATTTTTTAAATTTTGAAAATGAAGGGAACGAAATTTCCAACAAAAAATTTTTCACAATTTTTAGTCTGTTTGGGGACCCCGTGAAGATGGAATATTTTTCAATGGTTTCCATGCATTATTTTCTATCATTTTTATTGCTACTTAAAAATGTAAACATTTCAAGTAATCGCTGTTGCTATGCAAAATATGAGATAATGGTTTAGCACCTCTATCTTGAAATTTCGAATGAAGACATAATAAATAATAGACTAAAAGAAATAATGTTATCACAGGAATTTATTATGATACCTCCACACCGAATATCATAGTTTCAACATTTATATAAGTAGGTAACATAAATTATCAACACGTCAACAACAAAACAACATAATCAAAAATTCCTGTTATGATAATTTGACTTCCATTAAAAATTTTTCTACATATTTTAAAAATCAAGAATGCAACCGTCCGTCGTTTGTAAATTATTAATTTCCGAAATAAAGGAGCTAGAATCAATAATAATGCACGTAAACCAAGCAACATTTTTTTGTTTAAACATTTTGATACGATCCAAAAATTTCCATGTACTACTACTAAATGATGCATCAAAATCTCGCTTTTCGATTCACAAATTAATAAAAAGTAAATAATTAAAACTTACTGGAAAATAACCGTCATTATCTAATTTCACTTCCACGGGTATGCCATCCGCTGCACGATCATATCCTTTGATGGCAGCCATCTTATCTCCAATGAAACCTTCAAAATAAAACACCATTATTAATATTTAAAAAATATAGAGAAATTAATTAATTATTAGCAATAAATTTGTTAATTATGTTGAACAAATTTAATAATTCCAATGTCCCAATGAGGGAACAGGGAAGTTTTTTAGCTTTCTATATCTAGACGCCGTGGTACGTCATATTTTGCCGTTCAAGTTTTATTGCAATTTGTAATTAAAGGAATTAAAAATTAACACAAAGGAACTTTAAATACACTCACAAAATATGTAGAATACTTACAATTCAGTTAATCAGTAAATTTGATATTATTTTCAAAGCGCAAAGCACGATCACTAACAAGCTGCCGCTTTTGACCAAGGTCTACGCGATTGTGGAAAAGTTTGTCATTGTGGCGTGCCGGAATCGGAAGCTTGTATTTGCCACCGCGGCGTTTTATTCAATTTAAATTTATAACTTTTTAATTCTTTTGCTGTTATATTCACATCTTAGAAATTAATGAAACAAATATGATGTTAAAGTAAAAAAATCAAACTTTAACATATCAAAACGACCGTATTATAATAAATATAAAGGTAAAACTATAAAAATAGCTATAAGTGGAATAACTTTTTTATTTGAAATGAATATTTTGAATATTAGATGCAATACCATTTATTCTTTTCTGTTTTATAGTGATCCTAGCTGGAATGCCCGTCCACGGAAGGGCAGCTTGACGGTGGATTAATTAATTAAGGTTGCCGTCACGCCTATGCTAAATAAATGAATAACATGGTGTCATTGTATTTGCTTAGGAAGAAAAAGTACGAACTTTTAGAAACCAATTTTGGAACCATTTAAAAGCTAAAAGTTGGCTCTCGGACCCTAGCTAGTTTTTATTACGATCAGAACACCGTAAATATTCAAAATTTTGCTGTTAAATTTACAATTTTTCGAACAGCAAAAGTAGCCATTTAATAATTTTTATAAACATTACTTTAATAAATAGAAGTATAAGAAGTAGCTGACATCCAGCACAAATGTTCCATCTAACTTGAAAAAAAAATTGGTAGCATTATATGCATTTTTGTAGAAACGTAAGCAAATACAAATTGATAGTACAATATTTCTTGTTATGGCGAATCAACTTGAAATATTTGATAGAAATCTGCCGTATTAAAAGAAAAAAAATTAAATTTTATTGAATAATAGTTTGTCTATTTTCTCAGCAATGGCGCTGTGGGTTAAACGCTACCGGCGAGGTTTAAAACTTTGCTAAGTGCATAATAATAGAATGATGAAATACCTATGTTGAGAGTAATTCTTATCAGTACTAGTAGGTAATATAAGGAACATAATATACGTGTGGGTAGACGGTCAGCATTTAGTCGGTATGTTATCAAAGGTCAACCGTATACTATTTTTATAATAATAAATACGCTATTACATAGGCCATACTAAATAATATAAAAGAGAAAATAAATTTAAATCTTCTCTGAACTTGACGGCATTACTGAACTATTTTGATGTGAAAAAGCTCAATAGGCAATACATAAATATAAGCAATGTAAATTAAACTTTTTGAAGACATTTTTTGTCATACATAAAAAATTCGCTTTTACAGCAATACTATTTAAACATTTTTTTGTAGAAAGTTTTATTGCTTTTATCATTATTTATGTACATTTTTCAATTCCATGGCACCGTTTTTGAGTTACAGTGATTTAGAAAAGACTCTGTAAAATGCAAAAAATATTTTCGTTTGTATCTCAGAAACGGCACAACAAACGAGAAAATTTAAAAAACATTTTTTCTTATAAATGTTATTCCCTAAATTTTTGTTCATATACATTTTTCAATTTTGTCGCACTGTTTTCGAGATATAAATGACGATATTTTTTTGTGTTTCTCTTGTTTAAGTCTCGTTTAAGTTGCTGTCAGTTAAAAATGGGGCGACAAAATTGAAAAATGTATATTTACAAAATAGAAGACAATGAAATTTTTAACAAAAAACGTTTAAAAAGTTTTGCTGTAAAAGCGATTTTTACGTCAAAAAACCATTTCAAAGTGTGCAATTTGTATTGTTAACATAGGAGAGTTCAAATATTTTCATTAATCACTGTATGTAGGTATATTTCACCCAAAAATTTGAAAGAAAAAAATTATATAACATAAACAATTTTGTAGACAGTAAACTTATCAAACAATTTGTTGAAAATTTCATTGCCTTCGTATTGGTTTATAGTACAGTAGAATCCGCTTAATGTGATCACTTTGGGACCAGAACATTTCGATAACATTAACCGACTGATAACAATAAGAGAAATTTAGAAAAAAACAAATTTTAGAAAGGAAAAATAAGAGAATCTTAATTTACAGTGATTTTATTACATAGTTAATTATTATACATTATGTACATAATTATTACACATTAGTTGTACATTACATTACTTTACATTCATAAAAGAAAATAGTCCAACGTTGATTGCTTGTTACAAGTGAGAAATTTGTTAATAAAATTTTCATAATTAGCAAATTGAGAGATTGAGAGATTTTCAATTGCGCGGTGCATTTCTTTGTCCCATTTTTGGCCGTTTATCGTATACTTTTCGATAATTTCTACCTTCTGTTTCACCGAGAGATCGTTTCGTTTCTTCGTCGGCATCGTAAGAAAAGCAAGAATAAACTAAACTTAAATTAAAATGCATAAAGCAAAGTGCGCATTTGCAAAATGAAAATAGATACGCGGCATGAAACGGGAAACCTCATTTTGTATAGTATAGAAATTTAAACGAGTGACGTTTTTTGTCTAGATATAAAATTTCAATGACAAATCAGAAAAAGATACTTAGAAAAAGAGATTATTGTGTTGGAAATGCCTTGAAAATTTCTTGAAAGTGATAATAGTAAACGGCTTTTTGATCACATTATCCGGTGGTTTTTGTATATAAACTGATTAAAGCGGCCGGTTCCCAGTCAAAATGATCACAATTACCGACTGATAACATTAGCCGAGATCACATTAAGCGGATTCTACTGTATATATTTTTTTATTCCGTCGCACCGTTTTTAAATTACAGTGATTTAAAAAAGACTTTGTAAAATCAGTGGCGGTGCAAGAGTAGCTAGGGCCCGTAAGCAAATATAAAAAACGGGCCCCTAAAAAAAATAATGTATTAATTTTGAATTGCATATGTTATTTAAAAATCTCCTTTTTGGGATTTACTACCCTTTATGGTCCCAAGTCCCTAAGCTTTGCTTATACAGGGTGGTCAACTAAGGAATTCCGATTTAAAAGAGAAATAAAACAAAAACTATCAAGTCAATTTTAATTTTTTTTTACAAATAATGTTCAGCTCTTTGGAAATTCATTTCTTAAAAATTACGCTGTCCAAATGTCCACCGTTTTTCTGCTGGCACTCTTTGAGTCGAACCCCAAAATGGGGGAGTTTCCTTAGAAATAATTTTTTGAAATAATATATAAACATGAAACTAATAAAAATGCCGCATGTTGATGTAATTGGTTGGTCTTAAAACTCAGCGTACAATTTAAAAAAAATTTTTGAATTTCAAAAAAATATTTAATCTGCCCGCCATAGCTAACCAATAAGCTAATATAAAACATGGCCGTCCGATGTTGTCAGTTCTTAATTGGGTTATTATTGACAGCTATCATATGTTAATTAAAATTCTTTATTTTCTCATTTAATGCTATTGATTATTTCGTCACATCAATGCTGATCAATGTTTTAACTGACAAAATTGGTGCACTCTTTTTAAGAACTCTATAAGCTGGATGGTAGCTTCTGGTAAGCTTCTGGCGAAAAGCCATATAAGTGTGGCATTTAAAATCTCTTAAAGTGTGGATGCAAAGCTCTTGTAATAGTATTATTGATGTTTTAAATGGTTTATATAATATCTTTATGTAAAATATACAAAGAATTATCATGTTTGTAAATAAATAATGAAACATTGTCGACATGTGAATCTGACCGAAGCACAACCGATCAACAAATTATAACACAACAGAATAACCAAATGTAACAAACTTCAAATATTACGTTAAGAATGAATGTTAAACCAATTCACTAACAAAATCTGTTCTATTTTTGAAAAACTCTACAAACGGGGTTAATTTGATGAATATCGCCAGAAGGCAAAAAGCCGTTTAAGTGTGGCATTTAAAATATCTTAAACTGTGGATGCAAAGCTCTTTTAAGTTGTCGAGATCTTTGTAAAACTAAAGTATTTGTTTTCATTAAATAAAAATTGTGAATCTAAGTAATCCATAATCACTCATATAAAATAAAAAAGTAACCACGAAATACACGGCGGCCATTACTTGTCATCAGGTAGGCATCTACATTTAAACATTTTAATAGAAGAAAGTACGGCAACATAGTAACAGTTGTCTAAAATCCTATAGGTTTATCCATTCCCACCCAAACAAGGGTTATGACGTCATAACCCTAACAATTTCAAATTTCATTAATTTTTTTCTGATACTTAACGCACTCAAAAAAATCTGAAAAAAAAACTGATGGCTCCGTTTGATCTCTACTTTCAAATAAAAAAATAAAAAAAAAGTAGGAAACTCCTCCATTTAGAAAAACACGTCGCAAAGTTTCTGCACCGATGGCTTGAATTTCCTGGCGGATATTTTCCTTCAACGCAATTAGAGTGCGGGGATTGTTGCGGTAGACTACACTTTTGAGGTATCCCCATAAGTAAAAGTCGCAAGGTGTCAAGTCCGGGCTTCTGGGGGGCCATGGAAGGTCTCCACGCCGAGAAAAATAAATTTTTCAGGAAAAAGCGCCTGAATAACAGGTAAAGACCGATTTGAAGTGTGACAAGTGGCCCCGTCTTGCTGAAACCAAGTGTCCCGATTGTATCCATCAAAGTCTTGAAGGGCTGGTTCAAAAAAATTGTTCAACATGTCCACATAACGTGCAGAATCCACTGTTACTGCTCGGCCGCGTCCGTCTTCGAAAAAGTACGGGCCAATAATGCCTTGTGCGTGTATTGCACACCAAACTGTGACCTTCAGACTATGCAATTGAGTTTCATGTTTCTGTTGGGGGTTTTCTGAAGACCAATACCGGCAATTCTGTTTGTTTACATAGCCGTTCAGATGAAAATGGGCTTCATCAGAGAAAAAATGTTGTCGTACGCTTGAAATCGGTTCACCATTTCATTGGCGTAATCAAGGCGTTGTTGATGGTCCCCTGGCTTTAATTCCTGCACTAATTAGATCTTGTAGGGGTGCATGTGTAAATCTTTATGAAGAATGTTTATCAATGACGATCTCTTCACATTTAGAGCGGCCGCGCGCCGGCGTGTCGAGAGGCCCGGTTGGTTGCGAACAGATGCTCTCACTCGCTCTACGTTTGCATCGTTTCTCACAGACCGTCGACGGTTTATCACTCGCTGGGGCAATGTCGAACCAGTTTCTTCGAATGTTCTGACCCATTTCCGAATGAGTTGAGCACTCGGACATTGGTTAAGATTGTGCAAAGCATAATGTGCACGAAAACGACGACGCACAATAATGCAAGAATTTTGATTTTGGTAATAAGCGCGCACACAGAACGAACGCTCCTCACCCGTCCAGCGAACCATGGCGACTGAATTTCCATGAGCCCCTCCTTCGTTTTAGACCAACTCCACTTCTCTATTCCTATTCAAAACAATTTTAGAGCGCTTGTAAATCAAAATTCCTTAGTTGACCACCCTGTACATTCGCTTATTGATACACTGTTAAAAATGTATGGAAAACTACAATGATTTTTATGTTAAAATTAACGTTGAAAATCTATGTAAATAAATAATTACGGTAACGTTCGTGTAAAATTAAAAAATTTGTGTAAAAATAATAGACCAATGTAAATTTACTGGTTTAGATAATGTAAAATTAATTTCTGTTCTGTAAATTTACAAAAATTTTGTGAAATCACAATGATATAACTAGTATTTTTACAGTTCCCATATGAGTACACACCTATACCTCAGAAGCATAACGCTGTATGTCAAAAATTATGATTTTACAAAACAAGCTCAATTGTCTTAAAAAACGATTATTTTCATTATCAAATTAATGAAACTGTTAGCCAAGGTTTTTTTCTACTAAATCTCATAAGGATGATAATGTATGTACCTAGGTACTTATTTTCTAAGACAAATTGAGCTTGTTCTGTAAGCATGATTTTCCACATACAGATATTACTTGGGTATGTAAAATTACATCCTTATGTATATTTACATAGATTATCATAGGTCACAATGTTGCAAATGAGTTTCTATGTAAATTTACATAAATTTTTTTTACTCCTACCTAAAATCCAAAATCCAGAAGAGTGCACTGGGGTTATTTACCCCCCAGACCCCCCGGATTACACCAATTGCTTTGTGACTTAAATAAAATGTTTAAAGGTTTAGAATCGGAAAAAATTGGTTTCCCTGCTAAGTCCAAAAGTAATTTTAATTTTGCTCGTCAGGGAGTAAAAGTCTAAACATATTATTTAAGTCACAAAATAATTGGTGTAATTCGGGGGGTTTGGGGGGTATGGAATACCCTCCAGTGCACTCCTCTGAATTTTGAATTTTAGGTAGAAGGGCAGGGAGATATCCCTACGCCAAAATTAGGTAGGCCTCCAAAAAGAGAATGAATTAATTTTGAATTTCGGATTTTATTTAAAAATCTCTGTTTTAGGATTTACTACCCTTTATGGTCCCGGGCCCCTAAGCATTGTTTACACTCGCTTATTGATATCACCGCTACTGTGTAAAATACAAACAAATTTTTCGTCTGTATCTCAGGAACGGTGCGACAAAATTTAGAGAATGACATTTTTTTATAAAAAAAGTTGTTTATTAATTTTTCTCTTTCGTTGTACCGTTTCTGAGATACATAATACATACGAAAATATATTTTGCATTTTACAGAGTCTTTTTTAAATTACTGTAACTCGAAAACGGTGCAACGAAATAAAAAAGTGTACTATATAAACAAAAACGAAGGCAATGAAATTTGCAACAAAAAATGTTTAATGAGTATTGCTGTATTTTATATGATAAAAAAGACTTGAAAACCTGCAATTTACATTGTTAGCATAGGGGTGTCAGGATTTTATTATGAGCCACTGTAATTATTTGCTATATTGGATTTTTTCTGTTTTTGTTCTACTACTATTGAAGGAGGATCTCTTCATTTTAAATTCTTTTCACTCCTATTTAAAATTATTTGGGGAGCTTACATTCTTTATAAAATTTAATTAATTTTGGTAACATTATCTAACCCAGTGGTTTTCAAAGTGGAGGGCTTGCGCCCCATGGGGGGGCGCAGAGACCTGCAAAGGGAGGCGCGGGCCACTTGTGTAGTTGAAATAAAATTTTCATTTTATTTTTACACGGTTGGAACTCAATACTTTCCCTCAACTCCCTTTCCTTGTTTTGAAAAACTGAAAAGTTTCGTTTTGTGGAAAAGTATTTTTTTTAAGGGAGGCGCTGATAATTTTTTCTGGTAGAAGGGAGGCGTGACATAAATAAGTTTGGGAACCACTGATCTAACCAAATATTCAAATTCAGAATTTGAAAGAAATAATCGTGAGATCTTATTTATAGCCCCTCTGTAATAATAACTCTGCTTGTATTTTTTTAGCTGATTACGCATAGTACGTCCTTTCAAGGTAGTAATCACTGCTATACGCTTTGATAAGAAATATGTATGTTTCTTTTTCAATTATAAATTATTTACCTATATAAAATTTTTATAATAAACATAATTTCTGTTTAAAAATATTTGATAAAATGGGTTCTCATTTATTAATTAATTTAATTCAATTCCCTAAAATTGATTTTTAGAGATTGAATATTAAATAATTTGTTATAAAATATACGTTATATAGCAAATTGTTTATAAATACGGCAGCACTCAAAAAATTATTATTTGCGAGTTTGTGAATCGGTAAAAAATGCATATCTTAGATGCATAATATTTAATATAGTATCAAAGTCGAGTTGTATCTAAATAGCATAATAATTGAGGATTAATAGTTTCGCCTCTACTCACTACGTATTGCTACTTTACAAAGGAATTTTTACGAACATCTACCGCCCACGGTCGTGACGGCCCCCTTAAGCGGTATTAATTATAAAATTGAATTAATTTATGTACGAAACTGTAGTTTGTTGAAAAAATGCTCCCTATGTTTATTATCTTATTTAATTTCTTTGTTCGCTTCTTTTTATTGTGTAAAATTTCTTTTTTTAATTCTTCTCCTCGTTTTTCTTCTCATTAATCATGTCTTCATCGTCATCTTATATCTTTCACTGACGATATATCTTCACTAATTGCTGTTACTACCTCTCTCTTTGGTTTTCCATTTCTCCTCTTTGTTTTCTCATTAATCATGTCTTTCTTCTTCGGCTTTTTCTAACCAGAAATATGACACGCTGCAACAGCAGCAGGTGCAGCAGCAGCGTCGTTGCATTTTATATATTAGGATATGATTACTAAATTTTAATTGTTTTGTTTTATAACATAATTATTCATTATTTTCTTTTTCAAATATTTTTAGTCCTAACCTTAGTTTAATATACTTCTCGGTGTAACAATTTTTTGTTAATTGTTGCGCGATCCCTAGACGACGATTTTTAGTACGCCTATGCTAGGTAAGACATGCGCGAGGGATCGTAGAGGGCGCGTACTTGAGCTGCGTTTCGGATTCTAAAAGCGCACTCGAGGAGTGAAGACGTGTTCTAGTTTCGTGGGCTGAAGATTTATTCAGATAGGGCCGAATATTTGTAAAGAGTAAGCCTGAGAAGAAATCGTTTAGCGAAGTTTGATTTACGAAACCGTAAAACCTCGTAATTAGTTAATAACGGAAACCTTAATTGTGGGATTTGTACCGTGGCGCTGAAAACTCAAACTGTCACCAATGTGGCCGTATGTACATCTTTCTGATTTTTTATTTACCATCAACGACTACTGGAAGGAGTCAGTTTTGTTATACGATCAAGTGTTTAGTAGTGAAATTCTTGTTTGTGCGACGCAACGAATTCTGCAAGCAGAAGTCATCGAGTCAATAGCTCTTGTGGGTTGTGGTTGCAGTACACTACTGGTAAACAAGCTTTTGTCGAATTACCAATTTGTAAACGAACCAGGCCTTGGTAAGTGTTTTTTTGATTTACCTAGTTTTTTACTGCAATTGTGGAAACGTGTAGTTTTACATCGGCTGGCGACGTGGATGTTTCCCTATTTGTGGCGAACGATTTATTTTGTATTAAAATTGGAAATTGTTGTATCAAATTTAATCTTCATTATACGGTTAATTGTTGATAGAGTTTTATTGTATGCAAAGGAAGCAAATTCTTATTTCCAGAACCGTCGATCCTGCCTCCGCATTAAAGAGTTGGTTTTCCATCTTGGGTCTACCACAATTATTAAATACTGGGGGAGATCTATCCCAGGTGTGGTGAGCAAGGTATTTTTTCAAAATACCGAAATTGCTACATCGGTTTAAAAAAAAAATCGACCAATATCTTAGTGTTTTTTTTTACCAAAAAATGACACTCAGTAGCAAAAACAGGAGCAGCAGCAGCGTGCTGGTATTTTATACAGGGTTGGCCGTTTGAAAACGAAACAGACGGGATTGTGGCCAACAGAATTTTTTTATAAGAAATGCAAAAACACGTAAATTTTATCATCGAGGGGGACAACTTTTGCGACTAATGTCACTCCCGTATTGTTTCATCTCTTCGCGCTGTGATGACAACCTCTGAAATGTTAATAGGGATGATATGGCAAGTGACACCTCATTTGAAAAGTCTTGCTTCCTTGAATTCATTGTAATAATTTTTTTGAAGTTTTATCAATTTATTCCACAAAAAAATTAAAGCTGGAAAAATGCGAAATAAAGACATTTAGGAATAAAAAAGTGAAAAACGCGTGGACAGGTTGATTTTAATTTCATGGGGGCTACATTTACTGCTATTAAAAAACATTGATAGTTCAACCCTTAAGGTAAAGAGCAAACCACCCTTGGAATTTTGAATGAAAAGATGGGTCTGATAAAAAAATCAGTTTAATTAAATTAGATGTTCAACAATTACATAATTTTTAAAAGACTTAAAAAAAATTTTTTTTAAGGAGCCTGTTTACAATATTGTATCTATATAGTGGTTCTGGCGAGCGAAACTCTTAATGATGTTAATTTCCTCTTCAAAAGCTGTCTTACTCAGAGAAAATCTTAAGGCTCTATTTATGAAATAATGAAAAGCTGCCAATTTATGTTCAATTTTGGAAAATAAACTTTTTATTTGTTTCTATAATATGTATATTCACTCCAAAAACTGGGAAAATGAGTTTTAATATTTATGATCTTTTGATACTTAATTTTACCTATACAGTTTTTCGAGCTCCACCATGGGGATCTCAGTTATTATAAGAGATACAAAGTCGGTTAAATTTGAGAAAGGTTGCGTATTTTTTTGCTGAACAATTATTTGAAAAAAAATTTAATGTCATTTTTAGTTTTTGAATTATTGGAAAAAACGTAAAGGCCTTAGAAGTATAAGCATATAGTGATTCGGCACCTGAAAGATATTTAAACGATATTCAAAGGATATTTTGGTGCTAATAAAATAATTAGATCCTGAAAGTTTCAGATCGCTAACTCAATTGGTTTTCGAGAAAAAGCAAAATATAAAAAATGAAAAACAATTTTTTTCTCCGGAATGGCTGAATCGATTGATTTAAAAATTTAATGTTTTGGGAGCTCGTATGGGCTCTTAAGAAAAAATTAACACTTATTTGGCTTCATAAGATCATTGAAAAAAATGGTTTTTTCTTTAATTTAATTTTTTTTACCGTGGTACAATTTTTGTAAAATTATGAAACTATTCTTTTTTCAAGCCTCATATATTACCCTTTAACTTCATGAATTTTTCAGATTTTTAAAATGCGTACGCTACAGTACGAAAAAATAAAAACCATTTTTTTGGATCAAATAATGCATTTATTTAAATGTTTTGGGCATTAATTTAATTGAAATTTACTTGAATCTACTTGAAATTTTTTACTTTGGGTTTATTTTCTAGTTTATACGCTTTACTATTAAAAAGCGTTGTAATTGTGAATTTTTTCAAAATATTTAGAAATCAACATATATGGTTGATTTGTGCTTTCTGATTTCAACCTGGCAGTGCCAGTTTAAGAAAAGCTCCGTTCAAATTACTTTTAAAAGGGCTATTACGACATTTTTGTGGGTTATTGGTAAGTCATCTTTGTAAATTTTTAATAGTTTTTTCATTATTTATAGATTCTCATTAGTTTAGTTGGAATATTTTTCTTATTTTTTCAATTTTTCATTACAATATACGACTGATGATCGGAAATCACCGTGAAATAGGGACCTTTTAATTTGACTATTTATTAGTTATACTTAATTTTGAATGCCTCTCACTCCTAAACCAAAAAATATACGTTGTAATTTATTAACAACAAATATGACCTTGACCCAATCCGCTACGCAACATAATTTTTATAAAAATCCAAATTTTACCCTGAATTAATTGTTGGTATTTATTTTGACATTATGAAGTTTACCCCATTATGTTCTCCTTTGCAGTTATATTTCAAGGTTAGTTATCTACACATCTACAGGGTGTTAGGAATTTACTCTTCGTTTAATGTTTACTTCAGGCTTTATTCTTTCAAACAGAATTTGATCTAAAAATAAAGATTTGACATAACCCAAATATACTTACTAGGGTTGCCCATATTTGACGGACCCATCTGGCAACGCCATAACTTTTGACAGAGATGTCAGATCGCTTAATGACATACCGCGTTTGAAGCGTCAGTCCAAGCAGATTTTTACCATGGAACAATACACGCCACGCGAGCGCTCTGAAATAGTTGAAATTTACATTCAACAGAACAAGTCAATTGTGAAAACTCAACGTGCTTTTAAAAAATTAAAAAATGTGAAAAGTGCGCCTTCTAAGAACACCATTAAGCGTTTATACGAAAAATTTTCGACTGGTGAGGCTCTTTCTAATCCGAAGAGGCCAAATAAAAGTCGACCAAGGCGATCGGCCGAGAATATCGCTGCCGTACGAGCCAGTGTTGAGAGGTCCCCAAGAACATCCCAAAAACGCCGTTCTCAGCAGTTGGGCATGGCTCGGTCCACTTTACAACGGATTATTCGCGTTGATTTGCATTTGTTCCCGTACAAAATTCAATTGACGCAAAGATTGTTGCCTGCGGACAAGCCTCGTCGATTGGAATGGGCCCAAAGAGTCATTGAAATGGCCGAAGATGACGAGCAATTTTGGAACAAAATTATCATGTCCGATGAAGCCCATTTCACATTGAATGGGACCGTAAATAAGCAAAATTGCCGTATTTACGCCACTGAAAATCCTCAGAAGATTCAAGAAGTGCCTCTTCATGACGAAAAAGTCACAGTTTGGTGCGGCGTTAGTGCGAAAACGGTCATTGGGCCGTTTTTCTTCCAAAATGAAAATGGCCATGCTGTTACCATCAACCAGGAGCGTTATCGCGACATGATGACCAATTTTGTGATGCCAATTATTCGTCGAAAGCGTATGAGGCAGTTCTGGTTTCAACAAGACGGCGCTCCACCGCACACAAGTCGCATAAAAATCGATTTTCTGAAGAAATTGTTTCCGGGCCGTTTGATGTCGAAAAGTGGTGATTTGGACTGGCCACCGCGTTCGCCCGATTTGACGCCGCCTGACTTCTTCTTGTGGGGATATTTGAAGTCAAAGGTTTACGTTAACAAGCCAAGGACCGTAGAAGAGCTCAAGGACAACATTCGTGAAGAAATAGCCGCTATTCCGGCCGAAATGTTGGCGAAAACGATGGAAAATGCTGCAAAAAGGGCACAATACGCCATCAACGCCAGAGGCGGCCATTTGAGAGATATCACATTCAAAAATTGATGTAAACAAATCTATTTACTTGGAACAAATTAAATGATTAAGATTGCCAACCGCCAAATTTTTATTTTTTTCTTTGATTTTTTAAAAAAAAACATGGGTCCGTCGAATATGGGCAACCCGTTTCCTCTTTCGGAACGACTATATGTTTGTTTCAGTAGCTTTTACCAAATTGTACTTACAACGGGAGAAAGAACTTGTTACTAGATGGAGTTGCGGTAGGTAATATTACAACGTGGTGGTCGATTGGGAGTTTTCCGTATCATCGATGATGAGATGTTACAAACATTTTACCAAAAATCTGAAGCCCCATTCCGGATAAGAAATTTAACGGACTATAACTTTTGTCTAGTAAAATTTTTTGAAAAACTAATGTCTTTGCTTGTTTGTTTGAAGGAAATCAACTCTCCCGGAATGAAATTTTGAATGGTCGCGTTAAGATTATAGACATCTTTGTTTCTTTGAAGTTTTGCACTACGTTGGGAAAAACACTTCAAGTAAGCTCTTCCTTGGATTCGGCCACCTGGCAGAAATCAGTGGGCAATGTGATGAATCGAGATGAATCGAGACGGTCGAGATGTCAATTGTGATTTTCCCATTTTACCAATTGTAACAAATTTTTGCATTTTTTTTATTGCTGAGTACGCCCCCGCCTGTTGTGTTTCTCCTAAGGATAATAATTGAGACGGACAGCTGCTTTAAATTTCCCTCATTTTTGCTTAAAAATTCAAATTTCCCGGATTGGATTAATATTGGACAAATATTTTTTGTGGGTAAAAAAAATCGACCAACCAGAGTGCTATTTTACCAAAAAATTACACGTTGTAGCAGGAGCAGCAGAAGCGTGCTGAGATTTTATGTATTAGGATTATTTACATCTGACGCGCATGAATGGATTAACGAGATTCTGAAAAATCTTTAATCTGCCCCCCCCCTCCAATTAGATTTTCTAAATACGCCACTGGTTCCTATAAATTAAATTATACCATTGTAAATTATTTAAAAATAATATTCGGCAATTCGGAAACAATTACGGGATTTCCAGTAAGCTCAAAACCACAGATCGAACATCGTCAAAATTAGGTGTCTCCCTACGAAGTTTCAAAACAAAAAGTAAAAGAACTTCCTCAAATTCGACGAGCACACGAAAACACTCTCACATTCACGAAAGTTTACATCAAAGTCCCGGAAATCGTGCTTACATGTTTTCAAAACGCAAACTCCAATGGGGGAATGGGGGCCCTTGCCTAAAGTCTGATTAGAGGGGGTCTAATCAGACTTTAGGCAAGGGCGTACTCAGCAATAAAAAAAATTCAAAAATTTGCTACAATTGGTAAAATGGGAAAATCACAATTGACATCTCGTCGGGATTCATCACATTGTCAGGTGGAAGCTATCGGTGTTTTTTTTCTTTGATTTTGCTTTCTCTTTCTTCGTCGCAACTAACAATTGTTAGAGAGTTCTTACGGACACCACCTTCTAAATTTTGCGAATACTACCGGAATTCTGGAAGCAACAGAATCGACCGTCCCACCAAGTAAGTAACTTTGTTTTGCCGTGCGCATCCCGAAATTTCGTTAATTACTTTTTTTATTTTTTCTAGCCGAAACGGAAGCACAGACGAAACCTCGTTTTGGTCAAGTGGACAAGGAGGGAATTAAAGAGTTGGGGGCACAGAGGGGCCGAAAAAGTCGCCAACAAGCTTTCAAGTTTTTCTCGAAGAAAAAAATTACTTCATCACAGCGAAATCGACAAAAGCAGAATTGGCCGAAATCTTCACCGACTACGCAGTATACATGCGTAGGCAAGACAGTGAGGATTACAAAGAGGGGACGTTGTAGTCCTACTTCAACTCCACGGCTAATCAGTTAAAGCTTCTAATGTACAATGGTATGTAACACTTTTTCTTTTTTTTTGTACGAGTTTTCATCTGTGTTTTTGTTTTGTTACAGAATTCAACATCGTAAAAGATTCATTAAAAAAGAAAACAATTACAAAAAGATCCGAGTAAGCGATCCAAAAGGGCAGCTCCGCTAACGACGGCGGAGCTAGAATCAATCTTCAACTTGTATGATATTACACCCCCGATGCCGATGAATTGAACAGAAAACTATTTTTAATCGCAGCGCAAGAGTTGGCCTGGCGAGGGTACCATTTGCAAGTTCTCTTATAAGGGGCTGAAAAAAAGCAATGCGGGATTTATAAACCGACCGGAATGTGCCCCCGATAGAATGTTTCTCCAGCTCTATTCCCGCTGGAGCAGAAATATCACAATGATGCCGTGGTACTCCCACACGCCCATAAGGAGAAACACTATGGGAGGAACGGCCCCAATCGGTGCAGCCGTTTCAGCGAAGGTCTAGTTCGCCGCAGTCGTTTTGGTACGAGTCCGGTTTGGCGCAGGCCCGATTCGGCGCGAGTTCCGTTCGGCGAAAGTACAGTTCGGCGCGAGTACAGATCGGCGCGAGTACAGTTTCCCGCGAGTGCAGTTCGGCACGAGTCCAGTTTGACTCGAGTCCAGTTTGGCACGAGTTCAGTTCGGGACGAGTCCAATTCGGCGCGAGTCTTTTTTATTCTATCTTTTTTAATTCGTTTTTCTATTTTACTTTTAACACCTGCCTTTTAATTATAGTAAATTTTTTACTATATATGTTAGGTTTAGTAGTAGGGGATACGGTCCTGACTATGAACAAACCAATGGAGAGAGACGTTACCCAAGTAAGTTGGCAATAGACGAATTCAGTCTGAATTAGGAATGACACATCCCACTATATGGCAATTCATTAATGAGTTAAAAAAAATTCAAACACGGCAAGATGTAGCTTATGAGAGACTTTTTGCTGGAAATCCTCCACCATTAAAACTAAAAAAATACAGAGACGCAGGCATAAGAATCGCAACACTGATGAAGGATTTTGATAACCGCGATATCATCGATTTTTTACGCGGATTAGCGCATAATTTTGGTATGTGCGAATAATTTGTTATTTATTAGTTTTTCAAGATTATTGTTTTGTTTATTTATTTCTTTAATAAAATTTATTTTTTTAATTAATTTTTTAATCAAATTAGAACAAGATTAAAAATATAGTAACTGTACCCGCGCCGATGTGGACTCACGCCAAATAGTACTTGCGCCGAACGGGACTCGCGCCAAGTTGTACTTGCACCGAACTGTACTTACGCCGAACCCGTTTTGCGTCGAAACGGCTGCGGCGAAACGGTTGCGTCGAAACGGCTACGTCGAAACGACTGCGCCGAATAGTACCCGACCCCTATGGGAATATGGCTCAAGACGGCGGCCGGGTTCCACGGCAAAAAATTCACTAATCATAGTGCGAGATCTTCGTTGGCGACGGCAAACGTTCCATTGGATTAATTGATGGACTATACAGGTACCTATTTTATTTTTTTTAAATTGTTTTTTCGTTACTCATTCCCCTTTTTTTGCAGGCCATAAGGACGCCAAGGCGGCAAAATTGTATGTAAAACTGCAACCCGACAAACACAAAAAAGTTATAGACGCCATCCGCCCGCATCTACAAATAGCTGAGAAAGGCGTCGCTGAACCGTTTGGCATCCAACGTAACGTCCGCCCGCCGCCACCGTCTTTACCGCTACCGTCAAGCAAGAGAAATCAAGAAAGCGTCACCGGTCCGTCGGTGTGCAGGCCCGTCGGATCCACAAATCGAAAAAAGTGACGTTCGAAAAACCGTCGGTCGCGGTAACCCGACCTTCCGAGGATTCACCCGTCATCCAAGATCCGACTACGAGAGAAGAAAGCGAACGAACGGAACCTGCACGTTTAGCATTCGTTTACGTTCAGTTTAGCCTTAGCTAGTTTTTGAAGTTATTATTAGTTATTAGTTTTGCTCGTTCGTTTTTGTATTATTATTTGTTTATTTTTTTATAATTATAAGTTTTGTTCAGATTGTGAAGCCAATGTTTTGGAGATATTCACCCAGTGATGGTTTCGCAGAACGCTATCCGTACGATATCGATTTATATCAAGAGGTGAACGCATTTTGTAATTGTGTAAACTTTTCTGTGAAACCACATATAGCTATATCGGGTTGATTACGCTTTTCGCAAGAAAAGCTATTCGCGACTTTTGTTACCATTATTCTTTTTTTGGGTTACATCAAATTGAAATTTGGCGTTATTTTTTTTGTTATTCATTAAAATCACGTTATCCAATTCAAGTGTATATTCTTGTACCACTTTCATTTTTCCTTTTTTTTTGAGTTTTAGTACGCTACCGTTCGTGGTTCAGGTAGTAGCACGCTTTAGGAGGTTGATTTTTAACCACGTGGCGCCTAGGGCAAAACATTCAACCCTCCCAATTATTATTGTCATCAGTTTCAAAACTCATCAACCACCTTTATTTTTATTTTAGTAGCTAGCCAGGGCATTGCCAATTTTACCCTGAGATTGGGATTATCACCATCAATCCCTTTGCTCAATTTTGAGCGTGGCAATCTTTCCGGTTTTCGGTGATTTCCTTTCACTACCCCTTCAATTTCAACTAAGAGGAAAGCCAACTGGAAATCGTCATAATAAACAACACTAAAGGGAAATTTGAAGAAATTTTTTTTCAATTTTCTGAAATTTCCAGGACGTTCTTAAGATTTTCCAAGATTTCTTAAAATACTTAAAATTTTCTACATTTTTTCGAAATTCTTATTTCCCAGAATTTCTTAAACCCCGAAATTTTCTAAAATGTCTTTGAATTTTTAAAGATTCCTTATTTCCTAGAATTTTCTGACATTTCCTTTGATTTTCTACGTTCTCAAGATTTTCGATTTTCTTGAATTTCTTAATATTTCCTACGATTTTTTATATTTCTTCGGATTTCCTATTTACTAAAATGTTCTAAAATTTCCTCAGATTATCTTGAATTTAATAATTCAATTTATAATTCAAATTTAAAAATTTCAATAATTTTTTGAAATTTTCAAAGAATCTAAAACTCCTTGAGATTTTTTGGAAATTCTTCAAATATCTGCAGATTTCTCTTCACTAATAAACCAGTGCTTTTTTATCATTTCTCCGTAGTTTGTTGCTGGAAAACCGAAGAGAAATCATGATACACAAAAGTGAAGGAAAATCTTATGAAACTAGGAAATTTTAAGAATAATCGAGATAAGTTCTATTTTTTAGCTTGTTCAATTTTCTGAGATTTCCTTGGATTTCCTAAGTTTTTCTAGATTTCCTAAAATAATAGAATTTTCTAAGTTATTAAGTTTGCCCGCCGAGGGCGTTTGGAAAGGGGAAAGGCTGACAGGGCTATATCAAAATAATATATTATTTCCGATAAATGAAAATTTTAAAAGTTAGATGAAATCCAATGCTCTTATCATTCGTAGCTGGTATTTCTGCACAAAAACATACCCCAAGTCGTAATATTGAATAAGTGTGCAAAGTTTGGTTGAAATCGGTCAAAGGGTGTAAGAGTGCATAAGCGACGAATAAACAAACAAACAAACTTTTATTTTTATATAATAAATTTTATTTTACAATTATAAATACAAAAAAGTAGCTATGGTACATACATCAAAGTACTCGCTTCTGTAAAACTGTGATGAATGTATTCTTTCTCAATGAGAGTTTCTATACATTTTTTGATCATATCGATATCTGGTTTGAATTGTAAAACAGAATCCTGTAAAATTTGAGAAATCAAATCGACTTTTTTCATAGTTTTTCGCGATTTCATGATTCTTACAATTGTCGCTTGCAAAACAAGTATTCTCGCCTTATCGATATTCTCGTCTATAGACTTTTGCTGTTTCTTCTGCGTTTCCGGTTTACGCGGAACATCAATCTGGATGAAACGCTTTCTATTATTGTACTGTTGGTTTAAACAAATCATGGAATTTCGGGTCAAATTATCGGCATTTTTACAAGTTAAAAGTTTGATTTTGAGAAATATTGTAATGATTTCCAAAATGAAATCGATTTTTATGTCGGTTTGTTCTTGTATTTCACCTAAAGTCCATGAGGTGGAATTATTAAACAATAAAAGAACAGATATTTGCATGGTACTGGCTTGAATGGTGTAACAGTTTTTATAGTTCTTCGTGATAATTTCACCATTGGATAGGTCGTACAACCAACACAGCCGTTTCTTAGCATTAATTGCAGAGTGAAATTTTGAAAACTGGTCAATACATTTTTTTAGTTCTAATGGCAATGTATAGAGAGGTGTACTTTTGAAAGGCCACAAACCAATTTGCAGAACTTTAACTTTAAAATCAACTTCGAGTGGTTCTCGATGAGCTTTTGCGAAATTCCGGTTTAGAGCTATCGATAATTTAATGTCTCTAATCATCCTCTCGAAGTTTTTCGTATATTGGTCACCGGTGACTGATTTCATCTGAATTACCATTTTGTTTTCTAAATCCACATCTCGATCTGAAATGTCGTTCACCAACCGTTTTGCAATTAACTGCATATGATATTCTTGAAACGCATCTTTGTCTTCGTGAAACGTAAATACGATTAACACTTCACTTAGTGTCTGCATCAATTCTTTGATCTGGCTGTCACAATTTCCATATTTCAGGATTGGATTATACAACCATACCCCGGACTTGGGTGTTTCGCAAACGTTATTTTGAACTAACCACTTTTTCCTCATCAACGCATCGTAATATTTGCATACTAATTGAGAAGATTTATGAGCCGTATTTGGGGGCAACGTTGCAAAGTTTTCATTTACAAATTGCTTAGTTGCTTTTTGTAAAGCGGCCATTAAATATTCATTACTAGAAAATTCGTACTTTACCATGTTTAAGTACTTCTTGTAAATCGCCAAAATTGCATCAGTATAGATCTTACCATCCGTTTTAACAACTTCACCACAACTTTCAATGGAAGCCAAACCTTCACCGAGAACATGTTCTTCAAACGCCTTGGCAAATTCACTTAAATCCTTTATGTGCATTGATAAAATCGAATACATACGGTTGATATAGTCATTTTTGTCCAGGGTTAAAAATTCTTTGAATTCGAGATTAAGCAGTTCCCAATGTCTTTCAATAAGGGAACCGTTCAGGGTTTCCATCAAAAGTTCTTCAGTTGACCAATGAAAATAATCGTTCACTTTCTGTTTTTCTGCTCGAAATATATTTTCTACTTCTTCTAAATATTCCATAACACTGTGGTTTTGTAAAAACGTCGAACTGTAAGTATCGTAGAACGTTACGGTTTCTTCCAAAAGAACTTTTTCAAAATGATTCTTGTATATACACAGAGAATTATTATTACCATTCACGCATATCCCTAGAGCCAAGTAACAATGAACAAGATCGGAGATTAAAGTGGAATCGATCGTTTCACCTTGCCTGTGAAGATTTAGTAATTTCATAGCGGTTTTCACAATTTTATGATTATATTGTTTAAAAAGTGTTTCTTTCCAGCTGATCACGGCTAATACAGCAAATTCATATATTCTTTCGGAGCTTTCTTTGCGATTATGTCCTCGGCCAGCATAATTTCTATTAAGGAATTCAAATGCCCAGTTTAGACTTAGCCGCTTACTTGCGTATTTGTTCCATTCGGTAACATTGAATCTTAATAGTTCTTCGTCCGCTAGATACGCGCTTTTTTTAACCAGAGATTTGCAAAACAACGTAAAAAATTCCTTCAACTTCAAATAAAGCTGCCAGCTTCTTGTACCTGCGTTGAACGGTTTCTGATGTGAAGGATTTAAACCAATATAATATAATATATTATTTAGAAATGATATAAATTGTTTTCCCAACTTGAAATAAACGGGCCACTCGTTTCTGATTTCCACAGTTAACACTTTTTCAATTTTAATATCATCATGACGTACACTGCAGTAACGCTCAACGTTTATATATATGTACAGCAGTTTCTTCTTTTCTACATTATTAGACGTTTCGAATATTTCCTTCAAAACCGGAAGTACGTTATTCCAGGCTTCTTCTAAAGTTAATAACTTAATTTTTCGAGATAATTCCATATTCGAGGTTTTCACGATTTCTAAAAATATTAACGTTGAATGTACTTCAATAATTTAATAATAAATCCAGTGTCCTATTTTATTTATATAGTAAATTATAGTTGAGAATTATTAGTTGGTAATGCTTTAGATATGAAAACCGGTCAAAAGATAATCTAGGAAAGAAAAAAAGAAAAGGAAAAATTATTAACAATATAAGTTATATTATTATGAGTGTTGTAAATGAGCGTCGCTTCGTTTTGCGATGGCCAATGAAAATTATGATTATATTTTGAACTTAACACAAAAGAAAACTATAGATCTCAAGAAATTCTTAATAAATTTTGACTCCGTTGGCCTAATTTATAATAAAGTACACAGCGTAATAAAAATGTTTAGCAGTAGGTATATATTTTTTTTAATTTTTAAAAAAACATTCCTGAAGCGGCTCCAACTCAAAAATTACAGATCTAGAAAGACGGGATCTGCAAGTCGCTTCACTCATTAAAAGCATCCGTATGATAGCCGGAACTCAAAAATTCTCAGACCATTCCCTATTTATTTTCAGGAAGTAATTAAAAATCCATTACCCCCCCCCCCCCACTTTCTTAAAAATATGTTTATTAGCAAAAATGCATTCAGCGCCATCAAATTATTTCAAATGGGGAAATTCAAATTTAGGACATTTAAATTAGGTGGAAATCCCATAAAATCACACACATATTGACTTTTTTAATTTTTTCAAATATTAAGAAATGGAGAGCTACCAGGGGGACCAAAATAATAATTTTTATTTCGTCGCCACCCTATGGTATTGTCTGGATCCGTCACTGTATCCATAAACCACGTGCCTTGGTCAAGGGGGGTGGGGTTAGATAGAAAGCTATTGCAGCAATTATTTTTATTTATTTTAAATTTTTTTTGAATTTCAAACAAGTGTAAAAATTTTTTTAAAACTTTATAGGCTAGTTGGACAGCTATGGTGCCGCCGCATAGGCGGTGATTTTTTGCATAAATTAGGTGAAAACCTGGCCATAATTGACCAGAAGAGGGCGCGGCGTACGCTTTTTTGGGATATCCAACTAGCGTAGGGTTGCCATCCGGGACATTACACCGGGACATGTCCCCTTTTGGGACCTCTTTTCCCGGTTGATCTACAAAATGTCCCTGTATCGAAGTTTTTTATTTTTTCATTAATTTTTAATTTATATAATAATAAAATTCTCGGCCAAACCTTGATAATATAAAATTAATTATTGAGCTTAGTGGACTAAAATCAAATTCAGTTTTTACGAAGTCAACGTTTCGACGACTTTATGTCTTCATCTTCAATGTTTTTATTTATTGTAACGTTGCTTCTCTTCTAGTCTTGAAGATGAAGACATGAAGTCTTCGAAACGTCGACTTCGTAAAAACTGAGTTTGATTTTAGTCCACTAAGCTCAATAATTAATTTTATATTCTTAATTTATAAATTAACTTGAAGTGCAAGTGCGATAGGGGCAAAAAAATTGCAAATTTTTTTCAAGTTAAGTGATAAATGAAGTAAATTTAGGATTGTGGGAGCTTTTTTTTTTAGTTTTTCATTTTTTTAGCAAACTGTCCCGGTCAGCACTCCCTTAATTATGGCAACCCTAAACTAGCGTATAACAGGTTATAACGTATTAGCGTATAACCGGTTATACGCTAGTTAGACAGCTATGGTGCGCCGTCTAGTCGGCAATTTTGTGCATAAATTAGGTGAGAATCTGGCTATAATTGACCAGAAGATAAAGCGGCGCGCCGCTTTTTTTGGATATCTAATTGGCGTATAAGGGGTTCTAAAAAGGGCGAATTGCAGCAACCTGGTTTATGGATGACCCCATATGACACTGTTTCACTTTCATTTGTTTTCTTTATATTGCCAGAGCCAGTAGCGTATTTAGAAAATGCTTTTTGGGGGGGGGGGCAGATTAAAGATTTTTTCAGAATCTCGTTAATGCATTCATGCGCGTCAGTTGTAACTAATCCTAATACATAAAATCCCAGCACGCTTCTGCTACAACGTATCATTTTTTGGAGAAAAAAAGCACTCTGGTTGGTCGATTTTTTTACCAACCAAAAAATATATTAAACTAACAAGGAGGGGACTCGTCCTGCGGATCAAAGATTTTAAAGCCCTATTGGGGGAGAAAAGTCCTTTGTAATAACAAACTCAAGGTCAAAAGCGGTAGGACCCACCTCTCGAAAATAAAAAAAATAAAATAAAATAAAAAAATAATTGCTAAAATTGGCTAATTTAATAATAATATTTTATGTTCTCTATTAAAATTCTGCAAAAAAACACCAAAAGTGGGCCAAATATGTACTTAC
The DNA here is from genome assembly GCA_949152465.1 of Cantharis flavilabris. NCBI lineage: Eukaryota > Metazoa > Arthropoda > Insecta > Coleoptera > Cantharidae > Cantharis > Cantharis flavilabris. The sequence goes on along the minus strand of OX424437.1, from coordinate 24,729,044 downwards.
AAAGATATTTGTTTGCTCAAATTGCACCGAATGTTTAAAATATGCATTTTAACAAGCAGTTTTCGGATTCGTTTTTACCTAAGTAATTTGTCTAGATTTCAAAACAAATCTATTGGCATATCAATATTAAAGAACATGCAAAAGCATAAAATCCGAGTTCTAATTACGACATTTTCTGGTTGGTTTTCCACTTAGTTCCACTTAGTTAAAATCGAAAGGGAAATTTGGGGTACAAGTGAAAAACCGGAAAAATGTTAAGAAATCTCAAGAAAACCAAGAAAATCTTAAGAAATGGAAATATCAAGACAATCTTTGAAAATTTAAAGAAATGTAGATAATTCTAAAATATTTTAAGAAATCTAGAAAAGTCAAGAAAATATCAGAAAATTGAAAAAATAAAAAAAAGCTATAAATATGTATTCTTAAGAATTTCTAATTTCCTTGAATTTCCTATTTCTTAAGACTTTCTCAAATTTTCTTTCGGCTATAAAAAAGATTAGATTCAGGAGAAATTCATGGATGAGGCTGGGGAGGGTAAATACATATTTTTTATATTTTTATGTTTTTTTATATTATTAAAATTTTTTTTATATTTTTTGACAAAAATTTAGGTATACTTTTCAAATGTTAACAAAATTTATTTATTTTTTTATTTTGATCAGTCATGGGGGGAGGGATAGTTACCCTGTTACTTTCCCCTCGTTGAAAATCATTGGAATTCTTTGAGAGAATTTTTTGAATTCAATGGAAATCATTCCGAGTCCTTTGTACAAAATTATTTTCAGATATTTACCCTTTGCCCTACACTAGCCAGGGGTCCACAGGCAAGCCACTCGCTCTTAAGGGGTTACGCCACTTTGAAATTCTTTAACCATTGATTCTTTTTTTTTGCTAATTAAATCGTTTATACTTTTTTCAGTATAAAAAGTAAATATTCTATTTTAAGTCGCTGACGTCGTAGTGTTATGTTCGCGATAAGGAAGCAATAGTAAGAAGAAGAATTAATTGAAATTAATCTTACCCAAAGTTTCTGTAGCCTTAAGTAGTAGCACTGACGGTTATCACTTATTATCACGAACTTGTAGTTAGGATAAGGAAAGAAAGGATTAATAATTATTATATCTGTAGCAGTTCGCACGGTCACCATTCCCGCCGTAGTTAGCAATTGGTAATACTGAAATTCACTATAAAACTGGTCACACGCATGTAAAACTATTGTCTAAAGCGTTCATACACAACACGTACTTTTTTGCTATAGCGATTTTCAAGAAACTGCTTTTTCTAAACGGTGTACACGATATCTTCCGATCTACTCAACCGATTTGGTTGAAATTGATAATAGTTATTTTTCATAATATTATCTAACTTGTGACGTAGGATTTTTTTGATTGGGTGTCATGTTCAAAAGTTATAAAATTTTTAAACTCAAAATTTCAAGGTAGAGTAAATTTTTTCAAGCAGCAGTCATTTCTACAAAAAAAATTTCAAAAATAATTCCCTACGTCACAAGATAACTATTGCACTTCTAAACAAGAAACAAAAATTTGTTTTTGTATTTTACACAATGCCTAGCAGAGAAATCATGTACACCACCAACGAGGATTTTTAAAACAAGTCTCTACTTGTCGGCTCATATCTCCACCATTTTGGAATTAATACAACCACCATTATATTTTGTAATCTCAATTTATTTTGTATAGTTTTTCTGAAAAAAAAACACTCTAAAAAAGCCTATTTTTTTCGGTCTCTCTTTTGGTGGCCAAACCCCAACATCTTGATTAGGATCTGATTTATAATCTCATTATATTAAATTTACTTTTACTCATTAATTAATAAAAAATGATCCTTAACTAATGCAAAGTTTGAGAATCCCTGTTTTACATGTTGTCTTTTATGCTTTACAGGCTAACCGGCGACTGCTGGTCTTCTTCTTCCACTTTTAACCAAAATTTCGAGCAACAAAAAATTCAAAATTTTAAAAAACCAATTTTTCTATATCAATTAAAAATGTCAAACGATAATCGTATGTTCCGTCCTGTTCGAAAATAAATTTATTCAATGTCTGCAACTTAAATAATAAATAAATTATACTAAAAGGAACAGGACCGTGCTCCAAATTAACAAAAATATTGAAATTTAATTTAGAACCTTTATACTTTCTGAAAATTCTGCATAAGAACTCTGTCAAGAGTGTGTGTAAGCATGTAACAAATTTTTGTAATTTGTTTCGTTCTGCTGAGTACGCCCCTGCCTAAGGAAGTGGGATTTGAGTTTGCGTTTTGTAAAGTGCAAGGACGCAACTACGGCCGATAGCATAATATAGATATTATTTTTTTTTTTTATGTGAGATTATCTTTACTTTAACGTATTACAAAAATCTAAAAATGTGGGTACAAAATGTAATATAGATATTATTGCTCGCAATTTTCCAACGTTTGAATATTTTAACAAAGTTAAAGATATAATTTTAATAATAAATTTATTTTGATTCCGACAATTAGCGTATGCGGCTTGTTCTTAGTTATGTTACTCCGCAGGATAATAATTGAAGCAAGTAGCTACGACTTTTTGTGTTCTCGGTTGCGACTGCCGGCCGCTTGGCAGCATGCTTCTTGCAGAGATTTTTGTTTTTTTGTCACCTTCTTCCGGAACTTGCGATCCTCGCTTCCGCACCATCTTCAGCTAGTTTAACATCTATAGGGCATCTACGGTAAATAATAGCTGCACTGATAGAAAAATACTTTTGATTCAAACAAATAACGTTTAAGTTAAACAAATAATAGCTTTGTATATAATCAAGAGTATACATTTCTTAAATCAAGATTATGATGCGTTCAAAATGATATATTAACTAAAAGCATTATATATTCTTGAATTAAAAATTTTTATTAATTTCTTTTAAAATGACGATAATATTATACAAACCGTATTATACTCTTGCTTTAAACATGTAAATAATATAGAAATTTTGTATCAAGAGACTATTAAAATCATGTCAAGTATATGATACACTTATACTTAGTAGTTCTAGCTACTATTGTACTCTCAAATTAAAACTACCATTTTTTTATTTAAATTTTATTTTTGTTGAAATATAACTACATTTTCGCATTTAAATTTTATTTTTCTTAAAATTAAACTAGGTACCATTTTCTTATTAGTTGTGGGTGTGATAAAAGTTGCTTCGGAAACCCTAAAAAATATATTTTTAAATATGTTGCATATGGAAAATCGTATAATAAAATGCTTATTGATTTACCTGTGATGCCTGCGAGGTGCTACTAGATAATACCCCTAAGTACTTGGCCAAATTGTTCATAAATTTGACCCAGACACCAATTTTTGGAATCAATTCTTTTAACAAATCCGGCGATTTTAAAGATTGTAGAATTTCCAAAATTTAATAAAGCTTTTATTTCCACCACGTTTAAAATTGATAAGCTTCTGGCAATTTTTGTACCTATCACAAGTCACAACTCACTAAGACGTTGCACTTTTTTTGCAAACAACATGTAACATCGACGATTCATTCCATAAAGCACACCTTATAATACGATTAAGCATTTCTATATTTCAGTTGAAAAGTCATACTCTTAAATTAAGAGTATCTGCTTGATTAAAATATTGGAGTACTTTTAAATAAAATAATAAGTTAATTAAGTTTGAACATATGTAATTTTTAGAATTAATTCAATTACAATTTAATTCAAATTATTTAGATTTAAATCAAATCTATCTACTATCTGAATGTAAAATAATACAAACTCTTGTTTTGAAATGTAGGTGTATTATATTTAATAATTAAGTTACTTGCCTCAAAAGTATATACTTAAAGTAAGCATGAGATATAAGAATTTCTTTTATTACTGACAAGAGTACGAAGCTATTAAACACAAGAAAATAATTTTTGATTGAACAATTATATATTCAAAATTAATAAATAAATTCAAAAATATATAAATTCTTAAATCAAACATTTGTTTCTATCAGTGTGGTTGATCTATTCCCAGCGTGTAGAGAAAAATTCTAGATACCCCATAAAGGGAGGTGGAATTTTTTTGTTTTCGAGCCGAGTTTATTGTTGGTGCTATCAGTGCTATGATTTGGTTTTGGTTCTTTGGTGAACCAAAGTTTCACCTTTGGTGGATTTATATACGGTACTGGATGGCACAATTTGTTTGCAATGTCGAAGATGAGGATTCTGTTAATCCCCGAATGGGGAGAAAAAGTTTTTTTTATTACAAACAGGATATATAACATTTTAGGAAATTTTAAGAAATCCAAGAAAATGTTAGAAAATCCAAAGAAATCTTAAATCAAAATTTAAGATTAAATCTTTTGAAGATGATTTACCGCAAATCGATAAAAAATTTATCTTTGCTTGCAATAATTCCAGCGATGTTGAATTTAAAACAACTAATTATTTTTACTGTCGGTGTAGCCTACTTATATACCGAGACAAGTTTTTTCCATCTCAGTTATGACTGTCGCTCTGTTGGCAGCAACTTCTTAGTTATTTTTTTCATTTCTACTAAAGCCAATCCATCGCTTCCAACACATTTACAGCTGGTACATAATACCTTGGGTTTCTACACGAATTTAAAACTGGTTCATCTTTTCCAGCGAGTAGAGAAAATTCTGTTTCCCCGTAAAAGGGAAGAAAGAATTATTTATCAAAATTAAGTTTTCCGACACTCTAGCAACAATATCATACAGAGTCGTTGCACCCACGCGTGGCAATTCTCTTATCTATAAAAATGATAAGGTTATTTCTTCATGGTTTGAGTTGTTTGGATGTTTCGTGATATTTACAACCGTCGAATATTTAAAAGTTGCTTTCAAGATTTTTGACGTTGTCAAAATCCCAAAAATAATCTCCAAACAATAACTTCTTTATTAAACTAAATTATCTGACTAGTTTATTATATTATCAATTTCTTCTCGCTTAGCATTTCCATTCCTGTAGTCTCTCGTGATTTTTAAACCTTGGCAATAACGAGCTTCTCCCACGTCGTTGAAACTGAACTTTGATTTTAATTTGCTTTTCAAATTGTTTGGCAGATCATCATCATTGAAGAATATTAGCAAATAATCAGCATAAACTGTGCTATATGATTCTTATGACACTGAATGTAAGTTAATACAATTCAAACTCAAAAAACTATAACTTTTTTAATTTGTAAAATAAAAATAATAAACTTTAAAAATACACAATTAAAACTGAAACATTATCGAGTTAAACACACGAAGGATTACATAAGTTTTTGGATTCTCCTCGATCTTGAAAATAATTAAAAACATCCCTATAACAGCCAGTTCTCGAAAATTACGGATCTAGAATGATTGGATTATTGGTTTTAAGGGGGCCGTCAAGACCGTGGGCGATAGATGTTCGTAAAAATTCATTTGTAAAGTAGCGATACGTAGTGAGTAGAGGCGAAACTATTAATCCTCAATTATTATGCTATTTAGATACAACTCGACTTTGATACTATATTAAATATTATGCATCTAAGATATGCATTTTTTACCGATTCAAATTTCTCTCAAAACTCAAAATTATAGTTTTCTTATATTTTCTAAAACACTCGGTAGCCTTTATTCAAACTCACTCACCCCGATGAAAGTCCCACAAAACTACCGACAACCCTATCTCTAATTTAACTTGAACAGAACACGACAGTATATTTGTATGCGTAATCAGCTAAAAAAATACAAGCAGAGTTATTTCAAGTTATTTATTAGAGTTATTCCAAACTTTTCAATTTTTCAAAACAGGGAAAAGGAGTTTAGGGAAAGTATTGAGTTCCAACCGTGTTAAAAATAAAATGAAAATTTTATTTCAACTACACAAGTGGCCCGCGCCCCCCTTTGCAGGTCTCTGCGCCCCTCACTTTGAAAACCACTGGGTTAGATTGTTAGATAATGTTACCAAAATTAATTAAATTTTATAAAGAATGTAAGCTCCCCAAATAATTTTAAATAGCAGAGAAAAGAATTTAAAATGAAGAGATCCTCCTTCAATAGTAGTAGAACAAAAACAGAAAAAATCCAATATAGCAAATAATTACAGTGGCTCATAATAAAATCCTGACACCCCTATGTTAACAATGTAATATGCAGGTTTTCAAGTCTTTTTTATCATATAAAATTCAGCAATACTCATTAAACATTTTTTGTTGTAAATTTCATTGCCTTCGTTTTTGTTTATATGGTACACTTTTTTATTCCGTTGCGCCGTTTTCGAGTTACAGTAATTTAAAAAAGACTCTGTAAAATGCAAAATATATTTTCGTATGTATCTCAGAAACGGTACAACGAAAGAGAAAAATTAATAAACAACTTTTTTTATAAAAAAATGTTATTCTCTAAATTTTGTCGCACCGTTTATGAGATACAGACGAAAAATGTTTTTGCATTTTACACAGTGGCGGTGATATCAATAAGCTAGTGTAAGCAATGCTTAGGGGCCCGGGACCATAAAGGGTAGTAAATCCTAAAAATTAGATTTTTAAATAATATCCGAAATTCAAAATTAATTCATTGTCTTTTTGGAGGCTTACCTAATTTTGGCGTAGGGATATCTCCCTGCCCTTCTACCTAAAATCCAAAATTTAGAGGAGTGCACTGGAGGGTATTCCATACCCCCCAAACCCTCCGAATTACACCAATTATTTTGTGACTTAAATAATATGTTTAGACTTTTACTCCCTGATGAGCAAAATTAAAATTACTTTTGGACTTAGCAGGGAAACCAGTTTTTTCCGATTCTAAAGCTTTAAACATATTATTTAAGTCACAAAACAATTGGTGTAATCCGGGGGGTCTGGGGGGTAAATACCCCCAGTGCACTCTTCTGGATTTTGGATTTTATGTAGGAGGGTAGGGAGATGTCCCTACGCGCACTTAGACCACTAATGCCCGGTTTCTTCATAATAGAAAACCTGCCGACAACTTGATCTTGCGGATAAGTTTATCTCATAGTCAAAACAAAATTGGTTTTCTTCACTGTAGTAAAAGTAGCCGACAAATATCCTATAGATATCTATGAGATACATTTGGCAGCATTGCTTTGTTCGTGTATGATAGTATCACGTGGTTGTTTTATGTCAGTTCATTTATAACCTAAGTGTTACTACGTATTGGATTTAAATTGTGATTCTAATATTTTTCTTGTTTTATAATAGTTTTTGTTCATTTCGATTTAATTTTTGTGTTTCTTTTATATAATAAGTGTGTTAGTAATAGTTTAGTTCAGTTTTTTTTGTATAATTTATAGTTTAGTGTAATATATTATAAAGAAGTGTTATAAAGATGGAAGGTAAGCTTATTAGTTTATTATAATTTACTAACAATAAAACAACGATTGCGCTTTTATTTACAGCAATCAGTGAGAATAAACGTACCCGTAATTTTAGCCGACTTGAAATTAACCAATTGGTTGACATTATAGTCAAATATAAAGGGGTAATCGAAAATAAGCGTACGGATGGTACAACCTGGAGGGAGAAAGGCGATGCTTGGGAAAAGGTAGCGGAAGAATTTAACGCGGTATGTGGGAGCTTTCCGAGATCTGGCAAAATGCTGAGATCAAAATATGACACCATAAAGAAGAAAATGAGGAAGACATGTGCTATAATAAAACACGAAAGAACTAAAACTGGTGGAGGCCCAGCAAATTGCCCCAAGTTGGAAGATTATGAGGAACAAATCTTAACTTTGACCGAAGTGACGATGCTGGGTCTTCCACCTTTATATGAGGCCGAAAATGTAGTGGTTCAACAGGAAGGTTAGTATATAGTTTTATCAGAAACTGTATTTGAATTGATAGTGGATCAACAGTTCATGTAATAAGTAAATACATGCAGGATGTATCTACTCATCGATTCATTTTATGCTTGATATTTGAAAACTAATTTATTATTATTTCAGAACCACAATGTAGTTGGCAAACGATTGTAAGTTTTGAGTTTATACAAAACTTGAGAATAATTATTAAAATGTTCTTAATTTGTAGGAAATACCTTTACACGAGCAGGTAAAGTGTCATATGCCAGATTTCGGAGAGGTGCCTGCGCTTGTCGAGAACGAGCTATTATTTACCGATGAGCCAGCACCACCCACAGAAGACCTTACAGAGCACCCCACAGTTCCCAAAAGAGGTATATAATTTAGAATACTTTGAAACCAAAGCATAATTAAATTTTTTTTTATGGTTTTAGGAGTCAAAAGGCATGGATTCAGAATAAAAAAATCTAATCCGAAAGTGCAGAAGCATCCAGATTTGGATATGGTCGAATTAAAGCGATCGGTGCTGAAACTACAAAAGGGTCTCTTGGAGGAGGAGACGATTCAAAAAAAAGAAATTAATCGATTAACAATTGAGGAGAAGATTCAAAAAATAGAAATGAATCGATTAACAACTGAAAGTTTAAAATTAGACATCGAGTTGAAAAAAGCTGGATTGAAAACTTTGCAGCAAAGCGGAAATTGGTATCTTATAGTTTTTAACCTGTTTATTTTTTTTTTTATTTAAGCATAATGTCACCTCAACATTAGGTCTGTTTGTTTGCTTGTACTAACTTGACGAGTAAGCAACGAACCAATCAACAAAACGCTTTTACTTGCACTAACTAGCTTGGATTAAATTAGTGCAAGCAAACAAACAGACCTATTAATTGCCCAGAAAGTTATTTTTAGGAATATTATGGTGATACTCTTACCAAAGGTTGAGACTCATATGCCAATAGTAGGTATTATTATTAATATTATACCATTTTATTATTATAGAAAATTAGAAGATGAACTTGGACTTCTACCAGGAAAAAAATAATTTAATTTTTTTTTTTATAATTTTTAGTTTACTTTCAAATCATAATCCATTAAAATAAATTCATCATTAAAAAATCATTTTATTTAATCAAAATAAAAACAATTCTTACATTTTTTTTTGTTTTTGTTTTGCGTAGGAAGGGGGAAATCTTCCAAAGACACCATGAGCCCGTGCTGCAAGGTAGTGTAGGATTCTTACCCACTAAAACCCCCTCCCGTAGTATTGCTCGAGTGCATTACATCCAGTGCCTGTTAGTTCTGTAGCATTACAGTATTTTATAATCTAAAAAATAACACCTAAAAGTAAAGCAACACTAACAATATCTTCGTTATAAATACATACCTTGACAAGAATTCTATGATTTCACGTCTGACAGCATTATCCCTTCTCATGTTGGGGTTGTTCCCCTCGTTGGGTTCGTTGTCAGTATTTGGTACTTCTACTAATTCTGGTGGTTCATCTTCGTTTTGATCTCTGCACATGTTCTGTAAAACTGCCGTTGCCAAGATGACAGCTTGAACAAATTCTAATTTCAAGTTCATTCCAATGCTCAAAACAGGGAAACGACGCTTCCATACTCCAAAGTACCGTTCTATAATGTTCCTTGTGAGTATGTAGATTTCATTATAACGCATTTCATCCTCGTCAATAGGATTTGACAATGGAGTAAGAAGGTAGTCTTTGACCGCATAACCACCATCACCAAGTAACAACCCGTTCTCAAATCGATGTTCTTCCAGCCTGGCTTGCAAAGTACTGTGGGCAAGTATTGTTGAATCATGAGAGGAGCCCGGCCATCTTGCAACAATATCTCGAGCCTTCATATTATGATCGCAAACCACTTGTACGTTAAGGGAAAAATATCCTTTACGATTTCTAAATGCTTCGGCATCATCACCACCTGTAAATAATGATTGTTGGCAAATGTGCCAATACTGTATATGAAGTAAACTACAACACAAAACTACTAAAATTTTCTAGTACCCACCTGGAGAGCGAATTTTAATATGTGTACAATCTATACACCCGATGACCCGTGGAAATCTATGCATAGCATAAAATCCCTGCTGTACCTCACGTATTTCTTCATTAGTTCTCGGCATGGTAATTGTGTCAGGACGAAGCGAAGCAATAATCATTGATACTTTTTGGATCACTCGAGAGGCGGTACTTACGCATACTCCAACAAAGTCTCCACACACACGTAAAAAACTTCCGGTGGCATAATATCTTAAGGTCAATAAGAGTTGGTCCTTAGGAGATAATGCTCTAGAGCTGAAATTGATTTTGTAAATTATAGAAAAAACATCATTAGAACAGTTCGGACATATAATAATTTATAAGAGGTACTTACCGATTCCAACATACCAATAAACGATCATCTATTTTATTAAAAAGTATCATAAAGGTAGCTTTTTTTAAACGAAACCTTGCAAAAAAATCGGTTTCGTCCCATCTTTCTAAATGGTTAACCCTATCACGCAAAATATATGGTCTTCGCGGTCTTTGTACAACTTCGTCTTCTTCGTCATCGTCAGAGAAAACATTAATATCGAGCATTAATAAATCCATATTTGTTGGTTAGAAATTATTCGCTGACACATTAATAACATTGACATTTATAGGTATCCGCTCGATAACTGCTACTTCATGCACGGTCTAAAGTTGTCCGATAGATATCCCAAAAGTACTAGATATCTCACATGAAGAAAACCAAAATTTGTTTTGTCCGCTAGATATCTCACGGATCAAGTTGTCCGCAGGATATCTATGAGTGAAGAAACCGGGCATAAATCGGGCCCATTGCAGTGACGGTGATACACTGTAAAAAAAATTTATGTAAATTTACATAGAAAATCATTGGCAACTTTGTGACCTATGATAATCTATGTAAATATACATAAGGATGTAATTTTACATACCCAAGTAATATCTGTATGTGGAAAATCATGCTTACAGAACAAGCTCAATTTGTCTTAGAAAATAAGTACCTAGGTACATATATTATCATACTTATGAGATTTAGTAGAAAAAACCCTTGGCTAACAGTTTCATTAATTTGATAGTGAAAGTAATCATTTTCTAAGACAATTGAGCTAGTTTTGTAAAATCATAATTTTTGACATACAGTGTTATGCTTCTGAGGTATAGGTGTGTACTCATATGGGAACTGTAAAAATACTAGTTATATCATTGTGATTTCACAAAATTTTTGTAAATTTACAGAACAGAAATTAATTTTACATTATCTAAACCAGTAAATTTACATTTTACTTTGTTTGTGCCGCACCTTTGTGCGGAATTCGGTAAGTTTTCTCGTTTAAGATGATTAGTGCACAAGAAGTGTGGAATTCGTTATATACCAATGAATTAGAAAATATATGGAAGTCTGAACGAGGAGCACTTCGAAAACCCAAAATGATCTATTACGTCTTAACGCAGGAACTTCAAAGTTAGTACTTAGTTTCGTTTATTAATCAAAATTTAGAAAAGTTTTTTGTTCTAGAACTGCAGAGGAACTTAGCTGACGAAATTAAACAGTTTGAAAATCAAATATTGATGGAGGAACAGGAATCGACAAAGAGACGTGAAAGTGTTGCTATGCCTTTGTCTGAAAGGGATCTTAATAAAAGTCCAATAATTAATAAGCAGCGTAATATTTCTTCTACCAGAAGAATTTCAAAACTACAACTTTTTAAGAAAGAAAACCAGGATGTGGATTTCGTTGATACTTCAACCGCAGTAAATAAATCTTTTACACCTACCATGGTGGCAGGTCATGTAGAGATGGACGATTCATCAACAATAATAATTGAAGATTCTCCAATAAAATCTTTTATAAAAAAGCCAAAACAAATGGGTGTAAAACGAAAGAATATGTCGACCATTTTTACTGAACTAGTTAAAACCATTCCTACATCTAAGTAAGTGTTTTGGTAATTTATTTTTGCTGTTATTTATTAAATTAATAAATATTTAGAGCTATCAGTCTCAAGACAAGTTCATTCAATGAGATGTCACCAAATTGCAAGAAATTTTGCATTGAATCCTCCACTTTGAAGGACGTAAAAAACACATTGGACGATTCTGATGAGTAAGTTTTCCCTTTTACTTATAATAAACTTACTCTTTTTGTAACTACCTTTCTTAGAGCCAAACTACGCGAGCGTTGTTTCGTAATGCGTAATATGTTGAAAATGCGTAATGCGTTGAAAATTACGCTCGTGTAGTTTACTCCATTTAAACGTGTGGTTTTCAATAGGCCGGACGATAGGCGACGGAAACAACGCTCGTGTAGTTTGGCTCTTACTAACTCTTACTCAACTGTTTAAAACCAAACGTGGCTGAAGACAGAATCAGAATCAGACTCAGAATCACAAATTATACAGTGGACCAGACAAATAATGAAAAATATTTTTTTACGACTTTTATTATGAAAATAACTATTATTAATAATATTATGTTAATGATATTAACACTCAAGTGTATCAAATATGTTATCGAACTGCAATAAATCAGTATCTGAAAAGTAAATTCGACCGCCACCTACATTATAATACAATATTCGTATTTTCTATAAAGCAATTTGATACATCTTGCAATTAGTGTCAAATGATTGCTATGCACATACCACTTAACAAATCTTGCGGAATCACAAAAATTCGAAGGCTGAGGGGTAACACTGCCCTTTACAAATTTAAAAAAATTTGTAACTTCCAACAAACATTTTGTCACACTTTTAAATTGTTGTCAAATATTAGCTCCTCTTTTCATGAAATTTTTATTGACATTTTAGCAAAGATATGGTTTTATCTCTTCGATGACGCGTTCGATCTCGGTCTTGAGCTCAGAAATTGTTTGTGGTGTATTCCAAACTTACTTTTTGACAAGTTCTTTAGTACCTATTAATTAATTAAAGACCTCAAGAACCCCTATACAGGCAGAAATCGAAGCCGTCAGTAAAAAGAAAATTTGGTTAAATATAAATACCAAAAATGATGGTTAATGTCGTTTCTACGGTAGCTGTGAGCCATGATGCTCTTTATTACCGTGTGTGTAATACAACAACGGTTGGCTTGATGATTTTTCCAATTATGGATGTCTGAGGCGAGTAAAGTTCTGCCACACTTACTCCGAGAAACATCGAACCACCACAAATAATATATGTTTACATTTTGTATATATCTTTATCGTTTGGAATCGACGTTAGCAGTAGTTACACCTTTTAGCAGTTTTATCTCTAATTTACATGAATTTCTTAATATGTTTGTGGATAATGTGAGATTAATCGTTAATTTTCGGTTTATATGGTAGAAGGATTGAATAAAAATTTTTTTTATATATTTTTATGAATATTATATCAAGCGGCAACCCGTACACCATAATATGCTATCCTATTCGGCCAACTTCGTTGGTTTGAATAAACTTCGTTGGTTGGAATAAAACATCTCTCGTTTCACGATTCTCATTTGGTAACACGAAAAAAATTTTGTTTAAGGTTGCCGTCACGCCTATGCTAAATAAATGAACAACATGGTGTCATTGTATTTGCTTAGGAAGAAAAAGTACAAACTTTTAGGAACCAATTTTGAATCCATTTAAAAGCTAAAAGTTGTCTCTCGGACCCTAGCTAGTTTTTTTTACGATTAGAAAGTCGCAAATATTAAAAATTTTGCTGTTAAATTTACACTTTTTCGAACAGCAAAAGTAGCCATATAATAATTTTTATAAACTTTACTTTAATAAATAGAAGTATAAGAAATAGGTGACGTCCAGCACAAATGTTCCATCTAACTTGAAAAAAAAATTGGTAGCATTATATGCATTTTTGTAGAAGCGTAAGCAAATACAAATTGATAGTACAATATTTCTTGTTATGGCGAATCAACTTAAAATATTTGATAGAAATCTGCCGTATTAAAAGAAAAAAAATTAAATTTTATTGAATAATAGTTTGTCTATTTTCTCAGCAATGGCGCTGTGGGTTAAACGCTACCGGCGAGGTTTAAAACTTTGCTAAGTGCATAATAATAGAATGATGAAATACCTATGTTGAGAGTAATTCTTATCAGTACTAGTAGGTAATATAAGGAACATAATATACGTGTGGGTAGACGGTCAGCATTTAGTCGGTATGTTATCAAAGGTCAACCGTATACTATTTTTATAATATTAAATACGCTATTACATAGGCCATACTAAATAATATAAAAGAGAAAATAAATTTAAATCTTCTCTGAACTTGACGGCATTACTGAACTATTTTGATGTGAAAAAGCTCAATAGGCAATACATAAATATAAGCAATGTAAATTAAACTTTTTGAAGACATTTTTTGTCATACATAAAAAATTCGCTTTTACAGCAATACTATTTAAACATTTTTTGTAGAAAGTTTTATTGCTTTTATCATTATTTATGTACATTTTTCAATTCCATCGCACAGTTTTCGAGTTACAGTGATTTAGAAAAGACTGTAAAATGCAAAAAATATTTTCGTTTGTATCTCAGAAACGGCACAACAAACGAGAAAATTTAACAAACATTTTTTCTTATAAATGTTATTCCCTGAATTTTTGTTCATATACATTTTTCAATTTTATCGCACTGTTTTCGAGATATAAATGACGATATTTTTTGTGTTTCTCTTGTTTAAGTCTCGTAAGTTGCAGTCAGTTAAAAACGGGGCGACAAAATTGAAAAATGTATATATACAAAATTGAAGACAATGAAATTTTTAACAAAAAATGTTTAAAAAGTTTTGCTGTAAAAGCGATTTTTACGTCAAAAAACCATTTCAAAGTGTGCAATTTGTATTGTTAACATAGGAGAGTTCAAATATTTTCGTTAATCACTGTATGTAGGTATATTTCACACAAAAATTTGAAAGAAAAAAATTATATAACATAAACAATTTTGTAGACAGTAAACTTATCAAACAACTTGTTGAAAATTTCATTGCCTTCGTATTGGTTTATAGTATATATTTTTTTATTCCGTCGCACCGTTTTCAAATTACAGTGATTTAAAAAGACTTTGTAAAATCAGTGGCGGTGCAAGAGTAGCTAGGGCCCGTAAGCAAATATAAAAAACGGGCCCCTAAAAAAAATAATGTATTAATTTTGAATTGCATATGTTATTTAAAAATCTCCTTTTTGGGATTTACTACCCTTTATGGTCCCAAGCCCCTAAGCTTTGCTTATACATTCGCTTATTGATACACTGTTAAAAATGTATGTATTTAAGTCACAAAATAATTGGTGTAATTCGGAGGGTTTGGGGGGTATGGAATACTCTCCAGTGCACTCCTCTGAATTTCGGATTTTAGGTAGAAGGGCAGGGAGATATCCCTACGACAAAATTAGGTAGGCCTCCAAAAAGACAATGAATTAATTTTTCTCTTTCGTTGTACCGTTTCTGAGATACATACGAAAATATATTTTGCATTTTACAGAGTCTTTTTTAAATTACTGTAACTCGAAAACGGCGCAACGGAATAAAAAAGTGTACCATATAAACAAAAACGAAGGCAATGAAATTTACAACAAAAAATGTTTAATGAGTATTGCTGAATTTTATATGATAAAAAAGACTTGAAAACCTGCATATTACATTGTTAACATAGGGGTGTCAGGATTTTATTATGAGCCACTGTAATTATTTGCTATATTGGATTTTTTCTGTTTTTGTTCTACTACTATTGAAGGAGGATCTCTTCATTTTAAATTCTTTTCTCTGCTATTTAAAATTATTTGGGGAGCTTACATTCTTTATAAAATTTAATTAATTTTGGTAACATTATCTAACAATCTAACCCAGTGGTTTTCAAAGTGAGGGGCGCAGAGACCTGCAAAGGGGGGCGCGGGCCACTTGTGTAGTTGAAATAAAATTTTCATTTTATTTTTAACACGGTTGGAACTCAATACTTTCCCTAAACTCCTTTTCCCTGTTTTGAAAAATTGAAAAGTTTGGAATAACTCTAATAAATAACTTGAAATAACTCTGCTTGTATTTTTTTAGCTGATTACGCATACAAATATACTGTCGTGTTCTGTTCAAGTTAAATTAGAGATAGGGTTGTCGGTAGTTTTGTGGGACTTTCATCGGGGTGAGTGAGTTTGAATAAAGGCTACCGAGTGTTTTAGAAAATATAAGAAAACTATAATTTTGAGTTTTGAGAGAAATTTGAATCGGTAAAAAATGCATATCTTAGATGCATAATATTTAATATAGTATCAAAGTCGAGTTGTATCTAAATAGCATAATAATTGAGGATTAATAGTTTCGCCTCTACTCACTACGTATCGCTACTTTACAAATGAATTTTTACGAACATCTATCGCCCACGGTCTTGACGGCCCCCTTAAAACCAATAATCCAATCATTCTAGATCCGTAATTTTCGAGAACTGGCTGTTATAGGGATGTTTTTAATTATTTTCAAGATCGAGGAGAATCCAAAAACTTATGTAATCCTTCGTGTGTTTAACTCGATAATGTTTCAGTTTTAATTGTGTATTTTTAAAGTTTATTATTTTTATTTTACAAATTAAAAAAGTTATAGTTTTTTGAGTTTGAATTGTATTAACTTACATTCAGTGTCATAAGAATCATATAGCACAGTTTATGCTGATTATTTGCTAATATTCTTCAATGATGATGATCTGCCAAACAATTTGAAAAGCAAATTAAAATCAAAGTTCAGTTTCAACGACGTGGGAGAAGCTCGTTATTGCCAAGGTTTAAAAATCACGAGAGACTACAGGAATGGAAATGCTAAGCGAGAAGAAATTGATAATATAATAAACTAGTCAGATAATTTAGTTTAATAAAGAAGTTATTGTTTGGAGATTATTTTTGGGATTTTGACAACGTCAAAAATCTTGAAAGCAACTTTTAAATATTCGACGGTTGTAAATATCACGAAACATCCAAACAACTCAAACCATGAAGAAATAACCTTATCATTTTTATAGATAAGAGAATTGCCACGCGTGGGTGCAACGACTCTGTATGATATTGTTGCTAGAGTGTCGGAAAACTTAATTTTGATAAATAATTCTTTCTTCCCTTTTACGGGGAAACAGAATTTTCTCTACTCGCTGGAAAAGATGAACCAGTTTTAAATTCGTGTAGAAACCCAAGGTATTATGTACCAGCTGTAAATGTGTTGGAAGCGATGGATTGGCTTTAGTAGAAATGAAAAAAATAACTAAGAAGTTGCTGCCAACAGAGCGACAGTCATAACTGAGATGGAAAAAACTTGTCTCGGTATATAAGTAGGCTACACCGACAGTAAAAATAATTAGTTGTTTTAAATTCAACATCGCTGGAATTATTGCAAGCAAAGATAAATTTTTTATCGATTTGCGGTAAATCATCTTCAAAAGATTTAATCTTAAATTTTGATTTAAGATTTCTTTGGATTTTCTAACATTTTCTTGGATTTCTTAAAATTTCCTAAAATGTTATATATCCTGTTTGTAATAAAAAAAACTTTTTCTCCCCATTCGGGGATTAACAGAATCCTCATCTTCGACATTGCAAACAAATTGTGCCATCCAGTACCGTATATAAATCCACCAAAGGTGAAACTTTGGTTCACCAAAGAACCAAAACCAAATCATAGCACTGATAGCACCAACAATAAACTCGGCTCGAAAACAAAAAAATTCCACCTCCCTTTATGGGGTATCTAGAATTTTTCTCTACACGCTGGGAATAGATCAACCACACTGATAGAAACAAATGTTTGATTTAAGAATTTATATATTTTTGAATTTATTTATTAATTTTGAATATATAATTGTTCAATCAAAAATTATTTTCTTGTGTTTAATAGCTTCGTACTCTTGTCAGTAATAAAAGAAATTCTTATATCTCATGCTTACTTTAAGTATATACTTTTGAGGCAAGTAACTTAATTATTAAATATAATACACCTACATTTCAAAACAAGAGTTTGTATTATTTTACATTCAGATAGTAGATAGATTTGATTTAAATCTAAATAATTTGAATTAAATTGTAATTGAATTAATTCTAAAAATTACATATGTTCAAACTTAATTAACTTATTATTTTATTTAAAAGTACTCCAATATTTTAATCAAGCAGATACTCTTAATTTAAGAGTATGACTTTTCAACTGAAATATAGAAATGCTTAATCGTATTATAAGGTGTGCTTTATGGAATGAATCGTCGATGTTACATGTTGTTTGCAAAAAAAGTGCAACGTCTTAGTGAGTTGTGACTTGTGATAGGTACAAAAATTGCCAGAAGCTTATCAATTTTAAACGTGGTGGAAATAAAAGCTTTATTAAATTTTGGAAATTCTACAATCTTTAAAATCGCCGGATTTGTTAAAAGAATTGATTCCAAAAATTGGTGTCTGGGTCAAATTTATGAACAATTTGGCCAAGTACTTAGGGGTATTATCTAGTAGCACCTCGCAGGCATCACAGGTAAATCAATAAGCATTTTATTATACGATTTTCCATATGCAACATATTTAAAAATATATTTTTTAGGGTTTCCGAAGCAACTTTTATCACACCCACAACTAATAAGAAAATGGTACCTAGTTTAATTTTAAGAAAAATAAAATTTAAATGCGAAAATGTAGTTATATTTCAACAAAAATAAAATTTAAATAAAAAAATGGTAGTTTTAATTTGAGAGTACAATAGTAGCTAGAACTACTAAGTATAAGTGTATCATATACTTGACATGATTTTAATAGTCTCTTGATACAAAATTTCTATATTATTTACATGTTTAAAGCAAGAGTATAATACGGTTTGTATAATATTATCGTCATTTTAAAAGAAATTAATAAAAATTTTTAATTCAAGAATATATAATGCTTTTAGTTAATATATCATTTTGAACGCATCATAATCTTGATTTAAGAAATGTATACTCTTGATTATATACAAAGCTATTATTTGTTTAACTTAAACGTTATTTGTTTGAATCAAAAGTATTTTTCTATCAGTGCAGCTATTATTTACCGTAGATGCCCTATAGATGTTAAACTAGCTGAAGATGGTGCGGAAGCGAGGATCGCAAGTTCCGGAAGAAGGTGACAAAAAAACAA
Organism: Cantharis flavilabris; assembly: GCA_949152465.1. Classification (NCBI taxonomy): domain Eukaryota; kingdom Metazoa; phylum Arthropoda; class Insecta; order Coleoptera; family Cantharidae; genus Cantharis; species Cantharis flavilabris. The sequence continues at coordinate 24,710,111 of OX424437.1, read as the reverse complement.
AAATCTCTGCAAGAAGCATGCTGCCAAGCGGCCGGCAGTCGCAACCGAGAACACAAAAAGTCGTAGCTACTTGCTTCAATTATTATCCTGCGGAGTAACATAACTAAGAACAAGCCGCATACGCTAATTGTCGGAATCAAAATAAATTTATTATTAAAATTATATCTTTAACTTTGTTAAAATATTCAAACGTTGGAAAATTGCGAGCAATAATATCTATATTACATTTTGTACCCACATTTTTAGATTTTTGTAATACGTTAAAGTAAAGATAATCTCACATAAAAAAAAAAAAATAATATCTATATTATGCTATCGGCCGTAGTTGCGTCCTTGCACTTTACAAAACGCAAACTCAAATCCCACTTCCTTAGGCAGGGGCGTACTCAGCAGAACGAAACAAATTACAAAAATTTGTTACATGCTTACACACACTCTTGACAGAGTTCTTATGCAGAATTTTCAGAAAGTATATATATATACATCAGCACTGCAGGCCTAGTAGGCCCATGGCTTGTATCACCTGGTTCCATTTCTTCCTGTCTTTTGCCTTCTCTTCCCACTCTCTCACATTTAATTCGGACAAGTCTTCCTGCACTTCTTTACTCCACCTGTTTCTCGGTCTTCTCCTGCTCCTTACACCACCGAAAACAGATTTCCACACACTCTTTGGAGTTCTTCCTTCCCCCATTCTCACTACATGACCTAGCCATTTAATCCTCTGCGTCTTCACTACGTTCACGATATTTGGTTCGCCATACAATTCCATCAGTTCGTTGTTTGTTCTCCTCAACCATTTGTCTTGTACTTGTTTTCCTCCAAAAATCTTTCTCAGGATCTTCCTCTCCCATATCTCCAACATCATTCTTTCCTGATTCCTCAGCGTCCATACTTCGCAACCATAAATCACTGTCGGTCTTATTACAGTCTTGTATAACCTCAGCTTCAATGACCGAGAGAAAATTTTACCATTCAGTATTGACTTGATCGCAAATGCACTTCTTGTTCCTGCCGCCAATCTTGCCTTCACTTCGACCTCATTACCTGGTTTTTTTGAAATGACTGTACCCAAATATGTGAAAAACTCTACTTCTTCAAAGGTTAATACTTTGTCCTGGTTCATTTGAATACTCAGTGTTTTATTCGTCTCAAAAGGTTTCTTTTCCCATACCATATATTTAGTCTTGTTCTCATTTACTTCTAGCCCGATTGTCCTAGCTGCTCTTAACAACCTTTTTGTAGTTTCTTGCAGTTCACTTTTTGTTCTCGTCAATATCGTCATGTCATCTGCAAAAGCCAGACACTGGTGTTTTCGCTGGTAAATTGTTCCAGATCTATTGATTTTCGCTTCTCTTATCACTTTTTCTAGTGCAACGTTAAATAAAAGTGACGATAGTGGATCCCCCTGTCTCAATCCCACTTCTACTTCAAAGCCTCTGGATATATATCCATCTATTTTCACCTTATTCTGTGTACCATTCAGTGTCATTTTTACCAGCCTAATCAACTTTACTGGTATTCCCATATCATACATTGCTTTGTAGAGTTCTTCTCGTATGATACCATCGTAGGCTTGTCTGAAATCCAAAAACAGAGCATGCGTATTTAAACCATATTCGTGGCTTGTTGCTTGGATCTCTCTTATCACAAAAATCTGGTCTGTCACAGATCTATCCTTTCTAAAACCACACTGGTATTCACCTATTATCTCTTCGGTATAAGTTCGCAATTTATTTTTTATACAGGTGGCCATGATCTTATAAACGTTGTTCAATAGAGCTATACCACGATAGTTTCCACATTCTGTTTTTTCTCCTTTTTTATGTATAGGACAAATAAGCGCAATTCTCCACGTCGGCGGCATCTCTTCTTTTCTCCAAATCTCCTGTATCAATGTTATTATCCTTTCTTTTAACCTCTCTCCACCATATTTGATCATTTCCGCCTGAATTTCGTCTTCTCCCGCAGCTCTATTATTTTTCATGTTTTGTATTACTGCTAAGATTTCGTCCTTTGTTGGTACTTCTATATCGCAAGTCCTGAATTCCATTTCTTTGTATTTCATAGGCTTCTTTTCACCATTTTCTTCCTGTTTGTTTAAGAGTTCTTGAAAATATTCGACCCATCTTTCTATCACCCCCTCTGTTGACCCAATCAAATTTCCATCTTTGCCCTTGTAGAAGGTTGTCCTTGTTTGATATCCTCGTTTAATTTTCTTGATTCTTTGGTAGAAATTTCTTAATTCTTTGTTCTTGTATTTATCTTCAATTTCTTCTAGTTTGCTCGCATTATATCTTCTCTTTTTTTCTCTTATTATTCTCTTACATCTCTTCCTTTGTTCTTGATAATTATACTTATCTTCTACTGATCCTCTTTTTAGCATTATTTTTCTTGCTTTTTCTCGTTTTTCTACTTCCGCCTTGCATTGATCATCATACCAGTCATTTTCTTGTTTTCGATTTCCTTTGAATTTGTTCCTAGTTACTTTACTTATGCTGTCTCGTATTGTTTCAAAGATTCTACTTGGATCTACCTGTATTTCAGTCGCTTCCAATACTTTTTCTAGTTCCTCTCTATATTTCTCTTGTTCTTGTATATTATTGAGCTGTATTCTTTTGTTTTGAGTTCTCAGTATTTCTTTTTTACCTTCCCTACATGGGATTACCTGCTTCATCTTAACTCCCACCGTAAAGTGATCTGAGTCTACGTCAGCTCCTCGATACGTTCTTACATTCTTAATACTATTCTCATTTCTTTTTTCTATCAGTACATGGTCTATTTGGTTTATACATCTACCGTCTGGACTTATCCATGTGCCCTTGTGTATGTCCTTATGTTCATAATACGTACTTTTTATTCTCATGTCTCTATTCATAGCAAAGTCTACCAGAAACATTCCATTTTGATTACTAACGTCATGCAAACTATATTTTCCTATGGTTGGTTGATAGATTTCCTCTTTGCCTATTTTTGCATTCCAGTCACCCATAATGATCTTTAAGTCGTATTTAGGGATATCCTCACATATTTTCTCTAATGTGTCATAAAACTGTTCTTTCTCCTCTTCTCTCTTTTCTTCCGTTGGGGCGTGTACATTTACTATGGTTATCTTTCTATATCTTCCTCGCAATCTTAAAAGGCATAGTCTTTCCGATATTGGTTTAAAATCAATTACCATATTCTTTACTTGCTTTCTGATCATGAAACCCGTTCCCAGTCTTCTGTCGCTTCCACTGCTTTTAAAAAAGGTGTACCCCTCGATATCCATCGTATCGTTATTGGCTTGTTTCGTTTCTTGTAGTGCTAGAATATCAACTTTATACTTTTTCAAAACCTTTATTACTTGTCTAATTGCCCCTTCTACATAAGTTCCCCTTACATTCCAGGTAGTTACAAAAAAATCTTTCTCTTCCAATCTATTTCTTTTATTTCGCAAAACCGCCTCATAATCCTTTTCTTGCCAGTTCGTCATAAGTTTTTCCTGATTATTGTATCCGGTCAGTTTTTTGGTATTTCTCTTAGGCATCCATCTTCTCTCTTCCATCTTAGTACTTTATTGTCGTATATCAGTTTTTGATAGCCTACTTTGACGTTCTTTCCATCTTTCTTTAGCTCTTCTGCTTGTTCTCTTGTTTGTGCCTGAATTTTTCTTTCTGTGACCGTCAAATCATTATCCATGTATATCTTTTCTCCGGGTAGTCGGTTCAGCTTAAACTTGTTCTTCATGATTTCCAATTTTTTTCCCCAGCTTTCTATTTCGACCACATTCCTCTTGTCTCCTATCTTGTATGCTGTTATTACTTTCACTTCCACATCTAGGCTTTCCTTTATAAATTTTTCCATTTTTTCTTCTAAGGAGATTTTTTCGTTTTCATTTGCCTTCATTCCAGTCACGACCAATTTGTTCTTTCTCTTTTCTCTCTCTTGAAGCTCCATTCTATATTCTGTTGCATCTAGCTTGTTCTCAAGTGCCTCGATTTTCTTTTCCTTTAGGAGTTTATCTTGGTTCCAATCGTTCTTTAACTTTTTCATATCTTCTCTCAACATTTTTATCTCTTCAGCTTGTACCTCTATTTGCTCCTTCATTATTTTCGTGTTCTCTCTGATCTCTTGTTTTATCTCAGCATTTTCGACTCTCATTTGTTTTATGTCGATACTTATAGTTTCCATGAACTTTTTAATCTCTTCCATTTCTGCAACCTCAATTTTCAGTTCCTCCACAGTATTCTTAGTTTGCCTAGTCGGTGTTCTATCCGTTCTTTTGCTTCTCTTGAAAATGTCTCTATCCACTTCTATTTCTTCTCTGGATCGCGATCTTTTAATATATTCGTCTAGCTTGCCCACACTGCCCGATCTTTGGCGTGCGTTATCTTTTTGTTGCTGCTGGATTAATCTTTCTTTGTCGCTCATTTATTATTAATAAATTATTATATGGGTTATCTATTCCGTACTGTTATGCTGTTTGTGTTGCCTATAGTAACCTTCGTGCGTTATCTTTTATAAACTGCCGTACTAAAAATTTCTTTGTTAACCTTATTTTATGAAATAAAAATTTTTTCTCACAATTAGGTCAATATTACTTCCTTACACTCTATGAAGGACTGTTGTTAAGTATTTCAGTTATTTACCTAGCATCCGGCGCCAAAGATAGTTCACAAGTCAACCTTTCGGATGAACCTTCTTCACCTGGATGTACACGAAATTCCTGATTCTATCCTTTCCAAATATCTTCTCCCTATTGTCCTTTATCACAAATCACTTTTTTGATTTTTCTGTGCTCGGTATTGTCCAATTATTGGATTTAATATCGGAGCTCAAAAACACAATGTTGATCAGTTCAGTGGCGTACCCTTCGAAAGAAAGTATAAAGGTTCTAAATTAAATTACAATATTTTTGTTAATTTGGAGCACGGTCCTGTTCCTTTTAGTATAATTTATTTATTATTTAAGTTGCAGACATTGAATAAATTTATTTTCGAACAGGACGGAACATACGATTATCGTTTGACATTTTTAATTGATATAGAAAAATTGGTTTTTTAAAATTTTGAATTTTTTGTTGCTCGAAATTTTGGTTAAAAGTGGAAGAAGAAGACCAGCAGTCGCCGGTTAGCCTGTAAAGCATAAAAGACAACATGTAAAACAGGGATTCTCAAACTTTGCATTAGTTAAGGATCATTTTTTATTAATTAATGAGTAAAAGTAAATTTAATATAATGAGATTATAAATCAGATGATCCTAATCAAGATGTTGGGGTTTGGCCACCAAAAGAGAGACCGAAAAAAATAGGCTTTTTTAGAGTGTTTTTTTTTTCAGAAAAACTATACAAAATAAATTGAGATTACAAAATATAATGGTGGTTGTATTAATTCCAAAATGGTGGAGATATGAGCCGACAAGTAGAGACTTGTTTTAAAAATCCTCGTTGGTGGTGTACATGATTTCTCTGCTAGGCATTGTGTAAAATACAAAAACAAATTTTTGTTTCTTGTTTAGAAGTGCAATAGTTATCTTGTGACGTAGGGAATTATTTTTGAAATTTTTTTTGTAGAAATGACTGCTGCTTGAAAAAATTTACTCTACCTTGAAATTTTGAGTTTAAAAATTTTATAACTTTTGAACATGACACCCAATCAAAAAAATCCTACGTCACAAGTTAGATAATATTATGAAAAATAACTATTATCAATTTCAACCAAATCGGTTGAGTAGATCGGAAGATATCGTGTACACCGTTTAGAAAAAGCAGTTTCTTGAAAATCGCTATAGCAAAAAAGTACGTGTTGTGTATGAACGCTTTAGACAATAGTTTTACATGCGTGTGACCAGTTTTATAGTGAATTTCAGTATTACCAATTGCTAACTACGGCGGGAATGGTGACCGTGCGAACTGCTACAGATATAATAATTATTAATCCTTTCTTTCCTTATCCTAACTACAAGTTCGTGATAATAAGTGATAACCGTCAGTGCTACTACTTAAGGCTACAGAAACTTTGGGTAAGATTAATTTCAATTAATTCTTCTTCTTACTATTGCTTCCTTATCGCGAACATAACACTACGACGTCAGCGACTTAAAATAGAATATTTACTTTTTATACTGAAAAAAGTATAAACGATTTAATTAGCAAAAAAAAAGAATCAATGGTTAAAGAATTTCAAAGTGGCGTAACCCCTTAAGAGCGAGTGGCTTGCCTGTGGACCCCTGGCTAGTGTAGGGCAAAGGGTAAATATCTGAAAATAATTTTGTACAAAGGACTCGGAATGATTTCCATTGAATTCAAAAAATTCTCTCAAAGAATTCCAATGATTTTCAACGAGGGGAAAGTAACAGGGTAACTATCCCTCCCCCCATGACTGATCAAAATAAAAAAATAAATAAATTTTGTTAACATTTGAAAAGTATACCTAAATTTTTGTCAAAAAATATAAAAAAAATTTTAATAATATAAAAAAACATAAAAATATAAAAAATATGTATTTACCCTCCCCAGCCTCATCCATGAATTTCTCCTGAATCTAATCTTTTTTATAGCCGAAAGAAAATTTGAGAAAGTCTTAAGAAATAGGAAATTCAAGGAAATTAGAAATTCTTAAGAATACATATTTATAGCTTTTTTTTATTTTTTCAATTTTCTGATATTTTCTTGACTTTTCTAGATTTCTTAAAATATTTTAGAATTATCTACATTTCTTTAAATTTTCAAAGATTGTCTTGATATTTCCATTTCTTAAGATTTTCTTGGTTTTCTTGAGATTTCTTAACATTTTTCCGGTTTTTCACTTGTACCCCAAATTTCCCTTTCGATTTTAACTAAGTGGAACTAAGTGGAAAACCAACCAGAAAATGTCGTAATTAGAACTCGGATTTTATGCTTTTGCATGTTCTTTAATATTGATATGCCAATAGATTTGTTTTGAAATCTAGACAAATTACTTAGGTAAAAACGAATCCGAAAACTGCTTGTTAAAATGCATATTTTAAACATTCGGTGCAATTTGAGCAAACAAATATCTTTGTAAGTACATATTTGGCCCACTTTTGGTGTTTTTTTGCAGAATTTTAATAGAGAACATAAAATATTATTATTAAATTAGCCAATTTTAGCAATTATTTTTTTATTTTATTTTATTTTTTTTATTTTCGAGAGGTGGGTCCTACCGCTTTTGACCTTGAGTTTGTTATTACAAAGGACTTTTCTCCCCCAATAGGGCTTTAAAATCTTTGATCCGCAGGACGAGTCCCCTCCTTGTTAGTTTAATATATTTTTTGGTTGGTAAAAAAATCGACCAACCAGAGTGCTTTTTTTCTCCAAAAAATGATACGTTGTAGCAGAAGCGTGCTGGGATTTTATGTATTAGGATTAGTTACAACTGACGCGCATGAATGCATTAACGAGATTCTGAAAAAATCTTTAATCTGCCCCCCCCCCCCCCCAAAAAGCATTTTCTAAATACGCCACTGGCTCTGGCAATATAAAGAAAACAAATGAAAGTGAAACAGTGTCATATGGGGTCATCCATAAACCAGGTTGCTGCAATTCGCCCTTTTTAGAACCCCTTATACGCCAATTAGATATCCAAAAAAAGCGGCGCGCCGCTTTATCTTCTGGTCAATTATAGCCAGATTCTCACCTAATTTATGCACAAAATTGCCGACTAGACGGCGCACCATAGCTGTCTAACTAGCGTATAACCGGTTATACGCTAATACGTTATAACCGGTTATACGCTAGTTTAGGGTTGCCATAATTAAGGGAGTGCTGACCGGGACAGTTTGCTAAAAAAATGAAAAACTAAAAAAAAAAGCTCCCACAATCCTAAATTTACTTCATTTATCACTTAACTTGAAAAAAATTTGCAATTTTTTTGCCCCTATCGCACTTGCACTTCAAGTTAATTTATAAATTAAGAATATAAAATTAATTATTGAGCTTAGTGGACTAAAATCAAACTCAGTTTTTACGAAGTCGACGTTTCGAAGACTTCATGTCTTCATCTTCAAGACTAGAAGAGAAGCAACGTTACAATAAATAAAAACATTGAAGATGAAGACATAAAGTCGTCGAAACGTTGACTTCGTAAAAACTGAATTTGATTTTAGTCCACTAAGCTCAATAATTAATTTTATATTATCAAGGTTTGGCCGAGAATTTTATTATTATATAAATTAAAAATTAATGAAAAAATAAAAAACTTCGATACAGGGACATTTTGTAGATCAACCGGGAAAAGAGGTCCCAAAAGGGGACATGTCCCGGTGTAATGTCCCGGATGGCAACCCTACGCTAGTTGGATATCCCAAAAAAGCGTACGCCGCGCCCTCTTCTGGTCAATTATGGCCAGGTTTTCACCTAATTTATGCAAAAAATCACCGCCTATGCGGCGGCACCATAGCTGTCCAACTAGCCTATAAAGTTTTAAAAAAATTTTTACACTTGTTTGAAATTCAAAAAAAATTTAAAATAAATAAAAATAATTGCTGCAATAGCTTTCTATCTAACCCCACCCCCCTTGACCAAGGCACGTGGTTTATGGATACAGTGACGGATCCAGACAATACCATAGGGTGGCGACGAAATAAAAATTATTATTTTGGTCCCCCTGGTAGCTCTCCATTTCTTAATATTTGAAAAAATTAAAAAAGTCAATATGTGTGTGATTTTATGGGATTTCCACCTAATTTAAATGTCCTAAATTTGAATTTCCCCATTTGAAATAATTTGATGGCGCTGAATGCATTTTTGCTAATAAACATATTTTTAAGAAAGTGGGGGGGGGGGGGGTAATGGATTTTTAATTACTTCCTGAAAATAAATAGGGAATGGTCTGAGAATTTTTGAGTTCCGGCTATCATACGGATGCTTTTAATGAGTGAAGCGACTTGCAGATCCCGTCTTTCTAGATCTGTAATTTTTGAGTTGGAGCCGCTTCAGGAATGTTTTTTTAAAAATTAAAAAAAATATATACCTACTGCTAAACATTTTTATTACGCTGTGTACTTTATTATAAATTAGGCCAACGGAGTCAAAATTTATTAAGAATTTCTTGAGATCTATAGTTTTCTTTTGTGTTAAGTTCAAAATATAATCATAATTTTCATTGGCCATCGCAAAACGAAGCGACGCTCATTTACAACACTCATAATAATATAACTTATATTGTTAATAATTTTTCCTTTTCTTTTTTTCTTTCCTAGATTATCTTTTGACCGGTTTTCATATCTAAAGCATTACCAACTAATAATTCTCAACTATAATTTACTATATAAATAAAATAGGACACTGGATTTATTATTAAATTATTGAAGTACATTCAACGTTAATATTTTTAGAAATCGTGAAAACCTCGAATATGGAATTATCTCGAAAAATTAAGTTATTAACTTTAGAAGAAGCCTGGAATAACGTACTTCCGGTTTTGAAGGAAATATTCGAAACGTCTAATAATGTAGAAAAGAAGAAACTGCTGTACATATATATAAACGTTGAGCGTTACTGCAGTGTACGTCATGATGATATTAAAATTGAAAAAGTGTTAACTGTGGAAATCAGAAACGAGTGGCCCGTTTATTTCAAGTTGGGAAAACAATTTATATCATTTCTAAATAATATATTATATTATATTGGTTTAAATCCTTCACATCAGAAACCGTTCAACGCAGGTACAAGAAGCTGGCAGCTTTATTTGAAGTTGAAGGAATTTTTTACGTTGTTTTGCAAATCTCTGGTTAAAAAAAGCGCGTATCTAGCGGACGAAGAACTATTAAGATTCAATGTTACCGAATGGAACAAATACGCAAGTAAGCGGCTAAGTCTAAACTGGGCATTTGAATTCCTTAATAGAAATTATGCTGGCCGAGGACATAATCGCAAAGAAAGCTCCGAAAGAATATATGAATTTGCTGTATTAGCCGTGATCAGCTGGAAAGAAACACTTTTTAAACAATATAATCATAAAATTGTGAAAACCGCTATGAAATTACTAAATCTTCACAGGCAAGGTGAAACGATCGATTCCACTTTAATCTCCGATCTTGTTCATTGTTACTTGGCTCTAGGGATATGCGTGAATGGTAATAATAATTCTCTGTGTATATACAAGAATCATTTTGAAAAAGTTCTTTTGGAAGAAACCGTAACGTTCTACGATACTTACAGTTCGACGTTTTTACAAAACCACAGTGTTATGGAATATTTAGAAGAAGTAGAAAATATATTTCGAGCAGAAAAACAGAAAGTGAACGATTATTTTCATTGGTCAACTGAAGAACTTTTGATGGAAACCCTGAACGGTTCCCTTATTGAAAGACATTGGGAACTGCTTAATCTCGAATTCAAAGAATTTTTAACCCTGGACAAAAATGACTATATCAACCGTATGTATTCGATTTTATCAATGCACATAAAGGATTTAAGTGAATTTGCCAAGGCGTTTGAAGAACATGTTCTCGGTGAAGGTTTGGCTTCCATTGAAAGTTGTGGTGAAGTTGTTAAAACGGATGGTAAGATCTATACTGATGCAATTTTGGCGATTTACAAGAAGTACTTAAACATGGTAAAGTACGAATTTTCTAGTAATGAATATTTAATGGCCGCTTTACAAAAAGCAACTAAGCAATTTGTAAATGAAAACTTTGCAACGTTGCCCCCAAATACGGCTCATAAATCTTCTCAATTAGTATGCAAATATTACGATGCGTTGATGAGGAAAAAGTGGTTAGTTCAAAATAACGTTTGCGAAACACCCAAGTCCGGGGTATGGTTGTATAATCCAATCCTGAAATATGGAAATTGTGACAGCCAGATCAAAGAATTGATGCAGACACTAAGTGAAGTGTTAATCGTATTTACGTTTCACGAAGACAAAGATGCGTTTCAAGAATATCATATGCAGTTAATTGCAAAACGGTTGGTGAACGACATTTCAGATCGAGATGTGGATTTAGAAAACAAAATGGTAATTCAGATGAAATCAGTCACCGGTGACCAATATACGAAAAACTTCGAGAGGATGATTAGAGACATTAAATTATCGATAGCTCTAAACCGGAATTTCGCAAAAGCTCATCGAGAACCACTCGAAGTTGATTTTAAAGTTAAAGTTCTGCAAATTGGTTTGTGGCCTTTCAAAAGTACACCTCTCTATACATTGCCATTAGAACTAAAAAAATGTATTGACCAGTTTTCAAAATTTCACTCTGCAATTAATGCTAAGAAACGGCTGTGTTGGTTGTACGACCTATCCAATGGTGAAATTATCACGAAGAACTATAAAAACTGTTACACCATTCAAGCCAGTACCATGCAAATATCTGTTCTTTTATTGTTTAATAATTCCACCTCATGGACTTTAGGTGAAATACAAGAACAAACCGACATAAAAATCGATTTCATTTTGGAAATCATTACAATATTTCTCAAAATCAAACTTTTAACTTGTAAAAATGCCGATAATTTGACCCGAAATTCCATGATTTGTTTAAACCAACAGTACAATAATAGAAAGCGTTTCATCCAGATTGATGTTCCGCGTAAACCGGAAACGCAGAAGAAACAGCAAAAGTCTATAGACGAGAATATCGATAAGGCGAGAATACTTGTTTTGCAAGCGACAATTGTAAGAATCATGAAATCGCGAAAAACTATGAAAAAAGTCGATTTGATTTCTCAAATTTTACAGGATTCTGTTTTACAATTCAAACCAGATATCGATATGATCAAAAAATGTATAGAAACTCTCATTGAGAAAGAATACATTCATCACAGTTTTACAGAAGCGAGTACTTTGATGTATGTACCATAGCTACTTTTTTGTATTTATAATTGTAAAATAAAATTTATTATATAAAAATAAAAGTTTGTTTGTTTGTTTATTCGTCGCTTATGCACTCTTACACCCTTTGACCGATTTCAACCAAACTTTGCACACTTATTCAATATTACGACTTGGGGTATGTTTTTGTGCAGAAATACCAGCTACGAATGATAAGAGCATTGGATTTCATCTAACTTTTAAAATTTTCATTTATCGGAAATAATATATTATTTTGATATAGCCCTGTCAGCCTTTCCCCTTTCCAAACGCCCTCGGCGGGCAAACTTAATAACTTAGAAAATTCTATTATTTTAGGAAATCTAGAAAAACTTAGGAAATCCAAGGAAATCTCAGAAAATTGAACAAGCTAAAAAATAGAACTTATCTCGATTATTCTTAAAATTTCCTAGTTTCATAAGATTTTCCTTCACTTTTGTGTATCATGATTTCTCTTCGGTTTTCCAGCAACAAACTACGGAGAAATGATAAAAAAGCACTGGTTTATTAGTGAAGAGAAATCTGCAGATATTTGAAGAATTTCCAAAAAATCTCAAGGAGTTTTAGATTCTTTGAAAATTTCAAAAAATTATTGAAATTTTTAAATTTGAATTATAAATTGAATTATTAAATTCAAGATAATCTGAGGAAATTTTAGAACATTTTAGTAAATAGGAAATCCGAAGAAATATAAAAAATCGTAGGAAATATTAAGAAATTCAAGAAAATCGAAAATCTTGAGAACGTAGAAAATCAAAGGAAATGTCAGAAAATTCTAGGAAATAAGGAATCTTTAAAAATTCAAAGACATTTTAGAAAATTTCGGGGTTTAAGAAATTCTGGGAAATAAGAATTTCGAAAAAATGTAGAAAATTTTAAGTATTTTAAGAAATCTTGGAAAATCTTAAGAACGTCCTGGAAATTTCAGAAAATTGAAAAAAAATTTCTTCAAATTTCCCTTTAGTGTTGTTTATTATGACGATTTCCAGTTGGCTTTCCTCTTAGTTGAAATTGAAGGGGTAGTGAAAGGAAATCACCGAAAACCGGAAAGATTGCCACGCTCAAAATTGAGCAAAGGGATTGATGGTGATAATCCCAATCTCAGGGTAAAATTGGCAATGCCCTGGCTAGCTACTAAAATAAAAATAAAGGTGGTTGATGAGTTTTGAAACTGATGACAATAATAATTGGGAGGGTTGAATGTTTTGCCCTAGGCGCCACGTGGTTAAAAATCAACCTCCTAAAGCGTGCTACTACCTGAACCACGAACGGTAGCGTACTAAAACTCAAAAAAAAAGGAAAAATGAAAGTGGTACAAGAATATACACTTGAATTGGATAACGTGATTTTAATGAATAACAAAAAAAATAACGCCAAATTTCAATTTGATGTAACCCAAAAAAAGAATAATGGTAACAAAAGTCGCGAATAGCTTTTCTTGCGAAAAGCGTAATCAACCCGATATAGCTATATGTGGTTTCACAGAAAAGTTTACACAATTACAAAATGCGTTCACCTCTTGATATAAATCGATATCGTACGGATAGCGTTCTGCGAAACCATCACTGGGTGAATATCTCCAAAACATTGGCTTCACAATCTGAACAAAACTTATAATTATAAAAAAATAAACAAATAATAATACAAAAACGAACGAGCAAAACTAATAACTAATAATAACTTCAAAAACTAGCTAAGGCTAAACTGAACGTAAACGAATGCTAAACGTGCAGGTTCCGTTCGTTCGCTTTCTTCTCTCGTAGTCGGATCTTGGATGACGGGTGAATCCTCGGAAGGTCGGGTTACCGCGACCGACGGTTTTTCGAACGTCACTTTTTTCGATTTGTGGATCCGACGGGCCTGCACACCGACGGACCGGTGACGCTTTCTTGATTTCTCTTGCTTGACGGTAGCGGTAAAGACGGTGGCGGCGGGCGGACGTTACGTTGGATGCCAAACGGTTCAGCGACGCCTTTCTCAGCTATTTGTAGATGCGGGCGGATGGCGTCTATAACTTTTTTGTGTTTGTCGGGTTGCAGTTTTACATACAATTTTGCCGCCTTGGCGTCCTTATGGCCTGCAAAAAAAGGGGAATGAGTAACGAAAAAACAATTTAAAAAAAATAAAATAGGTACCTGTATAGTCCATCAATTAATCCAATGGAACGTTTGCCGTCGCCAACGAAGATCTCGCACTATGATTAGTGAATTTTTTGCCGTGGAACCCGGCCGCCGTCTTGAGCCATATTCCCATAGGGGTCGGGTACTATTCGGCGCAGTCGTTTCGACGTAGCCGTTTCGACGCAACCGTTTTGCCGCAGCCGTTTCGACGCAAAACGGGTTCGGCGCAAGTACAGTTCGGTGCAAGTACAACTTGGCGCGAGTCCCGTTCGGCGCAAGTACTATTTGGCGTGAGTCCACATCGGCGCGGGTACAGTTACTATATTTTTAATCTTGTTCTAATTTGATTAAAAAAAATTATTTAAAAAAATAAATTTTATTAAAGAAACAAATAAACAAAACAATAATCCTGAAAAACTAATTAATAACAAATTATTCGCGCATAGCAAAATTATGCGCTAATCCGCGTAAAAAATCGATGATTTCGCGGTTATCAAAATCCTTCATCAGTGTTGCGATTCTTATGTCTGCGTCTCTGTATTTTTTTAGTTTTAATGGTGGAGGATTTCCAGCAACAAGTCGCTCATAAGCTACATCTTGCCGTATTTGAATTTTTTTAACCCATTAATGAATTGCCATATAGTGGAATGTGTCATTCCTAATTCAGACTGAATTCGTCTATTGCCAACTTACTTGGGTGACGTCTCTCTCCATTGGTTTGTTCATAGTCAGGACCGTATCCCCTACTACTAATCCTAACATATATAGTAAAAAAATTACTATAATTAAAAGGCAGGTGTTAAATGTAAAATAGAAAAACGAATTAAAAAAGATAGAATAAAAAAGACTCGCGCCGAATTGCACTCGTCCCGAACTGAACTCGCGCCGAACTGCATTCGCGGCAAACTGTACTCGCGCCGATCTGTATTCGCGCCGAACTGTACTTGCGCCGAACGGAACTCGCGCCGAATCGGGCCTGCGCCAAACCGGACTCGCACCAAAACGACTGCGCCGAACTAGACCTTCGCTGAAACGGCTGCACCGATTGGGGCCGTTCCTCCCATAGTGTTTCTCCCTATGGGCGTGTGGGAGTACCACGGCATCATTGTGATATTTCTGCTCCAGCGGGAATAGAGCTGGAGAAACATTCTATCGGGGGCACATTCCGGTCGGTTTATAAATCCCGCATTGTTTTTTTCCAGCCCCTTATAAGAGAACTTGCAAATGGTTCCCTAGCCAGGCCAACTCTTGCGCTGCGATTAAAAACAAATTTCTGTTCAATTCATCGGCATCGGGGGTGTAATATCGTACAAGTTGAAGATTGATTCTAGCTCCGCCGTCGTTAGCGGAGCTGTCCCTTTGGATCGCTTACTCGGATCTTTTTGTAATTGTTTTCTTTTTGAATGGATCTATTACGACGTTGAATTCTGTAACAAAACAAAAACACAGATGAAAACTCGTACAAAAAAAAAGAAAATGTTACATACCATTGTACATTAGAAGCTTTAACTGATTAGCCGTGGAGTTGAAGTAGGACTACAACGTCCCCTCTTTGTAATCCTCACTGTCTTGCCTACGCATGTTTACTGCGTAGTCGGTGAGGATTTCGGCCAATTCTGCTTTTGTTGATTTCGCTATGATGAAGTAATTTTTTTCTTCGAGAAAAACTTGAAAGCTTGTTGGCGACTTTTTCGGCCCCACTGTGCCGCCAACTCTTTGATTCCCTCCTTGTCCACTTGACCGAAACGAGGTTTCGTCTGTGCTTCCGTTTCGGCTAGAAAAAATAAAAAAAGCAATTAACGAAATTTCGGGATGCGCACGGCAAAACAAAGTTACTTACTTGGTGGGGCGGTCGATTCTGTTGCTTCCAGAATTCCGGTAGTATTCGCAAAATTTAGAAGGTGGTGTCCGTAAGAACTCTCTAACAATTGTTAGTTGCGACAAAGAAAGAGAAAGCAAAATCAAAGAAAAAAAAACACATACCGATAGCTTCCACCTCCTGAAGAATTTCGCGTATATCGAGGGAATCATTAAAGGGATCGTTGATCCCAATCATCGAATTTGAGCTTTCCTGAGTTTCTGCGGAAAAAAACTGTTAGTCGAAAAAAAAACATAGTAAGAAACTAGAACGAATCAAAAAAACGTACCGATGTGTTCTAGTTCCCCTATTACACAGTCCATATCCAACGAATCATTAAACGGATCCGCTGGATTTGCCTCGTTTGGCGGAGCAGGAAGACTCCGAGACGATTCGTTTTCGGAATCTTCGAAGACCATCCTCCTCGGAGGTTTTCCTGCTGGTGACGCTGAAAAAAAAATTAAAAAAAATAAAAAAAAATAAAAAAAAATTTAAAAAAATAAAAAACATGTTAAATTTAGGCCAACTTATATTAACGACATTTCGAAATAAAATTTTAAATAAATACTATATAGGGCAAACTAACTTCGACTTTCTCAGAATTCTTTTCATGAATTACGGTAGTAAGAGGTCTCCTTGAAGAGATTATGGGTGCTATAATGGTTGAAAAAAAAGTATGTAAAATATCGGCAAACGTACAGTCCTAAAAAAATTATTATTAACTTACAATCGTCGCGTCGAGTGCGCTTTAGGAACGCCGGACGGCAGCTGGGAGGGAGTAAAACCTTTCACTGCAAGAAAATACAATAAAATAAATTTAAGTTTTTATAAAGCAAAAAAAAGTATACTTACATAACGCATTGACCTCTTAATAGAGGTCAACATCGTCGGGATGGTGTTCGACGAAACTATCGTTGAGAGAATATCTCCAAGCCATGACGAAGGACAAAAAATTGCGAAAATTAAATATCACAAAAAAGGTCCAACAAAAATTGCAAAAACTTACCGATAAAAAACGAAAAAAAAATTATAAAACATAAAAAATTAACTTAGCAATCTGAACAAAACTTACAATTACGATATAAACAAATAATAATAAAAAAACGAACAAACAAAACTAATAATTAATAATAACTCAAAAAACTAGCTAGCTAAACTTAACGCAAACGAATGCTAAACGAAACCTAAAAACCTAATAAATCCTAACTTGAAGAAAAACGGACGGAAATAACTAAAAATAATCAAACGAAAGCCCTAAACATATTATAAACGAATATGCGAAAATTAAAGTTGAATTATGAAAAAACCTATTAATTTGCACGGAATATGGTATTATCAGGCGATGAATGATTAATTCATCGCCTGATGATGCATAGTCTAGTGAAAACGTTTGCGAATACTTACAGTGTATTTTACAAGTGCTAACTTTTAAACATTTTAGTTCTGAAAAGTGTTTAGTGCATTTTTTGGGTTTTCTAAAATATTGATATGGTATGGTATTATCACTAAGTTCGCATTTAATTATTAATATGTGCGTTATTATATATGTAAATAAATGTTAGAGCCGTTTTACATTATAGCAAATTTGCAATTAAATCTTGTCACAAATTTGCTAGCAA
The DNA here is from genome assembly GCA_949152465.1 of Cantharis flavilabris. Lineage (NCBI taxonomy): Eukaryota > Metazoa > Arthropoda > Insecta > Coleoptera > Cantharidae > Cantharis > Cantharis flavilabris. The sequence continues at coordinate 24,692,697 of OX424437.1, read as the reverse complement.
TTATTGTATAAAATTTCAAGTGTCATATTTGGCAGAAATATGACACAAATATTGTTTTATATTTGTTACAAGAATAGAACATTTCCTAAATATTTGGTATCAAATTTAGGATGCAAATTTGTGAAGTAATTTTCATGTATGACACTCTTGTAAAATTGAATGCAATTTTTTGTCATAGATTTGCTACAAATTTTATTATAATGTAAAAACGGCTCTAAGTATAATGACATAATTATTGTATTAAACACTCGTATATTTTACTCTTGATAACGAATTATGGCGTTTAAAGATGCATTATTTCAAACGGGAATTGAAACACTTGTGATTGGTTAAGTCAATCGTGACATCAATGTTCTACATGTAACAGCAGTAACAATTCATTTTGCTTTGTAATCAGTTTGTTGTTAGCTCGTTTTGTGTGTATTGAAGTATTTGTGTATATTGAAATACTTGTATATCTACCATAAGAATGCCGTCAGAAGGTTTTGTGAAGGCCTCTTCGAATAATTTACCATCAGTAGATATGTTCATGCTAATAGAATTTATTAAAATCGACGACCGTTTCAATGCAGCTGAGTTTAGAAATGAGAAGGCTACTGCGTAAGTATATACAGGGTGACCCAGACCACCCGTATCAGTACTTTTTTTCAAAAACGGTAAGTCGTAGAGAGTTGGGCTAAAAAAATTTATTACAAAAGCCCTAATGACGAATCTAATGGTGATATTATTATTTCCGGGAAAAGTCGGCATCCAGAGTAGTTTGCTCCAGAAAGTCCAGAAATCCAGAATTTTAAATGGCACCATATGTCGAAAGTGGTATCGTTGTAAAGCTCTTTAGAAAATAAGCAAGTTTTGTAGGAAATATTTTGTTATTACTCCCACCCCTTTTTAGTTATATTCACATCAAATTATTAAATTTCAATTTCTTATAACGAACTTAACTTTAAAAGTCAGCACTTGAAATCTAGCTACCGCGTTAGAGCAATGTCACAAGTGTTCAAAATGTTTTTCATTTACTTCTAAACACTGTTGAGCTCTTCTGGTTTATTGTCTAATTATTGCCTAACCCGATAGCTAGATTTTGAATGCCAATTTTTAAAATGAAATCAAAATAATCAAAATAATAACTTAATAACTTAAGTCGAATATAACTTCAAAGGGGTGGGAGTAATAAAAAAATTTTTCCTACAAAATTTGCTTATTTTTTAAGCAGCTTTCCAGCGATACCACTTTCGACATATGGTGCCATTTAAAAATCTGGATTTCTGGGTTTTCTGGAGCAAACTACTCTGGATGCCGACTTTTCTCGGAAATAATAATATCACCATTAGATTCGTCATTAGGGCCTTTGTAATAAATTTTTTTAGCCCAACTCTCTACGACTTACCGTTTTTGAAAAAAAATACTGATACGGGTGGTCTGGGTCACCCTGTATATGTACATGTAGTACATAGTGTTGTAATTAATACCCAAATAATTTCTAAATTCATTTCGAGTTAATTTGAGGTTAAATAACGCATTTTACTATGATTCAATAGTTGTATTCTTTTTACCACTTTTAACTAAGAATCTTAGTTCATATTTGTCAGAATAACACTTTCTTATAATTTGAAATGATGTTAATGCCATCGATAACATTTATAAGGCTACTCGTGAGACATACGGTGACAATGCGATAGGATATGTGGGAGCTGTCCAGAGAGGGTTCTTTATGCACTTTACAATGCAAAATATGTCCGGAACATAAAATTCGTTCTAAAAATTATACCGTTTGTCTTATTGTCGACGAGACGGAAGAAAAGATTGTAAATGTCATTTTTTTAACATAATCAAAAGACCGCTGTGAATCGTTACGCCGCTGGTGCCCCGGCAGGAGTCGATTTTATGTTTCTGTAGGTCTAATATGACACAAATAAACTAAAACTAATCTTTATAAAATCTTACAAAATTTTGTGTCGCTAGCTCCCGGACTATAAAGTTTTTACTCCGGCCGGGATCGAACCGGTGATTTCGGCTTAGCGGTCGACGCACACAAGCGCCAGGCCATGATCGTCTTTTTAATTTTATTTGTATTTTTATCTGATTAATTAATTGTAGAGATTAATCAGAATAAAATGTTGTATTCGTCAATAATTCTAAGATCTGTCAATTTATCAAAAATGACATTTTTCAAGTCGGGCGCACGTTTTCCTCAAAAACTATTGGACCGATTGACTTCAGGTTTTGTACACATTTCGAGGGAACCTTCACCTATGGTCCGAACTAGAATGATACCGATAGCTTGAATATTTCAACTTTGATCTCATGTTTTAGTAGACAATTTTCCGGGAAAATTGAATTTTAATTTTTAAACAGCTGACCAACTTAATTCTAGTTCAGAAGATAACTACATTCGTATAGATTCAAAAAAAATTGGTTCTTCTATTTCAGACGATTAGAACCGCCACAATATGTGCGCCCGATTGGACATGCGTCTCACGCCACGACCTGCATAACACCGCATAACTTGAATAGCTTTCGATAAAGTATTCAATAAAAATTTGTGTTGTTAGTTGAAACATGTCTTATTATGCGTGAAAAACTCTGGCACTGTAGGTTTGATAGTTTTCGCAAAATTAATTCTTAAAAATTAGGTAAAAACAAGCTTCTAGACGATAATACCCCTTTAATACGCAAATCAGGCCCGTAGCCAGGAAGGGCACTTGGAGGCACGTGCCCCCCCCCCCCCCGAAATGTTCAAAAGAAGAAAAAATTTTTGAAAGTAAATTTGAATTTTGAAAATAAAATAGGTACCTACCTAATTAGATATATTTTGAAGTTGGAAAAAAAATTTCGCAAGGGGAACCGTCGAAAAATATTATTTTTACGAGTGCCCCCCCCCCCCAAATAAAATCTTGGCTACGGGCCTGACGCAAATAGTCCCAAAAGTAATATTTTAAATTTTAAAAATGAAAGGAATGTAATTTCTAAAAAGAAATATTTAAAAACTATTGCTGGAAAAGCGATCTTTATATGACAAAAATTGTCTTCCAAAGGTACAGAATCTAATATTCTGTACATTGATTAAACAATACAATTGAATTGGTTAAACATAAATTCCAAATTAAAACAATAAAAAAAAATTTTAAATTATAACACTAAATATCAAAAGCTAGAGAGGTTCTCAATATTAAAAACAATACCTACAAGAAATAGTGTTGTAAACCCAACACAAAAACATTTTTAGGTCTTGGGTTTGGGGACCCCGTGAAGATAGAATATTATTCAGTGCCTTCTATACATTGAAAAAAAACATTGCAAAACTTTCAAGTAATCCAAAAATTCAAAAAAATATAAGAATAATACAATACGTAGAAAATCAAAATTCAAAAAATTTAAAAAGGAGACAATTAACACATAACAGGTCTGGATTAAGAAAATTTGAAAAAATGAAAATTTCGTAATACGAAGTACAATATAACGTTATTTCATGGTTATTGCCATTCTTCAGTTGCACGCATCGATTACGATTACATTGTAAAATAAGAAGAAAAAAATTTTTCAAACTAAACAAAATTATCGACTAAATTGTACAAAATTGACTTACCATAACCTCCAAAGATTATCAAAACTGAACTTGTTACATGAGGTATGAATAATTTAAAAATGATTTGAACTAAGAAATTCGTTTACCTAGCACTGCTAGTTTGAAATCCGAAGGCACTGCCCTCTTAATATGATTTCTAAAAACTTTGAAAAAATTCAAAATTCAAAAATTTACCACGTTTTTTAACCGTGAGGCGTAAAACTAGAAAAATTTATTTAATTTATAAAAAAATTTATTTAATCTACTTAAAATTTTTTATTTTGAGTTCTTTTTCAAGTAATCGCTGTTGCTATGCGGAAGATGTAAAATGTTAAGCACCTATATCTTGAAATTTCGAATGAAGACATAATCTTTAACCACGTTAAACATGAAAAAATTTTTGTCTCATATAAAATGTAAAACAAAATGTATTAAATTAATAACCATCCTGTATATGATAAGTTTAACTATTTAATAGGTATGCAAAATGATTTCTTGCAACAAATGCAATTACAAACCATTAAGTAGGTAAACTGATCAGCATTTTTGAAATAATTAACTTTTAACATTAATAATAAACAATGAAATATAAACAAAAAATGTAAATAAAAAGCCACCAATCTACCAAATAAATATAGTTTAAAACCTATCGTGTTTTATTCTACACCACGGCGACCTTCTGAGAATCCAAGCCTAAAAATTCGTTGGTGAGGCTGCCAACGCTCAGAAGTCAGCCCAACTCTCAAAATCTCTCTTCTCCGAGATTTTACACATAATAAATAATAGATGAAAAGAAATAATGTTATCACCGGAATTTATTATGATACGTCCACCCTCCCACACCGAATAGCATAGTTACAACATTTATATGAGTAGGTAATATAAATTATTATCAAGACGACAACAACAAAACAACATAATCAAAAATTTGCATTTTGGATAATTCGGCTTCAATAAAAAACTTTTCCGCCCGTCGTCGTTTCTAAATGATTAATTTCAGAAATAAAGACTCAGAATAAAAAATACACGTAAACCAAGCAACCATTTTTTTTTAAACATTTTGATTCGATTTAAAAATTTTCATGTACTAATGCCCGTACTAATAGTCGAGGATCAATTCTCGGATCAATCCGAGATCCGTCAATCCTAGATCATACCAACAATCCTAGCGTAACAAATAGTCCCGGCTTCGGGTAGGATCGGTGAATCTCTGATTTGATCTTAGATTTGGTAATATATCTAGTAATATTAAATATGTTTTTTGGTAATATTCGAATTTTTAAATAGAAGAAGTTGTGTATAATTACTTTAATTCTTTATACAAGTGAAATTAACAAGTTGGTAATTTTGCATTATTTAATATGCTGGTACATCAGAATTTCTGTAGGATATAACTTTATAAAGATCAGTTGAAAATAAACAACTTGCATTGTGTTAGATATTGTCGTTCAAGTTTTGATTCAATTGTAAATCAGGAAATAGGTAATGTTTGATAATTTTTCAATGTTAGTGTTAATTAAATTTACTTATCCTTTTTAGAAAACAAAGGTGTGTGTGTGTATCCTGCAATAAAAAATCGAAAAAGAATCTGTATAAGTAAGTATTTTATTATCAATGTTACTTTTTTCATTAATTTTATTTTTAGAATGGACAACAAAAACGCACATTATACCGAAAGGGAAAAAATATTATTGGCTATGCTGGTCAAGGAGCACCCATTATTAGAAAATAAGAGGACTGACGGTGTTACTCTAAAGGAAAAACAACACGTGTGGGACAATTTGGCTGTCGAGTTCAATAGGCAACCAGAAGTAGCAACGCGAAGGGATTCGAAGCAACTTAAAACGTTGTGGAAAAATTTGAAGCAAAGGCAAGCATTTTATTAGTATTTACACGTTAATCACTAGAGACCAGTAAATCATATTATTTATATTGTAGAAAACGCAAGCAAACTACTTTCGAAAGGCACCAGGCTTTAATAACTGGTGGAGGTATTCCTGAGAAAGCAACACAAGATCCACTGCTGGATCTTGTCGCTGATGCGGCGAAAGATATGGACGTCACTTTAATAAATGATTTTGATAGCACTGCTGCGTTAATCAGTGGTAAGTAATAAAAATCTTGACCGTGTATGTTGGAGTTTGTTAATACTTAAATTAATATTATACATTTCAAGAACAAGAGGAGAGCAGAAATGACGAAATGGACAGTGCATTCTGCGGAAATGAAGAGCATGATTATAATCTCCCAAATCTCCCAACTCCAACCCCTACGAAACGAGGGGAGAAAAGAAAACATCCAAACGAGGAGAACGAATTACGAGTAAAACGTATTGCAAATCAATTAACTATGGACGAGCAATTACATAATTTAAGATTAAGACTTGCCGAAGAAGATTTAAAGCGTGTACAATACCAATCTGAATTGGCAAGGTTGCAGTTAGAGAAATTTAAAAAAGAGAACAATTTATTATAAATTCTATTATTAAAAAATATTTTTAAAAACATGTAGTTATTATAATTTATGAAAAATGATGTTCAATGAATTGACGGCGAAAAGCCAAACCAATATTTTCATTGGCAATATTGTCGTGTCCCTCATCATTTGCTCCTCTTTCTTCAAAATGTTCCTATAATCGTTTAATAATCGTTTAATTATTTTGCTGTTAAACTCAAATCTTTATAATTAATTTTTAGAATATACTGTCACGTATCTTTTGGTACTCGTGACTGGGGTTGTGTAGTTCAGGGGTTTAGAGCTAAATTGACTAGGGTTAATTTGGTATTGATTTAATTGTAAGCGCAGGTTACAAAATAAACTATTTATTGTATGAAAATATGAATTAATACTAAGAACTATTTACATACTTAAATCTATAACTTACTCTACATTTACACCCTTGGCGGGTGGAACCATCAAGCGGCTACATCTTGACCTTATGACGTCCACTTAATGACTTGCCGACTTACGACTCGACGACTCTCTTAGCACTTACTCTGCTAATTAATTATTCTGTTGCACTGCTTGATGCTTCCCCTTCCATAATATTTATTAATTATTATTACAATACATTGTCAACTTTTTATACGAGGGAGCTTCAAGTGGAAATCTATTTAATTACATTAATTTATAGATTGTACATTTCCACTTGTGACACATTTCCCCCGCTCGCGAAACGCTGACCCTAGCGTTTTCTGACGTCGGTACACAAAAAAAATTAAATTCAACATCATAAAAAATATACTTAACATCTGACGAAAATTGACAAAGTATTTTCTTAAAATCAAATATTAAAATATTAAAATTTTACCATTGCAAAAAATTCTTATTACAATCCTGTATATTTCTTACTAAAAGATTTTCTCCAATGGCAAAATAAAAAAATAAATTTAAAAATTTCACAATAAATGGATTATTTAAATATAAAAAAAATAATTCATTGTTAATTTAAAATTACACATCCTATCATTATCATATTGTTAATTATTATTATTAAATAGCGCTACATTCGTAAGAATACGGCTGTCCGTAGACTTTCAAAATCCTTTTGTTGAGGTGGATTAATCCTCTTAGTTCACATATTTATTTACATTTCATTACAGGTCCTTGTGCGTTCTTGCGTTGTTAACCACTGTTCTCCATGCTGTACGGTCCATCACTAATTGTTTCCATCCTCTCACTCCCATCTTCTCCAAATCGCCCGTCACTCCGTCCCACCATCTTGCTCTCGGTCTGCCCCTAATACGATCTTCATTTGGTTTCCACATCACTATCGCGTTTATCATTTCCTCGCTGTCCGCTCTCATGACATGTCCCAGCCATCTCAGTCTCTGGGCTTTAATGAACTTTACTATGTCTTCTCCGTCCATCATTTCTAATAGTTCTGCGTTTGTTTTTGATCTGTATTCACCATTGTCGAGTCGTGTAGGGCCTGCTATCATTCTAAGCACTCTTCTTTCAAAAATTTTCAATTCCTCTTCCTCTCTTTTAGTGATGCAGATCACCTCAGCAGCATATGTTAGCACTGGTCTAATCAGCGATTTGTACAGTTTTATTTTCGTTTTCTTCTTTATTTCCTTATCTCTCAGTATATCTCTATTTGCGTAGTATGCTCTGTTGCCTGCCTGAATCTTTTGTCTTATTTCTGATCGTCTCTCGTTCCTTTTATTCATCATGACTCCTAGGTAGTTGAAGTTTTCCACTTGTTCAAATATGCAGTTATCGATGGTTATTTCGCTATTATTATCGTCTCTTCTCGAGCATCTCATATATTTAGTTTTGTTCTCATTAATATTAAGTCCCATCTTGTTTGCTTCTTCTTTTATGACTTTCAATGTTTCTGTCATACCTCTTTTTGTTCTTGAAATTATGACAACATCATCCGCGTACGCCAGTATCTGGTTCTCTCTGGTCACTATTGTTCCTATACAGTTGGTAGCCCGAATGATCTTTTCTAAGACAAGGTTGAACAATGTCGCTGACAAGGCATCGCCCTGCCTCACTCCATTGTTAATCTCGAAGCTATTGGTCTCTCCTTGGGTAGTCTTTATCGTAGTTGTCGTATCCTTTAAGGTCATCTTGATCAATCTTCTTAGCTTCGCTGGTATTGCAAATTCTTTCAATGTTGTTATCAGCTGATGTCTAATTACTTGGTCGAATGCTTGCTTGAAATCTACGAATAGCATATGCATTTCTATATCATGTTCATAGCTCTTCTCCATAATTTGTTTTAATACATGTAATGCATCTACCGTCGACCTGCCTCGTCTAAAGCCGAACTGATATTTTCCGATTATTTCTTCTGTGTGAATCCTAAGGCGTTGTGTATAACTGTGGACAGTATTTTATATGACGTGTTCAGAGGAGTTATTCCTCGGTAGTTGTGGCATTCTTCAGCGTTTCCTTTCTTTTTAATTGTTACGATTACGCCTTCTTTCCATCCTTGTGGCATGTCTTCTCGTTGCCTGATCTCTTTTATCAATTCACAGATTTCCTTATGTATTTTTTCTCCTCCATTCTTTATCATTTCAGCCATTATCTCATCGTTACCTGGGGCTTTTCCATTTTTCAGGTGGTGTATTGCTTGCATGATTTCTTCTTCTGTCGGTTCTGTCAATTCTTCTTCGTTGAGTATGTCTGTTTCTTGTTCTATTTCCTCCTCTTGGTTTGTGTACAACAGTTTGCGGAAGTATCTCTCCCAAATCATTTTTATTTCTTCTGAGCTATCTACCATCTTTCCTTCTTCATTTCTCATTCCTCTATTTGTTATCTCGTGTTTTCTCTTACTATCTTTGATTAGTTTATAAAATTTTCTTGTATTGTTGTTGCTGCTGTTCATTTCTATTTCCCTCATTCTTGCTTCCATCCACTCGTTCTTCTTTTGTCTGCACAGTTGATTCATTTCTCTTCGTTTCTTCCTATATTGCTCTAAGTCGTGCAGTTCATTTGTTGCTAGCCATGCAATTCTTGTTTCTCTTTTTTCTTCGTTTGCCTGTTCACATTCCTTGTCAAACCATGTTTTCGATCTTCTTTTTTTCTTATATCCTATTGTTTGGGTTGCACCCGTTTTTAGACTCTGTGCTATATTGTTCCATGTGATGTTTATATCGTTGCTTTTCTCTTTAGTTTCAATTTCCGCTTCCACCCTTTCCTCATACTGCTTTTTGTGTTCTTCGTTTTTAAATTTTTCCGTTGCTAACCATTTCCTTGCTTCATGCTTTGTATTTTCAATCATTGTCTTCATTTTAACCTTTGTGACCACCAGTAAGTGGTCAGAGTCCGCATTGGCTCCTCTATATGACCTCACGTCTCTTATGGAAGTGGCTCTTCTCTTTGTTACCAGGACATGATCTATTTGGTTCCCTTCGGTATTGTTACATCCTGGCCACATCCATGTTACCTTATGTAATCTTGTGTGTTGGAATTTTGTACTACTAATAATCATTCCGAGTGATGCGGCTAGACTACATAATCTGTTTCCGTTATCGTTTGTGTTTTCATGAATTGTGTGCTTTCCCGCTACATCTTCTACGTATCTTTCTTTGCCTATTTGAGCGTTAAAGTCACCCATTATAATTATTGTATCATGTTTCTGTATGCCATCATACAACATTTCCAAATCATTATAGAATTGTTCCTTCTCCTCATCTGTGCTATGTTCAGTCGGTGCGTAGGCATTTATTACTGATAGGTTGTTCGGTTTCATTTTGAGTCTCAAATACGATAGCCTTCCCCCCATCGGTTTAAAGTGTAGTATTTCCTTCATATATCTCTTCGTTACAATGAAACCTGTGCCATTACTTCCCTGCTTTTTCTCTCCAGAATATAAAAACACGAAGTCATCTCCTCTTATTTCGCCTTCGCCCATCCATCTTGTTTCCTGTATTGCAGCCAACCCAATCTTATACCTCAACAATTCATTTTTAACTTCTCTTATTTTTCCTGGTTTCAGAAATGTCCTCACATTCCACGTTGCCACTCTAATTGTATTGTTTCCTCCATCCTGTCTTTTCTTTTTCGGTCTGTGTTTTTGTTTATCCGCTTGCTCCATCTCTATAATTTGTGTTCTGCGCATTGTCCATGTATCTTCCTCAGTCATCCCTTTTGGAGCATCCGTCTGAGGAGGTCCGGATACTCCACCCTCCACTCTCTTCAGTTTTTTGGCGCTCGGTTTTGATCGTTATGCGGTTTCAACGTATTATCCTTCTTATCCCATGTATACACTATATTATTTTTAATCATCTTCTGGTAGCCAACTCTAACTCTCTCTCCGTTACTCATTTCACTCTTTGCCAGGGACCATATCTTGTTTTGTATCTCTTTCTCATTGCTGGTCAAGTCGCTTTCAATAAATGTGCTCGTACCCTTCAGTTTATTCTTGTTTTCCATTACTATTTTCTTTTGTGCCTGGGACCTTAGTTTTGCCACGATTACTTGTTTTTCTACCTTCCTTCCCACCTTGAAGGCATCCACCACCTCGACATTTATTTGCATTTTTCTGTTCAGGAATTCCTCTATTTCTCCCGGTGTTAATTCTCCTTCCGTTGTTAAGTTTTTTATGATGATGTTTTCTTTTCTTTTTTCTTTTTCGAGTCTTTCCAGTTGTTCTTCCAAGCGCGCTATTTTTTCCTCTTGTACATCCGCCTTAGCTGTGAAATTTTCCATCTTCTGCTCCATTTCCTGTATCTTTGCATTCCAATTTGATTCCATGTCATTCAATTTATTCTTTACCTCCATATTCACCTTGTTACCATCCACCACCATTCTTGTTAAACCCTCCATCATCTCATTTAGCTGATCCATGTTTTCAATCTCTTTTTTTTCCTTCGCTACTTTATTTGGAGATTTCTGTGTTTTTTTGCTTCTTCTGAAAGCCTCTTCTTCTTCCTCGTTTGTGTTAATGTCTTCTCTACCTCTTTTGAGGAATGTCTTCACAGATGGTGTGCTGTTTGATCTTTCTCTATTAAATTTGATGTTATTCATTCGTACGTTAAACTTGCACGTATGCAACCCAAATTGCTTGCGGCAAACTATTAATTATTTTCACAACTCCTGTAATTATTTTCACAACTTCTGTAATTATTTTATAGTGTTTATCTGCAGCGTCAGTACGAGAACCCGGTTCAACCCCTCAGAGGTACTCGCACTACCGCAGGTGTTCTAACCTCAATTATTCGCTGTTTTGTCTTCAACTATTTCCTCTCGCCTACGCCCGCAGTCACCACAAACTTTTTCCGGTTGTTTTTGCCCCTCACTAGGCTCTCTTCACTTTGCCTTTAAATTCAACCAACTAATTTCTCCAATTTAACACACAAATCAACAGCTCCGAAAACATATACACCGTGCAGGACCGTACCTCTTGAAATATCCCATATTGTTAATGGTTAATCTAATATTCCACATTATATTATATTGCTAATTTTTTTGAAATTTTGTCTCAAAATCAAAATATTACAACAAACAAAAAAAATGTAAAAAAAAATCTTCGACTTACTAACTTCGTATTGAAAACTCAAAATAATTCAATTTTTTCGTGTAGTTTGAACTATAAGTTCTGTTTTCCAGTTTCTTCCATCAAAAGAGAAAACATCTTGGTTTGCATGAATTTTGTATTATTTATATTTGGAAATAAGGATTGTACAGACACCTTTTTAAACTTTTAAGTCGTGATCTGGATTATCCTCAGTTCTAAATTTGTTAAAATATTTTAAATTTACGTCATTTAATTTGACCATTCAAATCCAAGAGTTAATTTATTTAAATTTCGTTTGAAATTTACTTTTTAGCTTTATAATTTTAAATCTTCAATACTTTGTGTAAGATTATTCTCATTGAGATCCGAATTTTAAAGATTATTGTGATTTAGAGACGTTACATTACAATTTATTTATTCAAATTATTCTTTAATATTTCTTTAGCCCTTAAAAATTTTCAACATTTTTTTTTTAAACAACTACTTTTAAAATTCAAAAAAAAAAAATTAACTAGGTACTTGTTGATTTAAAATATTTGGCATTATATTTTAGATTTAGTTTTATATTTCATTTTGGACTTAATAATTCTTTATAATTTACTATTAATTTGTCTTACACAAGTTGACCTATATTTTTAACTTTTGTGATTTTCAACATTAGTGAACTATTTCTATTTTGCATGCATCTTGTTAATAATTTTTGGTAACATTGTTTACATTGGTTATGGTTTAATTACATATTAGGGTTACGCACACATAAAAATTATTACCTATTCTTCTTTCTTCTTTGATCCATATTATATTCTTCATTAAACCATTTATATTCTTCATAATTACTTCATTTTGAGTAGCTCTCATCGGACCTACCCATATTATACCATTTTATTCGCTATTTTGGATCTACATTATACCATTTTATTTATTACGTGGGATCCATATTATACCATTTGATTTATTACGTGGGATCCATATTATACCATTTTTATTTATTACGTGGGATCCATATTATACCATTTTTAATTATTACGTGGGATCCATTTTATACCATTTTATTTATTACGTGGGATCCATATTATACCATTTTTAATTATTACGTGGGATCCATTTTATACCATTTTATTTATTATGTGGGATCCATATTATACCATTTTTAATTATTACGTGGGATCCATTTTATACCATTTTATTTATTATGTGGGATCCATTTTATTTATTACGTGGTATCCATATTATACCATTTTTAATTCATGTTCTTATTGTGCGTAAATTTCCAATATACTTTGTGAAAGATTTTCATTTTTCATTTTCATTTTCATTTTCTCCATTATTCCTGTTTTACCATTTACCAATATCGACTTTTTTTTAATATTTCCATGCCATGCCATAATAACCATGCCATTCCATAATTACATCTCTGTTTCTAATTTACCATTTTATCTAAATAAAGAACTTTTTTTCCATTCCATTAAAACATTTTTTGTCCATTAATACCGCAAATTGGTAGTTGACGGTGGCGCGTGACATCAATCGTTGAGATGGCCAATCTGCCGCTTGACCTCATTTTGCTCCTATCGAACTATCCATATTACTAAAATTAAAGATGAGATAAGACGTCAACCGTTGAGATTGCTAGTCTGCCGCCTGACATCCATTACTATTCATCTATCCAAATTACCATTTCCAATTTTTCATCAAAATTATAGCGAAATAAGACGTCAACCGTTGAGATGGCTAGTATGCCGCTTGACATCCAAACACTGTGATCCATCAACATATTTTAACAAAACCAATTTTAAAATGACATCTGGCTTCTCCATCTTTGGTCCTATAGGTCTGCTTTGTAAAACATTGAAATTTATTGTTTCTCTTTCTAAACTTTGCAAAATTAATCTTATGCCAAATTTTCCCAAAAAAATAAAAAAAATGTTTAAAAAACCTTAACCTAACTTACAAACTAAACCCTGTATTTTATTAAAAAAAATTATTAACAATACCTGTGCTTTGAAAAATATTGAGCTAAATTTATACTTTTATTATTTATATGTAATTATTATTTATTAGGCCAGTTTAGCGTCTTTACCTAGGACGATGGCATATAAAACCTTCTTTAAAAAAAATATATTTTGGATATTAGCTCAACTTTAATTTTTCAATTTTAATTTAATTTTAAACAAATTTATCTCAATGATCCACATTTTTAGTGAAATATTATTTGAGTACTACTGTAAGATGCTTTTGGTGTTTTCGGTTACCATTAAAAATATGAGTTTGATTCACTTGTATTTCTCGGTAATATTTTGCTTTTTAACTTATTTATTGAGGGCTAAGTAGTTCATCTGCGACCTATTTACCATTTTGCGAATACTTATTATTATATTTTCATTTACTCCATTTATTCGCTTTAAATTAAATTATTATTTATTTAAATTAAGAATTCCCATTTATATTGTCGATTTTTACTTCATAAAATATTTACCCTACTCTTGGGTTTACATTTGCAGAAACTTTGACCCTACGAGTTGCTTTATTTGCAAAAAAAAAATTATCAAGCATTTCCGTTACAAAAATGAACTTTAATAAACCCAATTAATATCCGTAGTATTTTTTACCGTGTAAGCAAATGTCTGCGCGAATACGTATTTTATTACATTATTTTTCAAATTAATAATTTTTCTCTAATTTTTTCATCGGACTTTAACACCAGTATTCAAGACAAATCTGACCCTTTTTTACCCCTTTGAACATATTCGAATTTAATTTATTCTAACCATTTATCAGCTATTTCAAAATAATAATTTTGTGAAAGTTATTCTTTAAAATATTGGCTTGTAACATTTATTTTTATCAAGTTTTTTAATATTAAAATAAAAATATTTCATATAATTTGCAAATATCTTCGTTACAATAAAAATTGCAGTTTCTTTCCATTGTGAACTTAATTGAACCTATCTATTTATGCAACCTATACAAATTCTTTTATATAGGACTATTAGTCCTACTAGTTTTTAGGGTCCTCAAAAGCGATATAAATAAAATTTTTAAGAAATGGAGTTAATGCATTTTAGCTTAGAACGGCAGTACTACTTAATAACGTTGATCACATACCATGAACATAAATGATTAGTTTTTGAAACCGGGGGGTCTGGGGGCTATGGAATACCCCCCAGTGAAACTCAATCTTTTGATGCATATTCACCTATGGTTTAATCTGTGCAATCAGAGCCGGATTAAGGATATATGAGGCCCGGGGCTAATTGTTTTTGGAAGGCTTTGCATATTTTAACAAAATACACCGCGGCCGAAAATTTTTGATTTTTCAAGGTCAACAGCGCAGCGCTTAGATCAGAAATGAAAATTTTTTAAAAGAATAATAGTTATTATACATAGTCTATTACCGTTTTTTTTATAAAACACAGGTATACATACAATAACATATTAAAAACAGTTTTTTCTTACTTGAAAGTGTACAAATTTAATAATTAAATCATCAAAATTTCTTTGTTGAAGTAGATCTCTTTCAATGCTCATTAAAGTTAAAGAACTATAATTTACGTGATTTAAATTTTGTTGCTGTAATATTTTTGAGGCCCTTAGAAATTTGGAGGCCCGGGGCTGCAGCCCCTTTAGCCCTCCCCCTTAATACGGCTCTATGTGCAATCGGAGTTGCCGAAACGTCCTAGAACGTGTGCCTCCTAACCTCAACTGTATAAACAAATAATATAACACTCCAACCATGTTTACAAGAAGTACATACAAGTACATACAATGTAGAATGTAGGTATCAAACCGGGGGGGTCTGGAATACCCTCCAGTACACTCTTCGTTCTTAAAACTAGATATTAATTATGTTTCCAATGCTGGAAGGCGGTTTTCAGAACAAATAGTGTACTGGAGGGTATTCCATATCCTCCAGTTTAACACCTACATTCTACATTGTATACACTTCTTTGTTAACATGGTTCGAGTGTTGCGTATGGTCAGTTTTGGCTGACGCAATCACGGCAAATCACGGATCCACCGTAAAATTAATTAAATTAAATTAATTTGACTCCTCCCAGTGCTTTTTAATCTCTTGATGCATACATTTCTACATGCAGACTACATCATTTCCATGTAGATGCTAGACAAATGATTTTGATTTTGCAGTAGCCTCGCGTTACATCTTGAATAAGTGTTGTAGATGGAGTATCTATCTTTTGATAGTTCTCACAACTATCAGCAAATTTTAAACAAAATTTACGTTTTTACTTTTCGAAAATTGTATTAGTTTGTTACGTTAATTTCTCTTTCAAATCTTTTACAAACAAATTTTAATAAAAACGAAAACCGGAGAGCATGTCAGGGGGGTGTGTTGGTAATGCAAGGCAATAAAACAATTTATAATTTTAATTGTTTAATTCGTGCATCAAACAACTAAATTTTAAATATTACAAAAATAGTAAAACGGCTTGGATCCAGCTTACCTAACGTTCACAAGTACAACATTTTTATCAACAACAATCTTACATAATCGTTCTTATTTTGCTTCCAATTCCGCATTACCAAATGCCAAAGTTCGAACTAACCTCCGCACTTACTTTTGCCATGCCACTGCGGACCATTTGCCGCCACACACAAACACAAATCCATTTCCATCGATCCCAGACAATTTCGGATGTTGTTCCATAAAAATTGGTAATGATACAAGTTGATTACATAGTCGGATATTCGAGCTACCGTAGATATTCGAGCAGTTTCCATACACCTTTTATTCCAAATTGAAAGTTAACCCAAACTTGTCATCGTAAGTCGCTACTGCGCGCTTCCCAAATAATACTGATTGTCGATACTTATCATCTTAATCCCAGTGAGTATGTTCCGTGAGGACTACACTGTTAAGTGAGCTTACAGCCAACGGGTTACCAACAACTCGCGCGACTATTAATTCCATCAAAGCCACATATCACAATTTTATTTCCGAATTTATCTAACCTTATTAATTCGCGTTACAATTACGGATTGTTACTATTTGTGAATACACATCAAATTCAAATGAGTCCCCTGACTCGAGCGGGTCTCGAGTTGGTACTCGTTCCCGTTCGAGTCGGTACTGTTCCCCTAACGGTCGACTCGATCCTCCGACTGGGACTACTGTCTGTTACCATGTTTGTTACTTATATTACCGTCTTCGATTACCCCTTCAACGCTGGGTTCGCCTACTGTCTGTAAATCCAGACGCTGAATCTTAAATAAGCCCACGGTCGCGGCCGAGTTGGTAATGCATAATAAAATTTATCAAATGCTGAATGTTGAGTTTCGCACGAACTCGACGGGAAGCTGGTAAGCATAAAAAATTATGTTGGTGTATTAGCTGAAGGCGTAGATCTCACGCTATCGGGACGGTGTTTTTTAAGCATGAAGTGAAAATAATTTAATTTTCAACCTGGTAAAAAACATAGGCGTAACAAGTTTAATAAATTAATACTTCAAAATTTGCCTACGCCTCCTTTCAGAAGCCGCCGCTGTTAAAGGCACCATTTATCTAATCTGCACACGGCGCTGAAATAGCTTGATCCGGCACTGTGTAGTCAAGCAAATTGGAGCAACAGGACCCACCAAACAATAACTTTGTATGAGATGCACAAACTCCATGACCAGTCAGGAGATAAATTCGCAAGTTGTTAATGTTGAAATTAAAAGTGAAGAATATTTTCAAATGAAAAATGTACGCACTGTAGAAAATCTCAGTTTGCCCGTTCAGTCTGTCAACGTGAAAAGAATGAAATAAAGTTGGACATATTTAAGCACCTTAAAGACGTCTTCGATGGTGAACGCGAAACAAACTATACTTATTAGACAAGATAATATCCATTTAATCATAGCCGGAGAAGTTATGGAAGGGCCAAGGTGGAAACCGAGTGCTGCGAGAACCAAATTGGGTTGGGTGCTTCACGGAAATGCCGTACAATTCAAAGAAAGAATTAACGAAGAATTTGCTTAACGACGAGTTACATGAATTGGTCAAAGCATCGTTTGATGCAGAAAGCTGCAGCTATGGAATTTTAACCCACCTTCGGCTCCACACATGGGCGGATGTTGGGAGCGCTTAGTAAAGTCGATCAAAGTAGCAAAGAAGAAACATTGGCCCTTCGAGCCGGATCTAGAATTGGATTAGAAGCATAAAAATCACGGGTAAGGATTTTTATGAGAACGTCTAATCTATATCGGCCGTAGATTAGAAGAAACAAAAGTCAAACCCGTGGTAATTCTTATTGAAAATACAGAAAAACACCAATAAGTATATGAAATTGATGTCTAATAGATTGGAAGGGTTATTGGTGTATAAATTTCATTAAATTTTTTCCGTAACAACTGTTTATAAGTTTTATTTTATTTTTTACATAAAAAAACTTGAATATTTTTCAAATAAGCTTAAATTGTCTTATTATTTATTAAAATAGATTATCACAACTATATAAAAAGATTAATTACCATGACTGTCCACTTTATGAGTAAATTACACCCTAAAATTGGACGTTTTTCTTCAATACACTTTTCGGCCCATCATTGCGATATTAAAATAAGTGTATCTAAGGATGCAGTGATATAGCAGTTTGTTTGGACCAACAACCACATCGCAATCTCATACCAGGAGGTTCAGATACAAATTAACTATGTAAATAACTTCTTTGGTAAAATTTATTCCATTCATTTAAATTACTGAATAGCACTGCGATACTTGGAAAGTAACATTAGAATATGTTTGAAATGGATCTCTATGTTTTGTGAAAAGTTCAACAACAGTTCCTCATCGTTCCGAAATTTTTCTTTCAGATTTTCTAAACTGTCATGTAGATATTGTAATGTATACGTGTTTTGATCTTGATCAGCTAAAGATTTAGAAATTAGCACCAAGTAACTAATCTCGGATACGAAATCTAATAATTTCGTATTATCTGCATCAATCGCTTGATTTTTATTGTTGATCTGTTCAACTCTTCCAACTATTTCTTGTTTACACATTTCCTTCAAATTAGCTGGCGCCTTGTCGGTTTCGGGGGTTATCTCTTGTGTCAATAAAGAAATCTCATCTAAGTTTATTTTAAATTGCCGGTTTATATTTTGCAAATCTATACGGGCTTGTTCGTATTTCTCTT
This sequence comes from Cantharis flavilabris, assembly GCA_949152465.1. NCBI lineage: Eukaryota > Metazoa > Arthropoda > Insecta > Coleoptera > Cantharidae > Cantharis > Cantharis flavilabris. The sequence continues at coordinate 24,674,024 of OX424437.1, read as the reverse complement.
CAATATCATCGGATATTGGAGTGTTGAACGAATTAGATATTTCCACCCCCCTGTTCATGGTACTCAACAGCATAACTTGTTTTTTTTTTGCAGCCAACATATTTTTCGAGTAAACCATTTTGACTAAAAGATCTTGTGGAATCGTTATGGCTTTTTTCATCGACATTTTACTTTTATTAACTTGCTTATAGTACTTATTGATGAACATTTCGGGTGAATTGATAGATGACACTTCGTAATCAGGCACGGAGTGAATTCCCAAATTTCGACCAAAAGATATCCTATATGTGCTATTGTAATGGTCAACGCTTTCTATGCATCCACGGAAAATACCATTAAGTGGTTTATGTAAACGGGCAGTTACCTGGGTACCAGTAAAAAGCTTCATTGGAATTTTCAAAGGTAAATCTTTAAAACATGCAATTTCAGCTACTTTCGGTTGTTGAACTTGGCTTATTGATTTGCGTTTATTTGCCAAGATTTCACGTTCCGTTTTAAAAAATGCTTCTGAACAGCGACGGGGTTTTCCAAGCATCCTGCGTAATATGTTCCATTCTGTTCTAGTCATCATGCGAGTTCTTAATGAAGGAAAATTAGTCTTCAAAGAAGCTTCTAAATCATTATAATTGGAAAAAATGCATTTGTCTATATCGCTGTAAAACCACTCACAGTACACCCACCTAAGAGATTTTGATAATAACAAAACATTTTTTAATCGAGTTCCAATTTTTATGCCAACAGCTTGAATAGATAAAATTTCTTTACAAGTAGAAATGGCTACGTTTTTTGATATTGAACTCTTCTCTTGTTTTGCTGCTGGAGGTAATTTTTTTTTATGCGGTTTACGAACAGCTTTTGGTTTTTTAACTGTTGATGAACGACGAGAAGGTTTTATTGTGAAGTCTTCGTCGTTGGGATCATCATCATAACAATAATTATTAGTTGCGTTACATTTTCGTACAGGCATTCTTCTAGCATTTAACGTTTGAACCGCTTGTTCCTGTGCTTCTGTACATTGAAAATCCAGCTGCAAATTCAAGTTATCCGCCGGGTTTTCCACTTCCGCACTAACTTCCTCTTCCTCGTGCTTAATTTCAATGATTGATTCACCATCGTCTAATAATTCCAGTAATGTAGCAATCGAAACGTCTGTAACAAAATTTTTTTTTTTTATTTGATAATTCAATATGTTCCAGTAGTTATGAATTTTGACTAACAACACGGCTGTTTAGACTATACTATAATAATATGTGCAATGTCATGTATTTCCAGAATGTTACAAAATACAGCGGATCTTATCGGGTATCTGTTTTTTAATGGATAATGGCGCATTACTGGATTAAAAAGACAAAAACCGATAACGGATAATATCCACAACAGCATTGTATTAGAAATATCATAAATAATAAATATTGTATAAATGGTGTATTTACCTTCATCTTCTTTCGACATTTTGACAAACACCAATTAAAAATTTAAAACAAAACTAATTCAAATAGGATCTAGAGTTCTTTATTGTTCAACTGTACAATTTATAAACAGTCTTGATTGTGCAGGTTACAGACGATTTTCCATGAAATATTACCAACTTAACTGTAACCAGATATTTGAAATTACAATAATTAAATTTTACCAGTGGCGCAACAACTATATGAGGGACCCGTGTGCGAAGTTATTAACTGAGCGCTGTTTTTGTAATATAAGACAAAAATTTAAAAAAATTAATGAATATAATTGAAAAAATTAGGAAAGTGCGCAGCAAAATCCGGAGGCCAAACCCGGAGGCAAAACCTCGGTAGTTCCGCCCCTGAATTAATTTCGACTAACATCACAACTTTTTGGTATTTTTACCCTTTGTTTGCCATTCCTTACATGACAAGAAAAATATTTCTTTAAGAATCTAATCAACCGATATCTTGTCTGGTCACATATTAACATTCCATGGTATAAAGAATGAAAGGTGTGATAACTCCGTGAACGAAAACTTGTCACAGACTGTGCAATTAAAAATAGCTGCCGTAAGAGATGTCACTAGATACGGAATATCATACATTGTAATCTTTATAACATAATTCATTACAGACGTAAGCAATCGGCGAGAAGTAGAAGCATCTCATTGGCTGAAAAATTTACTTCGTCAGCCAGTGAAATTCACGCTCTGTAAGCACTATTGCTTTTGTTTGACACTTGAATTTAACCTAATTTTATATTTTTATCTATTTTTACACTTTTGCTGTGTTGTAGAAGAAACAATATTATTATTATAACAAAATAAATAGTGGCTCAAAAGCAAAATCATTGGATCGGAACGTCAATGGGCTAATTTAGCACCAATCGGAATTTCAGGACTTCTCTAGGAAATACGATCTGGACGTTATACTAATCCAGGAAATACACCTGAGAGAAAGCGATAACATTGTAACTTCCCCAATTACTCTTTATACAGGACTGGCAAAAAACCGACCGTTGGGGCGCCACCACGGGCCCCCCCCCCCACCCGACAACTTAATTCTTAACATCATGTTAACTTTTAACAATTAACATGGAGACTCACGAATATTATGGTTGTAGTTAGATTCCAGAAGCAAGAAATCCTGACATCCTTCCGATAGGAGGATGGAAAGAAAACCGAAACCGGAGGAGCCCTTAAGATACCTTCTGGAGTAACTCCTAACTGACGCCGTAGTGGACGGACGTATTTTCGGGTCTCTTCTGAGATTTTTCAATTTGCGTCTCAAGTTTGAGATATTTTAAAGCTAATTTGCAAATAAACTTATCGATTTTACGTGAGTAATTTTTTTCTTAATTGTTGAAAAATTTTTTTAAAAGTTTGGTTAGTGCCTCAAAGAAAATATTAGAACTGACTACTGAGAACTTTCCGCTTCTGACTGAAAGCTAGCCGGCACCCATAGTGCGAAAAGAAAGTTGGATTGTTAACTCCAACGTTCCACGTCAATATAATAAATAAAGCGGCTTCAGGAAAACTTGTTCTTAAAATAAAGGTCATCGTTAAGGGTCGTACTACCATTGCTAAGGGGAGGGGGGGGGTCTCGTTCATATCCGCTACTAAGAATACGGCAGCCTATTAACATATTCTTTGCAGACCTAGGTAATCGACGAAAATAATATCTTTGCATTGGAAGAATTTGAATTTAAGCGTCGAACTTGACGTGTTGGTTAAATTAATTTACTTTTTACCTTACTTTATTTTTTTAAAACCTTTTTTTTTTAAAAGCTTTTATTTAACTTGGCGTGAGCGTTGTCCGTCGTCCGTGTGCATGGACTTTTTTTGAAGTAATTTTTAACCAACTTCCCTATGTCCTAGAAAGCTGAAATTTGGTACCCAGCTTTCATTTGCGGCGAATTTTTACATTTTAATTTCGTTTTTCAAAAATTCCAAAAAATAAGCGAAAAATCAAAAAAAAACTGAAAATGATAATGCGCATGTGTCTATTCGCATTGAACATTTTCATCATACAAGGCGAAAAGTAACGTAAAAGGCGACCTCCTAGAAAAATCCTAGGTCTAATATCCCATTAAAAATATAAGAATTTTCATAAAACATTACAACCCTGTTTGCAAAGTATATTCTATTGTTAGTGCTAAAAAACCTAATTACAGAAAAGGTAGTCAGGGTAGTTCGGCATTTAACGCTTGAATGAATTGTACCATTGTGGCTGTGGACAAAGAACATAAAATATAGTACATCTGCTATAATTTTTAAAGTGAAATTCGATTGTAAGTTTTCAAAATAATTTTTGAGTAATGAAAAAATTAAATCTATCAAGTGCTCTCCTGTAAAATTTTGTAAATGTCAGTTAGGATAGTTAGGATTACGTTGACATAATGCTAACAAATGCTCCAACCAAAAGCCATATTTCTGTTGATTTACCAATCCAAAGCTCCCGTTCGTTAACATTAAAATGATTCTGACTGGGCAGTAAAATACAACATAATATCGTCGCTGTAAAATTAAATCGGCATAACTGCAAAAATTGAGTTTTTGAGTTGTTGGTGTCAAAAAATTTCTTTTTTTCCCGTCTATTTTTATGTCGAACCGGCATATTCGTATTCGTCTAAATTCATTCATTATTAAGGTGGTTTTGAGGTGAACCTAACAGACGTTAAAGAGAAAACAAAAACTTTAAAGCGCTCGCGCTCTAGCGAAAAATATGAATTTTGCAGTTATGCCGGTTTGATTTTACGATATGCTTACTATCAATTAACATTTAAGTAAAACAGTAGCATAACCAGGAATTTAGTTCGGGGGGGGGCACCTCCTCCGGTCTATTTAAAAAAATATTTTTAAAAAGCCGGACAAAGGGTTTATTAAACAAGATGTATATAAATGGATCATTTCAAATTTCGAATTAATAATTTCGGGGGAGGCCCCCCCCCCTGGTTGCGCCACTGAAGTAAAACATCAAGCTTTCCAAGAGCATTTCATTTCAACAGATTAACTGCTTAACGGAAATCTACCAATGGTTATAGCGAGCAATCTATAGTAATAGAGAAATCTACCGGGTGCTGAATGAGTTAGCCGAACAGGAAATTAATATGTAAAAACTTATTTATGCAAATTCCTGCTTCCCTAATTATTTTAGAGAAAAAATGAAAGACACAAAAATAATGCAGAAATATAAACTACAAATGATAAGACCGTTAGATTTCTTCTAACTTTTACTTAAAAGGTCAAAAAATGCTTTCGAAATTGTTAAAATGTTCATTTATCGCACTGGCCATGTAATAAATTCAATTTAATTTATATTTTCCAAAATAATTACCATGGAAACTTTCATGGCTGGTCCGATAACAAAATAGATATTCTATTGTGGCAACGATGCCTGACAAGGTTATCTTACGCAGAAGCGACGTGAATTGGCCACCGAGATCGTGCGATTTGACCCCGTTAGACTTTTTCTTGTGGGGTTTTATTAAGTCCCAGATAAAAACCAACATCAGCCATGCCATCGCCCAAATTCAGCCTGATTTGTGCGCAAGAGTAATCAAAAATTGGACCTCTCGGGTGCACACCATCAAGCGGAGCCGTGGATCCCATTTGAACGACGTTATTTTTCACACATAATGTCATTGATAGGTCTTTCGAATAAAAAAAAATATTCGTAGATATCTCACATACAACTTGCTTTATTCAATTTTAAAACCTAGGCGTCCTTAATGGAAAACCCTTTATGATCCCTGCTGATTCCAAACAAAGGCCGAAAGTGCAGAATTCCTATATATATACTGTCATGTTATTTTACATTTTAATTAATTATTTTTGAAAAAGTTGCGGTCCTCGAAGCTAAGACTAACATCTCCGTGTAGTTCCTCGAATGTATAAGCTTTTGGTATTTTTTTAAAAATTAATTTTAATTTTAATGAAAGTCCTGCAATGAACGGACAAGATGATTTCACAAATCTAAAAGGAATCAGTTTAGAATTATAAAGTTTAGGTTTTATGTACAAAGGTATTAAAATTTAAAGTAACGATTTGCCGCCAAAACATTTAAATAGTGAGTGATAAAAATTTTGAAGAGAAGGTTGGCACTAAAAAGGTGATAAGCGAGCTGGAAAGAGAATATGGTGGATGGTTGTTTGAAAATATAAAAGAGGAAAACGTAAAATTCCAGTAATAAAATTTAACATCATCGAAAAATGATTATTGAAAATGTAATTTGGATTAATATGGGTTTAAATATCATATTATGCTAGATGGAAGACGGTCAAAAACAAAATTGGACACTAAGTACATGAAAATTAAAGAAGGACGCATATTATTTAGATGAACCATCATTATTTGAATTATTGATGAAGACAAATTTTACAGCGATACAACAAGTGAGTAAGACAGTTTTTTTGAAAAATTAAACGTGTGGCAAAGAAAAGAAAAATTATTTTAAACCATAAACTTTTAAACTTAATTATTATTAAAAGGAACAGTAACAATTATTTTATGAATGATTTTGTACATAAAAAATATTTTTTGTTAAATGAGGGTTTCAGAAATAAAGTTTAGAGCCGACTGGAATAAGTGTCAAATTATAAATGAAACTTTATTTTTGAACACTGTATTTGGTATTGGGTTCTTTGGCGAAAAGTGTCGCATGTTTTGGATTTTGTGAAATTAATAAATTTATTGTCGTCGTAAGATCTGATTGATTATTTTTTTGCAAAAAGAATATATCGAAGGCTTGAAAGAGGTAAGAGTTTCCTACCCTGATGTTAGTCGAGGCAAAAGATTCTGCAAAATTAGTAATTTTCAAATATTTATAAATTTATTATTATTAGAATAAAAATAACATCTCAATACGAAAAAGGAGATAAAATGGACCGCCTAGAAATCAAGAAAATCATCACATACAATCCCGAAGAGCTTCTCAACCAACAGCTCGAGTTGATAGGAGGACCGCTTATTGAAGCGTTATTAGCATTAGGTTAAATGGTGCCTCAGATGCTTTTCCATATCAGCGACGCGCATGAATGGATTAACGAGATTCCATCCGCTAGACTGTGGTCAACACTTTTTTTTCCTTTTTTTTATTACTTTTAATTAGTTAATCCATTTACAATTTACAGTCCAACTTCCATCCGACCGTTACATTTTTACTCCCACCTTGCCTCCCACTCACTTCCTGCTACGTGCGAACCTTATCAGTAGCCATTCGATCGCAGTTGCATGTGCATGTATTGTGTTACGCTCCGAATTTTTACAGTTTTTGTTGCTTTTTGACTGTGCCTTTGTGGTTTTTTGTGTTTTTTGGTGTAAGTGACTGAGGATTATTTGTTTTTTTTGTGTATTTTTGTGTGTTTTCCCGCGTTTTTCGGTAAATTAAATTTCTTACCTCGTGGTGTGTGTTTAATTTGTTTTTTTTGTTACTATTTAGCTATGCCCAAGCGCGGTGCCAAACGTAAGGCCGATTTGGCTGATTTGCAGCGGAAAGTGGACGATTTGCGTGAGTTTTTTATATTTTCTTACTTTTTATAAGTTTCTCTACCTTTTTTTTTCATTGTAGTGGCTCCTACCCCTACGGAAGCTATCCTTCCCCCTCCTCCTGTCCACGCTTCCTCTCCTACCTTAGTGTTTTCGGATGACGAGGATTCCGATTTCATCATCACGTCCCCCGCACAACGCTCCCGCCGTTCCCGCTTGCTGTCGGATTCCGACGGCGAAGACGCACCCCCCATCGTTCCACCCCGCGCCACCACCACTCCCCTTCATTTTTTCGATCGGTCCACGGAAGTTGCCGCTTTTTTCGATTACGACCTCTCGCTTCCGACGAAATCTAGTTTGCCACCACCCCCGGCACCCCTCGGTAAGTTTTGTGTACTTTTTTAATGATTTTTTAACTTTTTTGTGTTTTTTCTATTTATCCAGCTCCAGCTCATACGTGCGATCCTTTCAATGATTCGTTGGATTTCACCGCGGTTGCCGCGCACGTCGATGCTATGGGTACGTTTTTTCTTACTTTTCTTTGGTTTTTCCCTTTTCATGTTCTTTTTTTTCACAGAAGCTCGTGATACCTCCTCCCCCACTTTGTCCGAATTTGCAGACTTGCCAACGATTTTCGGACAAAGTGATTCTCGCCGTTCTGCGCCGTCCACAGCTTCGCGCACTGCCCCTCCTGGTATGTTTTTCGGGTTTTTCTTCTTTTCCTACTTTTTTACGTTTTTTTCTTGTTTCAGCCGTTGCTTCCACTTCCGCTAACGCCCGCCACGGTCACGCGAGCCGCCTCGAGGCTTTCGAGGCTTTACCGGGTGCTTTACAGTTTTTCAACTGTAACATCCACAATCTGTACGTCCATTACGCCCCTCCTTCGTGCTCCGCTCCCCCGCCCCCACCTCCATAATTTTTTTTTTTATATTTATATATTTATTTATTTATTTTTTGTTATTTTTTGAATATATATTGTTACCCCTATTTTGCCTTTTATTTCTACTATTTTTCTACTTTTTCAGGCCATCTTCTAACACTAACGCATGTTGCTCGGAGAGCATCTCTGCGAAAACTTGCTCGGAGCGCAATTGAAAACTTGCTCGGAGAGCAATTCGTTGAAAACTTGCTCGGAGCAACTGTAACGCTACTTGCTCGGAACAAAAAAATTTTTGGTAAAAAAAACGAATTACTAATTAAAGCAATTCGTTAAATTAAATAAAAAAAAAATAAAAATAGGAAATACTTAGAAAAATTTTATGCAAAAAGAAAAGTTTAGGAAAATTTCATTATTTTTTTCAGGAATAATCTTACTTTTCGCCACATCTAGCCTGGCGTCGAGATGTTCTCGTAGGTAACATACCTGCGATGAGGGAAAAGTCCCGTAGTCCCGATAAATTTTTTTATCGGGAAATTTATCGGACTTTTCCCTCATCGCAGATATGTTACCTACGAGTAAATTTTTTGCTCAGTTTTTCGATATCGAGCGCCGTTTTCAAGTTATTCCAATTTCAAAATGAAGGATAATACTCGATGGAATCTCTTTAATCCATTCATGCGCGTCAATGTGGGAAAATATTTGCAAAAACTGCCGACTAGTCCCCATTCTTGAGTTCAATACTCGAATTATTCGAATAATTTAAATATTGGAATAATTTGAATATTCGAATATTTTGAATATGCGAATAATATGAGTAATCTAATTATTCAAAATATTCGAATTTTGACAAATTATTTGAATGTTAAATTATTCGATTATTTAACAAATTTAAATATTTGAACAGGGCCGAGTTGAGTTACTTGAGTGCTCGAGCACCACACTAAGAATTTACAAAAACTGTTTTTATAATAATTTGCTGACACACACGGCAAATAATCTAAATTCTAAAAATAATAAATTAATACCTACTTAAAATTATGAAAAAATAAAAAAGCTTTTAAAAAATAGATTTAGTAAACCCAAAGAGTATGTATATATAGAGGGACAGCCATTAACAAATATTTGTCACAAGTTTTTGTTAATGGCTCTGCTACGCCATCTAGTAGACGGTGTGATCTCTACGTTTTAATTTTCGACTGATCCTTTATATACAGGGAGGTATTTTTGCAAAAATAAGTTTTTACATGTTAATTTCCCATGTTCAGCTAACTCATTCAGCACCCTGTATATAGAGGACCAAAAATTAAGACGTAGAGATAACTCCCTCCACTAGATGGCGTAGCACCGCCATCAAGAAATACTTGTGACAAGTATTCCCATAAGAGCTGTCCCATACATACTCTTTGGTAAAGCTACATTATATTATGTGAGCACCACACGGAAAATCAAAAAGATTCCGGCCCTGTATTTGAATATATTATAATCTAATCTGAATTCTAGAGAATAGTCTCTAGTATAGACTATTTTAGAAGATGCAACTCGCAAAACGAAACAATAGAACACATTATATCAGGTTATCTCATTTTAGCACCTACTAAATCTGTAAAATAATCAACAACTAGCTTTAAAATTAGGTTCGCTACACGGAAAAAAAGGATTTCTTAAATGAAGAATAAATATTTTCTTGAAATTATTTATTTCGTTTAAAATAGTATTTGCATATTTAAAGCGGAAAGTGACCCTTCTGTGCTGGGAGGCGTAATTTGAATTTGAATGAATCGACTCCGAGCACAAAAGGCACTTTACGCTTGAAGCATGCATACTATTTTTACTCTGCCCGCTTCAAAAACGATTAAAAACTATGTAAAGATTTACATTCAATCCTGTAGTAAATTATTTCTATTTCTATCAGATTATCTTTGCTACACCGTTTCTAAGGAAATCTTGCGTTACATTTTGTTTTATCAATAAATATTGTATAAAAAGTAAAAACGTGAATTTATAAGATAATTAAATATATCAAAACTATGGATAGTAATGATGAAAGTGAAATAGATTCCACTCCTGCGCACATCATAGAAGCCGCGAAAAATGTAATTATAAATTTATTACCAGAAAAATAAAAAAAAAGATGTATGAAAGAGAATATAACTTGCTTGTTAAATGGTGCAAAACGAATAAAGTTGGATCATCTTATTCGGAAAACGTCATGCTTGCCTATATATCCGAAATCATCAAGACTAAGAAATCATCAACGGCGTGGTCTATCTATTCGATGCTGAAAATCACCATATCCGCCAAACATAATATTGACATTTCAAAGTATAGCCGATTGATTGCCTTTTTAAAGATTGTTTTTAAGAAACAATCAAAGATCTTCAAAAGAGAAGAAATTAATAGATTCCTGTTAGATGCTACTGATAAATCTTACTTGATGTTGAAGGTATAAATAAGATGAAATATTTTATTTTTGGAATAAAAATTATCCTGAAATTTTTAGGTTGCTTTAGTGTTTGGTATTTCTGGAGCTTGTCGTCGGGACGAACTAACTAAAATGACGATTGATGACATAGAAGACAATGGAACAATCCTAATAGTGAAAATCCCCCATACCAAAACCGAAGTTCAGCGTACATTTATTGTGTCAAACGGCGGAGAACTAGAGCTCGATTATTTAAGCTTTTACCGTAAATATGTGGCTCTTCGCCCGTTAAACTCGAAGACAAGGAGATTTTTTTTGAAATGCGAGAATGACAAATGCACAAATCGTGTCGTGGGAATGAATACATTTGGGAACATGCCAAAACGTATAGCAGAATATTTAAATTAGCCTGATTCCGCTTTATACATTGGGCACTGCCTTCGAAGATCTTCAGCAACTTTACTAGCAGATTCTGGGGCCGACATAACTTGCCTAAAGCGTCATGGTGGTTGGAAGTCTACTGCAGTAGCAGAGGGATATATTGAGGAATCGCAAGCCACCATCGGAGATTAGCTAGTAACAAAATAAAATCTGGAATTAAAATTGAAAATTGTCAAAACTGTCACTTAACAGTTAACACACTTACCCAAGTATCAGTTTTACCAAAAATCAAATTTAGAAGCAAAAAGTGCAAAGTAATTTCTTCACGTAATGTCGAACGACAAGACAAACGATAGCAATTGGAAATGCCTTACCCCAAGGAAGCGGCGGGTAGCTCAGATCGACATTGCGTCGATGGTTAAAAAAGTACGTAGATTAAGAAACAACCCCATTCCAACACCGGTTTTACTGGCAAATAAATATGCTGCGCTTGCAAAACAAAAAGATACGCAAAACACCGACATAATCATGAAAATACCTGACGAGGACGATGAAGACAATGACAACACGACCGTACCAAAGACAACTAAATTTTAAAGCCACCACCTATTGACTTCGCCTGCGATGTAAATAATCAAAACCAATTTAGAGAGAAAATTAAAAAAATCGCAACAAAGGGTTTCAATTAACCGTGATAGTCCAATTTCACGAAAAACTAGAATATACCACCCTCCTGGCAAATTATAAAAAAGGAAATGTAGACCATCACACCTACACGCCCAAAGGTGAGAGGACCCATGCATTCGTGTTGAGGGGGATGGCAAAAGATACAACCGCTGAAGTGAAAACGGAACTAAGTTGTACAACCTTACCAATAAAAAAGTTTACAAAATGAAGGGTACGCGAACAACATCTTTCCTAGTAATAACAAACAACTCAATTACACAAAAATTCATCAATGCGAATGTTAGGTGTTTGTTGGACGCCAAAGTCCGAATGAAGCGCCACTACAACAACAAACAAATAATTCGATGCCACCGCTGTCAGGACTGGGGCCACGCCACCGCCAACTGCAGTCCGGTGCCTAAAGTGTGTCAAAGACCACCCGACGGAAGAATGCAAACTTGCCCCAACCGAAGCTGCCACTTGCGCCAACTGTTTTGATATATCTGATTGCGCCAACAATCTTGTATTATGATAAATAATTGAATAAACATATTTCTATCTATCTATCTATCTTTCCACGATTTTGCAGCTGGAAAACCCAAGTTCGAACCCCACACCTGACGAAGTTTTATATTTAATAAAATAAAATATTATATCCCGCCCGTCATAAGTCCTGCGAATCTTTAACAGATGACGCCATAACACTTGGACACTCACTCTTCTGTTACAACATACACAAAAACCCATATATATTTCGGAGTAAGAGAACAGAACTTCTTAATTCAAAAATATTTTTTTTACATCAAATAAATTTTTAACTACTTGATTTAAGAATATACTTGGATGATCCAAGAAAATTTAATTAAGAATAATTTTTACAAAAAGAGAATATTTTCGTGCGGCTATTGAAAACAGAATTTTTTGATTCAAATGGTACTTATTCGAACCAAGTAATTTTTTTTCCGTGTAGACAACGTCAGTCCTTATTATGGACTTACAAATATTCCGCAACCCGACCTACAGCCGCATGCAACTGAATTAGGACCACTGAAAATATATGTTATTTCGATTTTTAGGTAAAATTAAAAGACACACACAAACTCGAACTTCAACTTTTATTACTTTTACACATTGTCATTCATATTTTGTGTTTCCACCCTTTGCTTTAATCACAGGAGGTACCATTTTTGGCATTAGGTTTATCTCATCTTTATTTTCCCAAATAGTATCTTGAATTTTATTCTTCACATCGAATCTAATTTCGCTTTGGTTTACTTTAAAAATATTACAGCAAGACTAATTCCAACACAAGTAAATAATTTGTTCGATTAAGCATTATTTTTGTATTTGTCTTCAAGGGTTGATGGTAGGGTAGTAGGGTACAATACCGTGGCCTTCAAGTCTGGAGGTACTTTACTATGCATTCCTGACTTACTATATAGTAAAAATTTAGGTAGTCAGATAAAATTTATAACTTAAAACTTAGAAAAATAAAATATTTTTACACGTGGTCCTAATTCGGTTGCATGGGACTGAGATGATGATTGCTATGTTTTATATTGGTACAGAGTAATCCTGACTGACAGGGAAGTGTTCCATAATAAGCATGACATTATTTTAATATATAAACAAGATAAACAAGCAGTCATGTGATTGATGTGGCAGTTCCGTTATCTAAAAATATTTTGACCACCGAAAGAGAAAAAATTAGAAAATATGAGATACTGATAAAATTTTGAAAAAAATTTAGTACCTATTGTTATATATCTGCTACTGTTTCATCAATAAGAAAAACATTGTTAATTCAATCAATAATCAAGTTTGGACTGCAAAAAAATTTTTGAAGGAGAACCCTGAAGTTCTTGTACTTAGAGCTGATAAGGGCAACATAACTGTTGTTATGAACAGAACCGAATATAGAGAAAAGATGCTGGGATTGTTTTCTGGTACTAACTTTTACAGAAAGGTTAACAAAAATCCCATCCTAACAATACAAGGCAAATTCAACAAAATAGTGAAAGATCTCTATAATAAGGGTTATATCGATGAAAACGTTAAGAAATCACTCACGAAATACAACTCCCAAACACCAAGAGCCTACGGTCTCCCTAAAGCCCATAAGATTGGCACTCCTTTGAGATCAGTAGTGAGTTGTATAGAATCTCCAGCCGTACCCTTATCTAAATTCATCAAAAGTATTCTGACCAACACCTTGCCATTTTTGCCTTTCAACATCAAGAGTACATTAGAGGCAAAAGAAAGAATCATAAAAGAGACTATCCCGAAGAATTACATTTTGGTGTCATTCGATGTTAACTCTTTATTTACTAATATCTCTAAGGAAGCGGTAATTAAGTCTATTACCAATAATTGGGACCTTGTCACTACTTTACCGTTGGATGAGTTTTTAAAGCTAATTACTATTATTTTTGATAATAGCTTTTTTAGTTACGACAACCAAATTTATTTACAGCTCATAGGTAGTGCAATGGGTGCCCCGTCTTCTCCTATTTTCGCAGCATTCGTCATGAATGACTTGTTGCTTAATTTTTTCGGTTCCATCCTTTATATGTGGACGATATGTTGAGTGCGGTACCTAAAGACAAGGTTGATGATTGTACTGAGATACTAAACGAATACGATAGTTTACTTACATTTACTTATGAATTGGAAACTAACAATTCAATTCCATTTCTGGACCTCACAGTCATCAGTAGAGTCCGGATTTGTAGCTAAAATGCTTTTCCTGACAATTCGAAGCAGCTCAAAAATTTTAAATAATCTAAGCGATTTATCAAAAAAGGATCCATTTGGCACCATGTTTTATATGCTTTTTTTGACTTTTTGTGCTTTTTTTGAATTATTATGCTTTTTGTGCTTTTTTTAAAATTATTAATATGTTTATATGCTTTTTTGAACTTCATTGGTTGTTTTGTTTACAAACTTAATCTTTTAATGCTTCATTTGCAAAAGTTGTATTTTAAGTAACTATGATACCTTACGATAAGACATTTTCGAGCCTACTAAGCACGTTTAGGATTTTAATTTACTATATCGGCCTACAATGCATAATTTTGAAAAAAATAAACTCATTCTGTCTTTCAGTAGCTTTAATAAAAGTCGTATTTTATCACAGAGTACCTTAGAGTAACGTAATATTTATTTAAAAAAAAAGTTTTCGAATTTTATTTTTAAGTATAATAATGCCAAAACAAAAGTGTAGTGTAGGTGAGTGGATAAAAAATTATACCGAACTAAAATTTGAAAACAATAAAGTATTTTGTCGAGTCTGTTTAAAAGTAGTGAGTATATTATATAGGTACACAATATTTCCAATCCTAGTAGATATTTTTTAACTAGATTCAATGCAATAAAAAGTATGATATTACCCAGCATGTAAACAGGAATATACATAAAGATCGCGTAAAACAATTTCGCGCCTCAAAAGCTAAACAACAAACGGTTGGAGAGGCAATAGCTTCGTCTTCTGGGTGCAACGAACAAAAGCAATTCAACATTGATTTGTGCAATGCCATGCTAAAAGCTAATATTCCTCTTCAAAAATTACAAAATACTGATTTTAAGAGGTTTTTAGAAAAATACACCAATAGACATGTACCGGATGAAAGCACTATCAGGAAAAATTATGTAGGACCCGTGTACGAAGCAACTATAACAAAAATTAAGGAAATTATTGGAACCAACTATATTTGGATTAGTGTCGACGAGACAACTGATGCATGTGGAAGATATATAGCAAATCTACTCATTGGTATATTAGACGAGAATATTCCTACTAAAGCTTACTTAATTAGTTCAAAAAATTTAGATAAAACCAACAATATTACAATTACGAGATTTGTTAATGAAACTTTAACCAATTTTTACTTACCAGTGGCAGTACCTACGGAAAAAGTTTTATTAATACTTTCCGATGCAGCACCATATATGGTAAAAGCAGCAACTAATATGAAAATTTTTTATCCAAACTTCACACATTGTACATGTTTAGCACACGGACTTAATCGTGTTGCTGAAATAATTAGACGGCAATTTCCATTGGTTAACGAAATAATAAAAAATGGCAAACAAATTTTTAATAAAGCTCCTTTACGGGTCCAATTGTTTAAAGAAAGACAACCTTCTCTTCCGCTGCCTCCCGAACCAATTTTGACAAGATGGGGGACGTGGCTGAATGCTGCCATGTATTATGCCGAACATTTTTCAGTTTTCGAATTTGATAGTTCCGGTACTAAATCAATAAAAGATTGTCAAAATGTATTACAAAATCCAGAGTTGAAAGCAAATTTGGCTTTCATTAAGTGTAACTTAGGATATGTAAGTGATACTATTAAACGGTTAGCAAAGCAGCAAATGCTTTTAACTGAATCGCTTGATTTAGTAGAAAAATTTAAAAACGCCACGTCTAACGTCCCAGGACAGGTTGGGATTAACATTAAAAAAAAAACTAAGTGATGTTTTAGAAAAAAAAGATGGTTTAAAACTATTGGATGACATAGCCAAAACAATATTTGGACAAACAACTATAAATTTGGAAATGGATCCCTCGGTTGTAGCAAAATTCAAGTTTGCACCAATCACCAGTGTCGACGTTGAACGAAGTTTTTCCGTTTATAAAAATCTTTTGACTGACAGAAGAATGAATTTTACTCAAGAACATTTGGAACAATTATTAGTAATAAATTGTTCTAGAAATGAAATTAATGCGTTTGATGACGAATAAAATCTGTGCTTTTTTTATTTAAATTAATTTTTTTTGTTAAATTGATGCTTTTTTTAATTAAATTGATGCTTTTTTAAATTAAATTGATGCTTTTTTTGGTAATATTTGATGCTTTTTTAAGCACTTTTTTTTAAATTTTTATGCTTTTTTATCCGGACTCTAGTCATCAGAGATGAGGAGGGTTCTCTATCGACCGATTTGTACAAAAACGCCTCATCCACCGATAGGTTATTAAATTTTAATAGTTCACATCCTATCAGCCAAAAGATGAGCGTTGTTTCCACATTAAAGCATCGCATCATGACGTGTTTACCAGAAAAATTGATTGGTGCTAGACTCCACGATCTCAAAAAGCAACTCCTGATTAACAACTTTCCAGGTCGTCTAGTCGACTGTGCTCTCTTCCAGAATAAATTGTCTTCGAGTAATAATCGATCACCACCAGCTGAAAACCTAGAAGTTGCGAAGTTTAATAAAATTACTTACCATCCGTGGCTCAAAAATAAACTTTAACATAGCTTTAAGGATCTTATTAAGAATGGTTCTATGAAACTTGCTTTTTATAATAATTACAAGTTGGATAAGATCCTTTACTCAAAAACTAAGGACCCAGTTCCTGTTATGGACAGGGCAAACGTGGTGTATAGAATAGAGTGCGAATGTAGACAGAAATATGTTGGTCAAACGAAGCAATTATTAAAGAACCGAGTTAGACAGCACAACTATGATCTTAAATATAACTCTAAGAAGACTTGTTTATCGGAGCACTGTATCGATAACAACCACACTTTCGATCCCAGTAAAGTTAAAATCCTGGCTACAGAACAAAACTACAATAAACGTATCTTCTTGGAGGCGGCTTACATCTCCACCACAGAGGACAACTTAAACAAACAACTGGATTTCTTCCAAATAGGCGAAAGTTACCGTGCACTATTAAAGCGTTATTTGGATAAAGTTTAGTGAGACTTCATTTTGTATTTTTATCGTTTATTTCTCTCTTACAGTTTCCTATCATTTTTTATACTTATCTTAACGAATGCCTTCTGTTGATGTAATTATGGTATTTTCTGTTTACATCGTTCATACTTGTCACCTTTGATAGATGGCATTGATTTATGTTACTTTATTGTAGGGGCGGCAAACTTAAACATTTGAATGTTCCAAGATTTTCGATTGATTAGCTTTTATCGTTACACTGGGGAATTTTGTATTTATTGTCATATTTCTCAGTTAATGGCTTTGTATTTTATTTTTACAATTGTTAAATTTTTAGAGAGATTTATTACTTCTATGTCTGTTACATCTTTGTATTTACATTCAATTTTAATTTTATTGACTTTGTTAAAAGTTGTGAACACTTGCCGGGTTTATATAGAGTTGTCTTTCCGAGCAGAAAATTACCGTATTTCATCTTGTTGTGGAGGTATGATTGCGTTTTCGCTGCTATATATTTTTCCGACATTTGTAATTGTTTTTCCTTTTTAGTCCTGAGGATGAAGAAATAATATTCTTCGAAACGTCGACGAAATAACAATTTTGGTATTTTATTGCTGTCCGTTCATACCCAATATCCCTTCTCATATCCATTCATCGGACCATAATTTAGTTTTATTACTGACTGTGTTGCAAAAACTGCAAAAACTTTGTACATTGTCTCCGATTCATGCCCTGGGCAAAATAAGAACCATACGTTAATTCGTTTCCGTATGGGCTTAGTGGAATCAAAAAGATTTGACAATATTATACAAAGATTCCCGATTCGAGGGCTATCATTTTTGGATTGCGATAGAACTTTCGGTCTTTTTAAAAGAAGTATTAAGAAAGTCGATAGAATATACAACCCTAGGGAGTATGTTGAATTAATCGTAAATTTAAAATCCAATGTAACAGTTGTAACGACCAATTTGCTTTACCAAATTTGACCTTCCTAAATGGAAGGTTAGTTACTATTAGGTAGCTTCGGAAGCTGGGTCTAGGGGTGGACTTAATTGTCGATATTCTTTCTTTCACTATGTATTTGCCGGCGCCAAAAGCTTTTCTTAAAAACTTTAAAAATAAGACGGATTTATATATGCGGCTTTTATTTACACTAACTATTTACAAATCAAAATATGTACCACAGAAAATTAAATTAATTCAAAAAAAAACAAAATGTCAAAATAAACTTATTCTTAAAATAAAAAACAATTACTACGGGTGGATACGCCACTGGTCTCAGAGTAATCGTAATGGTGACCTACTCAAAACTTAAATCATAAATTCGGTTTTTACTAAAATAATCGGCGGTTACTTTACTCAAGTTAAGTGTGATGCTGCTTCCAGTTTCTAACAGTAAGTTTGATAGTTTTTACTAAGTAAACAAAATGATAAAAATCAATGTTTAAAGGAATGTTCTACTTTTTAGGTTAGATCAAAGATATTATTTAACTCTACTGCAACTACTAATATTACTGATGGCTCGTCTTGCTGTTGGTTTCTTAGAAAGGTAAATATTACTTAAGTTGGTATTCTAATTTCGGCTAATCTATTTTAGTTTCCTGGTTTTATATTAAGCTACTATTTCGACGGGACTACTGGATATGGAAGGTCTTTTATCGGTCTCTCAGGAAAAAGGATCTATCAGAAATTAGAAGCTCTTGATCTCAGCTAGTTCACTCTGATACAATGCAGGTGTGCAACTTTAAGCTGCGTGTTCCATCTCGGATAACCTGACTAAACAGTAGTAAACCTGATTATATAATGGCTTCTGAAATAAAGTTAAGTAATTATATCGGAAACTAAATTTGGTTATTTTCAGGATTCTCGTAAAGCCTTGATAACGAAAACTTTATCGAGATTTCGGAACGGAGTCTTTCGTCTAGGTAACGTAAACGAAAGGGAAACGGAAGCTCACGTCTAGGTAACGTAAACGAGAGCGGAAAAAGGTATTTGAAATAAGCAGTCTTGTACACCGAAAACGCTTACTTGCCGTTGAAGTAAAATCAATCCACCTAAGTTTACCTTGGCAGAAAACTCGACAGAAGATAACTTCTACTAAAGTCATCTTTCAATTATTCAAAATATAATAAATTGTAAAGAATAACAGTTTCCTTTAATCTGCTTGTGTGATAAGTGATATTTAATTTATTAAATTATATATGTAACACATCAAACTTCAGCATTTTATCAATTAAGTATGAAAATTTTTAAATTAAATGAATTTTTTTCAAATTTTCGATTGCGTAAACTTAATTGTTTCTTTACACAGTACAAGTTGTGCAAACAGAAAACGTAAAAGACTTCAATAAGTGGTGGCCCAGTTTGTATAAAAAAAACACTTTGTCAAGTGGGTATATGGTAGAAAAGTTCCAAAAAATATTAAGCAAGCTTTCACTCCAGCATCATTTGTGGAGTATAAGTATCTTTCTTCGGGCAAATTAGAGGTATGCGAGTTTATCGGAGGACTTATTAGACATACTTTTGATTTAAAACAGCCTGGACCAAGACCACAATTATCATAATTTTTTGATTCTCTACTGGCGGCTTATCCTGAAGGTAGAGTACCCATAAACAAACATAAAGTAAATGCTGTAAGGAACCTACTGAAATACATTCCGGACGTAAATAAAAGCACCGGCAATTTTATGAAGCCTACTTAACGTGGCCCATTACTGAAGGAGAGACAGCAAATAATAAATATTATAAAATATTTATATTTTTAATACATACAATGTTCTTTTTAAAGTTTTCTAATGTAAAACTACATAAATCTTTTCTATCAAGTTTAAAATTTTATTATTTCCCCATAAAATGTCATTGATTATTAAAAGGAACTAATTCCACGGACTTTTTGTTTTACTTTCGAAGATTCTATGGTCATAATCAAACAATTTATTTATAAAACTTAATTGCCATATGACTAACTTTCATTACCCAAAAGGAATTTCTCTTAAATCTAATATTAATGTTTTTTGTAATTCCTAAACATTTTATTTTTATGGATTTAGTTCCTTTTAACAATCACCGATTCAATTATATACCTAGGTACCAGAACTAAAAATTCTGGCAATTCAAGGAAACAGTGTCATCAGTGCAATGAGTTTCCATCACGCTGATGGCATTTCCCCGCTGAATTTCTTCTAAATGTCAAGTGGTCAACAATTTTAGAAACTACTAATTTTGGAGCTCTTAAAATACAAGTATTGGTAAGGAAAGAATTGAGTCAAATGTAAAAGCAAGAAAATTACATAAAATAAGAAAAAAGGGGGATTTCGGGTTGACTGGGTAGCAATCAAACAACTTATAACTTGTAGGTCGACGCTTCGGACGCTTTACGCATCAATCATGCATTATCAAGACTGTAATGGAGAAGCCTGTATTACAAAAGGTACTACAACTCAACAAAAATTACACTCACCGATGACAAGTTTAGGTGAGAAAATGTTTGATGTATGTTGCTATTGGGAAACAGCGTAGGTCGACGATAGTGTTTACCGTTCAACAAAGTCAAATTGTTAAAAAATATAAACAATATGTGTAAAAACATCAAAAGAACCTTTTGTCAAAAAACTAGTAAAACTTTCGACTTGCAACGAATTTTCATTTACAATATAAAAAATTATTTGATATCAACAAATTTTTTATATGAGTTGATAGCTGTGATCTGAAATTAACTTGATGGTATACAACCCAACATACCTATGGAAATATGGAAAAAAGTTTTGAAAACAGATTTAATGATAATTTAGATTATTTAAAACAAAATCTCAAAGTAACCGCTCATAGATTAAAGCGATACAGTAATATTGTACAAAAAGAAAATTTGAAAACAAGCCACAATATTAAAACTCAAAATTTTCCGCAGAAAGAATGTACTTATATATTAAACTTTTGGTCAAACTTGTGGTGCCAAAATTATAAATACCTATAATAAAGAATCATTTTGGATACAAAAACTGAAGGATAATTCGAATGCATTGAATTGGCAAGGTGACTCTATAACGATAGAAGATATAACCGATGGCATAAAATTTTCTTCTAATTAGAAATCCCCGGGTTTAGATGAAATTCAAAATTTTTGGTTGAAAAGGTTGAAGTCTATTCACTTGCCTTTACTTTTCTGGTTTAACGAAGCATTGAACGATCCTTCAGTTTTACCGGATTTTTTTATGTACAGGTATTACATATAATATGCTTTTTAAAACAGGGGACCCTTTAAAACCAAAAAATTATAGACAAAAAAATTATATAGAAATTATAGGTAGCTTACCAACCATTTACAAAATTTTCACTTCCATTTTGGCATAAAAATGAATGAGATTATGAACATTGAACAGAAAGGCTGTGTCAAAGGCTCACAAGGATGTCGGGAACTGCTAATCATCGATTCGATAATAACTAAATTAGCTAAAGATCAAAGTTGAATAAAAAAACTATTTAAAATTTTATTTTATGAGATGTCAAGATCTTCTTGATGATACAGTTCCTTCTGTTAATGCAAACCATTCTAATGGTATCAGACTTATTAAAAAATACGTTGACGACCTCTATTTCATTAATGGTAAAGACTGCCTTCCCCATATCCTTGATCATTTTAATAACTTCCATAAAGATCTACAATTTACAATGGAAATACAAATTCATAAAAGTATTCCCTTTCTGGATATCCGCATTTATAGAGATGATTTTGATGGTATACTGATCACCTCCTGGTACCATAAACCTACTTATTCTGGACGGTTATTAAATTTTCTCTCCGACCATTCGAAACACCAGATTTTTAATGTAATACAAAATTTTGTAAATAAAGTTCTATCATTATCTCATACAAAATTTCATTCCAAAAACTATAACACTATAAATCTTATTCTTTCGGCTAATAATTTTACAAGTACCGTTATAAATTCATTTTTTATTGCGAATAAAACAAATAATTTTTCAAAAGATACAAAACCATCTTCTTTCAAAATTTTTATAGCATAACATACATTAAAGGCCTTTCTGATAAATTGATTTTTATTTTTAAACCTATCTCTACCATAAAATACCAAAAAATCAAATTATGATTTATAACAATATCGATATAAAGTATCCCAAAGTAATAGCTTATCTTTGTTGTTTTAACAACAAAGAGTTGGTTACCGACCAAAAATAGCAAAAATATTCGAGAGATCGGACATCGATAAATTTTTGGGGACAGCAAACGATGATGACCAGTTAATGATGAAGGTAAAATCTATTAATTAAACTATTAAAAAAAATAAGTTTTTTTTATATTAAAATAGGTTTTTGTCATCCTTGGAATAGCAGGCGCCTGTCGTCGCAATGAAATATGCAACGTCATCATTGATAACGTTGAAGCTAAGCAAGCATTTTTATTAATAAAAATACTCGACAGAAAAACAAATATAAAAAGAATATTTGTAGTAGTAGGCGAAAAAAGACCACTTTAAGACCAGCAAACAAAGTTGTTCGTATTTTATAAAGGAGGTAAATGTACCGTGCAATCAGTTGGGGTACAAACCCTAGGAAATATCCCTAAAGTAGCCGAATTTCTTAAATTACCAAATCCGGGGATAGCTTCCAAAGAAGTTCTGCAACAATAGTAGGAAATATATAAGTATGTAAGTATTTTTTGAGTTAAGGTCAGCATTTAAGGTCAAATACCACACTGTGCGTCGTACCGAAATGACCAAACAGAAATTGGATAAATCTCAGCAAATATCTAAAAAAACATATTAACTAAAAACCGGCAAGAAGCTGAACTGGAATGTAAAACTGCTGTACCATCTCTGTAATACCAACAACAGAAAATGAGAGTGTGTGAAGTTTGCACATCTCTTCTGGGTCCACAAGATAATCATCGACGACTTGCTGATCATTTTGAAGGAGAGACATAATAAATTCTTTCAGGAAAAATTGGTAGAATTAGAAGAAAAATTAAAATAAAAGCATACGTCGGTGACAGGAAGTACTAGCAGCGAAGAAGCTTCTGGTTCCTCTGGATTCAAGTAATTCAAGTGACGGCATTATCGTTCGCGTTCAAGAAGTCCAGATCATAATCGCGATTCACACTCACGTTAATACGATGCAGTATCTAGAAGATTATATGAATTAGGTTTCTAAGATTCCTCTTTTTTTATTCTTTACGAAAAATGTGAACTTGAGTTGAACTCAAATTAACTACTATCGAATTATAACAACAAATCAATGGAAATAATTTGGAATGATATATAATTATGCAGTTTTCAATAAAATTATTTATTTTATTATTATTGATTTATTATTTATATTGTAGTCTTTATTTGGTTTCGAATAAAACGTCTTATTTTAGTTTTGTGCTTTTCATAGGCTGGATTTTTTTTTAAATTTATTAAAGGTCGGCTGCTCATCTTCTATGTATATTCCAAGGATTTGCTTTTGATTTGAAGAAAGCGATGAATATGAAAATAATCACTATGATGATGACAATGGAAATGAACACAAAAATTCTGAAAATTCAGACATTAGAAATGATGAGGCCGAAAATTGCGCTACTGCTTTTAAAGGAAAATTTTCGTTGTTTATTTAATTTAATGTAAGCCGTTTGAAAACCATATCAATATTGTACTGAACTCGGAAGCAAGATATAGTTTAAGCGTACCTGATAATCGAAAATATCAGTTGCGTTATTGCCTTCAAAGGACATGTAGAGCCAATTCAAAATTCCCGAAAAGCCTCATAATGGTCGAATATGTAGGCTCTGATGAAGATTCGAAACTAGTCAGTAGAAGAAATCATTGTATTTTATTTGATTTGACCCATAACACACGAGTAATTGAAATGTAATTTATTTGCCAAATAAAAAACGACGAATTAGAAGTTGCTTTACATTACAAAGGACCCAAGAAAGCACTTCACTTGAAACAGTTTGAATATTGGTTAAAATGGAATAAAAGTTTGGAAGTAAAAAATATTTAAAAATTCGTTACTCAACATTATTAGATTTGACGATATTGCTAAAATTGAAGAATAACTAGCACTTGATGGAAACTGGTCTAAGATCCTTACCAGTATACGAAAAAATACAATCTGAAGCTTTATCAGAAGGAGATCACAAGGAGAAGATGCCATGATCGACTTATTCTTGAGGGCTGTCAAACAGTTTCCAACTGGAAGAAATTAGTATATTCGTTTTCTGTCGGTCAAGTTAAAACTCAATGTTTTTTTTATTATGCAACCGGTTCTGTCTTGAGATCTACACCATATTAGGTTTCTTTTCTATGTTCTTGTTCATTCTTTCTGTTCTTGTCCAGTGCACAAAGATAGAGGAACTGTCTTTATAATTTGAAACACGGTAATAGTTTCGCTTAATTCGGCATACCACTCTAATGTAAATAGTGCACTAAATGAAATTATTATCAAATTTTTTCACATAAAAAGTCGGAACACTTTTTACAATAATTAAAAGTTGAAATCGCCGATTATTCCGCAGAAGATAACGAAGACGAAACTGCAAGAAGACTTACAGTCACTTACAAACACGTGTAAGTGTTTTAAAATGTTTAAAAGGTAGCTATGCATCTTGAATAAAATATAATATTATAAAGCAACTAGTGACATCTGCTGGATTTTATGATCTATTCCCATTGATCTAGCACCTTAAACAGTTATTGCTAGCACTCGTGGAAAAAAGAAAAACAGAGACATGAACTTCACATATGAAGAACAAAAGAAAAATGACGATGGGTCCAAAACGTATTGGATGATGTAACAATTAAATAATTAAAGCTGTTGGAGACCATTATGATCCATCTTCACCTGCAAAATCTTGAGTAAAAAAAATTCTGACGCTTTTTTCTGGCACCTATCAGTTCTGATATGTTATATAACTTCTGCAATAATTAATTTAAAAAAATATGTGTTACTGTTAAGACATATTTAGCATTTTATAGCACATCTAGGTTGATATGAGGGAGGGATATTTAGTAGTAGTTGAAGTAATGTATCAAAAAGTTAATAATAATGAACAGCGACATTTTTGTATTCAATAATTTTTAAATTTGTGCAACAGCGCAAATCGCTACACAGTCAAAACCGAATCGATCCTCTTCATGGTCCTTCGAGCCGGATGACTCATTTATTTATGAAGCAAATAAAACACAGCGCATCTCTATAAGAAGACGCCGCTCCGGTCCTCACAAATGGCAAATTAATTGAACTCGTCCAACCGAAGTTGCCAGCACGAGAATTAACACATTGAAACCGGACATATGCAAGCAAGTCTTCCTTTTCCCTTTTACTATTCATTGTTTGAATTAGCAACGTTTTCTTTTATCGCATTTTTCATACCCCATATATATTCAAAATGACAGTAAAACTAAAATTATTTTAAAAGTGGATTTTTTTTACCAAAAAATAGTGAGTGATAAACAAAAAAATTATCTCTCCAAGAAGTTTGCTACCAATAAAACCGACAGCCACAACCGGTGAAAGAAAATCGTCCCTACTTGCCTTAATATTATCATATTGGAGAAACATAAAAAGGACAAGTAGTTCACACCAAAATTTAATTATTAAAATTAAATATTTCACTTAGATAAAAATTAAACGTTGTAGAAAATTCGCCAGCGAAGATAAATTATTATCGATAGATAAGCTCGACAATGCAAATTAAAATTTGCCGTAATAAAATTAAATTTATGAAAAGATCGGAAACGAAAACAATTTTTCAAGCACCAAAAAATCGAAAGGTGTCAAAAAAATATATGCGGAGGTGTCTACAATGGAGGTGTCTCCCTACAAGTTCTACAGCAAAAAGCAAAACTTACCCAATCTTTCGACGAGACCAAAAACCAACACACTCACTTATCGAACTCACATTCAAAAAGTCCGTCTCGCATTCCAAAACGCAAACTCAACCCCACCCAAATCAGATTCTAGGCAGGGATTCTAGGAAATTCCTAAAATTTGTTACATAGATAGGTCCGAAATTTACCGTAACACCTGCATTAAAGCTCGTCCACAAATAGGTTGTTTAACTTTGGCTCTTCACACCCTCTAAAACAAAACCTAATCGTCATAAACACACTTTAACACAGGACGGTATTTTTCGTCCCACTTTCTTTGATTATCATGAAGATAAGAGGCAATCATGGTGTTAACTACACGATTAACGCGTTCACAAGGGTCAGCTCTAGGATTAATACAAAGGGGTGGGACGAAAGTTTAAATGCTCTTGGTTGCGCGATAAAAACATCTCGGAGTGAAACTACTGCTTTTTCACCTTTTTATGTTAACTTTGGTGGTGAATATGTTGAATGTGGTAGTGATTATGAACGAAAGATGTACAGTGTGTCGAATAAAATAAATATTACTAATGAAATAAAGAAATTTAGGTTTCAAAAACGTTAGTGCAGAACTAATAAAAGCTCTATAGCGCAATAGAAAAGTTTATAACCTATGTCGAAGACCAGTTCAGTACAACCCTGGTGACAAGGTTTGGCGAAGAAACAAGGTTCAATCCGATGCTATCAACTAATTCAATGCTAAATTATGTGCCAAATTTGTTGGACCTATTATCATACAGAAAAAAGTAGGTATTGTACATATCAATTGATCAATGATAGAGGAGCTGCGAATGGAGTCTGGCATGTTCAAGATCTAAAACCATACATAGATCCACTTCCTGACTAAACTAAATCCATTAATTTCAATTTTCCTTTTATTGACAATCACTATGTATTTTGTAATGGTCTTCTCTTTGATTTATTTTTTTTTATCTTCTTCTTCTTCTTCCACTTTAAGCTAGGATAGCTCCTGTTTGCCTTGACTTCTGGCTGTCTTCTATAGAAGAGCAGCCGAAGTCACTATTACTGTGAGCATATTATTTGTTTTACATCTGAGGTAGCTTGCTAGGCTCGTCTCAGATGTGCCCGTAACCCTGGTTTTTTTTTGTTGATGAGAGCAAATCATCAACCCAGGGGGACCGCCGGCTTTACGTGCCCTCCGAAGCACGGAGACGATCATAAGAAATTTTAGACTCTTGCCGGATACCTTAGTGTCAGCAGTTATTCAACCGCGCTACCTATCTTAATATCCTTCCACAAGAGCTCGCAAGACAGCTCGTCACTCAATAATCGATTTACATCAAACTTAAAAATTTTAATATTATACAAAACTGTTGTTTTCCGAAACGATGGCATTTACACCAGGAAAGGAAGGAAAGGACAGTTAGAGTTATAGGCACAAATGTTCCATTTTCAGAAGTACAGGAAGATAGTGAAGATTTGGTAGATATTCATTTTATTAATCAATTCTGATGAAAATGAAGATGAAGAAGTAAGTGAAACACCAAAGAATCAAAATGAGACTTTCCGTAGCCCCCACAGGGGCTATTAAAAATGATGCAAACCCAGATGGGAGCAAGCAAAAACTCAAAGTAAAAGTTTTATTAAAAAAATATATATTTTACAGATAATGTTCAAGGTGCCAGTTATTTGGTCACAGAAATAATCGCGAATGAAGCCTCACACTATCGGTGAAACTTTGACTCGTGCGGTTTGTACGGAAATTGTGAGAACAATTTTTGGTATTGAAGCACGAGAAGAAATAAAGAAGATTCCTTTGTTCAACAACACTATCTATTAGTATATTTAAGTTACCAGACTCGAGATTGCAGGAATGGCACAATATACCACCCAAGAAGAGGTCGACGAAGCCCTGAAGGAAGTGCCAGAAATAGAGGGAACATACTCTATATTAGGTATCTACCCCGCATACGGAAGAACCAGCAAAGTAGTACACTCCGTCCCATGTAGGAGCTACTAGGCTTGAACGATAGGGCCAGTCCTGGGCAATTTCGATATATTATAATAATTCGGTAATACAAGTATGGCCTATTGTTTTAAAAGTTCATCATCGAAATTATAAATGTAAACCAGTTGTCGTTCCGTTATACTGTGGCGATTTGAAGCCTTATTCAGCTGAAGATTATTTGAAAGACCTAGTAGAAGCTAATAAATACATTTTGAGTGGAATAATTTTAAATGAGATAAATTATGCATTTAAAATTTTGTGCGGTTGCAGATGCGCCTGAAAGAGCTTTCAGGCTTGTGATAGGTGTATTACTGAAAACTGAAGATATTACCGCAAACAGAAAGCGTGTGTACCCGCAAATCGATTGTGATCTCCGGATAAAAGACGCATTTACTCAAAAATAACAATCAGAGCATCGCCTAGAGAAAGTTAACTCTGCGCTATGTAAATCAGAAGATTTTGATCCTGTAAGTGATGTAGTTCTAGATTCTATGCATCTACTGTATCTCGGTGCGATGAAGAATCTATTAGAAAAATTAATTGTAGTTAAAAAACATACAGCTCGGCTAAAAAGTCATAAAGTTAAAATTTTAAAAAATATAATGAAATCAATATCATCAGATATTCCTGATGAATTTCAAAGAAAATTATACGAAATTGATCAAGTTTCAAGATGGAAAGCCACGCAATTTCATTTTTTTTATTATATATTGGGCCTCTTGCTTTTAAAGATGTTTTATCAACAAATAAATATCGACACTTCTTATTATTGTATGTATCATGTAGAAATTTTAAATAACGATACTAATGCAGCAAGGTATGCAGATAATGTTCAAGATCAACTGAGAGACTTTTTTAAAATATCGCCTTCAGAATATGGTGAAGATGAAAAAGTATTAAACATGCATAACTTAATACACATAGCAGACGATGTTCGTCATTTTCAAGTTCCTTTGAGTGAAGTATCGGCATTTTTGGGAGAAAATTACAAAAGTTTATTTAAACATTTAGTGAAATCACCAAACAAATCACTTACACAAATAGCAAATCGATTGTATGTATGAGTTAGAAGTTCCTTATTATGCAAATGCAAGTATGAACCATTTAGAGATTTATTTTTACACAATCAAATGCGGTATTCTCAAGTTCAAGGAGTAGAATTACGCAGGGTAAATCTTTCTTGTAATCATCCAAATAACATTATACAATTGCGCAACGGTAAAATATTTATAATTGATAGTATATTAAATGTAAGAAAGAATTGCGCGATTCGTGAAGATATCGATAATCTATATGTGTAACATATGGCATTATAGAAAATTAAACAAAAGAAGTGTTTGATTTTTCGACTTCGTCCATTGATGTTGGTGTGATGGAAATAATTTCTTGGAAACAAGATAAAATAATGTTTAAAATGAGTGTGTACAGCGAAAATGTATACTATTGCACCTAAATAATTGTCAGTATGAGTTAACGTTGTTAAATGTATAAATTTGTTAAAAAAGAAGAAATAATAAAATATTTCGCCGAGCTGAAAACAAAATATCAATAGAATTTTAAACTCAAGTCCATTTATAACTGAATTAGAAAACAAATTAGAAAAAGTCGCCCAATTACTTGTTTATTTGTATATTAGTAGTACAAAAGTGTACAAATAAATCAATAGTTGCACGACAAGTTGATCTACATCTGACCATCCACATCCTTGGATGTGGACTTGCCAGCCAATGATTTAGAATCATTTTTAAAATTTGAAAAAGTTTTAAAAATGGACAGCACGAAACAGGAAGCACTGGTATACGTTTCTTTAAATCTTATATTTAAATTTGTTTCGATTGGAAACAATCGGAACAACAAATTATGACCCCGATGTTTCAGCAATCTTAAAAAGCTGATTGGAAAAGCTGTTCAATTGCAATACAGTGGATGTGGCAGAGTAGTGAATGGGGTCAACAATTTTTTTTTTCAACTACAGAATTATACAAACATGAATGGTAAATTAATATCTATAAAAAAAATTGTTTTCCTTTTTAATTATTTTTTTAATAATTTTACAAAACCTCATCTCAGACTATTTGAACCACATATCCATCACGTATAAATATAAGAATTATAAGGTCTCGTCAGGAGTGGCTCAAGGCAAAAAGCGTACTTTGAGTCTGGTCTAACTCTTACTAAACTCTGCGGGATTTATAAAGAGTGCTATCAGGAACGATACCTTAATCGAGTCAAAGAAAGCTATTATAGGCAAATTTTTAATTCGACGAATCTTTTTGAAAACCGAAATCTGACTGGTGGGATATTTGCGAAGAATTTAAGGTAAACAAACTAGAAGAACGAGAAGAAAATTCAACAGACGGTTATGAGAAACATTTAGAATTAAAAAAGACTTGTTACAAAAACCGGCAAAGAGATAGAGGAATTGATCAAGACTAAAAATCACCCGTAAAAATTTCTGACAGGCAGATAGATAAAAAATACTGCTGTAGTGTGTTTTTCTTCGTTTTTTTACAGTAAAAAGTTGAACATCAATACAATATGACAGCATATTGTAATCTAGATCGAAGAGGTTATTGTGCAATTTGCAATGAAGGCATGCACATGAGAAAAGGTTTCGACTTAGCTTCTGCCATTGTAATATTGGGCTATCAAGTGGTTCAAGATTTACCTGAAATTAAAAAAATAATTTTGCTGTCAGACTCTTGCGTGCCACAAAATCGAAACTTATATGTATATGACCTTAGCTCAAAAAAAAGGTTCTCGAGGATAATATTCATTCCCAAATTGACAGAAAATTAGAAAATACTGAGATTTACAGTTCATTAGATCTTCTAAAAGCTTTGAATACCGTCAATAACAAAAAAACAATTAAAAATTATCCAGATGCAAATGAATGACCATAAAGATTACCAAGTACAGTCGGAACCAACTGAATTTCAGTAGTCGAAAAGCTTTAGTGCTTAAAAACCTGTATGTCAGTGTTACGCGATGTTATACGTGTAAAGACTTCGTTCCGTGTTAAAGTGAATTTTAAAAAATTCGCAAAAAATTTTTCTAAAGGTAAATGTACAGTTCATTTATATTTGTGTGCTTGCTTTTATTTGAAATTATCTTCAATAATTTTCGAGTTCGATACACCGTATGTCATCCAACGACCTGTTCAAGCAAGACCTAGCAATTCTTTCGCATGTCTCCAAAATTACCCTCTCAAAGAAGCCCTGGAACAATTCTTGGCTATTTACTTACTGAGAAAATGATAATTTAGTATCAATAATCCAAAAGAAATTTTTTTTTATAACAGTAGGAGAACACTGTTCTTCTGATCATACAGTCGGAAACCACGTCGTGAAACGTGAAAAAAAGAGCACCGATGACGAATCGAATTATTACCATTCAAAATACACGTTAAACCAAATTTTCACACAAACACAAGAAATTGAGATTACTGAATACTTTGAAAAATGCTCAAAGTATGGATTGACATGACACACAAATGTTCTAAAGATAAACCAATATTACTCTTACTGAATAACCATAGTAGTCATTGCAGTCTTGATGCTATTATTTTCTGCAGAGAAAATGGCATAATTTTAATGTCGCAGTAACAAAAGATGAAATAAAAAAAGAAACAGTGCAAGATTCGGAATGTCGCGAAAAATATGAATCACTTCAATCGGGAACATTCCTACCAGAAGAGAATATGATCAAATGTAGCTTTCAGGATTAATGCATTTTTAATGGAATACGGGTAATGGTACCAAAATCATTTTATTAGAATTACATACCGCACATATCGGAATTGTAAAAATGAAAGCTTTGACAAGAAGTTATATGTCGTGGAAAAATATTGATCAAGACATAGAAGCTACAGTCAACAACTGCAGAAGTTGTTGCAAATTGTTGTGTGGCGTAAAGTACACACAAGTCGATTCATATCCGCTAAATTTTACATTCCATTTATAAATTTGAACCTGTTTTGTTAACGGTAACGTTGTTATTATTTAATTGCGGTAATTGTTGAATTTTAATTTTACTATATGAATTTTCGATCTTTTTTAACCTATCCCAAAAATCTTCAATCACTATTTATCTTCGTCGTCATTATTCGATAAGAGTGTTAATCGATTATTTAAATGAACTCCATCATTGGCAAAGAGGGTTTAAAACTTTTAGATCCCACTAGATATGAACAAATCCAGTCTACAGATATTAAGGAGATAAAGGTAGCTAATGGTGCTCAGAGCGAAGTACGTGGTATTCTACCATTAAATATACGCTTAGGGTCCGTGGAGAAAACAATAAATTTTCTTGTTGTACCGCATCTTTCTTATAACTTTTTATTAGGCGCCGATTTCTGTCGTACGTTCCAATTATCACTAGATTTTAAGAATTTTTCTTGGAAAGCGTCCAAAAGTCACGAAATTTCCGCTACCGAAGGAATTTCTAGCCACGCATCCCTTAATGAAGATCAACAAAAACAATTAAATGAAATTATAAATAAATTTAAAACCTTGGCCACTACGGAATTAGGTTGTGTTAAGAATATCGCACATGTTATCGATACCGGTTCAGCAAAACCAATCAAACAAAGACAGTATCCGCTAAGTCCGGCCATGCAAGTCAAACTTAATGCCGAAATTGACCAGATGTTGGAAGATGGAGTAATTAGAAAATCTAATTCTCCGTGGTGTAGTCCCTTGTTGCTAGTAAAAAAGAAAAACGGAGAGATGAGAACATGTTTTGATGGAAGAAAATTGAATTCGGTCACTGTAAAAGACTCCTATCCATTACCGCGAACGGATTGTATACTCAACCGCCTTAGAAATGCCAAATATTTAACTTCTATAGATTTGAGAAAAGCTTTTTGGCAGATTCCTTTAGCAGAATGGTCAAAAGCTAAAACGGCATTTTGCGTAGCTGGAAAGGGGCTTTAAGAATTTAATTGCCTACCTTTTGGGCTCAGCAATTCGCCTCAAACTCTTCAGAGAGCTATGAAAAATACGTTGGGGTCAGTCCTTCATGACGAAGAAGCTTTCGTATACCTAGATGATATTATTGTTGCTTCTCCTACGTTCGAGCCCCACGTTGGGCGCCACTTGATAGCGCTTACCTGTTGTTTGGGAAGTGCCTTCTCGGCTGGCTCATCGAAGACATCGAATAAGAAAATCGTAGAAACTCTTTCTCTCAAGATGGGAGTGATCATGCACGCAATAAAAACTTCAGTATACTAATAATTAAATTTAATCTACGTAAACGGCAATAAAAAGTTGAATTTAACAAATTATTAAATCAAATATTACCTCTTAAATTAGATAACAAAAACATAAATTAAGCACAATAATTTGAACAACGTAGCCAAACAAAATGCTTGGTGTTCAATCGCAAAAATATTACTATAATATTAACATCTTAATTTACAGAGGAGCAGTGCAGATCTCCCTACAATGTTTTGCAAAATAAATTCAATGTGGAACGAAGAAACATAAAGATGGTTCCTTCGGGTAGTTTTGCTAATGCGACTGTATCGACGTCGAAATTATATAGTATGATGGAATTTCTTAATGTGCACGTTAAACAGAGACATTAAGCCAATTTATTTAATATGTTTTTCATATTATAAAATGCATTACTTTGTTATAGACCTAAAGATAACGTTAAAAGGAATTGTGTAGTACAATTTACCATATCCATAGAGATTTTATCTCCTAGTGGTTTATCAACGTCGGTTTGGGATGAAATATAGAATGTGCTAGCTTTCGGTGACGTTGATGAAAACGTGGGAAATACTGAAATAATACCCAAAGAGAAACGAAGCGTTCAGAGTTGAGGATGGTCTAAATGTAACTGCAAAAAGCAATGTCAGGCTTTGACGAATTTTGTAAAAGGCAAAAAAAAACAATAACTTTCCAGACCAATTGTTTAGTGAAAGCTTAGCTGAACGCTTCGATCGCAAAATATGTGACCGTAATACCAAAATATTGAAATGCGAACAAAAAGTAACTAGAATAAAGTTAACTGTTTAATTCAGGCGTGAATTTATACTGTGACATATAACATTAATTTCAAAATAATTTGACAGGCTTTCGCAAAATAAAAAAAAGGAATACAAAATATTTCGAAAAGAAACGTGATTATTAGTTGACATACCGAAAGCTAATTTCGGTAATACCATTGATGGGGTACACAAGCCTCAATTAGCTGCCGACATTATAAAAGTGGATTTCAAATTACTATACAGATTAAAGTTTATACTGGAATGTGTGTATCTCAAGTGGTAAACGCCCAGCAGTTCGGCGAATATGCCATGGCAACTGCGAAGTTGTATGTAAATTGTATATGGTAGGTCTCATGTCATAAAGATCAACAAGTCAGCACAATTTTGGTAATCAAAAAAGTAATTATCGAAATTAATCAAAATTTGTTTGCACCTGATATAGCAATTAAACTTTTAGCAGATCCTTTCACGCCTACGTAAAATTTCGCAATAATTTGTTCCAACCACTTTTCGAAATGCAAATAAAATTAGAAAAGCAGTTGACTTCTGCACAAATAAAAAGGATAATATGTAAATGGAACGTGAACGACATTGCATCGGTGCGTAAGCTCCAAAGCCTTCTATCTAGATAGATATTTGAGGGCAAATGGCCATCCGTTATCCGCTTTAAGCACTTTAAGGAAATGGGCTTTAGATATAAATGTACAACCAGGCAGTTTAATTTATTTATATTAGCGATTTGAAGCCTGAAAATTTGCAACTAAATGTAAATTCGGAAAAATCGGGGAACATCAGAATACTACTGGTTCAGGACCGCCAACGAAGTTGAAGATATCCGACATTGAAGAAAGGGGACTGAAAGTGTGGGGTCTTGTAGCTGTTACAGGAGTACCTAATTTGACACATTACAAAGGCATTGAAGTTGAAGACTGTTCAGAAGCATCAATCGAAAATTATTTGAACAGGGAAGGACAAGGGCAGGGAGGATTCAATAAGATAGGTGATGAAAAATACAAGAAGTTGTTAATCACATGAATTGAATTCCACATTACAAATCCCATTACAACAGAACTAAAGTAGAAGATCAAGCATTCCTAGCTGAAGATATGACCTTAGAAAAAATATATGATTTGTACAAGACGAGCATAACAATCCAGTTAACATTTCTCATTACAGGTAAATGTTCTATACTAAGTTCTAACGTAAAACCGAAGCCTTTAAAAAAAGACACTTGTAATGTATGCGATGTATTCGCAGCTGGAATAACCGACCAGTTAAAAACACACGACGACAAAAAGAAAATAACAGAAGAGTACAATGAACATATCAATAAGTAGAAAAATGCAAAGAGATTTGCAAACCGCCCAAACTGATGATACTACAGAGTGCTTAACTTTTGATTTGCAGAAAACACTGCCGCTTCCTAGAATACCCAGGAGAGGAAAATACAAGATGGGAAATTCCGGGATTGGCCCAATACATCACCATAGAGGAGGTGGAGGAAGCCTGTCGGAAACGCTAACAGAGGGCCCGTACGCCATACTGGGAATCTATCCAACGTACGGAAGGGCGTGCAAGCCAGTAATCTTGGCAGATAGAAACGCGGCAGAACAATTGAAAAAGGTCTCATTGACAATAGGGCTGATAAAAGGGTGCAAGACCAAGGAAAGATTTTTTCGGACCTTCTGCCCGAGATGCTGGACAAAGCCGACAGATGCAGAAGCACAAAAAATCTCGACGACACGTGTATACGATGCGGAGAGTAAGGCCACAAGGCCGCGTCATGCTGCAACAGAGCAAAATTCTCGAAATGCAACGCGCCAACCAATTCGGATACAGATGCCCACAATGGAGGAGGAAACAAGACCCCCCTTCATCCAGATCAACCTTGCTGCTCGAAAACAGCACAAGATCTACTAATGCAGACGGCGAGAGCGAGGAACGCTCAACTGTCCCTGATCAGCGAGCCCATTAAACCCCACGAACGTAACTGGGTCCAAAGTACCGAGGGCAAGCTGCCATAGCCATACTAGCAGACTTACCTATTAAAAACCTGATCGGGGAGCCGGTTATGTTTGGGTGGAACTAGAGGAATACGAAGTCTGCATTTCTCCCCCAATAAGCCACCGGAAGATGTCACTGACCATCTAGAAGCGCTATTTTAGCATTATATCCAGGAACAGACAAGCCATAGTTGGGGGGACTTCAATGCGAAGTCGCCGGAGTGGGGGTCCCCAGGGAAGATGGAAGAGGCTCTCCGATCTGATGGCGGCACACGACCTTGTTCGTATAAACAAGGAAGGGCACACTTTTGAACGGGGCACGTACACGTCGGCGCTTGACCTTACACTAGCCACCTCCATAGTGAACACCCAAATTACATCGTGGAAGGTGCTCCAGGAAGAGTCATAGTGGTAGAATTCGTGCCCAAACAAGAAGGAAGCATTGATGGATGTTAATTGTAGACCCAATAAAACACCTAATATTTTTAAATGAGCAAAGTGGTGTTAATATTAGTGTCCGTACAGTATAAATTGCTTAAAAGAATTCGGTTTAAAGGCTTATACCGCGGCTAAAAAACAGATTTTAACAAAGATAATGAAGAAAAAACGTATAGAATTTGCAAAAAAAATACGCCAATTGGTTCCAAGACGATTGGAGTCGAGTTATATTCTCAGAAGAATCCTAATTTTTGCTACATGGTTCCGATGAAAAGCGGTACGTGCAACGCTTTAAAAATGAAAAATTATCAGAAAAATGCACAATTAAAACAGATTAAAACGAGACGGACGTGTGTAATATGGGCTCCGTAAGCTCACCCCTTCAGGCTAGGAAGGCGGGAGAGTAAAATTTCAAAAATGTGAGGGTTACGTCCGGCTCGTTTTTCGCTCTCTAATGATACCGGTTGGATCGAAATTGGTTCACAGATAACTAAGATACAGCGGTTTTTGTGGTCATAAACTTTTAACTGCCGTAAATGTGCGAGGAGTGCTCCGATAAAGACGGGAGTGGTGTGAGGTGACTCGAAATGTTAAAACGAATCCGACAAGGTGCCACTTGATGGTTTTTATGAAGGATTTTGTCACCCAAGTCACATAATAGGGGTAAGTGCTTCCTGCTTATTTGGTGGTAGTACGATAGGGGCGCAAGTTATATTGGAAGATCAAGCACAAAAAATGGAAGAGAACGGTACCGGTCTCCAACTTATCGGGCCAATAATAAGGTAGCAAATTGACTATCAAGTGCCAAAATTAAATTTACTAAATTAGATTACACATGAAGTTTTCAAATTCAATTTGTGCGCAAAGGGGTGGTCAGATCGGGGTCGGACAAATACGAAGGGGTAGAACTTAAAAAATGTGATCCATCGAAGTGCGTCTCGACCTTATCGGTCCGGAAATAAAACAGAAACAATTAAAACAGAAAGTTAAAGATTGTCAAAGAGAATATTAATGCTGACACGTATATTGATATTTTAAATACAAATTTGGAGCCATCTATTCAGCAGTTATATGCAGAAAATGAGGATTGGATCTTTCAACAGGACAATGCTCCATGGCAAACCGCTAAGAAAGTAAGAAATATTTTTACAAATAATTTTTTTCTTTAGAAATTACTTATGATTAAAACAAATTATTGTAAAATTTGAAATTTTTACCTAAATTTTATGTTGCAGATATCGAAATATTTCTTAGATGATGGGATTTGCGTTTAGAAGAATTAGTAAAAGATGATTGGGTATTGGTATCCCTACCAGGAAAAGAATCGAAGAAATACTATGTTGGCCAGGTTGTCTCTGCCAATAAGTACTATGGGGAATTGGAAATAAAATTTACCAAGAAGGTACCTAGCCTGGATCCTTTGTCTTCGTCAACTTTCTCCACTAATTTTTACCACTACATAAAGTTGAATTTACGTATTTTTGCTAAACACTTACCCCACTTCACCTTAATAAATTGGCCTGGAAATAGCCCCGACCTTAACCCGATTGAAAACATATGAGCCATTATGAAGCGGCATGTGGTAAATAAGTCACCAAAAAACTTGGTAGACCTAGAAAAGGCATTACAATTCGTCTGGGACAATGACATAAAATGCGATTACCTCACGAACTTAACGGAATCAATACCAAAACGTCCGCAACATGTAATAAAGGCTAGAGAGGGTTATATTTACACGAAATATTAATAATTTTATTATGTAGTAATATTACTTTTGTAAAGTTATTTTTATTTTATATTAAATTATGCGAAATTTATTACCTACTATCGATAAACAACCATCGTATATTAAAAAAAGCGAATTTTTTCGCGAATTTAATTTTATGGTTTCCATGCAATTTGTACCATAATATTTGATAAGTTTATACGCTACTATAGCTAAACATTAAAAATGACATGGGCCATCAGGAAAGTGGCGGAAATGAGGTAAATGAAATAAGTTTCGAAGACAGAGATGTTCCAGTGCCAGATGTTGACATTAACGACGATAATCTTGACGCTGATGTATGTAACAGACTATAGAGACTTAACCATATCAATATTTTAGAAAACCCAAAAAATGCACTAAACACTTTTCAGAACTAAAATGTTTAAAAGTTAGCACATGTAAAATACACTGTAAGTATTCGCAAACGTTTTCACCATACTATGGCATCATCAGGCGATGAATTAGAAAGAAAATTAAGAGAGAATCCTTTAAATATTGTTCCGAGTGGTAGGGGGAGGTTTTTATAAGAAAAGAAGGGACATTTTGAAAGTTATTACAAAAAAGGGGGGGGGGTTATAACTTATTGAAAATGTTTAATAAAGGTGAATTATTTAAATCCGATTGACTATTTAACAACAAAGGTGAATATTTTAATTTATTTATTTCTAAAGCTTCTAAAAATTCTAATTTTTTACTTTTTGGTTCTACATGTAAAATTTCATAATTTCCTTGTTTATGGTTGGTATCCAATAAATGTTTCGCGAAAGTAGATTTTCCATCCGCAAGTCTGTGGGATCGCGAGTGTTCTTTAAATCGTGTTTGGAAAGATCTACCTGTATGACCGATATATTTTTGAGAGCATTCGCAAGTGAGCTCATAAACTCCTGATTTAGTTAAAATATCTGACTTTGATTTAGCGTTATTAATGAATTTTTTAAGTTTATTGTCTGTTCTAAAAGCTATATTGAAATTATGTTGATTCAAATATTTGACAATTTTTTCTGACTTGTTTCCGAGAAAAGTAACTACGTTAAAATTTACGTTAGATTTATTATGAATAGTGGGGTATATTGAATTGACTAGTTGTTTATGTTTAATCTGACTAAGTAAATTATCAATCAATTTGACCTGGTATCCATTAGAAGTCGCGATAAATTTAATTCTATCTAATTCTTTTTGAAAATTTTCTTTACTGAGAGGAATTTTGGTTAAACGATTCAGAAAAGCACGAAAAGAGGCAATTTTATGTGAAAAGGGGTGCTCAGAGCTGTTATGAATAACCGATCCAGCTTCTGTTGGTTTATGAAAGATATCAAATGAAAGAATGTTGTTAATTTTAGAGATTGTGAGGTCGAGGTAGTTAATCTTATTATTAACTTCAATTTCTTTAGTGAATTTAATATTCGCGTGTTGTTTATTAATAAAATTGAAAAGTTTATCTAATTGTCTAAGGGACCCATTGAAACAAATAAAAATATCGTCAACATATCTATACCAATAAATTATGAACTTTTTAAATGCAGAATTGAGAATTTTAGTTTCGAGGTGATCCATAAAAATATCAGCTAATAAACAGGACAGGGGATTTCCCATAGGTAAACCATCTTTTTGAAGGTAAAATTTGTTATTAAATTTAAAATAGTTTTGCTTAAGGCAAACATCTAAGGCGATTAAAATTTCTTGAATAATTAAAGGGTTCGTTTTGTTATTAACTAAAAGTTCTCGTATTATGTTTAAGGTGTCTTTTATGGGAACGCTTGGGAAAAGATTAGTGACATCGAAAGATACAAATTTATGGGAATTTTTAAGAGTTACGTTATGCAATTTATTAACGAGATCTAATGAATTTTTTACGGTATGTTTAGGTTCAAATTTTGTGTAATATTTAATGATATCTATAA
The DNA here is from genome assembly GCA_949152465.1 of Cantharis flavilabris. Taxonomy (NCBI): domain Eukaryota; kingdom Metazoa; phylum Arthropoda; class Insecta; order Coleoptera; family Cantharidae; genus Cantharis; species Cantharis flavilabris. The sequence continues at coordinate 24,634,114 of OX424437.1, read as the reverse complement.
GTTTAGAAGCTAAATTTCTACAAGGTGCATTAGTATAACTGACTACTGGTCTAATGGGATTTCCAGTTTTATGCAATTTTACAAGACCATAAAGCCCGGGAGCTTGTGGATTCATACAACTTAGGAAATACCTGTCCTTTTTTGAAAAGATAATCTCGGTATTGTCAAATGTTGAGGTGTTAACTCGTTTTGCAAGTTTATTGTGTTATTCAAAAATTATTTTCTAGTTGAGTGGTAGAAATTACTTAGAGGTAAGTAAGACATAATTATATTATCGACTTATCGCTGTGTTTTGAAAAAAAAAAAAAACTAAGGATATAACTGTCCCTGTAGTAATAAAGAAAGGGATACCTTTATTCCAGAAGCATTTTATGGCGTTACTAAGCTAGTATAATTTCAGGATGAACCGAAACAAAAAGCCACTATCAGCAAAAGAATTAACTGATTTATTTGATAATTTATCAGATACAGAAGATCCTTTTCACGACAGTGACAACAGTGATGAGGACTCAAACTACGAATATCCTGGTAATGACTCAAAATCAAACTTCTCAGAAAGTGAAAATGAAAGTGACATATCTGAAGATGATGAGCAGCATAATGTAAGTAATCAAATCGATAGTGCAAGCAATAGTGATTTTGAAGCCGATAATACTGACCCACTTCCTTTACAATCAATGCAAACAAGCAAATTTGTTTGGAATAGAAATGTTGATAATTTTTCTTCTAAAAAAACAATTCCTGCTGAGAATAAACCGATTGTTTTGGGAAAACTCAATATAAGCTCAAATATTCTCAACTATTTTTTTAAAGTATTTCCAAAAAGTCTTATAATGCAAATAAGTCATTACACAAATCTGCGTTTGCAAATACTCAAAAAAGAAAAATTGTGGAGACGTCGCTGGGAGAAATGAAAGTAGGGTGCCGTCTCATCATGTCCTATAATCGTGTTCCGGCAATACATATTGCGATGAAACACGTAGAGAGGATAACAGATAAACAAGATAAATAATAGGAGTTTACGACGAGATCCTAACAAGGAAGGTCGTAATTTTTTTAAAGTTAGTGATTGAACACCAAGAAGGAAAAATCAGCTGAACAAATAACCAAAGTTAATACCCAAGGCAATAAAAATATAAGATCGAGAACCAGTGTCCATAAAACATAAACAACAATTTTTGGAAACTGGATAAAGAGTTTATTATTTTAAAATTGGAAGCGACAAAATTGGCTTTAACGTGCAAGGATCAGAGATCAAGTCATCTAGTAACCAGAAGAAAGACAAAACAACGGGTTAGAATAAAAAATTAACTTTTTAAAAGTGCTAGCGATTTATACGTAGTTATTATTTGGGACGAAATCTTAATGCGCCACTGAAAATATTTATAAACAAAAAATATTAAAAATTGTAAATCAATTGTTTATTTTAACTAAATTAAAATTTATAGCCATCAATAAGTAGGAGATTTTTCTTTTGAATTAAACAAAATTGAATCACATGCATCATATAATTATTATCATACTTCACGGAGCTTAAAATAAAAAAGGTAACAAATTTAAAGTTCTTCATCGAGTCGTGGACCCATTATTCGACGGACCCACGTCTTTTTTAAAAAAATCAAAGAAAAAAATAAAAATTTGGCGGTTGGCAATCTTACTCATTTAATTTGTTCCAAGTAGATTTGTTTACATCAATTTTTGAATGTGATATCTCTCAAATGGCCGCCTCTGGCGTTGATGGCGTATTGTGCCCTTTTGCAGCATTTTCCATCGTTTTCGCCAACATTTCGGCCGGAATAGCGGCTATTTCTTCACGAATGTTGTCCTTGAGCTCTTCTACGGTCCTTGGCTTGTTAACGTAAACCTTTGACTTCAAATATCCCCACAAGAAGAAGTCAGGCGGCGTCAAATCGGGCGAACGCGGTGGCCAGTCCAAATCACCACTTTTCGACATCAAACGCCCCGGAAACAATTTCTTCAGAAAATCGATTGTTATGCGACTTGTGTGCGGTGGAGCGCCGTCTTGTTGAAACCAGAACTGCCTCATACGCTTTCGACGAATAATTGGCATCACAAAATTGGTCATCATGTCGCGATAACGCTCCTGGTTGATGGTAACAGCATGGCCATTTTCATTTTGGAAGAAAAACGGCCCAATGACCGTTTTCGCACTAACGCCGCACCGCAATATATAATTGCTCGTCATCTTCGGCCATTTCGATGACTCTTTGGGCCCATTCCAATCGACGAGGCTTGTCCGCAGGCAACAATCTTTGCGTCAATTGAATTTTGTACGGGAACAAATGCAAATCAACGCGAATAATCCGTTGTAAAGTGGACCGAGCCATGCCCAACTGCTGAGAACGGCGTTTTTGGGATGTTCTTGGGGACCTCTCAACACTGGCTCGTACGGCAGCGATATTCTCGGCCGATCGCCTTGGTCGACTTTTATTTGGCCTCTTCGGATTAGAAAGAGCCTCACCAGTCGAAAATTTTTCGTATAAACGCTTAATGGTGTTCTTAGAAGGCGCACTTTTCACATTTTTTAATTTTTTAAAAGCACGTTGAGTTTTCACAATTGACTTGTTCTGTTGAATGTAAATTTCAACTATTTCAGAGCGCTCGCGTGGCGTGTATTGTTCCATGGTAAAAATCTGCTTGGACTGACGCTTCAAACGCGGTATGTCATTAAGCGATCTGACATCTCTGTCAAAAGTTATGGCGTTGCCAGATGGGTCCGTCGAATATGGGCAGCCCTGTACAATTTATATACAAATTTAGTACAAGCTAAATTATAATCTAATTTTATTTTAGTTACTTTATACGTTTAAGTTTAGCCAGAATAATTAAAAATTATTTAAGCAGTAATATTAAAAACACTAAACAAATCTGTAAATTTGTTACTAATATAATATTTGCCAGTTGTCAACACAAATTTTTTGTTTGACATAAACAGCAATTTGTTTTTAATATTTCATACTAAGTTGATAAACAATTTTTATTTTCAAAAGTGAAATCAAATGAAAAGCAGTGTATAATTTAATTCAATTTTTAATTATTTCTTGTTTCCAAACTGATTGTGAATAAAATAGTATACATACCTCGGTGTCAAGCTTCATTCCAGCGTCGCGCTTATAGTTGACTTTGGCGCTTCGCGCCTCAGTCAACTAACTTAGCGCTCGGCTGTAATGAAGCATTTCCCACCTCGGCACGTAATATACTATTATTTCTTAACAGTACAGCGTCTTTTGTTACTGCTGGGATGTAATTGTCCCAGTATCCAATACTTTAGAGACAAAGACGTCCCAGGCCATTTTTTTAAGCAACGGTTCAAACTAAAAATTCAAAATTCACAAAATATCTTTCAAATGCCCTCATAAACAGATCTAAATCATAAAATCAAAATATATCTTAAAGGCCAAAAGTCGTATTGAAAGGGTTAAAGGACCAGGACCAGTCTACTTCGTCAACGGAACCATGGATGCACGGCAGTACCAGGACGTAATAAATACGGTTCTGATGCCTTATTATGAGTCTCTGGGAACACATAGATCTCGCTATACATATATGCAAGACCTTGCCACAGAGCGAAATTAATCACAAACCTGTTGTTATCGAAGAAGATTCCAGTACTGCCATGGCCAGGCAATTCTCCCGATTTGAATGCCATCGAAAATGTTTGGGGTCGGCTCAAAGCACTCCTATATGCGTTACCGAGCACAACATTGGCCGATTTGAAGGATAAAATTCACGAAGAAATTAAACAAATGATATCAGTGTATACGGAGCATGCCAGAAAGGGTACGCGCTGTGATTAAAGCGCGTGGAAACACAAAATATTAATGGCAATGTGTAAATATAATAAAAGTTGACGTTGGAGTTTGTTTGTGTCTTAATTTTACCTAAAAATCGAAATAACATACAAAAAATAGAATTTATTCAGTGGTCCTAATTCAATGGCCAGGGGCTATAGTAGTAGAAACTAACCGATATGCAATACAACAAATAGAGAAGAAGTGGAAACAATTATTAGGCTTATGCGTGTTTCCATGTTTCCAAGAATTTCACACTAAAGTGAAATTTTGAGTATTTTCGATTAATTAGTACTTAGTTTTGATGCAATATTAGTTTGAGTTGTTATTTTTGGGCATCAATATGCAATATCTGTTAATTTTCGTGGACTTCAATAAAGTTCTACTTCATTTTAGTCAAACAATCATTTTATTTTGTGCTAAATACTAGTTGGCCGTGGACTGCCGTCGACACAGCAAAACAAGTGAAAATGCGGCCGTCCTGCAGTGCCGGATTACTGCAGTACACCTCAGCGTACCTCCAAAAACGTTTAAGACGTATTTATTAGAATATAATAAAGATTTCATGCATTTTTTAAAACTTTATGCCTACCTAATCTAAAATAAAGTCTTGATAACAGCGAACAGCGACATGTCACGTCACTCGACATTCAGTCTCCATCTGTCCACCCCCGTTCCCCGTTAAAGTGCAGTGTAGTGTCTGTAGTTACTCCACGACTACTCACCGCACCGCGTGGATTATTTTTTATGATATGTGATTAGGATTATAACATTATAAGAAAGTTTTATACATTGGTTTTTTTGTGTTTAGTTTTATTTTATTGACACAAACAGTTTCATCCTAAAAGTGCTAGTTTAAGAAGCAAGGTTTTTTCCAGTATTCGTATTTGGAATTTGAACAAGAGCAAACATTTTCGCTTGAAAGTTATTTTTAGTTATGCCTAAGCGAACTTATGAGAGTGGTGCTACACTGAGAAAACAGTACATTTTAAAACAAAATGATTCGTAGTTTTGAATTTTTAGTTTTGGTGTAAAATGAAATGCATTTGAAATAATGCATTTAGCATTTAGCGATATGGAAAATTTAAAATTTTAAATTGCAGTTCTGAAATAAATAAATTTGAATTAAAATGAGCAGCAGTTTTAAAATTTCAATGTTTTGCTATAATTTAATTCAAAATATGTTGCTTTTTAAAGTAAAGTTGAAATTTTTTTATGTAAATAAAAAACTATTTTATTAAAAACATTTCAACGTTTAATTCAAAACTAAGAGTAAGAATTTTTAAATACATCACCATAATATTATATCAACGGTTTTTTGCCATTTGAAACTCTTCATTTTCAATAGCCGCAGTGTTTGTCGCGTAGTTAAAAAAGTGATTATTATAAGTTTACTTTAGTTTCAGTCGTTGCGAATTGCGAAATTAAAATAGTAGCTGTATTCTTTTATTCTAATAAAATTTATGTTCTTGTGCAAAGTATAAACAATAAAACAGTTTTGGAAGAATGGGACATGGCCCAGCTTATCCCGATATTTGAAGGTAAGTACGTTTTATTTTTTTATGAATAAAGTTCATAAAAATCAATAAATTTTTTATCATAGATTAGTCAATTAAGAAGGGTCTATTCAACAATATAGAATTTGGTATTGAAGATATAAGTTTTTCCAAATTAAGTGAAGAATATACAGTGGCGGTCACATGAAAAGCGCATGGTGAATTTCCAAAGAATATCGTGCCGTACAGGTATAAATTTTAGGGGTAGGGATTTTTTTCAAAATCAGTTGTAAATTTTACTTACGTCTAGCCTCCTACACGATACAAAAATCCTGTGCGCGCGCATTGTTAAATATGACGTTGATACAACTTATAAAAATTTGTTTATGTTGACAGTTAACCTAAAAATTTTAAATTCAGTTTAAGAATAATTATTATTACTCTAATACCCTGTTTTTTCAGTCATTAATGGTTTTAATGTTTTCAATTAAAAAGTGTTAATTGTATATTTAAGGGTAGTAATGAAATTAAAATTGAGAAAATTTATCACAAATAATTATTTTATACTTATTAAAAATATTTTCAAACTGATATTCCAATCAATCTCGGGAAAACTTACAAAGGAAAAGAATACTAAGAGTTCATATAATTTATCCAAATCAAAAATTTTCACCTAAATTAAAAGTTACTCCCCCAAACTAGAAAAGTAAAGCCAAAGACATTAGTTAGGTTGGAGATTATTGCATAGTGACAAATATTATAAGCATTTCTAGAATCTATCTTTTATTTATATATACAACAAGAATTTTTATAAGTTGTATCAACATCATTTTTAATAATGCGCGCGCACAGGATTTTTGTATTTTGTAGGAGGCTAGACGTAAGTTAAATTTTAAGTACTTCAGTTGTTACCTAGTGCCCATAGAGTGTGCAATTTATTTAAAAGTAACCATAATCGTGCCAAAATGACAAGAACAGGAAATTTAACAGAATTGGACAAGCACACCATTTTAGTTCTACGTGACGAAAACAAATCCCAGAATTACATTAGCAAAAAGGTGGGTTGCCACAGACGAACGGTAAGTCGGTTTTTAAAAAAATTTGACGAAAGTGGCAGTAGCAGGCCGCTACCAAAGGGAAGACCGCCAAGAAAGACGACAAAGGCCGTTGATCGAGTTCTTCGTCGAATGGCGCTCAAAGACCGTTTCAAATCTCGTCAACAGTTAAAGGCTGAATTAAAGAAAGAAATGGGAATTCAAATAAGTGTCGAGACCATTGGTAGGAGGCTCTGTGAATTCGGATTAAATGCATATGAGGCCGTTAAGAAGCCGATGTTGACGAAAGTCATGATGAAAAAGCGGTTGAAATTCGCAAAAGAGTATGCCAATTGGTCCGAAGAAGATTGGAGTCGAGTGATTTTCTCCGATGAATCTAAATTTTTGTTATACGGTTCGGATGGAAAGCGATACGTGCGGCGATTTAAGAATGAAAGATTGTCACAACAATGCACGATAAAAACAACCAACAATAAAATGGGATTAATGGTGTGGGGTTGTTTCTCCCAACGTGGATTAGGTTACCTGAACATCATAACAGGTACCGTGAATGCTAATGCCTATATCGAAATATTAGAAGAAAGTTTAATGCCATCGGTATCAGAATTATTTTCTGAAAATGAGGATTGGTATTTTCAGCAAGATAATGCACCATGTCACACGGCCAAGAAGGTATGCAATATTTTTATAAATAATTTTTTTTTTGAAAATCATTAATCATATCACATTCCTTATACATTTTTAAAATAAATTAATGAGAAATATAAAATAATTCGCCTCTATTTTGTGTTTCAGGTAACAGAATATTTTTTGAATAATGGGATTTATATTATTGATTGGCCGGGAAACAGCCCTGACCTTAACCCCATTGAAAATTTATGGGCAATTATGAAGAGGCACGTGGTCGCAACATCACCTAAAAGTATCCCAGAGCTTAAACAAGCTTTACAATTTGTATGGGACAACAATTTAAGTGAGCAATACCTGAAGAGCTTAACAGACTCGATGCCACGCCGGTTACAGGCAGTCATAAAGGCCAATGGTGGTTATACCAAATATTAAAAATAAAAATACTTTAAAAACACATAATGTACATTAATTTTTATTTTAATAACATTTTTACTGCTTAATTATGTATAAATTTTAATTATCATTGAGCTATAATCATTATTCAAAAATCGCGAATTTCTTTTCTTAATAAAATTTTTTGATTTTTTTCATATTTAAAACTGAAAGCCATCACTTGTCTACACGAAATTAACACTAAATTACCTATAGCTTTCATCTACTTCTGAAAAAAATTTTTACTCCTAATAACAAGACCTAATAGATCGGAAATTTGTTGGAAATTAACCATGCGCTTTTCATATGACCGCCACTGTAGTACATTCAATAAGTTTGTTGGTTGTGTAGAAGTTGATGACTACATGGCAATTACATGGTTGAAAATTAATGATCGTTATTTTTTATAAACCAGGTCAAGTTTTACATGTAAATAAAGACAAATTTTTTAAAATATTTGGAACTATTTCATTTATAACATTGTAAATAACGAAAATGATGTTTTTATTATTTTGAATCTTTGTTAGACTATATAGCTTACAGTAGGCATTAATGCACCTATCAAATTTTGGATGGTTTTAAAATTATATGTATACAATATCATAATATTAGTAATTATTACCTCAAACAATATTTTAAATATGTGAAATTAAATAATATTACCTATGTACCATTGTAATTTTTAGTTTAAAATTTTTTTTATTTTTAGTTACCTATGTATTTTAGATTTTCTTATATTTTTAGTTATTTTAAGTTTTATAATTGTGTTCTTTTAAAAAAATAAATGTTATTTTAAATCAAAGTGTAGTTATTGGTAATTACAAAAAAAATCTTCAATTGAATTAAAAAATTTTTAAAATTTTAAAAAATTTTTAAAAAAAAGTATATCTCTTTTGAATATATAGAATGCCTAATTCGTTTTGAATCAAAACTATTCGTCTTAAATGAAAACTTTTTCTTTCAGTGTAGTAAAAGAAAACAAGCAAAAGAAAAAGAATTCAGAAAGGAAGAACTTTTAACTAAAGTTTCCAAAAAAGTACTGTCGATATCGGTGTTAAACCTAATATTGAAAATATTCAAGATCTAGTTTCACCGTCGACATAAAAAACTAATCAAGATATCGAAATAAATATATCTCAGTCACAATCAACAATACCGTCTTCAGAGAACAAAAATACAAATATTCCTGATCCCGATAATAACAATTCTACAATATGTTTTGAAAATTCTGATTTTAACTTTAAGGAAGATCCCAAATTGTGGCAGCTTAATGAAATAAATATTAACTTTATTGTGTAGAACTTTAAGCCTCAAAAGCTATTTTTTATACAACTCTTCCAAATGGAAAAAGCGTACGACGTTCGTGGATTTATTACTCAGAAGCAACGAAAAAGGTGTTCTGTATTCCATGTAAATTGTTTTGTACGAAAAACAGCGGAAGCATTCAGATTATTTACACAAACATGAAAAAACTTTAGACCATGTGCATTCGATAAATACATTTATTACTCGTTCTCAACTGTCAGGAAGGGTTGATACGGAGATAGCAAAATTAGAGCTCACAGAAAAGCAGTATTATAAGGAAGTGCTTAAACGGGTAATTACTATGATTAAATATATTGCTACACGAAATCTAGCATTTCGAGGTTCCCAAGAAGTATTTGGTTCGTCAGAAAATGGAAATTTCTTAGGCTTATTAGAACTTATAGCAGAATTCGATCCATTTTTAAAGCAACTTATAGAAAAATATGGAAATTCTGGGAGTGGCGAAAGAGCTACGTATTTGTCAAAGACCACAGTTGAGGAGCTATTAAAGATGTTAGCATCAAAAGTACAAAAACACAATTTTTATTTCCAACATACGGTCATACAAAAAAGTCTACATACGGCATCGTTTTAACCAAAAATGTATTTATTTACACCCGTTTTTAAAAAAAATTTTTTTGCAATTTTTATATTTTATAAAGAAGGATATTTATAGGTAACATTGAACCTAATTTTATTTAATTTCGATTAATTAAATAATTTTAAAAAAATAAAACATAATAATACTATTAAAATTACTACAAAAAAGTCTACATACGGTGTAAAGATAACTACGATTCATATCCTTATCAGCACTTTTGAAAATAATTTTCTATTTGCTTTTAAGTGTCTTAGTGTTTTCTAAGAGCATTTCGTTTTCTTTGCTATCATTTCCTTTCTGTTTTCTATGCGTAACTGATTTAAAACCTAAGATAGGTAAATAAATATCAATAAAATTGAGGCAATTAAAAATTAAATATTATTGTGGCCGAATGTCAATGTGCAAAATTGGCAAAATCACAGGAAAATCTAAGTGGAGTGTCCAGACCGTCATAAAAAATTACGAAAATACAAGAAGATCAAAAACTAAGCTTCGTACTGGACGTCCTAATACATTAAATGATGCAATAAACAGATTAATTGTACGAAAATTAAAAGAAAAGAAAAAAGAATGATGCGAAATGAGCTAAATATTAATTTCATTGACGAAACTATTAGAAATATGAATTAAAAAAAAAATTTTCACTGCAGCATTGCAAAAATACACCCTAATTAAAATAATAATAAACTACCAAGACTAGAATTGGCTAAAGAACATGAAAACAAGAGAATAGACATCTGAAATCTGGTGTTTTTTGGATAAAAGTAAATTTTATGAATCCGATGCGGTAGAAAAGAAGATGTTCGGCATCACCAACCTAATGAACAGTTGAAAAAACAAAAATTTAACTCTATAGTAAATATGAGATTGGCAGTACTTTATTATGGGGGTATGTGGACGCTTCGGGTGAAGGAAAAATACAGTTTATAAACTCAATTAGGTATGAGTAAGTAGGTGCATATGGACATTTTAGGAAAAAAATTGAGGAAGTGTGTCACTTAATTACATCTTAGGAATAATTGCAAATTCCAACAAGACCGAGATCCTAAACATTCATTTGAAATTGTGAGTGAATGGACACTTGACAATGTACCCAAACAATTAAATTTGCCACTGTCCCAACATGAACCCAGTCAAAAATCTATGGAAAAAAAATAAACCCAAAATTCAAATGCTAGAAGATTGGAACAAGATTGGTGATAATTAGACTAAAAATTTAATTGAATCCATGCCTAGACGTTTGAAAACCATTGGGAAAGCTAAAAATAATTTTAAAAAATATTAAAAAAGGTATTGCCCAATGAATAACTTCAATTACTTTTAACCTTATGTAAACATTTTTGTAGTAATTTCAGTAGTTTTATTATATTTTATTTTTTTTAAATTGTTTAATCATTCAAAATTAAATAAAATTGCATTTCAATGTTACCTATAAATACCCATCTTTATAAAATATAAAAATTCATATTAATTTGTAGAAGAATATAAATAAATAATAATTTAAAGAAAAGATGTATCAATAATTGAAGGGGTGAGTGGATGAAGGAGGTATGTAACATTTGTACAAAAATAGAAATTTGTCGTAGATGAAGGAGGTATGTGTTGGCCTGTTTTGTGAAACTATCACCAGCTCTCTAAGAATATTATTTACAGATATAGCAGTGTCATGAAGGAGTTATGAGACCGCAACAATTTATGTTTGTAGGGCATGAAGGAGGTATGAAACATAGCATGAGACATACGTCTTTCTTCCACCAGTGCCTACAACAATTTTTATTTAATGTGTATTGGATGAATGAGGTATGAAACGTAAAATAGCACATACCTCTTTCTTCCACTAGTGCCGTGAATTCACTGTGCAACATACTGCCTTCATGCACTTAACAGCTGTGTGAATCAGTTCGCAACGACGGTTGTTTTGAAGAGCACGTGCACATATTGAGTGATTTAAAATATTTATAAAGACAGTTAAAATGACTTCCAGAGGAAAGGTGATATTACGATTAGCTTTGAATGCAGATAGTTCAACTGCGAGCAGTGCGAGCGGAAGTATTGACAAGAATGTCAATGAAAACGTGAATTCTAACCTAGAAAATGTAATATCAACATCGTCAAAAGGTGATGATAATTTTACCGAAATGAATGAATCGTACCAGGATGATGGTAAGATTGTTTGTTATAAAATATTAAACTCATTTGAGCTTACCTTCTCCACAGTCCTTCAAATGCAATTTGATTGTTGTAGTGTCGGAACCACATGCTGCAGTTAGGGCAGCTAACTTCGATGGAATACAAACAACAAGACACACAAATAAAAACACTAATGGAATGTATAGGCAATTACGTAAGTGACAATAAACCTACTATTGTATCTTAGTGCACGTGCATTTGAGATATTGATCCTTATAATACTCGGTGTTGTCGGCCTAATAGTGAAATGGTACATTGAGTACCTATATTAACGCATTTAGTACAATACATACAGTATATCTTTCTTGCAGATGTTGGAGAAGAAAATACTTTCGACAACAGTTGCGATGACTTATTTGGCGACAATTCTAGTGATGAATACGTGCCAGATGAGAAGGATTACGTTGATTCATCGGACGACGGAATTGCAGAAGATCAAAATGACCATAAAATCAAGAAATGCAGTCACAGAGTAATGGAAAAGAAGAGTGCTAGTGAAATGATGGATGTACAAGGTAGTGATGAACCGACTGAAGATCATAATAATATGGAACTGATGGAGGACGACAACATATCGATACGTCAGACAAATAATGAAAGTAGTGTTAAACAAAATAAAGAAGGGAATACTTTGCTTACTGCCGGTGTTAAAAAGAAATATTTTGAACCTAAAATAAAAGTAAGTAGAAAAAGGCAAAGAAATCCTTCTGAATGGAAAAAAAATAAAGCTGCACTCTGCAGACAAAGAGGAGAGGCCTACAGAAATTATAAGGGTCAGTGGAAAACCTGCTAAAACTAGTGTTACAGGCAACTTATGCCCTGAAAATTGTCGCCGACAGTGTTCGCAGTCATTTACAATTGAAGACAGAAAAATCATAATGTCATCTTTTTACAAACTGGATATAAATGCCAAAAATTCTCTACTGTATAACAGTTTAAAAATAACCCCTACAAAAAGACAGAGAACCGGAGCTTTACAACACAAAACAGCCTCATTCCAATATAATATAACATATGGGGGAAAACAAACTGCTGTATGTAAAAGAGCTTTTGTTTCAATATACAATATCAGCATGAAAAAGGTTGACTTGATCCAGCAGTCAATAAAGAAAGGTTTAGCTGCCCCCCCTACCAGACAAAAGAGGAAAACATAACAATAGACCCAACAAAACTCCCGAAGATGTCACTGCTTACATAATCAAGCATATTTCAAGTTTCCCTTCAGAATCATCGCACTATTCAAGAAATTGTAATATCCATAAGAAGTACCTTTCTCCTCTTCTGTCACTCCCAATTATGCATAAACTTTATATCGAGACATGTAATGCTAACAAAGTCCCTAATCGATTCAAAGTCAAGGAATGCACATACCGTTATATCTTCAACAATGAATTTAATTTGTCATTTGGACATCCCAAAAGTGACACTTGCAGCACCTGCGATTCAGGTACTGGAAATGAGGGACATACCGAAAACTACAAAGCAGCTTTTGCGGCTCAGGTCGTCGATAGAGAACTAGCCAAAAATTCTGATGGGGTCGCATATATAACATTCGATCTCCAACAAACCATGCCTTTGCCCCGACTCAGTACTTCCAAAGCATTTTATCTCCGCCAAATGTGGTTTTATAATCTAGGCATTCATATTATAACTAAAGAAGTGGACAAGACAGTTTTTTGCACATGGACCGAAGATTTAGCATGTAGGGGTAGTAGTGAGATTTCCAGTTGTCTTTTAAGAACCATTGAAGTTGAACTGGCACTTAAACAAAAAAATCATTTGATTATTTGGACAGACTCCTGTGCAGGGCAGAACAAAAATTTCCTAATGCTCTGTATTTATCAATATCTTATACAGAAAAATATATTCAAAATAATCGACCACAAGTTTCCTGAAGTAGGTCATTCATACTTGGATTCGGACCGGGATTTTGGTCGAATAGAAAAAATATTGAGAAAACACCAAACTATTTGTACTCCTCAGCAGTATCGAGAAATTATTGCCTCTTCCAATAAAAAAAGCATGGTCATTGACATGGAACATCATTTCAGAGACACTGAGGACCTACCACAAAAAATGAAACTTATGAATAGAAAAAAAGATGTTCTGAATGAAAAAGTATATTTCAGAGATGGAATTAAATGGATCCGTGTAGATACCTATGGGTCATACCTCTTTAAGGAAAGCTTTGATTATTATACTCCCTTCAAGGAGGTCAATATTCACAAAAATTTGAAAAATCCGTCTTCTCTTCCTGAAAATTTTGATATTCCCAGATCCTTCAGAAAAACTGGCGTATTATCTAAGGAAAAACGTGAAAACTTAAAAGAACAACTTTGCTTCATTCCGGATCAACACAAATGGTTTTATGAACATGTTTTACACGAAGAACATGAAGGAATCTAAGATGAAAAGGTATCTGCTTGGAACAGTTATAGCATACCCGCTCTTATTAAAATACTCAATAGAATCTTGATTTAATTTTAATATACAGAAGAAAATATAATTTTGAATATATTGATATGTTTTTTTTTTTATAAGTCAATAAAAATTGTCATTATAAATTTCGCCGACACTTAACTAACTTTGTTTTCCGTTCTTACACAATCCTCTATATTCCCATCACTTATTTACTCAATAATTAAACAAAATTGCACAAAAATTTCTCTTTATTATCACAAATCATTTCAAATTCATCGGCACTTAATGAAAACAAAAATGCGAACCTTTCCGCCATCTTCCTACTACTTTCCTTTTCGTCCAGGTCGCTCGCCGCACCTTTTGATTGCGTCCAGGTCGCTCCTGGACGAGCCAGACATGCGCAGTAGTTTCCAAATAAAGTCCTCTTTTACAAATTCAATTTTTTTTTAATGTTTAAAAACACGACAATATATACAAAAGTATTTTGAATTGTATGCACATACCCATTTCGTTCCTTTAGGCCAATGCAAATATGAACAAATTAATGAGGAAGAAGGGGGTATGTACAAAAACATTTTTTTTTCTAATTTATCCAGCAGATATTCCACCCTTCTCTTCACCTTACCCCAATTTCACCACTAATAGGAATAGTATGGTTTGCATAGCCCTTGAAAAAAATGAATACAAAAAAAGTACCACAATGACAACTTCAAGGTTAAATATCTCAACAATACCCTTTTGTTACATACATCTTTCATCCACTTACCCCTTCAATTGGTAGAGTTTAACGGAGAAGAAAAATAAAATATAATATTTAAATTAGAACCCTTTAAAATCATGGTTAAAGTTAATAAAATTTATTTAGATATGGAAGTCGATGGAAGATCGGGTATTTTGTTATTGCACTCGTATTAAATATTTAAAAAAATTTAGATTAGATAAATGTAACTTACAATAAATTATCTAGTTATGATGGTACTTCAATTAAGCCGTTAGGTAGTTTTAAAGTTAAAATTGAAATCAATTGAATCGTTAAATTCGGAAATTTACTGGTAGTTAAGAAGGGAAATCCTTCTTTAAAAGGTTGGGATTGGCTTCGCTTATTTGATTTATAAAGGAGATTTATATAATTTAAAGAAAAAGAAACTTTTAACATTAGATCTTCAGAAGTTTATTGCAGGTGGAAAATACTGTACTCGTATCTTTGAAATTGTGATAATTTATAACACTATAACAGATAATTTTACTATACTAACTCAAGAAAAACAAAATAGGTACAAACAAAAATAAAGAAGAGACAGGTACAAACGATTTAAACTATTTTAGATCCAAAATTCAAAATGGGGGGAAAATTAAAGTTCTTAAAGAAAGTTAAAATATTGTTAATTTAAAAGAAACCACTAATTTCCTATTTAGGGTACATTAAATACATATCGATGGCCTCAATACCTCGTAATCAATACCTCGTAAGTTCCATTGTACCAAAATTTGGATTTATGCGGCAATAAATGAAAATAGTTGTCGCCAGGGCATTGTGAAGCAGTAGGAATATTTTTAAACTTATGCTTATAGTCATAGCAAACTTGTTGACGTTCAAAACAATAATAAAATAAATTACTAGAGTGCATTTAATAGTTATTTATTATACAAGTGTATTATTAGGCCCCTAAAACACGAAAGAAAAGTTTAAACACGAGACCGCAGGTCGAGTGTTTAATTTCTTGAGTGTTTTGGATGCCAATAAGACACGTGTGTAATACAACGTTTTATCCACAATTCGCATATTATGAAGGCGTTATAAATTTAGATTTGGGCCAAAACGAATTCATCGATAAAAGCAGGTAAGGTCGGCCATGTAATGGTTTCTATGACAGTTGTTGATTCCCTCATTATTTTTCGAATCGCGTCAAATTTGTGAAAAAATAATTTCGCGGTCTGAAAATGAACGAAAACCAGATTATTCCTGAAGATATTCTCAAAGAAGCCCAAGAAGCGACTTTGCATTTGTTGCCAACGAAGTCTAGAGCAGCTTACGAAAAAGAATTAACAAATTTTTCCGAGTGGAAAATAAGAAGATCTGTGCACGTGATAAACGAAGAGGTTCTGCTAGCTTATTTTTTGAACGTTAAGAAAAAGTTTGCCGCGTCTTCGATGTGGACGAAGTATTCAATGTTGAAGACCACTTTAAAAGTGCATGAAAACATAGATATTTCTAAATATGCTAAGCTAACCTCATATCTGAAGAGCGAATCTAGAACATACAAACCGAAAAAATCAAAGGTTCTTGAAAGAGAACATATTGAGGAATTTTTCGATAAGGCCCCTAATGACAAATATTTGATGATGAAGGTACCTAAAACTTAATTTCCTTAATATGTTTCATATTTATTTTGATTTTTGATAGGTTGCATTGTTATTTGGCATTGCTGGAGCTTGTCGATGCAATGAGTTGACGAATTTGAAATTCGAAAATGTTCAGGATAAAGGGTCGTACTTGTTTATTTCATTGCCGAATACTAAGACGAACGTTCCACGCAGTTTTACAATCATGGAGGAAGGATTTTCTATCAACGCCCTTGAAATCTGTAGAAAGTACATACATTTACGTCAAGAAAACGTTTCCAACGTCAGATTCTTTTTGCAATATAAAAACGAGAAATGCACAGTGCAATCGGTTGGAATCAACACGATGTCCAAAATTCCTTCAAAGGTTGCTGCCTTCCTAAATCTTCCGGACGCAGAGTCATATACTGGGCATAGCATGAGACGCTCATCCGCAACTCTACTAGCGAACGCCGGTGGCGATCTCACCACCATCAAACGTCACGGAGGATGGAAATCTTCTAGTGTTGCGGAGGGCTACATTGAAGACTCAGTGTCGAATAAAATTGTTATAGCGAAAAAAATTCAAGGCGCTGTTTCTGAATCCGTTTCCGAAATTTTAGCTGTGAAACCCACTGTTGATGGTACTGACGTACATCCATCTACAAGCACAATTAATCTTTACAATAGCGACGAGGCAAAGAAGACAATATCCATCAATATCAATGTAAATTTAAATATTAACAAATAAAGTTCTGGTTCCAATTTTTATTTACGATTTAAATTAATAAAACACTAGTGTTTTATAGGGGTCATAATTCAATTAGAAACAGTATCATTATGGGCTCATAATATGCGAATTGTGGATAAAATTGTTTTTCAAGTCCCCTGCAAAATTTATCAATTTCTACTTACGAGGTATTGATTTGAGGCCATCGATATATAATCGTATTTAAAAAATAAAACAAAGGCTTAGCTAATGACAATCACAGAGTCTATTATCGAGCTAATAATTTTTGATCTAAGAATAAGTATTTAGGTTGGAATTTACTGGATTTTCCCAACATAGAATATTGTTTTTGTTGGGATTTGCTGTAATTTCCCTACACATTGTCAACATTGTTCATGTTGGGTTCTACTGGGAATTCCAGTGACAAAACATACATGAACCCAACTATTTTAATTTGTTGGGTTTTGTTGGGCATTGAAAAGAGGGCAGTATGAGGTTTACCCCAAACAACTAATATCAATTTTACAATATTTATAATTATACATCTAATAATAATTGTTCGTGTTCTATTCGGGTAAAATGTTTACAAAATATGATTCATCACATTAAAATTTTGTAAAAATGTACATGCAACTCACCCTCGAAATGATGGTTCTCAATACATGCTGAATTAAAATTAGTTCGTGTACTTCTCGTGCTATATGTCCAACTACAACATCACATAAAGTCTCCGATAGAGGCACCTACAAACTTCAAATTCAATTACAATCAAAATCATAACAAAACTATTATCCAACGCATCAAAATTTTGTAAAAATTTACATGCAACTCACACCAAAATGATGGTTCTAACAAAATAGTCCACGTACTTCTCGTGCAACGATTCCAGCTACACCAACGACAAAAAGTTAGCGATAAAGGAACCTAAGAAATTCAAATTCAATTACAATCAAGACTAAAACAGATTGTGACAAATAATAAAATTAGCACAAATTTACTCAAAATAAACACAAAATTACTTACTGTCACAATTTGCAATAAGTTTTGGGTATTTCCAAGACCACTAACTTCACGTTTAAGATATTATGCAAATGATTCGAATTCATTTCAATATTAGCAGTCAAATCCATATCAATTCAATTATGAAATAATTACCAATTATATTATATTAAATCATAAGTAATCTGCACGAAAATTTGCATCGCAAACAAAATTCCACAGCTTCGACATTACAATGTACACAGTTAGGTTAGAAAAAATGCGCCCCTAGTTTAATTTGGAGTCTTCATAAATGGCTAAAAAAATATTGTCTGAAACGACAAATAGAAATTTAATTAATTACTTACATGAACAAACACTCAAAATTTGCCTGCAGCTTATGATAACAACAACTTCCTATTTGTTTTCAACTGAAATGTCAAATTTGTCGTCATATCTTGCCGTGCTCATGCGCTAGGAACCATAGGCGTAGGACTTCATAGATCGATCAGGGTTCGTGCACCCATCGAAAATATGCGAATCACTTACTAATTTCAATAAATTTAAATAATGTAATTTCAGTATTCACTCATTAACCTAATATGTTGTTCTTCTTCTTAAAACTTCTTTATCCAATGATGTTGATAGCTGATCACATGGTTTTCTTTTTTCTTGGAAAAAGATATCAGCGTTTAGACTTTACGGTTACCGAAACCAAATTTTTATTTTGTTGATGGAACAATTTTTGTATGATTTATTTGGTTTTAGTAAATTTTGTAATATGCGTAATAAAAAGTACTGTAATGTTAAAGTTGAAGTAAATTAAAATCAAAAGTGTGAATTTGTAAAAAAAAATGATCAAACCTGGCACTGGTTTATCTTCGGTGCTTTATGCATAATCCACTACTTGACTAGCTGATTTTTAAGACATTTAGTAAACTCCTGAAGCATTTATTTCTCTTACCAAATTCGATTTATCCAGGCTTCTTTGTAGATTTTGTGATGCTTGTACTGAGTGGGTATGTGAAGCTAGTATGGCAGTATCGTCGACAAATGTGGCTGTTACGGCCTCTTTAGTTGTCGGTGTGTCTGCTGTGTATATCAAGTATAATGATGGACCCATTAAGCTTCTTTGTGGCACGCTGAGTCAACTTCCTGAGTTGACGGAATATATTTCTGTATACTCCTCCAGTTCTTTAACTAGGAAGTATCTGTTTTACAGATAAGATTTAAGTAACTGAGGTAGGTTAATTTGTAGTTCAATCCTACGTGCCATACCTTATCAAACGCCTGGTTTACGTCCAGGAATGCTGCGGAACAGTATCTTCTGTTTTCTAGGTCGTTGTTAATCGTTTTGGCTATTCTGTGGATTTGTTCGATTGTTCCGTGTTTACATCTAAATCCAAATTGGTTATTTGGTATGAGTTGGCTCTCCATCAGGATGTTCTGTAGTCTTTTATGGAATAACTTTTCAAAGATCTTCGACAAAACTGGTAGCAGGCTTATGGGCCTGTAAGATGCGATTTCTTCTGTTTGGAGCATTCTTCGGATTTATCTCTTTCATATCTCATTGATATGGTTCTTCGAGATATTTGTGAATGTTTTCATCAACGTTTTTTAATCTGTCTGGGAGGAGTGGTTTAAATACATTTCTTAGATGATTAGCAAAAGCTTTGACTCTTTGACTATCTTTATTATATCTAGCCCATTTATCATTGGCATCTTTCACTCGCAGAGTTATTGCTTAGGTTTCTTAATGGACCTTGTTGCTTTCCAGGGGGAATAGTCATTCGTCTCTAAGAGTGAAAGTTTTTTCAAGTAGTATTCTTAAATTGCCTGGTTTCTTAAGTAAAGTAGCAGTTTTTTGAGTTCTTTGATTGTCCTATTAAGTAATCTTTTATGATCTTCATGTAACTTTTAGTATTTCAAGTTATTCAGTATTTCAACATTCAATTTATTCAAATATTTGCAAGTATAGTGTGTGGCGTAAATTGCTCAAATTTCAACTACACCTGCTACTTGCTTAACCGTCGATGGACTGTACGTGTTAGCTAACTTTGTTATTTAAAACGCAGTTCTCGAGAGAGTGGATGTTTCGAAAAACATCGTGGGTTCGTAACAAAAAGTTCTTCAATAATCAGATTTAGTAAAGTAAAGTACAAAAGTAAAGAACTGACATCAACCTGAGGGGTAGATTCAAACACAGTTGAGTATCCCTGAAGAGAATAACTCTAAGCAAAAATTAATTGCATACTGGATTTCATTATCTCGGGATAATTGACTTACAAATAGAACCTGGCATACAGCATCATTAAAACAAGTATATGCATCTCTATGAGACTTACCCTGAATGCAGTACTACCAACTTCACGACTCGGCAATTGTCTTTCCTTCGTCAGGACCTTTCAAATTCAATAACATTTACTTCATCATTCTATTGGTCTACCATCCAGAAATGAAAGTCTACAAAGTAGAGAAAACAAAATACTCATTAAAAAATCAACAGCTTGCCAGTTCCAATACTCATCAACCGAGAATGTGTGACTGCAAACTCAATTAATCTCTACTGAAACATCTTCATAAAATCTAATCATCCGCTTGAAGTTGAGGTGTATCAACCCAAATAAAAAACGTAAATCCACGTCCGGGATTGAAAAAGTGGAGAAATAACAAAACTATAAATCCACGAAGTTTGGTTCTCCAAATTTAATTAACCTCGATCCACTTGGTACTACACATTCACAAGGATACATCCTCTTGTGAATAAAAAACAGCCATTGGGCATCGAAATCCATAATAAACAAATAACCATTCTTCGGACTACTGATGTTAAATAGTAATGTTTCAAACACCAAATCTTCAAAACAGATGACTGATAAAGCAGTGTCATCGCAAAACCAGAAACAAAATATTGGAACCATATATGCGGATAAGAAAAGATTTCCAAAACTGATATACTCCATTTTTTTCAAATTAAAATTGTGATACGAACCAAAAACGAATAATTATAAAAACGTTTAACCCATAACCTGGGTGCTAAAAATAATTTGTTAAACAAATTAATTAGAAGTAAAAATATTATAATTACCCGCTATATGGCAAAATTAAATAAAATAAACCATTGAAAACTAAAAATGGACGAACACGTCCATCTCTTTTGAAATTGAACGCATAATGGCGCCTATCAAAATGAACAAAAATTATTGCAACCAATAGCGATCCAGTGCCGTCGCTTGAAAAATTACTGTAACGGACAAAACGTCTTTTGGCACGTTACCAGTGGATTTCAGTCAGTTATTCCACTTATTATAAAAGAATCACCAATTCTTCACTGAAAGAAATATTCTTAGTAGAATCAAAAATTTAGCGTTGTCAATCTAAACATGTTTGATTGAAACAAGGAAATGATTGAAAATAACATTTTTACATGGTTACTTTAAACAAGATCGCATATTTAACAGATAATAACTTTTTAAACAAGGATGTTGTTTGATTAAAACACTTTTCATAGTTAACATAAATACAATTTCATTGTAGATTTAGAATACCATTGTCAAAGTCGTGATCAAATGACAACTTCCATGATCAAATCATATTTTATGTAAAAGTTATAATTTCATACTACAATCAAACATGATCATACTTATTCAAATAATGTGTTGGTTAATACTAACCATGACGTATTAAACAAGTCTTTTACAATGTAAAATAGTAACGCAATAATTATGTAGTATTTCATTTAACTATCCAAGTTATTATTTTAGCAAAGCATAGGTAACCATTTTTCACTATTGCATTTGTTTAGTCAAGTTTTATTATCTTTGCTTACGCGTTGTTCACTAAATACGTGCATTATAGACCATTTTTGCAAGTTTGCTTGAATCAAATACGAATAATTGTTGGTTTACAATTCAAATTTTCAAACTTCAAGCTTAAAGTTACAACTATAGTGCATTTATTTAAAAGACGAAGTGCATAATAACGAACCTCTGGAGCCACCGCGTGATTAACGCATTAATACACTATAGTAGCAATCTAGTATAGGTACTTTTGTAAATCGTGTAAGTAGTCTTGTGTCAAGTGTTGTGATCGGAAAGAAAATTAATAAATTGTGAATGTAAGTATAAGTACATTGTTAAATTAATTATTATCTTCTCAATGGTAACAAATAATAAAATTCATTAAAAGTTAAAATTAAGTTATTGAAGTTTTTTTGGGTTTATGGACTAATAATGTAATAATTATTATTATGATAAGAATTAATAATAATTTAATACGAAATTAACAGTTGAAATTGTCAATTTTAAAATTTATTTTTAATAATTTGTATTTGTACTTCCTGACATAGGCGGATTTAGGGGGGGGGGGGGCACGGGGGCACGTGAACCTCCCAGATGCTTAAAAATAACAAGGAAACGAGCTCTTCAAATAATTCTTCATTGCAGTCATATAATAGGGAAGATTCACCATCATCCGATATTCCAGCTGATGGATATTTTGTAATTTTATAATAATGTATAATAAATAATTTTTAAGTATGCATGTAGCCCTGTATCCCGTATATTAATATTATTCATAATAAATTGTAATTATATAAACTTTGTTTTATTTAAAACAATCCTAACCTGGTGAAAAAGAAAAATATTAGTTAACAATTTTTATGTTTAATTTCATACATGTACCTTCTTTGGTTAAATATGTGAGCGTAGTAAACCAAACATGCTTGTATTTTGTTAAAAATGGATGCGTAGTCAATCAAACATACAAGTGTTTGGTAGAATATGGATATGCGTGGTTCATTAAAAATGTATATGCATTTTTTCAAGTATGAATACATAGTCAGCTAACAATGCAATATTCTTGGTTAAACATAAATACGTAGTCAACTAAAGATGTACGTATTTAAATGAAAATATTTTCAATGTACTATTAATCCGTGATTACCTGACAACTACATTGAACATGGCAAAGTAGATTCAAACAATGTACATAGTAACTTTTTGAGAATTTCATTTAAGTATGGCATCTTGATATGCATCTTGGCAAATTTGAACAACGCGATAACCGTATATTGTGCGGCTCCGTTTTCATAGTGATAAATATCGAGAATTGTGAATATTGATTAAGTTTGAGTAGTAGTAAAGATAACACAAGGACCAGTGGAAAAACTGTTATAAAGGTTAGATTAGATAAATTATTGAATAAGTGAATAATAATTAAAAATTAACAAAATCCTAATCAGATTGTACAAGGTCAATTTAAAATTTATTGTA
Source organism: Cantharis flavilabris (assembly GCA_949152465.1). Classification (NCBI taxonomy): domain Eukaryota; kingdom Metazoa; phylum Arthropoda; class Insecta; order Coleoptera; family Cantharidae; genus Cantharis; species Cantharis flavilabris. The sequence goes on along the minus strand of OX424437.1, from coordinate 24,610,869 downwards.
AACAAAGAGAAATAGGCAACACATAAAGCACTCAAGAGAGATTGTGAACTTCGAGGGGTTGACCCGGTTCATAATTGACTACGCGAAAATATAATGAGTGAATGTGGAAATTCATCAGCAATCGATAGTGAAGATTCGACAACACAAATTGCTGGAAAAAAACGTGCAGCCAATTACGACCTATTTGGTAGGAGCAAGAGAACTCCAAGAACCCCAACGAAAATTACAGCAAAAACAGAGGAAATGGAAGAAATAAAAGATATGATGCGTGATATGATGAAAGAAATTAAAGAGGTAAGGAAAAGCCAAACGTTCTATGAAGAGGAAATAAAAAATCTAAAGGAGGAAAACACCCAACTAAGAGATCGTATTACAGCACTTGAGGTTAAGTTAAATCGTATAGAAGGCATGGAGAAGAAAAATAACGTGGTGATAAAAGGAGTTAGTTTTGATGGAACTGAATTGAGAAAAGAAGTTCAGGAATTCTTCATGACAGAATTGAATGTCCTCGCAAAGATAAAAAAAGTAGAATTGATAAAACCAAAAACCGTACCTCCTTTTATAGTTGCAACAATGGAATTCTGGCCAGAAAAAATGGAGGTAATGAAAAAGAAAAATGTTCTACGGGGTACTGCAAAATATATCGACGATGATTTGACAAGAGAAGAAAGAAATGTGCAAGCTCAACTGAGAAAAGTTGCAAAAGCGGAACGAGATAAGGGGAAAAGAGCAAATGTTGGTTACAGGAAATTATTTATAGATGGAGAACGCTGTAATTGGGATACATACACTGCGAAAATAGTAAAACAGACCACAACACCTATACAAAAAAACGATTAGCAAAAAGAAATGGACGGAGACAAACAATGACGAAAATGGCGAGACACGGAAAAAACGAATTGGATTATGGATTGAAAGAGGAACGGAATACAAAACAAAGTAACTATATATTTGTAACAAACTGAAATGTAAGGGGAATTTTTGAGGGAGGCATGATGAAACAATTAATAAATGTTTTAAAAAAATTCAAAGTTGATATATTGGCATTACAGGAGACAAAACATAGAGATAGCGGGATTTTTGATATGGAGGGATACACATTTTTTATGAGTAGTGGATTTGATAGGAGACTAGGAACAGGATTCGCTGTAAGTGAACGATTACGACATGCTGTCATAAAATGTACACCAATATCGGATAGAATGTGTGTCCTTCGACTAAGGGGTAAATACCAGAAAATACATATAATAAATATTCATGCACCAACAGAAGAAAAGCAAATAGAGCACAAAGAGGAATTCTATGAACTACTAAGTAGCAAATACAGAAATATTCCGAAATACGACTTAAAAATGATAATTGGAGATAGTAACGCAAAAATAGGAAAAGAGGTGGTATTCCAACCAACAATAGGAAAGTACAGTAAACATGCAGAAACCAACGAAAATGGTAGATTCTTAATTGATTTTGCTATGGAAAACAATATGAAAATAGTAAGTACACAATACCAACACAAGGAAATTCACAAAGGGACTTGGAAAACACCTGATGGGGAAAATGTAAACCAAATTGATCATGTTTTGATAGAAAAAAGAAGTGAAGCAAGTGTGAAAGATGTACGAACTTATAGAGGTCCAGATATTGACTCATCATTTCATGGTAGGAACAAAGTTACAACAAATTATACCAATAAAGAGAACAGTTGAAGATAAAATAACAAATAAACCGACAAAAATTAAATTTCAAGAAAAAACGACGCAAGAAGAATTTACAAAGACAATAAATGAGCTCTTAACAACAGAGAAAAAACCCGAAAGCATAGAAGAAAAAGCTAACATCTTGGCAAAAGTTATGAGAAAAGCAGCATCCAAACAAGTCATGGTAAGAAGACACAAAAATAAGGAATGGTACGACCAGGATTGCCAGAAAGAAATAAATAAGCGAGAAAAACTAAGGAATATAATGCTACAAACAAAAACAATAGAAAACAAACACAAATATGATTTGCAAAGAAAAGCATGCAAAGCATTACTTAGAGAAAAGAAAAGAAAACACATGGTAGAGCATTTAGAGGCGATAGAAGAAAAATATAGAAACAAGGAAATTAGAAACTTCTACCAAGGTGTCAAAAAAGTAAAAAAAGGCTACCAATCAAAGACAATATTATGCCAGGACAAACAGGGAAACCTAGTAGGAGACCAAGATAAAGTACTGGAAAGATGGGAGGAGTACTTTGAGGAACTTCTCAACAAACCAGTAGATAGAAGAGAAGAACCGGAAGTATTCGAAAGCAATGTAATAGAACCAAACGTAGAAAAACCAACAATAGAAGATATCCGAAACATAATTAAAAGCCTGAAAAATAACAGAAGTGCTGGAGAAGATTATATACAGGCAGAAATGATAAAATATGGAGGTGAAAAGGTAGAAACTATGATACATGAACTAATCGAAGAAATCTGGAAAAAGGAAGAAATGCCAAGATCATGGAGAGATGCTCTAATATGCCCAATTCACAAAAAAGGAGACAAGACGGATTGCAATAACTATAGAGGTATAGCTTTGTTAAGTGTTACTTATAAAATATTAGCAATATGCATTAAAAATAGACTTAACCAATACGCAGATACAATAATTGGGGAATACCAGAGTGGATTTCGTAAAGGTAGGTCAGTGACGGACCAAATATACGTACTCAAAGAAATACAGTCCATAAGCCATGAGCACAAACTACCGACACACTTGTTATTTGTTGACTTTAAACAAGCATATGATAGAGTCAAAAGAAATCAACTAATTAATGCACTTAAAGAATTTAAGATACCTAATAAACTAATAAGATTGGTACAAATGACACTCGATGAAACAACTAACAAAGTAAAAGTGAATGGAAAACTATCAAGAAGGTTTAAGATCGAATGCGGGTTAAGACAGGGCGACACACTATCAGCGGTATTGTTTAATTTCGTACTTGAAAAAGCATTAAGAGACAGCAAAATTGGTGATAAAAACATAATATTTCGCAACCGACAACAATGTCTTGCCTTTGCGGATGACATGACAATTTTAACGCGAACGAAACACGAGCTACAAGAAACAACAAAAAAGATATTAAATGCTGCACAAATATTGGGTTTAGAGGTCAACGAAGAGAAAACAAAATATATGTTGTGGGACGACAAGCCCTTCGAACAAGGTGCATTTCTTCAAATACAACTAAAAGAGAATAGAACAGTTAAATTTGAAGAAGTTGAAACATTTACATATCTCGGAACTTTGGTGACAAGAGAAGTAGGAAGCAATGAAGAGATAAAAGCCAGAATTGTTGCGGGGAACAAAAGTGCGTTTGCCCTAAAATCGATACTGTCTGGTAGAATGTTTTCAAGGTCTGTCAAGCTTCGAGTATACAAGACAATAATACGACCGGTAGTAACATACGCAAGTGAAGTTTGGACGTTGAGGAAGCAAGAGCAGACAATGTTAAGTGTGTGGGAACGGAAGATATTGAGAAGAATATTTGGAGGAAAATGCGTAGATGGAAGATGTTAAGGCGAACAAACCAAGAAGTGTATGAGCTATATAATGAAGCTACCATTGTCGGCGTAGTTAAATCGCAGCGTATACGGTGGTTGGGTCACTTGGTGCGAATGAATGAGGAAAGAGTGCCAAACAAGATATTAAAGATGAATCTGGGTGGAATGCGAAGAAGAAGAGGTAGACCAAAATCTAAATGGAAAGGAGAAGTACAGGAAGACTTGGATTCCTTGCACGTCAAGAAATGGATGGAAGAAGCTCGAAATCGAAAGAAATGGTCCAGTGTAGTCAAACAAGCCATGGGTCTACAAGGCCCGTAGTGCTATCATATATATATGGCATCTTGTTTAAATTAACAACTTTACGTGATTGACGCCAAATCAAACAAAGATTTTGTTTGATTTTACCAACGTTTTTCTTTCAGTGTTTGAACTTCTCACAACTTGTGTGAATTTTCATCACGAAAACACTAGAAACCTTAACAAATCTTATGGCGGATTTAAATTAATTAATCAGTTATTCGGCGTGCATCTTGGAGTGGGGAATGAAAATTGGTTAATGATTAATATGGCTACAAGGACCGTCGAAAAAAGAGTTGTCTTTTAAATTAAAAAAAAAAGTACCTATTGCGATTACTTTTGGAAATTGAAATAGTTCTATATTTGTTGCTGAAAATAGGATTTTAATTATTATTAATTAATGTAGTTAATAGGAAGTATTAAGATTCATTAACTAAAAAATTTTTATTTAGAAGAATTAGAAGATTAAAAGAAGCCAGAGATTAAAGTTTAATTGGAAATATAATTAATTTGGTCGTTCAAATTTTGTAATCTTTAAAATTAAATTTGGAAGGTATCATAAAGTAGAAGTAAAAATAGTTGTGGAATGTGCCATAAGTTAACAGTTATTTGGGCCTTACTCGGGTTTTCGGCTTATAAGTAACAACGTTACTATCCTCTGTATTCTATGTATATTGCAGTGTTACAAGCCTCCAACACTAATTTAGTGGTCGTGAACAATTGGGGAAACCTTAGTTCGTCAATTTACACCCATTCGTTGTACGTAGTGGCACTTTGTTTAAACCTAAGAAAGAAAATCAATTATTAGAACTTAAATTCATGCTTTAAGTAAAAATTTGATAATTAGCAGAATTACCTTCTTCTTATTCTGTTATAAGATCTGTTGATCTGTTTTTAAACCGAATTTCACTGATTCTCCTGTGAAATGGACTGCCAACTGTCTTTCCATCTTTTGGGCGGTCTACCCGGTTGTCGGTTGCTTTCCGGTTTTCCCTCTTGCGCAATGCGCGGAAGTCTTGTTGGACCCATTGTAGTGACGTGCTCATTCCAGTATCGCCTTCTTTGCCTACCCCATCTAACTATATCTTTGACTCCACATTTCTGCCTTATCTCTGTGTTTCGTATTTTGTCTCTCAGTGTTTTCCCCACTATCGGCCGCAATGTCTTTATCTCGGCGGCTCTCAAAGTGCTCTTTGTCTTGGTTGTGTCCGCTCGGGATTCTATGCCGTACGTTAGAATAGGTCTTACACGGGTTTTATATATGCGTGTTTTACTCTCTATAGCCATATATTTGTTGTTCCATATTAGATCCTTCATGCTTCCTGACACCACCGCCGCTCTGTTAACTTGATTTTTTATCTCTCTCATTGGGTCGTGGTTGCTAGCTATATCCACCCCAAGATAATTAAAAGACATAACTTGTTCTACGGCTTTGTCATCTACTACCAGTTTGCATCTTTCTGGATCCCTCGAAAAAACCATACTTTTTGTTTTATCAATGAAAATGGTCATGTTTAGATTTTGAGCACGTTTATAAAATTTGTATAACTGCCTCTGCAGGTCGTCTTCTGTCTCTGCTACTAGTGTAGCGTCGTCTGCATAGCATATCAACCCGATGGTCTTGTTGCTCATCTTGTAGCCCAAATCTAGAGAGGATACTTTTTCTATCATTTTATCCATTACTATGTTAAAGAGAAATGGGCTCAAACTGTCTCCTTGCCTGATGCCTCCTGGTGTAGCTATATCCGTGCTTGTTTGATTATTCACTCGGACTCTCGTTGTGGTGTTGGTGTTTAAGGCTTTTATTGTTTTAATTATATCTAACGGAATTCTCCTTTCTTTGAGCATATTTAATAAATCGTCTAGGCGGACTATATCGAACGCCTTAGTGAGGTCTACAAAACACACAAATGCCCTTTTGTTGTATTCGATGGATTTTTCTTTTATTTGGCGTATGGTGAATAATGAATCAGTCGTTGATCTTCCTCTTCGAAGCCCCTGCTGTTCTTCTCTGTTGCATATACCTATAATATAATATAAATACATCACTACAGGCCTAGAAGGCCCATGGCTTGGTTGGCAATTTTCGCCCATCTCTTCCTGTCCATCGCTATCTCATTCCATCTCTCTACTTGCAACATGTGTAGATCTTCTTTCACTTCTTGTTTCCTTTGCGTTAGTGGTCTGCCTCTTCTTCTTTTTCCACCCATTTCGGCGTTCCAAACCTTATTCGGGATCCGTTCTCTGTCCATTCTTAGTACGTGACCCAGCCATCTAATTCTTTGCGCTTTCAGCACTCTAATGATATTTGCGCTGTCGTATAGTTCGTACACTTCGTGGTTGGTTTTTCTCTTCAATTTTCCATTAACGTATGTTCCACCAAATATTCTTCTGAGGATCTTCCTTTCCCAAACATTCAATTTCAATATATTATGTATTTTAAGTGTCCAAACGTCACAGGCATAAGTTACCAATGGTCGTATCATTGTTTTGTACACTCTTAGCTTTGTTGTTCTTGAAAACATTTTTCCCGACAGTACAGTCTTCAACGCGCAAGCACTTTTGTTTCCTGCAGCAATTCTCGCAGTTATTTCTTTGCTGGCATCTGGTTTTCTACTCACTGCGGTGCCCAGGTATGTAAACGATTCTACCTCATCAAACTTATATTCTTCGATTTGGCTTACTTTGACATGTAAATATCTGTCACCTCCAAATGGCTCATCACTCCACACCATGTATTCCGTTTTTTGTTCGTTCACTTCTAAACCTAGCCTCCGAACCAATAGCATGATCTTTGCCATGACATTTGTACTGTGATGTCATCGGCAAAGGCCAGACACTGATGCCGATTGTGTAATATGGTTGCTTGTCTATTGATTCCACCATCTTGTAATGCTTTTTCAAGTGCCAGATTGAACAGTACTACTGAAATTGGGTCTCCTTGTCTCAGTCCTTGCACTACCTTGAAATCTCTCGATAATACACCGTTTACTCTTATTTTGTTTTCGGTTTTTTCTAACGTCATTTCTACCAGTCGTATCAATTTCATAGGAATACCAAAATCTTGTAATGCCTGCAAGAGTTGTCTTCTGTTGATGCTGTCATAAACTTGCTTGAAATCTATAAATAGCACATGAGTTTTTAGCTTGTGTTAATGGCTTGCAGCTTGAATTTCGTTAAGAACAAATATTTGGTCTATTACCGACCTGCGTTTTCTGAAGCCGCTCTGGTACTCCCCTATTATCTTTTATTAACTTACATTTAATAGTGCTATGCCTCTATAGTTTTCACACTTTTCTTTGTTGCCCTTCTTGCGCAACGGACATATTATTGCTTTCCTCCAAGAACTTGGCATTTCCTCCTTGGTCCAAATCTCTTCAATTAACTGATGTATTGCTCGGATCAACTCTTCTCCACCATATTTGATCATTTCAGCTTGGATTTCATCTTCGCCAGCACTTCTGTTGTTTTTCAAGCTTCTGATTATTTTTCCGATGTCTTCTAATGTGGGCACTGGTAGTTCTTGTGCATTTTCCTTTATTTCATCTGACTCTAGTATTTCCGCTTCGTATGTCTGATTAGTATTTTTGTTGAGCAGTTCCTTGAAATATTCCGCCCATCTCTCCAACACGTCATCATGGTTACCAATTAAGTTTCCTTCTTTGTCCTTAACCATCATTGATTTTGCTTGGTATCCCTTTTTTACTCTTTTAACGCCCTGGTAGAAATTTCTTATTTCTTTGGTTCTGTATTTTTCTTCGATTTCTTCTAATCTATCAATCGTGTGTTTTCTTTTCTTTTCTCTGATTATGTTTTTGCAATTTTTTCTTTGTAGCCCATGTTTGTGTCTACCTTCTTCGGTTTTTGTTTGCAGCATAATTTTCCTACATTTCTCTCGTTCTTTTACTTCTGGTTCGCACTCTGAGCCATACCATTCTTTTTTTCTATGTTTTGGTTTTGTCAATTCCTGTGATATGGCTTCCTTAATTATTTTGATGATTGACTCCGATTTTTCTTCTACTGCGTTTTGGGTTGTTTTTACTTTTCTTGCCATTTCTTCTGTTGTTTTTCTATAATTCTCTCTTGTTGTTTTTTCGTGAAAATTTACTTTCCTTAATTAATTAATTTATTTTTTGTCTAAATTTTGTCCCTACCATGAAGTGGTCTGAGTCGATATCGGGACCTCTGTAGGTTCCTACGTTTGTTGTTCTTGCTTCGTCTCTTTGTTGTATCAAAACATGGTCTATTTGGTTCAATGTTTTTCGGTCTGGTGTTAACCATGTTCCTTAGAGGATATCTTTACGTTGGTAGTGTGTACTCATTATCTGCATGTTATGTTCTACTGTAAAGTCGATCAGAAAGCCACCGTTTTCATTTGATACTTCGTATAAGCTCAATTTTCCAATTGTTGGTTGCAATATTGTGTCTCTCTTCCAATTTTGGCGTTGCAATCACCACTTATCATTTTAATATCGTAACCTGGGATCTCTGTGTACTCCTTGTCTAATGTATCATAAAATTCTTCTTTCTGTTCTATTGGTTTTTCGTCAGTCGGAGCGTGGATGTTAATGATGCTTATTTTCTGGTATTTGCCTCTGATTCTTATGGAACACATTCTATCCGATATTGGTTTAAAATTTACGACATTTGCTTTTAATCGTTCACTTACAATGAATCCCGTACCCAATTTCCTATTGGGCCCACTGCTCATAAAAAAGGTACAATTTCCTTCGTCAAAAATACCGGTATCTTTGTGCTTCGTCTCTTGCAGTGCCAATAAATCTATTTTATATTCTTTCATAATTTTTATTATTTGCTTATCTCCCTTATAAATTCCCTTGACATTCCAGTTTGCAATGAATACATCATTTTTTGAATAATATTTCCTTTTTCGTTGTTTTCTTTCGTTACCCAACTCATTTTTTCCATATCTCGCCGTTGTCGTCATTGTTTGTTGTCGTCCGGTTTCGCACTTTGCTAGTTTTTTGTCGTTGAACTTGTGGCGTGTTCAACTATTTTCCTCATATGTGGATCCCAATTCCAACGTTTACCATCAATAAAAATTTTCTTGTATGCCACCTTAGCTTCTTTGCCTTTACCTTTTTCAGTTCTTGCTATGGTTCTTAGCTCTGCTTGAATTGCTCTTTCTTCCTTGGTTAGATCATCGTCGATATATTTGTTGGTACCTCTTAGTTTATTTTTTCCCTTTATGACCTCCATTTTTTCCTGCCATGATTCCATTGTAGCTACCACAAATACTGGTGTATTCTTTGGCTTTATTGTTTCGGCTTTGTTAATTTTTACATTCACTTCCAATTCGGATTTGAGGAAACCCACTACCTCTTACAATAGATTATTTCCGATAAAGTCTACTCCTTTTATTACAATGTTGTTTTTCCTTCCACGTGATTCCAAACTGTGAATCTTATTTTCCAAGATTGTGATCCGCTGCTTCAGATCGTTGTTTTCATTTTTAAGCAATTTTATTTCTTCTTCGTATATGGTTTGACTCTTTCTTACCTCCTTGATTTCTCTCATCATTTCAGGCATCATATCCTTAATTTCGTCCATTTCTTTTGTGTTTTCTTTTTCGGATTTTTTCGTTGGCGTTCTAACAGTTCTTTTGCTTCTCGTAAACATTCCCATGTTGAGTCGTCGCTGTCAATTGGTGATGTTATGTATCCAGCTTTATCAGAACTAGTCATTCCTCAATCGCGAAAGTCGATTGCAACCCAGATCAACTCCTCGAAAGCAGCAAACTTCCTATAAAAGAATGATTAGTGTGTTTCCTATTTTATTCTTATTGACAAAATACTTTCTACGTGGCCTTGCCTGAAAACTTATATTTATCGATTAGTTTCGGTTGTTGATATTATTCAACTAATTTCGCTGCTGTAAATTCTGACCTTATGTATGCTTCCTTGTATCTCGTTCTACGCTCTTTATATGTCACTTCTGTAATTCTCCAAATTTATCACCACCAAATGTACCCTTAATTTTCACTATGAAAACGGAGCCGCCTGCACGGTTATTACGTCGTTCATATATATCATATATAATATAATTTCATATAATTTTATCAATAGAAAATAAGACAGCCAGAACTTTAGATCTTAAAAAAACAATTTCGTTGTTACTAATCTTTGCCAATCTTGTCAAGAAAAGTAGATTTGTTTTTAAAATAAATTAGGATTAGTTTTGTTTTGTGTTATTAATTATTACGTTTGTTATCGTTTACTATACCGGGTGCTGACTGAGTTAGCCGAACATAGGAAATTAACATGTAAAAACTTATTTATGCAAATTTCTACTTCCCTAATTATTTTAGAGAAAGATACAAAAATAATGCACAAATAAAAACTACAAATGATAAGAGCATTAGAATTCATCTTTTTTTTAACTTTTAACTTTCTTTTAACTGTCAAAAAATGCTTTTGAAATTGATAAAATTTTCATTTATCAGACAGGCCAGCTAAGTTTCCAATGTAATTATAATTATTATTGAATTTATTACATGGCCAGTCTGATAAGTGAATATTTTAACAAATGTCAAATTTTTTTTTGGCAGTTTAAGTAATAACTCTAGATAAAATCTAATGCTCTTATCATTCGTAGTATATATATTTTGTGCAATAAAATTGTTATTTTAAAACTATCATTTTAAAATGATGACGGGGGTCCGCTGTGACCCACCTGCACCAGTGCCCGACTTTGACTTGCTACGCTACGTCCCTGCTTACACAATAAATTATTTAATAATATTAATAATATCTATTGTGTATTCCGCGTGAGGTGGACGTCGGATGATTGTAATTATAACACAAATTAATGGATTCACTTTAATAACAAACTTAGGAAATTTATGTACAATTTGTTCACCATCATAGTTATCGTAATAATATGTTACACACTGAAATCCCCCAGATAGAGCCACCCAAAGTGTGGCGCACAATTCAAAACTAGAAAATGAAAAATACAACAATATCTTTCAATGTGTATATACTCGTATTAGAAAATAATCTTGGGATATTGGAAATAAATTATTTAATGTAATATCTACTGGAGGGGTTGAACAAATTTGAAAATATTGAGTTGAATTTGATTGGGTAGCTCTTCAGCTTTTTTCAATATTTTCTTTACGCAACTAGATACGCTAATCAAGATGGCACCAAAACGGATCAAATTCTACTATTAATGAAGATACTCAATATGATTGGAAGATTACAAAGATGTTAGAGATGAGAGTGTATGATCCAAACAAACTTTTAGCTAATCTAACTCAAGACCACCAATCGACAACAGTACAGAAATTCAATTGCACACTAATCAAACTAAATTCCAAGCTAAGCTGGGTTAATTAGCTGGTATTGAATATTTTTGAATTTGAACCTTATATTTTTATTTCTCCTTCTCTTCTGCTGCTTTTGCACACTTTTGAGCATTCACTTCCTTTTTAAAAGCTTTTATTTAACTTGGGCTGAGCGTTAATCGTCGTCCTTGTGTATGGACATTTTTGGTGCCAGCTGAAAAGCTTCCACTTGCCTGAAATCTTTATATAATTATATTTATTAAGCCAAAAAACTTGTTTTTAAAAATTATTTATTTTAAAAACTTTACAAAATTCTCGGCTGGAGACCTCACTAGTTACAAACCAATATGAAGACTAAACTTAAAGTTAATTATTATTACAAACAAACAACTTATTTTAAAACTGATGATAAATTTAAAGAAGAGTCGCATCATCCGATGAAGTTGATCCTTCCTAGGGAGCATTGAACATAACTACTATATTTTGATTTTTTTTTTCAAAAATTCTAGAAAATAAGTAAAAAATCAAAAAAATAAAAATAATAAAGTGCATGCATTTGAACGTTTTCACCATATAGGTGAAACTAACTTGAAATTGAGTGAGCTAATTTTGAGTGGCAATTAACAAAATACTTTTTTAAAAAAGCCTTTTATTTCAAAAACACGGAGTTAAATAATAATTACTACAAGATCGAGCTTTTAATTATAATAACTGCTGAATAAATTGTTACAATGGTTTATATAATATAAAATGATATGTGTTTACTTACTAGTTCATATTATAAATGCAACTTTGCTATCCTAAGTTCATTTACTTACTAGTTCATATTATAAATGCAACTTTGCTATCCTAAGTTCATTGATATTAGAATGTTAATATAACTTCTCCCATGTTAAGAGATGAATTATCCTTAAAAGGTTAATGAATCTTTCAGATGGCAATTTTGCTTAGTTTGATTAATATAATATATTATAAAAAGTTTTAAAGTATTAATATAGAAAATAATATAAAGATTACAATATTTTTAAAGTTACAAAATTATATCATCCTCCATTTGAGTAGTTGATGGTCGTTTATGTTTTAATGAAATAAGAAAGAAAAACCCTGCAATGCAAAACATTATAATGATTAAAATATAAATAATTATTGTCCAAATGTTAGGTTTTTGAAAAATGTCATGATGTTCTGAAAGCTGTTCTAAATTTTTGGATTGAGTTTCTAATACGTTTTGAATGTTATTAAACTCATTTAAGTCGATTAAATTTAATTTTAATTTATTACTAACACTTAAATTTTTCACATCACTTTTGTTTATATCACTATTCATTATTATTTCAGGTAGTTTGATGACTTCGAAGTTGATGCTTGAATTTTGATGGGTTTCAAATTTATGATTCTGAATTTGCACTTGACAATCACTGGTTAATTGTAATACGTAAGTTCCTTTAAGAGGAATTTTTGTTGTTGTAGTTTTACACTTTTGGACAGCAACGGTGTCTTCGGGGATTATCAATATCCATTTGTTTACTTCTATATTTTGAAATTTAATTGTTCCTGGATTAACAATAACTTGTTGACAATTGTTAATTTTTTTCGAATACGTTAAAAGTTGAATTTCACATGACGATTCCTTGATAATACTAATGGGAGTATTTTCTTCGCAAATAAATTGTTTGAGTTGTACTTCTTTACATTTTTGGTTAGAGAACATGTAATTTTGCTCATTTAGCATCAGGTATTTTGATTGGGGAAATATTAATTTAAAATCATTATTTTTTGTAGGAGTGGGAAGTGGATATAAACGATAATAATTATAGCTATCAATTTCTACTAATGGTACTTCTAAAATGAAAATTATTTGGTTTTCTTTACTGTAACTTTTAATTTTTATTATTTTTTCGAAATTAATAAGATTTTTAGTATCCGGCTCAAAAGGGAGTTTATTTTGGTTTATTTGATTATTGATTGAATTTAGTTCTTTTAATAGTTCTTCCGGTTTTACAATTGAATTATGAAATGTATTTAGTTTAGAAAACGTTATAGCTACTTCTAGTTTTTCAAAAATGTCCTTAGTCATTTGATAAGCTGAATGAATTTGGAAAAGTACTATATGAATTAAAAATGTATAATGCGTTTCTAATTTTGTGAACTCTTCAGTTTTAATGACTGCTTCAATTTGTAAAATTCGCGATTCTAGTATCATTTGATTATGCGCCAGATTTTGAGTGGTATTTCTAAAGAATTTTATTGAATTTTCGAGTAATGTGATTTGTTCTTTCATTAAAGTTTTAATTTTTTGCTCTTCGTTAGAGAGAGTAGATATTGCTTTATCATATCGAATCGCATCATTTTGATCAAGGTTACCGGTTATGATTTTGATTAACGATCCTAATCCATCAATTGCTCCTCGTTTATTTCGCAGTTTTATCGAAGGATTTAACTGATTAATTTGGGTTATAATTTCGGTTTCTAAAGTAACTATTAGGTTATAGGAGTTATGATATTCTCGTTGGTAAAGGTGAGAACTCTCTAATAATGTTTTGATTTTCTTAAATTTTTGCTGGAGAACAAAGAATTCGTCAATTACGTGGGTGATATCGAAAATTTGGATTAATGTCCATTTGTTAACTATATTTTGTGCAGATCCGATTTCAAAGAATAATAAGCCAGGGTTATCATTTAAATTATGAAATTCGGTAGTTGGTGTAGCAATTTTTAAAATCGCAAAGATGAATGTTAATCTGAAACAATGGGAATTTTTAGTTCTTTGATATGAATAATTTCTTCTTTATTATTAGTTTTATTTTTTATTTTGACTTTGTTGTTTTCTAGCAATTCTAATAATTCAAATGGTCCTTTAAATTTGTTTTCTCTTTTATTTCTTTGGGGGTTAACTTTATAAACCATTTGACCTATTTTATATTGATATTGTTCAGAGCCTTCATAATTTCGTTTATCAATTACCTTTTCTTTGTTATTTTGTAATTTTTCAGATAGATTTTGATATAAGTGTTTAATTTTGTCTTGATGATTTGCAATATAATCTGAATAAAGTGTTGTTTCTAATAAATCTGATGGATCTCGCGAATTTGTGTGTCCTAATATTAATTCCAGAGGGGTAAAATTTGTAGCTGAATGAATGGAGTTATTGTATGCGATTATTGCATAGCACATTAAAGTTAAAATGCCGCAATTATTGGTTTCTCGTAAAATTCTTAAATGTTCTATCAATGTAGAATGAAATCTTTCTACGGGTGAGTTCGATTCATGGTGAAGAGGAGTAGTAAAATGTGTGTCGATTTTGTGAAGTTTTAAAAGTTCTTTTATCGTTTCATTTTTAAACTCTTTGCCGTTATCCATTACTATTTTTGTTGGTGTACCGTAATAAGAAAAGTATTTAATTAGTGAGTCACTGATTTCGATAGCAGTTTTTCCTTGAATTGGAATGGCTTGTCCTAATTTTGAAAATGCGTCAATTATAGTAAGAAAGTTTTGGTTGTCGAATTTGAATACGTCAATGTGTAAAATTTGAAATGGTTTTTCGGTTTGTTCTGTTAATACCAGTGGTACATACGGCTTTTTGCGTGAGTATTTCGTGGTTTGACAAATTTTGCAATTATTAATATAATTTGTTATATCAACTTTCATTGAGGGCCAATAATATTTTCTTTTTAACTGTTCATAAGTTTCATTAATTCCGCGATGATTGCATTTTCCTTCGTGTTGGAATTTTATTTGCATGATACGAGTATCTTGCTGTATTATTGATTTTACTATCTTGGTACATTGAATTAATTTAGTTTTGTTCGCATTAAAGAACTTCTTATATACATCATTAAATTCGGTATACTGGGTATCATCAAAAAAATATAAGTGAAAAGTTTTATCTCCAATAATATAATTTTTTAAGAATTCTAAAATAAGATCTGGATTTGATTTTGGAATTTTTAGGAAAATAATTTTATGATTTTCGAAATTTCTTCTTTCAATGTGTAAGTTGTTATATGAATTTTTCGAAACGATAATCTGATTGTTTTTGTTATTAATGATTTCATCTAAAATCGGAATTCCTTCGTTATTTAAACCAGGGTTTTCAGCAGAATGGACAGTAGAGGTGTCGTTATTTTTTTGAGGTTGTTTGATTATATTAGGGGGCCTAATTTGAATATCTTGTAAAATTTTAATTTTCTTTGACGAGTTAATTTTTGATGTGGAAGGTAATTCATTATTTTGACTTGATATTATGGAATTTGTATTTTGATTTGCGTTTTGGAGATCGATGTATTGATCTGGGTTTGTCGATAATTCTCTCATGTATTCTACTATGTCAAACATAGCGTCACCGGGATTATTGTGCCTACTTTCATCGTCCATAGCATTTATTGGTATTCTCGACAATTCAATGTTCACAGGGATTTTAATAATTTGGTTAGTTCTTGGTGGGATAGTAACTGAATGAATATTGTGATTCGTTAAATTTTGATTATTATTGTTAGTATTTTTATAAAGTATAGGAATTTCGGCAAATGGTGTGTTTAGTTTGCAAGTTTTGATATTTAAAGTTGCGTTAAGTTGTTTGAGTAGGTCTATTCCTATTAAACCGTGAAAATTTTTTGAAAAGTCGAAAAGATAAAATTTGTGATATTCGTTTACATTAAAAATATTAAAAATGGGTATGTAAGCAATTTCATGATGACTTGTAGTAGCATGAGCTGTTTGAATATGAAAGTTTTCGTAATTTATAAAATTTTTATAAACATCATGGGCTAATTTTGGGTTTATCAAACTACGCGTACTGCCTGTATCTATTAGGAATTTTGCTTGCAATTGGGGTATATAAATGTATGGTAGTTGATTATTAAATGTATTTAAAATGATTAAGTCGGGATGTTTCTGATGTAAAGTTAGGTGAAAATTTACAGTTTCGTCGTTGATTTGTTCAGTTGCTTGTTCATCATAAGGGCTTTCGTTTTCTGTCTCATCTTCGAGTTGTAAATTTTGATTAATTTCAAAATATTGATTTTCTGGTAATTCTGGATCATAAAAGGTTTCATCGACTAAATTTTCAACATTTTCATCATATAGTTCTTGATGATTTAATGTTGGTTTCCGAGTAAAATTTGTAAAGCCGGAGCTGACATCCATTGGTTCTGGTTTATAAGTTACTCGAGTTGTAGTTGAATTTCTCGCGGGGTTAAAATTAGAAAATTGATTTGTTGTAAAATTACTTCTCTGTTGAAAGTTTGGTCTTGCTTGAGACGATTGAAAGTTGGGTTGAAATGTTTGTTGCGGTTTGTAATTTTGAAAATTTGGGCGTTGAAAATTTTGAAAACTTGATGTTTGGGCAGGTTGATATCTTTGAAAGTTTGAAGTTTGAGCTGGTTGATATTGAGCGATTGGTTTTTGTACATTTGAATATTGAAACGGTGTAGGTTGTGGAATTTTAAAATTTTGAATGTTTTGTGTATTTTGAGTTGGTCGATTATTACTAAATTTTGAATTTTGATAATTTTGATTTAATCTCGGTTGAGAATTATATGAAAGATTTAAATTTTGATTTTGACCTTTATTATAATAAATAAAATTTTCTTCTTCCGTAACATAAGCAAGTGCTTGTTCTAATGAACCCGGTGCACGTAATCTTATCATTAATTGCATATTATATTGAAGTCCATTGATAAAAGTTTTTAATGCAAAATCGTCATAATGTTTAATTTTAATAAGTTTTTGTATTTGTTCCTCGTTTGAGGTATTTAATTTTGAAAATAGTAAACTTCGCGCATCTTGTATTCTCATACCAAATTGCATTGGACTTTCATTTCGCATGGGTTTCATTAAAATTAGATCTTGAATTAAGCAATCTATACTCCTCTGATCAGAAAAAGTTAAATTTAGTGATTCTTTAATTAAATGCCACGAATTTAATTCCGTACGCGAACCAATCAAATCTGCTGCACGACCTCTAAGTTTTGATAAAATTGTATCAAGAATGCAGACATTAATTGTAGCTAAAGGCTCAGTTCTATTTTGAAAAGCATTATATAAATTTTCACAGGCGTTTATAAATCGGTGCAATTGTTTAGGATTTCCATCAAAAGCTGGAATGTTATCAGACTGATATCTTAAAAGATTAATATTTAAAGGATCAGCTGGCATGTTTGAATCTATTGGTATATTATTTTCTCGTTGATCAAAAATATCTAAGTTTGCTAATTGTTTAACTATATCTTCAAGTTCACTTATCATTAAACTGATTAAACTAATTATTAAATGAAATTATTTCTAGTAAGCTATAATTATTATTATTTAGGATTAAATTAAATGTTAAAAGGTTTTGAGCACTTACATATATGTAGCAACTCGTTGGTTTGATTTCATTATGTTTCTTACTTCTAAAATGCCTATAGGATTGTCCAGCGATTTTTGTCTGGTGTCCCAGGTCTTCCTAATTGTAAAGTTGTATCCCCGATGGATTTGATGTTGACTGTCGAAAGTTGGCTGTAGCGATTTTTGTCTACTTGCTTCACAATCTTCAATCACGTGTTTCTGCTTGCCACTAGGTTCTTTTGTTTGTCAAATAAACCGTTAAAACAGACCGTTTTTTGGATTTCGTTTGGAAATTTGGAAAACGTTTTGACTAATCCTACCGACTGCGCCAATTTTGAGTGGCAATTAACAAAATACTTTTTTAAAAAAGCCTTTTATTTCAAAAACACGGAGTTAAATAATAATTACTACAAGATCGAGCTTTTAATTATAATAACTGCTGAATAAATTGTTACAATGGTTTATATAATATAAAATGATATGTGTTTACTTACTAGTTCATATTATAAATGCAACTTTGCTATCCTAAGTTCATTTACTTACTAGTTCATATTATAAATGCAACTTTGCTATCCTAAGTTCATTGATATTAGAATGTTAATATAACTAGCTCATTCTGCTTTGATCGCCTAGTAAAAAGTGACCTGCCGGGTTTGAGTAATATAAATGAGTGATTCTGCTCTGTTACTTTTTTGATTAAAAAATTTTGAATTTTATAATTATTAAACATTTTTTTGTCACTTTTTTTGTCAATATTTTCAGGTAATTTTTTTAACATTCGACTGGTCATCGAAAATCTTGAGTCGTATTTTACATCTTAGGTTTTCAAGAGGTACTTTGTTGTAAATTAGGTAAAATTTTTGTGAAAATTAGATTAGAACAAAAAAAGAGAGGCGAGGAGTAGCACATCATAATGTATATTAGAATAAAGTGCCATTTTCATCCAATTAACATTATGTAAATTAGATATCAATTAATAAAAAAAATTATATTTTGTCATTCAATCTTCGTTTTTAACGATTTACCTATTTGAAGTCAATATTAATAAAATAAATTCACTTAAAGTCAAATATGTACTGTAGCACCCCTAATTTGACCCTTCTAAATTAAGGGTTAATACTTGGTAGCTACTGGGTAGCTCCGGAAGCCAGGCCAGGGGGTGAACTTAAATTGTCGATTATACTTCTCACTTACTGGACGGTACTCGGGCGCCAATTCGAATAAGTCGAATACTAAACGGGGGGAGGGTGTTAATAACACCCAGGTTCAGATGAAAATATTTATATATTGTATGACTACTTTATGCAAACAAAGTTATGATTAATTCTAAACTAAACTATTTACAACTTAACTTTTTCCAAACATTTGTCAAAACAATATGATCTATAAAAGTTAAACTGAACCTTGAAAGAAAAATTTCTGGTACGGCTATGTCCCTTGGTAGCCATTACTTATTTGTTTGACGTTTGACAGTTTGCAAAGTAAAAATGCGATGCTTTTATCGTATCCTCGGTAGTAAATGAATAGTGCAACAACTTCCTATTAGTAAGTATGGTTTAAAAATAGTCTTTAACTAAATTTTATAACAACACGTTTAAACTTTTTTTTAGGTTATGTGGCTTGCAAAACAATATCTGGTTGCGCTGGAATTACTTAACTCTAATCTAAGCTTTCGAACAAGACGACTGTAGCTGCTTACTTCTAACTAATCTACTACTGTTTACAAAAAAAATTGAAATTCTCTTGTAACTGGAAATTATCCTCGTTAAGATTAACGGCTACCTATTTTGATACCAAATTTACGGGAGAAATTACGACAAAAACGGGATTTGGTTTCCAACAAAATAGATAGGATACGAGGATGTGGGATTGTGGACAAGTAATTTACCAAAGGGATTGCAGCTTCTAATGCTACCAATGATTATGATACCGAGGCAGGGACTCCTGCCTTCTTTTGAATAACTGAAAGGTAATTTTAATGTTATCGGAAACGGATGTTTAAATGACTATGGTAGTTTTTTTGTAGGGACTTCCGTTAGCCTTGATACCGAAAGCTTACGATACAGGAATTGGAAATCGTCTAGTAACCGTAAACGCCTGGAAGTTGTTTTAAAGGTGATGTAATTTATAGGAGCTTCGGTAGTCTTGTATAACGAAAACTAACGATTGCAGGATTTGAAAATCATCTAGTTAACCGTAAACGACTGGAGGTTCAGAGCGAAATAAAGACCTTGTATAACAAAAATCTTTAAGTGCTTTCAAAGCAACATTCATGGTCTCAAGCTAACCCTCGTCGAAAACTTAAACAAAGGCTTTTCCAGGTACTTGCCTCTATTAAAAATTTTACTAAGTTAGAATTTATGCAAATAGATAATTTTCACCAACACCTTGCAGTTATCTTGTCAAATTTAAATAAATTTAATTGTATGCAACCAAATAAACGCTATTTAAAATAATTGTGAATTATAATTTTAAACTTTTTCAACAAGTTTCAAAATTCAATTTGCCTAACACAATTGTTTTATTACAGTACATCGATAAAGCAAAAATATTACCTTTTTTTTATTAATTTAAGAGAACGAGTGTTAGAAATACATGATATGCAACGTAAATAAAAGCCACAATTAAAAAAAATTAAAACTCTATTTTGGCAATTTTTTTTTAAAAACCACCACCTCTTCAATAATACAAAATCCAGTCTGTAAATTCTGCTTTGAAAGTGGGTAAAATTCGTAAAACTTTTCTTAAACTATCATCAATAATAAATAATAATCATACCAAATTGTAATGTTTCTAATCAAATCTAGATAAATGTTAACGAAAAAATCTGTCAACAAGGTGAAAGACAAATCAGTATTAACACGAAATGTTTTTTAGCATTTAAAGATTTGGTATACTAAAAGGTTTTCACTGTATATTTGACTATTTGGAAGGTTATCTTTTGTATAATTAATTATTAGAATTGCTTTTTACGTATACTTAGCTCTTATTTCGTTCCATATGGAATTCCCAACAGAATCTTGTTCTTGTATTTTATGTTAGCGACAATTTAAGTTTATCTTGTTAAGAGGTGGTAGATTACATCATTGTGATATTGAATGGGAACCTATATAACACCCAACTGCTTGATGAATAGTAGCTATTTGTTTAAAATGTTGTCGACATTAATATTTACTGTTTTTGCTGTTACATCATCGCTTTATCACGTAACCTTTGCCGGTCAGTTATTTCTATTAATAAATTGATTAAATTTTATTTCAATTCATTTTTGTATTTTAATAGACATCACTAGTGATCTTCTCCCAAACACACAAATATGTGGATTACAATCAACTGATGATCATGGAACTGAAGAGGTAGCTGGTTTAGGGGAATTTGCATGGAGCGCCCTTCTAGAATATGAAAGAGGTAGTACCTACTAAACTATTTTCAAATTTTGACTTTATTAATTTTTTTAGCGGGTAAAACTAGATTTTCATGTGGAGGAACTTTAATTAACAACAAATATGTTGTAACTGCTGCGCATTGTATAAAAGGCATCCCCGCTGGTATGGAATTGTAAGTATAAATTTAACAATTACGAAAAAATTAATTAATGTCTATATTAATTATTATACTATTATTTAGGACAAGGGTTCGTTTGGGTGAACATACTATAAATAATGCAATTGATTGTACATCAGAAGATAATACTAAATGTTCTGAAGCACCGGTAACTATCGGCATTGATAAATTTGTTGTTCACGAAGGTTATACTGGTCAACATAACAATTTTGATAACGATATTGCTTTGATAAAACTTAACGCAGAAGTTCAATTTTCAGGTAGATATTAACTAAAATAATTTAAAACGATTTTATTCAAGTTGAAAAACTTAAACCTAATGATTTTATAGATTACATTAAACCTATTTGCGTACCAACTACTTCCAAGTTATTGTCCAACAAATATGAAGGAAGTGTGTTGACTTTAGCTGGATGGGGAACAACTATCGATGATAGTGAAATAAATGTAAAAAGAAAAATAAAGGTTTGTTTCTTTAACATTAATAATTACAATATAAAATTTTTATTTACTGTAATGTAATAATATAGGCTACCGGGAAAACCAGTCAAGAGTGTAATTTGGTATACAATGCTTTACGTATTGTTATAAATGATACTCAGCTATGTGCATTATCCACACATGATATTTGTCGCGGCAATGGCGGTAGTTCAATTGCAAGTCAAGATGACGGCAATTGGTATTTAGCTGGTATAGTTTCCTTTGGTCCAACAAGCTGTCAACCAGATTTTCCAATTGTTTACACAAGAGTTAATAGTTTTGCTCAATGGATAGTGGATAATTTAGAAGCATAATTAATTTTATATTTATTTTTGAGACCAATTAATTTAGTATCTCAAAAATTGTCATTTTTATTAATGCTTAACAAAAAATAACATGAAGAAGAAAACCTTGTACTCGTACCTTTTTCACTGTTCACTAAAGTAAAAAAAATAATTCTACTAATTTTGCTTAGTAGTTTTCCTTTTTAACCAATCAGAAAACCTTAATTTTTAAACTTAAACCTACTTACATGTAAAGTTAAACTTTATTTTATCAACATTCCATGGGCACTTTAAACACGCAAAATTGCAAACAATTTAAAAATAAATATCTGTGATGTAAAAAGTCTTTTATTCATAAATATATTAATTTTATTGGGACTTTTCTCGGTGAGCAAATTTTATATACTAAGCAAGACACAATAAGATGCTGCCTATGCAGAAAACTATTGTTCAATTAATGATTTTTGGAAATCTTTTTAGAATTTTTAGTTTTAGACAAGTTTGAATTCAAACTCAAAAGTAATTCTTTTCATTGATAGTCTGTATTTTAATTTTAACATTACAAAAACATCAAAAGTGCAACTTATTTTTAAATTGAATAAAAATTTTATTTTATTTTATTTATTTATATACTATATCACTAACAGGCCTTGTAGACCCATGGCTTAATACCTCAAAGATGTTGCCAACATCTTGTGAGAGAGACACGGTCGAAATAGCCAGTTGTGGGGATCGAACCCACGATTCCGACATAGCAATCTAGTATTCTAACTGCCAGCCTACGACCGCGCTCTACTACTTACTACTATTTAAATTTTTTATCGGTTTTACAATACCTATTGTTTTTACAGAGATACCTTCAGATTTATTCATTACGCCCCATACAGCAGAACCGACTATGTGTAGCATTTTGTCATTATCTGTCTCAACTATGGGTTCAAGTTGTCATCACAGAGAATAGAACTCATCGTATTGAAAGATGTTCGAGCCACCTCTATTCGAGTTTTTATCCCTACGTCTCGTCTGGATCCAGTTTCTCTGTCACTATGCCTCCCAGATACTTAAACTTATCTACGCGCTCGATTTGCTGGTTATTTAATTCTAGTATGGCGCTTGGGTTGTCTTGGCGACTGACTGACTATAAGTAATTTTGTTTTTGCATTATTAATGTGGAGACCTAATCTTTCTGCTACTCGCTAATCTTATCCAGCAAAAGTGGAAGGTCATTGATGGAATCTGCAAGAATAACCGTATCATCTGCATACCTGATAGTTGTTGTCCCATTTACCTTTATATCTAAATGTGACAGCTCTTCCAACGCCTCTTTGAAGATTCTATCGGAATAGAGATTGATCAACAATGGGGAGAGTATGCACTCCTCGGTTTTACATAGGTCTTTTGTTTCCAGTACAAATTAGTTATGTCACGAACATCACAGTCATCAATGTCTATTTTATGGAGCATATTAATCAACTTGGCATGATGTATCCTGTCAAAAGCTTTTTCGTAATCTGTAAAGACGCAAACACATCCTTTCGCTGATCTCGGCACTTCTGTAGTAACAAATTTAAACCGAACAATACCTCTCTCGTTCCGAAGGAATTTCTAAAAAATTTTATTGTGTACCTAATTTGTCTTGTGTTTCGTTTTAGGTGAAAAGGTTTTCACTGAAAACCCTCTGTAATGTTTGTGACAAGGATTTAATGTAAAGCTTGTTGTCAAAAGCCTTGTGACAAGCTTTTTACAAGGATATTACGTAAAGCTTGTCATGGCAAATCAACGACAAGCATGCGACATGCTTACATATTATCTGAGGTTTTACCAAATACTGAAACATAAACTCTATGGTGGGCGGTAGAAAGAGTACAAGTCAAGAACGGGGGCTTGACTTTAGATAATAAAAACTATATATAGTTTTTAGAACTATAGAACTGTCATTTTATAATATCAATGAAAATGAATTGATTAATTCACTAGGTATACATATTTATGAAAATTTCACAGTATTAATATTTAAAAAACAGAAAGTTTGTGTATATATTTTCTAATAGGTTTTATTTTTTTAAGAAGAACCTTTTACTTTTTTACAACAAAATACATTTATAATGTACCAGTACATATATCTCCCAGACCGTTTCAGATCTCTCCAGTCTCACATACGAAAGTTAGTATTCCTCTTTCAGCACAAAATACATTTCTAGTTCCCTCCCCCCATTTTAAATCAGATAATCCTTCGTTTCTTCAGCACAATAATTGATCATTTTTGTATGTTTGTAAAATAAATCACAATTAGTGCAGTATTCCTCAACTAATGAAATGCAAAACTAATCGCTTATTTCATATATTCCATACTATTATTTCTCTCTCCTCTTTTATTAGTTTCAAAAATAATAAACTAAGAAAATGATGATACTTAAATTGTTCGGTTATAATTTTTCTTAAAATTTTCGGTACTTTTCTTCGGACCCAGCTCACAACAACGCTTACTTTCTTATGACAAGGTTCAACTTCTTTTTGTTGCTGAAACAACTCTTGTTTTCTAAATTCAGCTTGAGATTGTTTCAGTGCCTCTCGAATGGTGGTGTTGATAGGACGCCATTCCTTTCTAGTAGGTATGCGGGCACTTGGGCGTGGGAACCAAATTGAGTCCGGGTTCGGACTAGGATAGGTTCCCGCCCCAAATGCCCCATGCTACTTTTAACCATTTTTCAAATAATAAAAATAAAAATTAAGGACCCCCTTTGATGTTTGCAGCCACCCAAAGGAAATTTGGGGGAAATTTTAGGGCCCCTTATGATCTTCGCAGCCGCTGCTTGTTTCTCTCTCTCTCACACTCTCTTTCTCTCATTCCTTTCTCTTACCATTACCTTCCCTCTCGACCACTTTTTTAGCTTCTTCCTTTTTCTACCCATCCTCCTTCTTCCTTGTATCTCTCTCTTTCCTGTTTCCTCCTCACTCATACAAAAAAAACACATTACTTTACTTCAAAAAATTCTCGTCCGATGGTAAGTTAGTGAAACGGGATATCGGGTATGCGGACACCAAATAAAACAACAATGTTATATCGTCGACGTTTCAAAGGTTTAATTTATGCCTTCATCCTCAGGACTGCGGATAAAGACAAGCATGTGAACGTCGGTAAACAGCAAAATAATACTAATTCTCACCTCAATAACGTGATGGAAAGTCTGTTTATATGCAATGGACACGCAATAATTTGATGTTTGATGGCTCGAAATACGGTAACAGGCGTTAACTTTGTCTAAATATAATACTATGTACAGTTTAAAATGAATAAATAAATAAATACACTTGTTAAATAAGAACATTACAGTTAAAACAATTTCCCAATATTAAAACACAAATGGTAAAAAACCAATAAATTTTTGACATGGCCCGTTTGATAACGACAGCCAATGGTATAAAACAATTTCAAAAACAAAGTATAATACCGCCAAAATAACATAATCGTTGGTAACATACCTGCGTTGAGGGAAAAGTCCCTTGGGACTTTTCCCGAAAAATCGCTGGTATGTTTACCCGAGAACATCGCGACGCCAGGCGAGATTTGGCGATAAGTATGATTATTCCTGAAAAAATAACGAATTATTCCTAAACTTTTTTTTTTGCATCAAATTTTTCCAAGTATTATTTTTTTACTACTTTTTTTTAATTTAATTTAACCAATTGCTTTAATTAGCAATTGGTTTTTTTTACCAAAAATTTTTTTTGCTCCGAGCAAGTCGCGTGACAGTACCTCCGAGCAACATGCGTAAGTGTTACAACTTGGCCTGAAAAATAGTCGAAAAAAAGGCAAAATGGCGGTAACAATATATATTCAAACAAAATAAAATATAGGTAAAAATAACAAAAAAAAAATATAAATAATAACAAAATATATAAATAACAACAAATAACAAAATATATAAATAACAACAAATAACAATATAAATAACAAAATAAATACTACCGAGGGGAACGGGGGGGGGGGGGGAGGAAGGACTTGCGTAGTGGTTGTGGACATTACGGATTATGCAATTATGGAAATGTACGCCATCCCCCGAGACTGCAACGCTGTCATAATGACGGGGGGTGGAATCCGTTGAGGTGGCGACGGCAGCTGCGGTCGGCGGAGGTGGCACCGCGGCGGGAGCAATCCGCGCCGCAACCGCCGGTGGTGAACTCCTGCAACGGCAAGGCGGCGGCGTAGGTGCGGGGGCGGATCTCAGCCGAGGGGGCGCTGACGGTGCACACGGCGGCGACGGTGGGGTGGGCGGTAGCATCTGGGTGGCGACTGAAGGGCCGGCCAAGCCCTCCTCCAAAATAACGGGGTGAGGGGGAGGGCGCACGGTCGATAACGCCCGGTGGTGGCGGTCCGGACGTAGGTGTATGTACGACCGTGCCGTGGCCATGTCCTTGTGTCCTGAAAAATAGCAATTTAGACGGAGAAAAACATAAAAAAATAAATAAATACCTGTGTAGTTGACTAGCATATGCGCAGGAACATCCGCATTGGCAAGAGCCGTTGCCAACTATGAGCGGGAACGGCGTAATCGCTGTGCCGGCGACGTGATTATAAAATCGGATTCGTCATCCGACAACACAACGATTGGAGTTATGGGATCTAAGCTGTGGACGGTTTGGGAAGGGGTGGGAGCCACTACAATGAAAAAAAAAAATTGAAAAACTCATAAAAAGCAAGAAAATATTAAAAACTCACATAAATCGTCTATTTCTTGCTGCAGTATCGCCAAATCCGCCTTACGTTTATCGCCGCGCTTCGGCATAACTAAAAAGTAACATAAAAAACAAATTTTGTAAATTTAACACACACCACGAGGTAAGAAATTTAATTTACCGAAAAACGCGGGAAAAACAGTAAAACTTTACAAAAACTTAATATCCTCACTCAAAATCACTCTAATACACCAAAAAACCAAAAAGGCAGTAACTAAAACACTGTTTAACACTAAAACACACGAGCGCAATAAAAATGCGTGCACTGTCGAGTGCAGCGGAAACGTTACTGATAAGTTTCGCACGTAGTCCAATGTAAGTGGGAGGTAAGGTGGGAGTGGAATCTCGTTAATGCGCGTCACTGGCTGTTTAAATTGGACTTGTAAAATTTCGGAAAAAACAAGGAAATTTTTTATTTCCAATTATTATTTTAAATACTATTATGCATTCAAAGCAATAAAACAAAGGTATACAAAGGGTTAACCGCCCCCTAGCGGGTGGAATTTCGTTAATCCATTCATGCGCGTCGTTACTATGGAAAAGTCTCGGAGACCCCATTTAACCTAATGGTAATCCGGAGTGATGTTCTCCGTGTTGTGTGTTGGCGCCATCTACTAGTGAAGCTTAAGAACTAACAATGTCAACAAAAATAATAAAAACAAAAAAACAGACATTGAGGTGGTCGTGAAAAGATAGAGAAAAAATAAAAACAAATTAATAGGTGTGATGCCAAGTCAGCTGGTGCAGGTGTCAACCCGGATGTTTCGCTTTATCGATGTAGCACTTGAGAACGTTTCGGTAATAGTCCTTAATTTGGCAGAAATCATTCTGTTTGTTTACATTGGGTCCCAAAGTGGATATGAAGGCGGCTTCCAGGAAAGTACGTTTATAGAAATTCTTTTCGGTGGCCAGGATTTCGACTTCTTCCACCTTAAAGTTATGGGAGGAATCTATGATGTGTTCGGAGAAACCTGTTTTTTTTAGAATTATACTTGATGTCATACGTGTGTTGTTTTATTCTATTTCTTAGTATCTGTTTGGTTTGTCCAATGTACTTTTGGCCACACTCGCAATTAATCCTGTAGACCACATTTGCTCTATCCAGTATAGGTATTCTGTCCTTTAGTCTAGAGTACAAAATTTTCCCCAAATTGAAACTGTTGTAGAATGCCAATTTCAAGGAACCATCGCTGACAGCCTCCTTGAAGACATGTTCAAGTTTATTCTTTAATCATGGGTGATATGTAATTTTACAAAATTTCCTATTCTCCAGTTGAACTTCTTGCGAATTCGGCACATTCATCCGAGGCGTGCTCTTCTGAAAAAGTGCAAAAAAGTGAAAAAAAAAAAAAGTCTTCTAAGATATCTTAATATCTTTCGTAAAAGACCCAAGTATGAAACCGCCAAGGTTTTTTTTGTACGTGTATAGTTTTGTTTGGGATTTTAATCTGAAATATTAACCAGTATACATACCTATAAAAAAATTTATTTTGTAAATAAACCACAGAAACACAACCTTCCACAACAACCACTTTTAATATAATGAGCATAAAATAAATGGTATTATAGTGATATAGCATCGAAGCGGTTCAAGGAATCTGATAATACATCATATACATTTATTAATAATAATTTTATTATATAATCTATATAATTATAATCATAGTCTATAGACAAAAATAAACAAAATTTTATTTAAAATGGTTACACTATATTTATTATAATAACAACTACTTACAGAATTTCAATAAATGTAAGTAATATTTTACCAGCTACATTAGAGGTTACAAAAATTATAACATTATTCAAAATTTTAACTTTTTATATCCGTTAGATACAAAGTCAAAATCTTCAATTCTTCTACGTTTGAAAACTGACTTGGTATGTTTTTTGTTTCGTTTTTTTTTTTGTAACAACCTGGTGATCCTCGACTCTTCTAAGACCACGAGAATAAATTAGTATTTTAGCTTCACCACTATCGTTCAAGAGTAGATCTAGTATTGTCTTCATATTTATATTTTGCCCAGTTTCGTAATTTAGAGTTATTCCTTTAGCCTTGAGTTTAGGTATAGTGTTACCTGTGGAAGGTATAAGTACTCGGTAAGCGTAATTCTTAGGGCCACCACAGACGAAGGTATCGATGTAGGCATCTGGACCGTAATCTTCTACTTAGTTCGTTTGTTAAATCTCCAAGATATCTGCCCAACGGTAGATCAGGTTCGCTGGGTTTTGAAACGTAAATTACCGAGTCTGTATCATAGTATAACACACGGTCA
Source organism: Cantharis flavilabris (assembly GCA_949152465.1). NCBI lineage: Eukaryota > Metazoa > Arthropoda > Insecta > Coleoptera > Cantharidae > Cantharis > Cantharis flavilabris. The sequence continues at coordinate 24,582,059 of OX424437.1, read as the reverse complement.
TGTATCTTTCCCAAATAACTGTAAAGCTAGAGACGAGTCTGAGTTGTTACGTATGACGCTATAACAACATTCACGGTTTTCAAAGGGTCAGCTCCTTCTTCCTTGTAAGACCAGTTTGCTACTACTGTATCTTGGTTCACAAACTGAACATGATTTAGATTAATACAAGGGTTTAAAACTAAATCAATATATTTCATCGGTTTATTAACTATACAGGTCATCGATTGGTTTTCTCGTTGACCAAATTTACCCTAAAAAAAACACGAAAAATAGTTAGCATTACCATGTAAATAATAATTATTAAAAAGACTCGCCCAAAAGGAATTTAGCATAAGTTTGGCGAGGGACCTAAGACCAGGGTTTTTTTCAATTTTTTCTGCGGTCATTTTACACCTTCGTTATTTGCATAGTTTTCAATGTACTCTTCTTTCTCTGCCGGAGTTGTACAATTATGAAGCCAGCCACTAGCTTGTTGTTTCCACTGCAGGAATGTGTTGATAAACCTGGCAAATAAATCACCCTGTCCGCTGAACTTATCATAGCTGTTTACCTCATAACACCAGATTAGCAGTAGACCAAAAATGTGAGTTTTAACGGTGAAGGGGCGGTTTTTTGGAAAAATTTCAAATCCATTTTTCGTTTTCTTTTCACCAATATTATCGAAGTGAAAATAAAAAAATTGTTTGACACAATCTTAACTTTTTCCCTCTTCGGTAGAGTGGGACCTAAATAAAAGTAAAATTTGTGTACATTTTTGAAAATTTCATTTTTCGAAGCAAAATTTTTGGAAAAATTCAAAATAAATTTATAAAACAATTCTGAAACAAAATTCTTTCAAGTATCGAGCCCGTTCGTTTAGTAGGTACGTTAAATTTGCAAATTTTCGACATTTTTTTTCCGAAGAAAACCCAATAGATATTTATACAGGGTGTTGATTGACTTTAGCCGAACATAGGAAATTAACATGTAAAAACTTATTTTTGCAAATTCCTGCTTCCCTAATTATTTTAGAGAAAAAATGAAAGACACTGAAATAATGCAAAAATATTAACTACGAATGATAACAGCATTAGATTTCATGTAACTTTTACTTAAAAAGTCCAAAAATGATTTCAAAATTGTTAAAAGTTTTATTTATCAGACTGGCGATGCAAGTTTCCATGGTAATTATTTTTGAAAATAGAAATTAAATTGAATTTATTACATGGCCAGTGCGATAAATAAAAATTTTAACAATTTTGGAAGCAATTTTTGACCTTTTAAGTGTTAGCTAGATGAAATCTAATGGTGTTATCATTCGTAGTTTATATTTCTGCATAATTTTTGTATCTTTCATTTTTCCTCTAAAATAATTAGGGAAGCAGGAATTTACATAAATAAGTTTTTACATGTTAATTTCCTATGTTCGGCTAACTCATTCAGCACCCGGTATATTATTTTTTGCCAATTTTCCATTTTAGTTTTTTAGTGAAAATTAATTCGAAATTAATGTAGCATAACATACCGTTCTTTACTTTCAATTGTAAAGTGCTATTCTTATTCTCATTAAACAACAACATACTTAAGAATAGTTCAACTGCATAAAATCTTGAAACAATCTTGTTGTGCTAATTTTCCTGTCGTTAATTAGATGAGAATGACACTTCGATTACACCAAAACAAGGATATATCTTTAGAATCACAATTTATTGCATCAAGAAAATTGCATGGGTGTCAAATACAAATTTAAAATACAAAAAATAATATCAACTTCATTGCAATGTTAACTATACTTCAAGTAACAAGTTTCGTTCAAAAAAAAAACACAGAGAAAAATATGTGTTACTTATCCACATAATTGTGCATTAAAAGTATTCAATTGTTTAATATTTTTGCACAATTTTGTGGATTAGTAGCACGTATCTGTTTCTGTGTAGTAGATATAAAGTACAGTGTGTTTTGTGTGTGTTAGTTCTGCAAAGCAATGTAATGATGGTTCTAATTTCTCTTTCTCTTCAAGTTCCACCCAATCAATAACTTGTTTGGATAGTTGAAAGTAAAAACATCTTCCATATCAAAATCAGAAGAATGTCGTTTCTTTTCAGATACGATCGCAAAAGTTTATGCGAATTAGAACCAATAAATTTTCTATTTCGAGTTTTTGATAAGTCCTCTTTGTCATGCCGGCTTTAAATACACACAATATATTTTATAGTATTTATGCTACAAAAGTTGCAAGTTACTCTAAGAATAAAACTAAACACTTATAGAACAAAATTTTCTTCAAGATATTGCACGATGAAATACTTTTGTGAGGTAATCGTTGGGAATCTTGTTACTCTATGTGTAAAACTAATTCTGTCCCGATTTAAATTGTTTTTATATTAGCTTTTCCGTTCATAATCAATTTTCATAAATCACTTGCATGAAGGTGAAAAATGAAAATGTGCTTTTAATTATCTGAAAATATACAAACTTATATTTATAATATTAATAATAAAAGGGAATAAAAAGTATCTGCATCTGATTTGCTACAAAATTGATCAAATTGCACATTTAATAGTTAAATAAAAATAATTAATAGTTATTTTTCAATAAGTTAATTATGATTGGTTGCGATCACCAAAAATGACTTCATCTATCGAATCAGCTAAAAAAAAACAATAAAAAATAGTTTTTGTGGTCAGTGAGGAAAGTAGGTCATTATCAAACTCGGGTGATACAATTACGCAGGTACGGTAATAATACGAATATGATCCACGTGAATTTTGTTTTTTGAACATTTTAGACTTTCGTTCAAACTTCAAATTAATATTTCAACATTTTTTTATTAAATTAAATTTATAATTCAAAAACAGTTGATTTTCAACTTTTTCGGAAAAATAAGTAACTTTTAAACAAAATTTTTCACATATTTATTTTAGCAACAATTTGACTTAAAGCACTTTAATTACTCACAACAACCCTGGCAAATAGATTCGACTTCATAATAATGTAAAATAAAAATGCAATTCTAAGATGAGTTAACAACGATAGATATGCAGATACTTTTTTATCGCCCAGTAGTTATATAAATCATATTATTACCACGACAAAGGTTTGTAAATTAACCTGAATGAAACCACCAGCAGTTAAAATTTCTGGTGAATTAGCACGACGCATTACCATAACCAACGCTTTACGAAATTCTGGTTGACTTTTAATCCACCACTTTGATTTATAAACTTCAAATGTTATTTCCATGCTCTAAATATAAATTTTTATTTAGTGTTATCTGGAGAAAAAATGAGGGTTTACCTCATCGGTTAGTATCGATCCAAGAACACAAAAAAGAAACAATTGAATAACGTAATAAAGCATCATCATTAGGCAAAGCAGTTTAAATGTATTATTGACAAAGCTAAAAAACGGTTTTTGTAAAAAAATTTGTAAAATCGGTATTTGCTAATTATGCTTACTTGGACGTCAAAATAATCATAGAAAAGCACATGCCAAACATATTGGATAAAAATAGAATTAATAATGGAACTCTGAACACACGTTTCATTATATTAATACATCTACAAGAAACATGAGAGTTTGGTTCTAGGACAGTTTGCTATCACTTTCGATTTGTTACTAAAAATTTTTAAGTTAAGAAGTAGGTACTAATTACATAAAAGAAATAATTAACAATTACGTAAATAATTTCAATATTTATTCAAATTAAGTTAAATTATATTAACAAATTTTAGTAACATTTCAGGAGTGATAGCGAAATGTACGGTCACCTAATGTTTAATGACATTAAATTAAAAATGCGAAAAGAAAACTTACTGTAAAATTAAGTTGTGGTGATTAATCAAATTTTTTAATTCATCCATTGTTTCCTTTCCAGTGCCATGTACTAAGGGATTCACGCTTAAATTTGGAAAGTGCTTTTTAAGTAATTTAAATTCACAAATTATGTAAGCGTTCAAAGATATAAATAGGAAATCAAAACAAAGTACTAATGGAATGATTAGTATCGCTTGACAGATTTCGTATGTATAACAGATTTTAAAACTAAACAATCGTGAACAGCTTGAAAGCCATGGGAGTGCATTCGATTCGATAGAAAATAATGGCTTTGTTATGTAAAGGAAGCAGATTATCAATAACAATACTAAATTTGACCTCAAGAACAATTTTACACAATAAAATATTTTTTCATTTTGTTTTTCTTGTTCCAAATAGAGAGAGTTTAGTTTCCAAAACATGTTGGTGTTGTTAATAAGTAATTTAAGTTCCACTTTGTTAACAAAGAAAAACATCATTTTTGTGGTGATCTAAAGCAACAAAATAAATTTTCATTTTTCGAAATTTTAATAACAAACCTGAGTAATTGCCACAACAATCAATACTTCCATGGTGGAATTGATCCCTCGGTAAGTAACAACCAAAATCAAATAACAATCAACCAGGACGATCAGCATAAGGCAGACAATAAATTTTCCAAAAACATTATCAAAACACGGATGTAAGCCAACGAATCTTAAAAGTTGAAGAGATTCTTGTATTAACGGTCTACAATTCATCTTGCTCTTTTAGATGTACTTCTAATTTTGATGCAGGGCAAGTATACCGCACATCAATTTCAAAACTAAACTTTTATCAAATTATACAATTAACTTAGTTTAGTTTTAAAATTAGATCCATTTTTATATTTTTCAAGATATCGCATGCAGTTAATTAGTACTTTAGAATTTTTCAAAGTTTATACGCTTAAAAAGTACCTCGATATGCTTCCATGTTTGAAATTCTGATAATATAATTTTTATCATATCGTTATACTCGGAATAAAAAATCCTACTTAAAACAAAAGTTAGCCATTCATGCATTGAAAATCTTATAAAATCTGTGCCAGAATTGATTCAAGAATTATTCAAATCTCTTGTTGTAGAATTTTCCACTCAATAGTTTTGTTCTCTAAGTAATTTTTTGTATTTAGATTATTTCTCTAGTACTTCCATATAAAAACTCACCTGGTTTGCATTTATTGCCGGATAAAAACCTGTATCGACTGGACTATCAAGTTTTATTTCTTGTATAAAGTTAAATAATTAAGTGCACTTGATACACCACGCCACCCAAACATGTTAAGTGTTTTACATATTACCTACTATGAAACTGCGAGTTTCATTGCTTGTTGAGACAGTCGAAACACGACAATTGCAGATCAACGCGACTGTTGTTTAGAAACCAATTGGTTTCTTCCCTAGGACAGAAACAGTCAAGTTTCATCCCGCTTGCTCAGTTATAAATATATCGTTTTAATTGTCAATTTATCTGACAGTGACAGTTTTTATATTTTATGAAGGTTAGATTAATTAATGAAACTCTCAGATTCATTGCAGGTGATATGTAAAATAGTGTGTATGGCACGGGATGAAACACGATTTCAGACCAGGGTGTTGCCATTCCTTGCTATCGCTCGGGCAAGCAATCCTCACCCTGGTCTGAAATCGTTTCGTTTCATCCCTAGCCAAACAATATACTATTTTTTTAGATAGGAAAGGGGGACTTGATTGCGTAATCTTTGTTACACTGGGACTCGCTCCCTCATCTTCAGTTATCCCAACTTGTGAAATACCCAAAAAAATAACCAAGTTTAATTTTTGCATTGTAATATACTAAGGAATGTCTTCCGAACAAAACTAAATTACTTGCATCCTGGTTGACTTTTGTATGTTAACCTCAGCCTTAAGTTTAGCAATGTATAGTACACTTTGCTTTTTCTTTAGGCCCACGTAATTGAATTTAAGTAACCCAATGGTGATATCATACAGAAAAGTTGAATGTCAAATTTGATATTGGTTTGAAAGGGAGTAAAGTTAGTCACCCCAATTCCCCAATTGTGTGGTATTCATTTGCGGAGTTCGTTTGCTTGATAAACTAAAACTGTTAGATATTGGTATTAGTTTTCTTTTATAATTCGCCTATTACAGTATTAGACACTAGACAGTTCTGCATTTTGGGTTAAATTGGTAAATTCAGTGGTGTAACAAGCAGAGATGAGGGACCCGTGTGCGAAGTTTGTAACGGGGGCCCTGTTTTTATAAAAGACAAAAGAAAATTTGTACACAGGACTCGAAATTCCGACCATTTCCATGCAATTCCAATGTTTTTCAAAGAATTCCTTCCAAAAAATATACCGGGTGCTGAATGAGTTAGCCGAACATAGGAAATTAACATGTAAAAACTCATTTATGCAAATTCCTGCTTCCCGAATTATTTTAGAGAAAAAAATGAAAGACACAAAAATGATGCAGAAATATAAACTACGAATGATAAGAGCATTAGATTTCGTCCGATTTTTACTTAAAAAGCCAAAAAATGCTTTTGAAATTGTCAAAAGTTTCATTTGCCATGAAAGTTTTTATGGTTATTATTTTGGAAAATATAAATTAAATTGAATTTATTACATGGCCAGTGCGATAAATGAAAATTTTAACAATTTGGAAAGCATTTTTTGACCTTTTAAGTAAAAGTTAGATGAACTTTAATTGTCTTATCATTTTTAGTTTATATTTCTGCATTATTTTTATGTCTTTTATTTTTTCTCAAAAGGAATTAGGGAAGCAGAAATTTGGTTAAAAAAAATTTTTACATGTTAATTTCCTATGTTCGGCTAACTCATTTAGCACCCGGTATGGGATGAGACTTTTCGGCCCCGCCGGTACTACGCCACCGGTTTGGTGCAGTCGGTTCGGCGTAGTCAGGGCTGGGCAGTATTTCAATTTCATGTATTTCAAATACGTATTTGAAATACAAATGTATTTCGTTACATGTATTTTCGATCTTTTTCTAAATGTATTTTTGTAATTGTATTTGAAATACAATAAAAATGTATTTTGTATTTTTGAAATACTTGACTCAATTACATTTTGCCGCCATTAATTTAATTAAATTTTTTAAATTCTAAAATAAAATTTTTTAAATTTACCGCCAAATTTGCACGTTTTTGTTCTCCAACAAAAAGTTCGTTTTCCGATTTACAATTCGAGAGATTTTTTTTTAAAGAGAACAACTATATGTTAAATAATGTGCATAATGTATTTTAATAAATTATTTTAAATACAAATGAATTTAAAATTCAAAAAATGTATTTCGAATACCAAAAATGTATTTCAACGACAAAAAATGTATTTCAAATACAAATGTATTTTAATACAATTTTTCAAATGTATTTTGTATTTGTATTTCAAATACTTGACTTTCGTATTTGTATTTGTATTTCAAATACAAAAAAAAAGTATTTTGTCCAGCCCTGGGCGTAGTTAGTCCGGCGCAAAGACAATTCGGCGCATGGGGAATTCGGTACAAGGACCATTCGGCGTGATCCATTTCGGCGCAGAGACTGTTTGGTACCACCAAACCGGAGCACACTCGATTCGGCGCCAAATTAATTGGAAGTGTAGAACGACACAAAAGAAAGATTTTACGTAAACCGCTTTGGTGTTTTACTAAAAAGTAAAAACTACAACATTATATTTACCTCCTTCTTTCTTACGAGAGCGAGTTGGTGTAAAACAACCTAATATATTATAATATATTAACCCTTAAATGCATACTGTTGCAGAAATACAACATACCGTTCTCGACGTTGTAGTTATAGTAGGGTAATCTTTGAAAGGCAAACAACGACAGCGGGACATTTCTACAACATTTCCCTTTAATTTATTTCCATTTTGTAAAAAATTTGGTTTGCATTTGTGTTTTAATAAGAAAAACAATTGTTTCAAAAAATTTCACACAGAAACATAACTGAAATTACCTTCATACTCCATATAAAATGCATATATACAACATATCTTTGTTGGCAATTTTAATCGCCACCGACTTGAAAAAAATTTTTTTTGATATTTTTTATGAATAAAGGGTATTTTTATATTTTTATAAATATATATTGTCATGTTATTTTACATTTTTGTTTATTTTGTTGGAAAGATTTTGGTGGCTTTGAAACTAATTGAAGCTGAAGCTGACATCAATGTAATTAAAAAAAAAAAAAGAAATTTATCAAAAGCTTTGGGTGTTTTATTTCCTTAATTTATTTAAATTTCCAAATGTGCGCAATTTTTTTTAAATTTCACATATCTATAAGAACTATTTTTTTTAGAATTATAACTCTTAGGTTTATGTAATTAAATTGATATTTTTAAAACAGTATTTTGCCGCTAAATATTTGAAAGTGCAATGATAACGGGCAGTGTAAAGGTTGGCACCAGGAAGATAAGTGCGTGTGAGGCCGAATAAGAGAGATAGTGGAGCGAGGATAAGAAAAATTTTTGAAAAGTTGGCTACTGTAAAAAGCAGAGAAGCGTATTTTCTTGAGATTAAGATTTTTGATTGTAAACCGACTGTGCTGGAATTTGGATGTTGGCAAAACGGATAAGCTGGGTGAAGGAATGAGGCAGGTTAGTTGATGATCATTCATATCAAGTGACCGTATCAATTATTCTGGAGCCACGATTGTTTGCATGTGCTATATTGGAGTGCTACCGATGGGTTGGATAAAGTAAAGCCGGAGGGGATTACATTACGCTGCGAAAATTCAGGTGATACACTGCATGTATAATAAAATTAAAGTGAGTACATCATTTTTTTATAAACAACTAACGGCAAAATTACACATTTAATATACAATAGTGGGTGGATTACATCGAATTATATTGATATTTTTTTAAAACGTGTAAATTATACATAAAATTTGTAAATTTGTTGCTTTCAGTATTAATAAAGTTTAGAAGACTGAAAAAATTGTTAATTTAAATAAAGCTTTATTAATACTAAATTATAGTTTGTTTTGGTTCTTTGGTCAAATTGTGACTCACAAAATTAGATTTGTGAAATTAAAATTCTCCATATTTATCTAATCACTTTTATTTATAAAATTAAAACAAAACTCGAAGGAAAAGCACCCGGAGTTTTAACAGATAAGAGTTTCCTCCCTGATGTTAGCCGAGGCAAGATTAATATCCTACAAAACCAGAGATTTCAAAAGTTATAACTTTAAAATTCTTTAAAAGTTGATTAATTTTATATTTTGAAAAAAAATAACATCTCAATATACTATATATTTTTTTTATTACTTTTAAAAAAATCATGCATTAAAAGGTTAAATATTATATATTATATTATTTAATATTGCTATGCCCCCAACGGTATAAATTTGCAAAAAACACCAACTACTGAAAAAACGCCTCGCTGGAGCGCACACACCTTTCAACATGAGACTCTATGGAAAATCTTAATCAATAAAACAATAATGTTGATAAATTTTAAATTTAATGACTCAAATTAGTTATGAAATTTTCTAAATAATTACCAATTTAACCCTTAACATTTATTTGAGTTGGAATAAAATCTTACAATGTTTTTATATCTTTGTCTAACATAAGAAAGATTAATAATTAACCAGAGCCGCATAGCTAAATTTTCAATTTATTTAAATCGTAATTGTTGTAACGTAGCTAACTGAAAATTTAACGTAATGACTCAATTTTGAATAATAATAATAAAATTTTATAACATCACGACGTTGTTTTTAATTGTTTAAAAAAATGTTTAAGTTTTATTTCACAATAATGCGCTCACCCTGTACTTACGTTGGAAGCGGCCTCTCTCGGTGATCATTTTGCTGTTGTTTCCCACATTTAAAACGGCTACTGTTGTTGATTTAAAAGTTTTGTTTGTGTTGATTTTTCGTGCACTTATTTGATAATTCCACTTATTAATTCCTTGTTTACTAACTAATTCACTCTTCATTGAAGGTAAGTAATATTAACTTTGTTTTGTTTATTGCGACATTTCTAAATTTTAACTAATTTTTCATGATTGCAGGTTAAATTTTTATATTTTATCGAGACACAATTTTATCAACTTACACGTTTGGTGGTCTCAGTCGCAATGTCCTTTTTGTATTCTGCGCATTTTGTTCTTACCATTTTCAAAATTACCAATTTATAAACATAAAACAATGGCGCCAAATTCAATCGGTGAGTATTTTAGCTTTTGTTGTTACACTTTCTCTTTTTAATTTTTTTAAACACTTTTATTTTAAGTTTTAGGCCCTAAATGCATTATCATTTACAGCCCTGATCATCATTAATCATCATCCTCTCATTCGAAGCTTTTGTGATCTAAAAACATCTTTATTCTTAAGCAAAACTATGAAATGATCTCAAATAATTCATCGGGTAAGTATTTATTTTAGAAATTTATAACTAAAACTTTCCTCTTTTTAGGATTATACTACAAATCAACATATTATTTTATTTTATTTTAAAAACTTAATTTCTTCTCATCGAGTGATGAATTTTGAACATCTAAAGTTACCGTAAAGGCTCATAATTAACTTAATTTAATAAAAAAAACATGACAATATATAATTATATAAAATAATTTATTTAAAGTAAAACAAGTAGAAGTATTTTATTATTATAAGTATTTAAAAAAAAATTATTAACTTCAATATTTTACCCTTGCATTTCAAAATTATGTTCTAGTCCACGCAAATAATCAATAAGATCTCTATTTTGAAAATCTCGAAGTATTGTGAGAATTCGGGAGTCAGCATTTCTAAATTTTTTAATTTAAGATTTGGCATATCCGATTCGGCGTTGCCAGTTCGGCGCAGCAACGATTCGGTGCAGGGATTCGCCGAATCGTCCTTGTTCTGAAACGGGATTCGCCGAATCATCCCTGCACCAAATCGTTCCTGCGCCGAATCGTTCCTGAGCCGAAAAGGCGGCGTCAGATCGGGTGTGCGCCGAACTGGCAACGCCGAATTGGCTACGCCAAATTGAGTGCGCTACTTGGGGACTAGACCCCCCGGTATAGATGAGCTTTTTATAAGTGGGAGCCCTTTTAGCAGGAGGCCCGAGTGAATCGCACCCAGCACATCCCGGTAGTTCCGCCCCTGGGAAAATTCATCTTGATGGATAAAAAATTATTAAATTTTATGTGGCAAAGACAACGGCATCGTAGGAATTTAGATAGTAAAATTATTGATTTGTCGGCGCAACTATTTATCATTGTAACCAGGTAACAATTTATTTGTTTAATTTATTGTAACTTGTGACTTTGAACAGATGGTTACTTTCAGCCAAAATGGAAATTGTGAAATTGTTGACCGACACAAATACCCAATATATGTACATACAGGTAAATAAGTCTTTTCTTCAAGTGCCTATCCGATTCCGGATGTATGGCTATCATTTCGACTTATTTAAGCCGAGATGGTGTACTAGGGAATTTTTATTTATGGGGTGGTATCCCGTTGCGTTCCCCATAGGTATATAAGTACATACAGTTAAATAAGCAACATCTTTGATCTTTAATATTAATATTTAATTTATATAAAGACAGCCTGAAAAGATTTTATCTGCAAAAATTTGTATAATATAAGTGTTCTGATTTTCTACCGGTGTTTGCTAATGTAACGCTAAGTTTTCTGTTTTCATTCCTCATTAAGAATTTTCGTAAAGTACTTGTACGAAGGTAATGAACGAAGCAGAACTTCTCAAAATCTGAAAAGATCAGTCGAATTAATTATTATTTAATATTATTAATAGAATACGGACTTCTAGCAAAACGTAACCCGATAGTTGGTATGCGGCATACAATTTATGCATAAACACAAGATATTATGCATAAAATTATACATTATAAGCCACATACTAAATATCGGGTTACGTTTTGCTAGAAGTCCGTACTCTAATTATTAATTATAAATATTATAAAAAATAAATTCATTTTAATTATATTAATAAATCCTAATTTGCATTTTTTGCATTTTACCTTACCGTTGCGTTGGTGGCGTTCGTGACGCAAAAATTAGCATTATTTGCTTTATAAACAAAACTTTCTATATCAACCATATTGTCGTGTTCCAAAATCCTCATTTTGATTTTTTGTAAAATTGATTTTGTTTTGTAACAAATAATTTGTTGTGAGTTTGTAAATAGTTTTTTTTCCAAACGACACGAAAGCCAGCTGTTTCATTATCGATTTTAAACAAGAAAGTCAAACTTTTCCTTAGCGACATACATAAAACCACGTGACGTAGAGTTTTTTTTCGAAAGTAAAATTGCCTAGGCAGGTAAAATAACTATAAATTTGACCTTATTTGGTAATTTTGGTATCTACCTTTTCTAAAAATTATTTTAAGTTGATTTACCCTTGCAAATATAAAATTTTAGAGGGCAATTTAAAAATAAATAGATATAAACTTTGACTTTGACATTTAAATTCTTAAATATACCAACTTAAATTTTATTTTTAACCAAATAAATAAAAATTTTGATCTTTTAACTAAAAATTTTAATAAATGTCACGATTGAAGTTGATTGTTGCAAATTCAATTTAAAAATTACCAACATAAATTGAAAATAGTTGACAGATTAAATCAAAATGTCACCTTGCGTTTGTTTATTTTTATTACAATTTGGTTAAATTAAAACTAGTTGACCGATTAAAATTAACTACCTTTCGAATTTTTTGCGCGCGATCGATCGGAATTTTTGCATATGCCTTCCTACCGATAATTTACAGGGGTGTGTACTAAGCGAGGGGGGAGAATTTTTTGCTCATGTTTTTGATATCTAGCGCCGTTCCCGAGTTATTGCTAATTTTGAAATTTATTTTTGAATTTTGTTCGTTTGGTGAAAAAGTAACATGTTTTATTCGAATGGAAAGGTAACTTTTCCTGCCACGCAAGCTTTCCATTCGCTCGGCTTGTGAAATGAAAAAACTCGATACGCAGGAAAAGTTAATCTTTCCATCCTAATGAAACAATATACTGTTGTATTTACTGGTGTTCCCGCCAACAAGTTGTAGTGGCAGCAATGGGAGGTGAAAACCAGACTTTTTGCCAAGATGGCAAACCATAAACCCCTCCGCAGCCCCGACTCACTTTCAGATACAGATTTTTTTAAATTAAATGCTCAACTACTGTTAGCTCGCTTAATATCAAAAATAATTACCTTTGTAAATGTTTGCAAATTTACTTGTAGTAATCCACCAGCAGTTAATACTTCTGCCTTATTGGAACGTCGAATTACCATAATCAAAGCTTTTCGTAATTCCGGTTGAGTCTTAATCCACCAGTCTGATTTATAAATTTCATACGATATTTTCACGCTCTAAATTATAATATTTGTTTAGTATTGGCTTTGTACAACGTAAATCATACTTTGCCTCATCCGTCAGCAGAGATCCAGAGAAGCAATAAAAAAACAATTCCATAAGGTAAAACATCGTCATCATTCCGAATTGAATTTTTGTTGAACTATCAGCATTACTGAAATAATATATTAAAATTTAGTTTTAGCTTTGGCAAATAATAACTCATTAACAGATTTTAAATAATAGATACTTACGCGTTAGTCATAATAATCATAGAAAAACACATTCCAAACATATTCGACAAGAACAACCCTAACAATGGAAATCTGTATATATGCTTCGTTATTTTAGTACATCTACAAAAGGAATGCAACAATTCTGAAAATTTATAAAATATTAAATTAATTCTTACTCTAAAATTAAACTGTGATGATCAATTAATTTGATTAATTCATTCATTGCTTCCTTGTCAGCACCACGTACTATCGGATTAATCTTCAAATTTGGGAAGCGTTTCTCAATTAATTTAAATTCGCAGATTATATTAGCAATCAATGCTATATACAGAGTGTCAAAACTAATTTGTATTAAAATTAAAATTACGGCTTGAAGAACTTCAAGCACATAGCAAACCCCATAATTGAAAAACTGTGAGTAGCACGTCTTCCACGGCAGTTCGATTATTTCGGTAGAAACTAATGGTCTTATAAAGTAAAGCAAGCAGATTAGCAAGAGAAATACAATGTAGAATCGTATACAAGATCTGGCAAATGAAAATATTTTTTCATTTGCTTCTTGTTGCTCAAAATCGCTAAAATTTGCTTTCCAAAACATGTTGGTGTTCTTAATAAGTATCATAATTTGCCTTTTGTTTGACAGAAGAAACAACATTTTCATGAAGATCTAAATTTAAAAAAAAAAGTTTAATCGAAATGATTGTTTATTATAATATAGTTACAACCTGAATTATTGCTACAACAGTTAATACTTCCATTGTAGAATCAACACCCTGATAGGTAAAACTCAAAATTAAAACAACATCAACTAATACAATCATCACTACCGAAGCACAGCACACGGCAATTATGCGATTAATTAAATTTGAAGCAAATGGATTTAAACAAACATATGATAAAAGTTGAAGAGATTCTTGTATCAGTGGTCTAAAATCCATTTTGAACTTCCAAATTAACTTCACGTTTTGTAGATAGCTACTACATATGTACATCATAAAATGTATGTCAATTACAAACTTAAACTATTATCAAATTATGCTATTAACTTAATATTGTTTTAAAATTGGTTCAACTTTCAAACTTTTGTGAATCATTACAAGCAACCAATTAAATTTTTAAAGGCCAATGCTTTTATGCTCAATAGCAAGATATAAAATTCTGTAAACTATAAATAAATATATTTTAAGTTTTAAGTTTTATTTACGTACCACGAACTACTGCATGTGTTATTGCATCACATACTGGTCTTCTATAAGGATATTTTGCAACAACACTTTCACCATTTATCATACAAAAGCATCATTGAGTATTAAACAAAAAGTTTCAGTAGCTGAAGAATTTTTAAAAAACTCATTGTTTATTCTATTTTCACAAAATGAAATTGCTTAAAAGTTAAAAGTTTAACTTTTATTTTTTCGTAATTATAATTTACACGAAGAGATAATTGGTCACACGAAGGCTTTCTTCTTGAAGATCAACGTAATAAATTGGGATATATTGTCGTTTTACAAATATCTTCTTTTGGTAAATTTTAAAATTTGATTTGTCATGTAAAATAGTTTTATGAGATTTGAATTTTATTTTTGTAATTCTAAAATTGTTTGTAAATATGAGTTTTGATTATTTATGTACGAGTATATAAAATTAGTTTGTAAATTTTGTAAAATTTTGAATTTGTGCGTCTTTTCGCGACAACAATTTTTAAGTTGGCAAAACAGTGTACGATAGTCGCCCCCTTCAAATTTGGTCCGTCAAAGTGATCGCATGCTTTTGAGGAAAGGTTTCCTGAAAGTATTAATTTGCGTCTCAGATTTCAGATTTTGTGAAATAAAGTTTCATTTGAGTGAGTTAGTTTTATTGGTATTTTTATTTGAAAGTTGTCCGAGTTTTAGATACGTGAAAGTAGCAGCTTCACAGTTGCTAGCGCCTTCTAAGAAAACTCGCACTAAACCGCCTTCATCGGCATTGTTTAATCTTCAAAATGCATTCCACGATTGCTATCCGATACCTCACATTCAAACATTTGCTTAATTGCTCACTGATAAAACAGTATTTTGAACCATTCACTTTAAAGTCTATACCAGCCGACTGGAAATGGCTTTTTTCTGAGGAATACCACCTTGAGCAATCGTATAGCGATTTATTGCTATATCTCAACTAATAATATTCGTCCATATGTAACAAAACCATTCCAAAATCAAGTATTTGACATCCTGCATGAATTAGCACACCCCTGCACCCGTGCAAAAATGAAACTAATCTGCTCAAAATTCGTTTGGTCTAAAATGACAAAGAAATGACAAAGAAAAGTGACAAATAAAATGACAAGTTGGAGTAGAAATTGCATTGCCTATCAACGTCTTTAAAGAACAAAGGCACACAATGGCTCCGACCAGTAAGTTCACATCATTTGACCTAGTCAGACCCTTACGAAGTAAGGATCGAAGTAATACCAATTGCTGCCGTAGTGCAGAAACTGTTGCCAAGGAATTATTATTGAACTGAATTACAAAATATGGTGTTCGGCTAAGTCGAATACTAAACGGGAGAGGGGGGGGGTAGTGTCAATAACACTCAGGTTTGGATGAAAATATTTATATATTGTATGACTACTTTACAAACAAAGCTATGATTAATTCTATTTACAACTTAACTTTATCAAAACATTTGTCAAAACAATATAATACATAAAAGTTAAACTGAACCTTGAAAGAAAAATTTCTGGTACGGCTATGTCCCCTAGTAACGAATCGAATTATTATTGAGTTTAGTGACTTTAGTAATATCGGCTGCGCAATGATTACTTATTTTTACTAAGTTTCGGATAATTTAACAATAGTAGCTGGTGACTGCTACTTTTAACTAACTGGTCAAAATTTACTGAATGACTACCGTTTACATAAAATTGAAGCTCCTTCTTGTAACTGGAAATTACCTTCGCTAACATAAACGTCTACCTAACTTGATACCAAAATTTACGGGATTTTTACAAAATACGACGGGAACTAAATTTGGTTTCCGAAAATAGATAGGATGTCTTATGCGGGATTATTCGGATAATTACTATTTACTCTGGTTCTTACTGGTTTAACTTCGGGACGTATCGGTGGGATCGCAACTTCTGAAGCTTTACTAATAACTGAGCTTCTGTCTCCTTCCGGATAACTGGAATTGAAGTAAGTTATATTATCGGAAACGGATGTCGTTCGGATGTTAAAGGTAGTTACGTAAGGATTTCCGTCAGCCTTGTATGCCAAATGCTCACGATAACAGGATTCGGAAATCGTCTAGTAACCGTAAACGACTGGAGGTTGGATACGGTGTAATTATAGGAACTTCGGTAGTCTTGTATAACGAAAACTAACGATTACGGGAAGCTACGGTAGCGAGATAGAGACCTTGATATCGAAAATCTCTACCCCCGGACGGAAGGTACAGTAGTGAGACAGAGACCTTGTGTAACAAAAATCTCTACCTGTCTTCGCAGCGAAATTTAAGGTCTCAAGCTGACATCTGCTAAAAACTTAAATGAAGACATTTCCAGCTAATAACATCTATTGAAAACTTTACTAAGTAAAACTTATGCAAATAGATAATTTTCTGCAACAGCTTGCAGTTATCTTGTCAAATTTAATTGTATGCAACCAAACAAACACAAAATAATTGTGAATTAGAATTTTAAACTTTTCTAAACAAGTTTCAAAATTTAATTTAGCTAACACAATTTGATCATTACAACTTTCGAACGGATATCCACTAAGAATGATACACATTTTTTATGTAGATGTTTGTTTAACTGATAGATTTTAACTCTCGAATTTTACGAGGTAACGATCGCCAAAACATGTTCCATGTTGATTAATCCATTACAATAAATAAAATATAATTCAAATAATATATTTTATTTGTGTTTATTGTTTAAGTGCTTTTTAAAGTGCATTTTTATTTTAATTTTAATATAGCCACAATTTGAAACAATGTAAATGACATTGTCAATGTGTTGCAGGTTATAAACAACAATGAAAACCTAACCTAACTGCATAAAATATATTACTACGTGATTCAAAAATATATATTAAAAAGGACCCCGCACCATTCTTATGTGAAAATGTCGTTCTGTAGATTTGTCTAATTTTTGGATATATTGTAGTTGTCATCATTTCCAACAAAAACAATCGGTACAACTTAATGTAATGGACAGTTTCAGAGTTACAAGCACTAAAAGCTTCATATTTAACATTTTTTTAACATAAATTTTTAATTATTTTATTTATTTTTTTTATTGCCAATAAATTAATCACTGAAAAAAAAGGTACATCAAAAATTCATCATTTTTCAGCCGATGAACAAAATTCATCATATTGATGAAATATTCATAGTATTGATGAAAAAATCATTATATTGATGAAAATCAATATGATGAATTCTGTTCATCGGCTGAAAAATGATGAACTTTTCATCAATATGATGAACCATTTATTTCGGTGTAGGTAAAAGCGTTGGTAGAAATTGCAAGTAAACATCAGAGCATAATAATTATTATTTGTAAAATTATACCGAATTTTTTATTTTATCATTACTGTAAAAGTTTAAATTTTTTTACTTGTTTGTTCATGTCAAATAAATCGATATTGCTTTGTATTGTTGTGCTATGTTTTGCTTTGTTGCCAGACACATTCAGTGGCTAACGAAAATATTCGAACCCTTCTATGTTAATATTATCAATTGCACATTTTGAAACCGTTTTTTGAACACAAAAATGATCGTCATCTATATCCCTGAAACGGGAAAATTGAAAAACGGTTATGAACAAAAATGTGGAGAATCACGTTTTCAGGAAAAAATGCCTATTCATTTTTTTATTTCTTTGCACAGCTTCCGAGATTTTTTTTTGTATTTTATAGAGTCTTCTTTAAATGGCTGTCAGTCAAAAAGGGGGCGACAAAATTTAAAAATGTATAGATACAAAATTAAATATAATGAAAATTTTAACAAAAAATGTCTAAAAAGTTTTTCTGTAAAAGCGATTTTTATATGTAAAAAAACGGTTTCAAAATGCGCAATTTACATTGTCAACATAGGAGGGTTCGAATATTATCATTAGCCACTGTACGCCCCCAGTGCTTTATAAATTCAAAACGTATGTGTCAATCCGGTGGGCCTGGGGGGCATGGAATGCCCTCCAGCACATTCTTTACCAAATACCTCGAAATGACGTAGATTCAGATGAGAAATATTTATCAAAGAGGTATTTGGCATTGCGTGCACTGGAGGGCATTCTATGCCCCCCAGACTCTCCGGATTGACACCAATGTTAAATAAAACTAAAAGAAGATCGGAAAATTAAATTTTGGCTTTGTAAAAAAACAAAACACTGTTCAAAATCATTATTGTCTTTTAAAACAATTGTCTCAAATTGTTTTTAATAAGTATTTTTAATGCCCACTCAGATCTACTTATATTTAGAAGTATTTAGAAGTAGAAGAATTTACCTACTTATTTACCTGTTATTTCACAAGAGTATAAATGGTTTATAAACATTAAAAAAATTATGATATCCTAAAATACTAAATTAAAATTTTGTTGACGATTATTTAGATAATTTACTCTTACTTGACAGAAGACATATTATATTTTTCCAAGATGGTGGGATGGTGCACGTAATACAAGAATTGTTAAGGAATTGTAAAATAGCAATGTTGGAAAGAATTTTAATATTTTGATATCATAATTTTCAGAAGTCATTTTATACTCTTGTGAAATAACAGGTAAATAAGTAGGTACTAAATAATATATAGAAGTAGATTTATGAGTAGGCATTAAAATCACATATTAAAAACAATTTGAGACAAATGTTTTAAAAGATAATAATAATTTTGAACAGTGTTTTGTTTTTTTTTACAAAGCCAAAATTTAATTTTCCGATTTCTTTTATTTTAATTTAACATTTTTGAATATAACGGGTAGACACTGAAATAATAGACCCTGCAATTATATATATATATATTTGTGAATCGACGTTGTGACCCCAAATTCGCATATAAACCGACGTTGTGGCACCCATATTTACGTTGTGGCACCACTTGGTGGTGCCTGAACGTTTTTCCACTATATTTGTGTTCTTCATGGGCCTATACGTCTAAACACCAAATTTGAGAGAGGTGCCGGTTTGACCATATACACCATAAAAGTTGGCGTTTAGTTCGCTCGTATAAAATCATATAAGTCTAGGGAGCGCTCTTGTAGTTCTAATAGTAGCTTGTTGACGTTAATGCGCCTTTAGGCACCTTATCGTAGTATGCAATAGTTTGACGTTTAGGCACACATGAATTTTATATTTGAGTATTAAAAGATTTGTTCGTTAAAGTTTAGGAATGTTTAGATGAGAGAGAGCGGGTCTCTCTCTCTCTAGCTCACTCTTTTATCGTATCCTTATGAGTTATGACCGACGAAATAATATTATACTTTTATAATTCTGAAAAACATCTAAAGTTAATTTAGCTTTTATATATTTCCTAATGTTTAGTTCACATTATAATAATACCTTATAATAGTCAATTAGTAGATATTTAAAAAAATATTTTTATTTAATAAAAAAAGTACCAAAATTTTCTGATATCTGAAATTTCTTTAACCCTTTGGCTCATGAATTTTCGTTTTTATAGGTATAAAATTGAAATTTGGTACACTAGCTATAAATTTTTTTTTAAATCTTTTATTTTTTTTGACGAAGCCTATGACCCCTTGTTAACGAGATACAGGATGTTTTAAAATTAAGACATTATGTCCTATATGGAAAAATAGAAAATATATAGAAAAATTTTAAAAACACTGTATAACTGTGTTACACGTCATAGCAATAACCTTTCCAAACACAAACAAAAATCCACATGTCTATAATCCACACAGCCGTTTTGAAATCTACCTGTTTTGAAATCTGTAATGAAAGACAGACTTCTACTACGCAACCCTTACTGTTATTCGAAAAAATTTATTTAAATCTCAATAATATGGACCCACAAATTTTTAATACAAATTTATGAATGTCTTAAATTTAGTACATCAAAATCAAATGACGAAATTACGTTCCTCCTTTCATTAAATAATATAGAAAGCCGTGTGCCAAATTTAGGCCGGCATGAGCGAAAGGGTTTAGAATAATAAATTATGAGTGGACCTGGAAATGCATTTGTAATAATATAACCTATTAATTACTATTACAAAATTTACTTTAATTTTCTGCATAAATTTCGCGAATATTAAAGAATTGTTATAATAATATAAGATACCTAAATAATTATAAATAAAAATTACTAATTTTGGTCGCTTTTAATTTAAGAGTAATTGCTGCGAAAATTTGTGATGAATCATAATTATTATTAATTTTTGAATGATGAAAATTCATCATTTAGGAAGATAATGATGGTAAGAGCTTATTCCAGTGACGGCGCCAGGGGTGGGTTAAGGTGGGCACTCGCCAACCCTGTTGATTAGAGTGCCCACCCAAATTTTTTAGGTGCTTATTTAAATAATGTATTTTTTTAAGTTTATTTATAAATTTTGTGTACTTCTGCCTTCCCCAAATATATTGGGCCCAATTGGTGCCCACCCATTTCAAAAATGCGGTGATTCGTGCACAGTTACTTATACTTATTACATAACTTTTTAAGATTATTCTACTCTTCAGTAAATTTTTTTTCATACTATGTTATCAGTGCCTTAACTGTTTATTACTAGGTGATGAGATATAGTCAAATTCATTTTAACTCGAGCATGACGCATAGAAAAAAATTGCGAACTTCGAAGAATTTTTATTTTCTGTCACTTTTCTAATAGTTACTTCTTGTATACGAGACAAATTCAGATTTAAATTCTACTAACCAAGCAAGTTCTAGTTCGACATGCCCGTGGTTGAATTTATAAAATTTATAAAAAGTAAAAATTATAAAAAACGTGTTATTATTGCTGTGATATCTTTCAAATTAATAAGCACTTTACTTCTGACAACAACCACCCGTTTTTCAGGCATTCTTATCAGTTTTTAATAAGTCGGCTGCGTAATTCATAATTAGGGCCACTTGTATAGTGGGGGTTTAACAACCGATTAAACAATACATTTTCTTATAATTGTTACTTTTTATAAATTCAACCACGGGCATTAGCGTCGAACTGGAAGTTGCTTAGTTAGTAGAATTTAAATCTGAACTTTATCTGATCGTTGGTGAAATTTAAATCAGAATGTGATTTCCCCATATTTTCTGCTTGACACGATCAACATCATTTGTATTTTTTGTAAAAAAATTTGTATTTAAAAATTGTTACAAATTATTTGTACTTGACGATTACTAAACTGTCTTACGATTTTACGAATAACGAAACTAAAACTTATTTTATTATAGCTACGATTAAAATTGTTAAGTACATGGTTATAAAAAAAAGTTAAATTCATTTTAACTCGAGCATGACTCGAATTTTATGAAGTACATGAAATTACATGAAGTTACTATTGGAAAAGTGACAGAAAATAAAAATGCTTCGAAGTTACTGATATCATGGTATGAAAAAAAATTTACTGAAGAGTAGAATAATCATAAAAAGTTATGTAATAACTAATAAATACTATGCACAAATCACCGCATTTATCGAATAAGCTCTTACTAATGATCTCTTACCATCATCAAGCTCTTACCATCATCAAGCTCTTACCATCATTATCTTTCTAATTGATAAGTTTTCATCATTCAAAAATAACCAATAATTATGATTCATCACAAATTTTCCACAATTCCACAAATTACCTTAAATTAATAGCGGCCAAATTAGTAATTATTAAAACCAACATTTTATTAGGCATTCATTCTTATAATATGCATGTACCGTTATGTCGGTGTCGATTTTAGCAAATCCTCTTGAAAGGTGCTTTTGGTTTAACATTTGTCTAGTAAAACATTTTAAAATATTAATTACGGTTTGTCCGATTTTGAATTATGCCATTTTATGTATATTTTATTCTAATGATTAACAAAACAATAAAAACTCATTGAAAAATTATTTGGGATAATTAAAATGCCCTAAAATAAAAATTGTTGATTTCTTAATGCATCAGAGTAAACGTTATTGTGATCTAGAAATGTTTTAAGTTCATAGTTTTATTAAAATATGAGTACAATAAATATGAATTTTAGGGCGATGTCTTTTGAATATACATATGCGTTAAAACTTTTCTTAATAATGAAAATTTTAATTTAGATTATCGTCTTCTAGAAGAAAGTGTAAAAACTAAAAAAAAACGAGTTTTAAAGTTTGAATCGCCCGAGGGTAATATTGTATGGTATTTGGCGGGTATTTTCTAAGGGCTGCACTATGTTTACCAGATGTCAACTAGTAGTGATAGTTAAGCTAGTCACAATTGTCAAGGTTGACCAACAAACAAAGATAACAGAAGATTATTTTACACAAAAATTTTAATTTTATACAAAGTGAGCAATGCTCTCTACTTTGTCAAGGCATTGATTATAATAAACTTATTGTTAATAAACCATAATAATACCAGAAAAGTATGTTTAATTTTATTTTGAATTTTACTTAAAATCCAAAACAAAACTAAACATTTTTTTAATAAACATTTGTTAATTAAAAATTTTGGTGACCATAATAATATAAACTGTTACTTATAGCAGTTTTTTATGTATAATAATTAATATATTATTATGCACAGGTACCAATTAAATTGGTGTAAAACTTCAACTAAAACTTATTTCTTGTCTGCAGAAACAAATGTGTTAACTTCAACGAAAGTGTTTAAATTATTGAAATGAAGGTCATCAGAAAGGGCCGCGACGTTCGTATATGACGTTCTATATATACGCAGTAAGGGTGCCACAATACTTATATATACAGCGTATATATAGGATGCCTCAACGCAATATTTTTTTTGGGTCACAACGCATATTTACTTTTTGGTGCCTGATAGTGAATCTATGCGTATATATATTTATATTATTATATATATATATATATATATATATATATAATTGAAAAGAGGATAAAAAACTCTATTTAAATATGTCCTAGCCAACTATGGTTTCTATAGACTGGGAAAGTGTAACAAAATGTGGCCGATTTAACAGCTGATGGGTGGAAACATTGCCGGGTGCATGCGTTATTTTAAACTTTTTCGTGATTTTACAATGTTTTAATTCAAAATTATGCCTTTATTGCATTTGCCCAGGTCGCCCACATAATTCTAGACGAGAAAAGTGCAGTTTTTGAAGCTATATGGTAACTAAACGCAAACAAAGTGAGGTTATCATCATGTTTCCACCCATCAGCTGATTGATCGTGACGACACCACTTTCCTAGTCTATTTAAAAAAACACAACTTTATATTGTAAGAAGGTAAAAGATTAATAGTAAGTAGAATGGTTGTTGGTTGCCTATAGTTTTACTCGCGTATTTTTACCTGTTTATATAGGTCGGTAGTAGCTTGGCTAGAGGAACTCCAATACGATTCAGCCTCGCGCCTTCCCAGGGGACTTCAACCTCTGCAATTCCACACCGTCAAGCCATCCAACATCCGACGAAGGAGATATGGGTTCACCCCGGCACTCCGAAGACGATGCAAGGATTAAAGATTAAAGCTAGAGGAAGGGGTCGAGAGATCACGAAACACCACGAGACACGATTCATTCGAATTGATGCCTTCCGAGGATAAACAAGTGTGAAAAAATTGTGTCAGTTTTTGTGGGGTAATAATTACTTTAATTTGGTAAGGTTTTATAACATTTAATATAGTTTTGTTTCAAAGTATATTTGAGTAATGTCAGATAATATTTGGTTGACTTTTGTAAGTTAATTTCATTAGGTAAAACAGGATATAAATTTAAGCGGGATTATATGTTTGTTTAGTAGAGTTTATCAAATTGTATTTACATCAGAAGAAAGAGCTCGTTACTAGATGGAGTTGCGGTAGGTAATCATACAACGTGGTGGTCCAAGGGATGTTTTCCGTGTCGTCACTGATGAGATGTTGGCGCTAAATTCAAATTTTAAACCAGCATTTTACAATATTATAACTCGGAAACCAATGAAGATATTTAAAATTCCTTTAGCGCAGATTATTCTCCTTAAAAAAGTGTCTGCAGAAGGTGTAAATATTTTTTCTATAACTTTATAAACAACCGAGATATCGACATTTAACAAAAGTCAAAGAAGCGAACTTTTGGCCATAACTTGAAAACGAAAAAAAATATCGAATTCCGGTTTTCACCATTGAGCTTTTCTCAAAAAAAGAGATCGAGGATGCGCCATTCATTTTTTCATATCTCTTAGAGTTACCGAATTTCCCATAAGTACATTCGAATTTGAACCACTCTGTACTTCCTCACCCATGTTCGACTGCCGATCATATATATTATATCGCGTAGAAATTGATTTTTCTTGTTAAATCTAAAATTTTAAATTTTAAATTTTAAATTATATTCAGTGTGTCATTTCAAAATAAGAATTTCGTGATATAGCGGCACAGATATTTGAATCAAAATTTATACTAAAATCTTTATCTACGCAGTTGACAATATTAATTTTCAAACACCTGTAAATGAGTGAGGACTAAGTGAATAATTTATATCTGAATTTAAATCGTTACATGAAATAATAATTACTACAAAAGTTTTTACAATCAAGAATAAACGGAATGATGGAAAACTCTCAATTGTGGAAAGTGCATTTGTGTAAAACAATCTCTAAATTAATTAATTTTATCGTTGTAATGTTATAAACTTAATTTGTATTTAGCGCTTAATGAACGAACACTGAACGCAACCAAGGAATAAACTACCACCGGTAATTATGTGGGTGGGGAGGAGGATGGTCAACGACAAAAAGAACAATAAAAAAGCTTTTAAAAAGGAAAGGAGACCATTTTGTGAAGTCAAACAGAATACACGTGTTCTTGCAAAAGCTACTTAAAATTTAGTTGTCTAAAATAACAATTTTTAATTGTGTGGTTCTTTATTGTGGTTTGGAAAATTCAAAATTCAAAATATATTATGTTTATAATAATTAATATATTTAAAAGGTACGAGTTTCGTGTAATTGAATTCAATAAACATGATTATTTCAATTATAAACTTTAATCATTATGAGAGCATTGTGCAGACGAGCTCACTGATCAGCTAACAAAACTCACAAGAGACCTTATAAAGTCATTGTGTAACTAGCAAAATAAGATCTATTGTGATTTGATGAAGTAAGATTAAAACTTGGGGATATTGTGCGGCAGCCATTTTTTAAAAAAAAAGGCACCCACGAGACTCGATCCTTCTGGTGTTATTATATGTTGGGGATTTTTACTTTTATGTTTCTACAGTTTATGAGGAATTAAAGATTTATATTCTCAACGACTTTGTATATTTTATGTATTACCGATTTTATGCAAATATGCTAAAATATGAATTGAACTGATGAAATAATTATATATTTTGACAATGATATGAACATTACACAGGTACGTGAATTGCCCGAACGAAATGACAGAATATTAACATTATAACTTACAACACATAATGATGTGTTTACTTTGCGTTTCTTTCGACTCAATTGTTATTACTGAAGTTGATTCTTCGATGCGATAGAAGTATGACGACTAGGATGTAATGTTGGGGTAGGTTATTCTGTGCAGAACGTGGTCCTGGTATTAGATGATACGGTATTTCGGGTGTGGTAGCAACCATAACTGCTGTGGGAGATTTGATTTTACGTTTTGACATTACATCGTTAAGATGCTATGTGAAGCTTAAGTGCAGTCTTAAATATTCTTAAAAAATGTGACTACATTTATTGTTGTTGATCTACATATTATGCCGAATATTCTTCAAGTTAGCTGGAGTTTCCTATGTAGTATTGCCATAAATTACTTGCATAAAAGTAAAGAACGAAATAGTGCTTCTGAGAATCTACAAAAAAATTTACCTATTTAGTATTTACTGTTGCTTAATAAAGATACTTGAAGTCAAGTCAGAAGTTGACTTGAAAATAGTTAAGAGAAAATTTAAAAACTTGCAGGGTCCTGCGATGTGTGCAGATGACCATATAAGTTATTTACAAGCTTCCCTTTTAAATATTACATAGAAATTAGTTTTAAGTTATTTTATGTAATTTTAAGTTGAAGCAAATCTGAGCTAAAAAAAATTTAAAATCAAAGGTACTAATCCCATTCCTTTAAGGTAAAACAGGATGATAATAATAATTAATTTAGTTACAATTTAAAGTTTTGGAGTTCGATTGTGAAAAGCGCATAGAGCGGACGTGTTTTTGACAAACGTATATTATTGAGTGATAAATTGCGAAGATAAAGAAATTTAATCATTAAAATAATAATAAAATAAACTGTTCTACCAGCTTTAAGTAACTTCTTGATACTCATAAGGATTTACCGAAATTAGAAACAAGTGAGTTCCATCTGCGGGATCGGAGCCCGCAGCCCCTGAGCTTACAAAATGGACGACATAGAAACCATCATGGAAAACAGCGATGATAACGAAGGGTATGTTAAACCCAATGTTATTGTTAAAATACCTGATCAACAAGTAGAATCTCAAAAAACGCAAAATCAAAATAATAACCCCAAAAATAAACGTGGTTCAGATGTCCTATCACCAACAGACGCTGATATACAAAAACGTCACAAATGGAATAACGAACAAATACTTTTATCACAAAATAAATTTTATTTACCCGACCATCTTGAAAAACAAATTATAATCTCAACCCCAAAAGCATTAAATAATCAGCAAGATTAAATTAATCCAAGTCAAAAAAACGAAATAAAAGTCAAGATTCCTCCAATATTTTTACATGATGCTAACAATCATTTGGAAATCATAGAAGACATTAAAAAAACTATAACATCGACTTTCGCAACAACATATAACAATAATTACATACGAATTAATTTAACAACAATAGAAGATTATAGACTACCAACTAAATTTGATACTGTTAATAAATTAAAATTTCACACATTTCAAGATCCACAAACAAAATTGTTATCGGTAGCAATTAAAAATGTTCCAAAATCATTATCAGAGAAAGAAGTATTGGAAGAATTGAGATTGCTTAATCCTGGATTACCAATAGTTAAAATCACCAGACTACTAAACAAATACAAAAATCATACAGGAATATGTTTTGTAGATTTAACTTATAATCAAGTAGCCAAAGACATATTGTAGCAATTTCGGTATTTTTTATAAAAAAATATCTTGCTCACCACACCTGGGATAGGTATTCCCCAGTAATAATATATTTGTGGTGAAGCCCAGGTAGAAAACCAGCTCTTATAGCGGAGGCAGAGCGTAGGTTCTGAAAAAAAATAAGAATTTGCTTCCTCGGAACAAAATAAAACTCTCTTAACAATAACCGTATAATGAATATTACAAAGAATACAACAATTTCCAATTTTACTATAATATAAATCGTTAGCCACAAATAGGGAACATCCACGTCGCCAGCTGATGTAAAACTCGACGTTTCCACAATGGGGTAATCCCTAGTAGTCGAAAATTTGGTTTTTGCCTATGAAAATCGATGGCCGGCAATAAAAGACATAGAATAATTTAAAAAAAAGTATTTAAAAATACTTGATTAATTATATAAATTGATTATTTTAAAAGTATACATTTGAAAAGTCGCCATTTGGTGACGTAGTAACAAATCCTCCAATGGAAACGTTCCATTTACAGTTCAAATAATTTCATTTCACACGTTACGTACGTTACATGTACAAGACAGAGACAAAATATCACTTGTACGTCTGATATTAAGTCTTCATAAAATTTTTCAAACGTCAAATAAAAATAACCTCAAATAAAATTGTTTCTTGAATTTAAAATTGAGTAGTAGATGTAGTTAAATTATGATTTAAAAAAAGCAATAAAAATATAATTTCAAAGAAGTGCTTTTTTAAAAAGTCCACCTACAAAAAAGTTGTGGTTATAACAATGCAACATAGTTAAATATTTGATATCAAGTTTATCAATCGGTTTCATAAATATCATACGAAATAGTTAGTATGATAGAGTAAGAAATTCTTTTACTTATTTGTTGACAGAGGTTTTAAGCCTAAAAGTTTTAGTGTAAATTGTTGAGTTCAAATTATCGGATTAAATTTGGTTTGTAGTAAAATTTACTATATAAGGAAATTCAACAACTTAAAATTAAATTAAATCCAATTGAAAACCGAACAAGGAAGTTATTACAGTTTGTTATATTTTGCAAAATGCCTACTAAGAAATGTTTTATTCCTAGATGTGATAATACCACAAATAATTCTGAAAAAGTATTTTTTTTCGTTGCGATGGATCAAGCTACAAGAAAGTTATGGTATGAAGCAGCAAGAATATCATTACCATTTTATCCAAAATCATTATGGCATTGTTGTGAAGATCATTTTGATGTTGAGCACGATTTTGAAAACTGGATGTACTTTAAAACTATGGGAAGTAAGTTAAAAATTAAACATGGTGTGGTACCACATAAGTTTATTGATAATTCTCCATTAGAAACCCTCTCGAAAAGATTCTGCCAAAAAAAGAAAGTTGGAAAATATTACAAGTTTTGAAGCAAAAAAAATTTAAAAATTAGCAATAAGCCATCAAAATCGAAAGTTGTGAGGAATCTTTTTTCTATACCACAGAATGTCGAAGAATGTAGTTTGATGCCATGTGCTTCGGGTGTTATATCGGTGTCGCCTGAAATAGATTCGTTACTTCCATCGACAAAATTAGTTGGAATACAAACAGTTTTGAAAAATTCAGTACGTAGTGTTCAAACAAATACTACAAAAATTATAGTTTGTGGTCTTATAAATTTACAGGACCCTTTAATTGCTCTTTAAAATGAATTTAATTACCTTTGTGTAAATTTATTTTTAAAATAAAATATAAAATTTGTAAAAGTATATTTGTTATTAATTATTACATTTTAATCTTAAAAATTAACAATAAGACGTTTGCAGTTTAGGATATATGGCACTTTTCCAAAATTCTTCACAAATATTTAAAATGTCAATTACTTCTTCTTCTTGTAAATCCATGTTTACATCCACCTTCAGAAGAAGAACAACTTGTACATTTACAACTTACCACTTCCTCTTCTTTTTCGTTTATTACAGCACACACGTCATAGCCTTTTATTCTTATTTTGTGTTCTGGAGTGATTTTTCCTTTCACCGTACAGAGATCTCCACTTCGCTGAAGTTGTACATATGCAACAGCATTGTCTCCATACATTTCTTTACCTGATCTTTTGGTTTTCGGCACTAACAAAATCCATGTTGGAAGTATAAAAGTCGTTCAACATATCACCGTCCACCGATGGTAAATTGTCCAATAATGCTTGTTCAAAATTAACTTTTAACTTATTAGTCATTTTGAGACACTAAAAAAAGCACTGCAAACTAATAATATTGGCGTTAACATTCATTTAATTTAAAATGATGGATATATATAGATACTCAAGACAAAACTTACAAATAATAACAAAATTTTATAACTTAATTTCAAATTTTAAATAACAAAATAACCTCAAATTTCGAATTGACATTTCAAATTAACTTCAAGTGTCGCTAAGGGGAGTGGCCTAAAGCTATCATTTCTGTCATTGGAGGATTTGTTACTACGTCACGATTTACCGCGTTTTAGATTTTTAAAAAATTTTCAATTTTTAAATTTGAATTTGATGGCTAAAAATTAATCAAAAAAATTTTTTTTATAACGAGGGGACCTTATTTACGTCTAAATATTTGATTTTAATAATAAAAAAAATTTATGGGATTAGCCCATTGCAGTAAAAATCAGTAAAGCAAAAAAAAACACTTACCAAGGCCTGGCTCGTTTACAAGATAGTAATTCGACAATACTTGTTTACCAATTATGTACAGGGTGGCTCAATTTCGATCCTTCTTATGGGGAAATCGGTAACTATAGGAGATATCGAAAAATGGATGGCGCATCCTCGATCTCTTTTTTTGAGAAAAGTTTAATGGTGCAAACCCGAATTCGATATCTTTTTTCGTTTTCGAGTTATGGCCAAAAGTTCACTTTTTCGACTTTTTGTTCAACGTCGATATCTCGGTTATTTGTAAAGTTATAGAAAAAATATTTACATTTTCTTTAGACACTTTTTTAAGGGCAAGAAAATGGGCTAAACAGATTTTAAATATCTAACTTAGTTTGCGAGTTATAATATAAAGTTATGTTTTTTTAAATAGAAACTATAGTTGGCTATGAAATATTTAAATAGAGTTTTTTATCCTCTTTTCAATTATATGTAACATGTGGGGTCTATTATTTGACTTTCATCCCGTTATATTACAAAATGTTAAATAAAAACAAAAGAAGATCGGAAAATTAAAGGTTGGATTTATCAAAACAATCCATTATACATTTATATTATAATATTTCATAGTTTTCATAAGCCATTTGACACTCTTGTGTAATAATAGGTAATAGGTACTAAATAAAAATAAAAATAGGTATCGATTCATTAGGTACTAAAAACACTATTTAAAAACAACTGGAGACAATTGTTTTAGATGCGTCAATAATAATTTTGTATAGTGTTTTGTTTTGAAAAAGTCAACCTTTAATTTTCCGATCTTCTTTTGTTTTTATTTAACATTTTGTAATATAACGGGATGAAAGTCAAATAATAGACCCCACATGTTACATATAATTGAAAAGAGGATAAAAAACTCTATTTAAATATTTCATAGCCAACTATGGTTTCTATTTAAAAAAACAAAACTTTATATTATAACTCGAAAACTAGGTAAGATATTTAAAGTCTCTTTAGCCCATTTCATTGCCCTTAAAAAAGTGTCTGAAGAAAGTGTAAATATTTTTTCTATAACTTTACAAACAACCGAGATATCGGCATTTAACGAAAAGTCGAAAAAGTGAACTTTTGGCCATAACTCGAAAACGAAAAAAGATATCGAATTCGGGTTTGCACCATTAAACTTTTCTCAAAAAAAGAGATCGAGGATGCGCCATCCATTTTTCGATATCTCCTATAGTTACCGATTTCCCCATAAGAAGGATCGAAATTGAGCCACCCTGTACTGCAATTCCAACCCACACAAGCTCTTGACTCGATGAATTCCCCTGGCTACTGCAGATGAAAAACCACGGCTCGATTGCGAAGCTGCTTGAAGAATTTTTGCGTCGCACAAACAAGAAATTCGCTACCAAAAACTTTATCGCAGCACAAAACTGAACTCTTTCCAGTAGTCGTCGAGGTAAGTAAAAACCAGAAAGATTTAACATACGGCCACAAACGTATTCCAAAAACGAACATTCAATGTTGCAGGCAAATGAAGGCAGCTTGAGTTATCGGCGCCACGGTACAAATCCCAAAATAAGGTTTCCGATGTTAACTTCATTACAAAGGTTTTACGGTTTTGTAATTCCAACATCCGCTGACACATTTCTTCCTCAGGCGTACTCCTTAATAATTATTCTGTCCTATCTGAATAATCTTCAGCCACCAACGAAACTAAACACGTCTTTCCTCTCTCACCGTGCGCTTTAGATTCCCGCTCCCAGCTCAGCACGCGCCTTCTACGATCCCTCGCGCATGCCTTACTAAGCATAGGCGTACTAAAAATTGTCATCAAGGGATCGCGCAACAATTAACAAAAAATTGTTACAATATTTAAAGTTGATCAAGTATACCACAGTGTAGTGAGCGTCGAACCGAGAAGAAAGTCCAATGATATACATCAGTGTACTAGATGCCAAAGGTTTGGCCACACCAAGAACTATTGTCATCTTGAGCCTAGATGTGTTAAATGTCAAGGAAACGACTTTTATAGTAACTGTGACAAACAACCCCATACTCTTCCGATATGTGTAAATTGCAAGGAGAATCATCCAGCTAATTATCGAGGTTGCAAGTACTTTCAAGATATCAAGAGCAGAATAAGCAACAGATATCAACGGTCAAACCCAACGACACAATAAAGTCAAACTAATAATATTTATCAACAAAGTACTCCTCAATATCAACCAAGAAATGGAACTAATAATATGACATACGCTCAAGCTACAACCAATTTAAATCAAAATACAACACAAGAAAATGAAGATATTCAAAATGATACCTTTCCTGCAACAAATTAAAAATTTCATAATTAACAATGTGATCCCTCAATTATTTAATGGATTTAATCCCTAACTTAAAACATATCACTAGTATAACAATCATGAACTGGAATGCAAACGGCATATAAACAACCCAATGTGAAATTAAACCCACAAGACATAGTACAATTATTTAAAGACAATAATGCAAGTATAATGCTAGGCGACCTAAACAGTAAAAACACAATATGGAATTGCCGAACCAACAACCCAAGTGGACTTCTGTTGTATAATATCACAAATGACAACGGAATTCATGTAGTATCGCCAAATGAACACACATACTATCCAACCAGATCTGATTATGGATCAGATATATTAGACATGGCCTTGATAAAAAATTTCGCAGAGCAAATACAACAAACGGTTTTGACTGAATTAGATTCTGAACATTTACCTGTACTTGTAACATTCCAGATTCAACCAACACCAAAAACGAAAGTTCCGGGATTAATACAAGGAATAATAGACTGGGAAAAATTTAAAACAGAGCTCGATACAAACTTAAAATGCCCCTCTAACATAAAAACTACCAAGAATATTGATGATGCAATATTAGAAATTATCAACGTATTAACAAAATCGGCACAAAAATCAACAAAATATTTCCAACACCATAGAACAAATTATTTAATTACTCCGCAAAATATCTTAACATTAATAAGAGAGAAAAATCGACAACGCAGATTATGGCAAAGAACTAGAGATATAACTCACAAAAAACTCTATACAAAACTATCACATCAGGTAAAAACTGAACTTGATCAGTATCACCTTAACAACTATCAAAAACATATACAAGAATTTGAAAATAATGATCCAAATTTATGGCGTACAAGCAAACGTATTTTGAACACACCGGAAGTAATGCCAACACTAGGCGTTGGAAGCGAGCAATATACAACCGACTTGGAAAAAAGTAATGCCTTGGCAAATCATCTAGAAATAGTCTTTACAGAAGAAAAATACAATAACAGCGAACAACAAAAAATTATAAATAGTGTAAAATCATATCAGCTTCAACCTAGAGATCCAACTGATTTTGAGCTTACTTCTGTATGTGAAATTGTAACATATATTAAGCAGCTTAAAAAAAAAGCGCCAGGCCACGATAAAATTCCAAATATCTTACTAAAACATTTAACAAAAAAATCATTAGCTGCATTGCCACCATATTCAATGCAAATCTTCGATTAGGATACTTTCCGGACAGCTGGAAACATGCTCAAATTGTCACCTTTCACAAGTCTGGAAAGTCAAAGCGAATCCAGGAAGCTACAGACCGATTAGTTTACTTCCTACACTGTCAGAAATACTCGAAAAAATAATAAAAACAAGACTTAACAACTTCGTTGAATCACAAAGCGTAATACCATTTCATCAATTTGGATTTAAACAGCATCACTCCACAGTACATCAACTACACAGAATAAGCGAATTCATAGTCGCAAGATTTGAAAAAAAGCAATACACGTTAGCTGTATTTCTTGATGTTGCTCAGGCTTTTCATCGAGTATGGCATCCTGGCTTGATATTCAAACTAATAACTCTAGGGGTACCAAGGTATCTAATTCAAATTATAATATCATTCTTAAAAGATCGTACATTCAATGTAAGAGTACGAGCAGAGGAGTCATCAACTAAAGTAGCAGAGACTGGGGTGCCACAAGGTTCCGTTTTGGCCCCTTTACTAAATAATTTGTATACTTATGATTTACCAACCAACAACACCTGCTGCACAGCGACGTTTGAAGACGATACTGCTATACTTACGCAACATGAAAATATAGTAATGGGGCGAGATCTGCTACAAAGAAGGAGTTAACAATCTTGAAAAATGGTGCACAAAATGGAAGATTAAACTTAATCCAAATAACACCAGAACAAAAATCTTCAACCTGAAAAGATTTGTTAATCCGCTAAACATAAATATTTAATCAAGAATCAAGAAGTTGAATGGACAAATCAAAACACTCCAATTAAGTACTTAGGAGTACATCTAGACAGCAAGTTGACGTGGTCGTACCATATAAACCAAAAATTGAACCAGGCATACTCAAGATTGAGTTTGCTATACCCAATTATTAACAGAAAGTCATCCTTAAAGATTGATTTTGGAGTGCTATTGTACAAGTCTATAATAAGACCTATACTCACCTAAGCAAATATAGTATGGGGAACAACATCAAAAACGAATATCGAAAAGTTACAGCGAATACAAAATAAAATTTTGAGAATTATTTGTAATGCTCCTTGGTTAATAAGAAACCAACAACTTCACGAAGAGCTTATGATTCAAAGCATTCACGAATTTAATAAAACCTGTGCTACCAATTATTTTATAAATCTAAAGGAATGTTCGGGCGTAGTGGACTATAAAATAGGCGAGGAAAGAAAGTTCACAAGATTAAAAACGAAAAGGCTGCCACAAGATGTTTTTCTGAATTAATTTTATTTTTATTATGTTGTACTCTCTATTTTTTTTTGTCATGATTAGTTGTTACATATTAAAAATTGTTAAAAATGTTGTGTATAGCTGAATGTAGCTGAACCGGCAATAAATATATTAAGACTTTTTGCACGTTTAATTTTTTTTTACTTGTTTAAAATCTTTAGTAATATTATTTATTAATAAATAAACTATTAAAATTCGATTTTGTTCCTTTATTACAAAAACTAAATGAAAATTAAGTGAAATTATAAAGTGCAAAATGGTATAAGTGGACATATTTTTTGTGTCTAAAGGTATAAGTCGGCCGTTTTTTTATAAATTATATTTTTTAACTAATTTTAAAATAAAAATTTTAATTATGAAAAATTGTAATTGGTTCAGCGTAAAATTGTCTACCAATGTATATTAATAGTTTTGCCAGTTATTGTTTGGCCGATTTACAATATTTGATTAAACGAAGGTAAAAAACTTAAAACTGCGATATCTCAAAATGCCAATTTTGGACTTATACCCCTTTGCACGCGCATGCCGGATATGTACAATCCAATTTTAAGAAATTTTACCCATTTTCACTATTTCTGTCTGTACGATCATTGGAAACTAATTGAATAAGACAATAAATATGCGCGTTCATGAAATATCGTCCCGTGCACGAGAGGGCACTACTATATGCAGATTTAAATGCACTTCTTAATGTGCATTTATATTGCGTTTATTTCTTATATATAAAGATATTAAAAATAATTTATGATTTAAATAGTTTGTATATTCAAGGAAAGTCATTTTCAAGTTATTAGCATGATTAATTGTTAAAATAAAAATGAAAATCTTTTAAAAAAAAATTTTGAATGACTTTCCATGAAACTAGATTTTTTTTCCAATTTTTTCGAAAAAAACGCATTAAATTCAGTGCATTAATAAAAGAGCTACATGCTAATTTGTTAAAAGTTAGGTATAAGATCCTCTTAACAAGAAAAAAACAAAGAGTTTCAAACCAAAACAAAATATTATGCAGACACCCTGATTCCCTGAACGTTATAATGTAATTGTGAGTAATACATGTATAAAGCTGGATTTATAGTTTGACGTACTGTAAACGTTGACGCACTGCAAAAAGATGAACTATAAAATTTATGTATTCTTGTTTATAAATGAACGTAGACGCATAACATAACGTAAGCGAAACGGAAGAGTTGGTCAACTTTCATCTCTTGATCTAGTTGATCAACAAAAGTTGAATGAAAACTGTAATGAGAACCTCTGTTTCAATAGAGTTGATCAACTTTTTAGTTGTTCAAGAAAAGTTTGACTGAGTCAAACTTTTGTCGTTCAAGTGATGATTTGCTTTCAAGTTGAAACTTATCTTGAAACGTGTGAACTATGCAGTCAACTTTTGTCGCTTCCAACTAGCTTACGTGCTTGTTTTTTTTATTTTTTAATTAAACAAATGAGCTTCAAGTGGTCTGAAAGTAATACAATAAAATGTTTGGAACCATATCATAAGAATGATTGTCTTTGGAACCACCAAACAGATTTATAAAAAAAAAATATTTGCTCGAGAAAATGTTTTAAGTTCTATTATCAAGGAAATGGAAATTGATGGTCTTACTGTTGCTGATCTGAAGAATAATATTAAGACTCTTCGAACAATGTATAAAAAAGAACATTCGTTGGTTTGGAAATCAGAAAAGAGTGGAATGGGAATTGAAACTATTGATCAGTTTATATTGAAATGTGTGAACAAAAGTTGTATTCAAGTTGTATTCAACTTTTGTTGATCAACTAAAATTGGTCAACTAAACTTGACTCGTAAGAACGCGCCTTTTACAGTACGTTTCTTGCGTCCGACCAATCAACAAGCGTCATATGATTCGTGATTCGTGTTGCAATGCGATACGAACTTTATTATTTATTTAAGTTAAGTTTAAGTTAAGTTAAGTTTATTATTTTCTTTAAGTATGAATTTTGACAGGTATGGGTTTACTTTTTCGAAGTTTTCAGTTCAATTTTTTAAATTAATAGCTATTTATTATACAAATGTCTTATAAGGCAAATAAGTTACGAAAGAAATGTTTAGCCACAATAGCTTGCTCGAGTGGCTAATTTTTCTTGAGTGTGTAATACAAAGCTTTATCCAATATCTCGTAATAATAGTTTAAAATGTAATTAAAAGTTTTGACATTTGACGTTTTAAAATGTCAGGTGTAAATTATGAAAACTAGTATAAAGTAGGTGTACTCATAATTTACATAAGTCAGTAGTGTTTTATAGACCCCATAAGATATGTAAAATCGGCATTATTATGCCTTCATAAGACAGAGGTGTTGGATAAAGATTTTAAATATATTACGGTACTTTGTGATTGTTCATTGTACCCAGCAAACAATTTACTGATGGGCCGGCAATGGCAAAGCGTCTAAATGCCTGAAGTGACCGTGCTGGGCCAGTGTCTGCTATCTGCACTGGGCCAGTACCTATAGGAGAATGCGGCTGTCAGCCGGGCCAACGCTGGGTGTCTGCCTGTGACGTGCACCCGCCCGGCAAGCTGCCGTACATTAATTTTGGTACTTTTCTGGGGTTCTAGGTAGATGCGCTATTTTGTAAAAAAATATCCTGATATAGGCGATATACAACTGTAAAATCACTGAAGTTGCTAGATATAGCTAAATCTGTCATTTTA
Source organism: Cantharis flavilabris (assembly GCA_949152465.1). NCBI lineage: Eukaryota > Metazoa > Arthropoda > Insecta > Coleoptera > Cantharidae > Cantharis > Cantharis flavilabris. Next base: position 24,544,358 of record OX424437.1, on the reverse strand, counting down.
TAGTTACAGCGCCTACATCCCGTAATTTCTTTTACAGAAAAGCGTAATTAAATGCATACACAGTTTGATGTACACGCAATAATATATTTTTATAATTATTACAAAAAAACAAAAATTAAAATTGTCCTCCTCGCTTTCTTTTATTCCGCCCACCTTCCCTGTCAGGGGCATTTCGCAGCCACGTTTTAATAATATCCTCAACTTGGGTTTGTGCATCTTGGCGGGACATCTTTAACAGTGTACCGTCAGATCAAGCACGAGGTCAGGTAAAAAATCTCATGATGAGTAGCCGGTTAACATCTATGCGTACCTGTGTATTAAAAAAGTATATTGAAAAATTTTTGAGGTTATGATACACACGCAATAATAAATTCATGTAATAATACAATTCTACTTACGTATTTTCAGAATCCATCCTGGTGGGTGGTGTTGTTAAAGAGCAATAACGTTTATCTTGGCTATGAATTAAACCACACTGCACTGAATTAAACGAATTAAAGACATGCACACTTAGCGCGAAAAGCGATATTTGGTTGAAGCACAGCCAACCTGAGAAGTACCAACATAAAAGTACTAGATATATTACAAAATTCAAAAATAAAAAGACAATCATATTTTTTTATTATAATAATAAGTCAAATCGGGCCCGGTGCCCATAATTTTTGAAAATACAAAAAACATTTAGTGATCTGACCAACAATAATAATTAGACGTAAAAATTATGCCTAAATATAATTAGATGATGCTGGAAACCTGTTGAAGGCCTACCGGCGGGCCAATGCACGTATTCAGACAGCGTTTCCATGACTCTGGTCCTGCAGCGGCCCGGTAACTGAAGCCCGTGGCCGCCTTGTAGCCAGCACTGCCGGCACAGTGCCGGCTTACGGCCGACGTTGTAGTGTTTGCTGGGTAATATTTGAAATAATAATATTATTTGCTACCAACATTAAAGGATTAGAAAAAGTGATATACCTTAGAACGCCTTGGACCATATTCTAGGTTAAAAGGTAAATTGGTTTGATTTTTATTTATTATTATTGGTGTATAAATTTTAAATAATTAATTAAAATGAATGGTAAGTAATAGTTTTTAAAAAAATAACATTCTCATAGTCTATTTTATTTTAGATAAATATGAGTTATTGATTAACTTGATACAGGGTTATCCACACTTGTATGATAAATCAAATAAAATTTTTAAAGATGTACAAATGCGCAATAGGTATGGAAGGGAGAAAAGATCGTTGCCTTCTGGTTCCGAAGCTTCCATTACTCCAAAATGGGAGCATTTGGAATCGATGTCATTTTTAAATGAATATGTGAAGCCCAGAAAGTGAGTATAGTATTAAACAAAAGAGCTTGATGATTACTGTTAAAATACCAACTTTTTAGTACATATACAACAACACCGGTAGTTGTAAAGAAACGTAACGTGATAACCTTTCCTCCATCGATCTTTATCGACACAAGCTCAATTGATTTGACAGATACCCCTTTGGACTCTTCCACAGTGGGTGACATTTCGATGTCGCCACATTCAAATACAGAAAACGGAGGGCATTTAATAGACGATTACGTGTACGAAGAGTTGGAGCAGGTAGAGAAACAAGCTGGGACTGCTAATTGTGAAAGAGTGCAGCTTGCTAGTAAAGGTGAGGATTAATTTTATTAATTTAAATAATGCCCGTATTCACCAACTACAAATAGGACTATTTGTCGAATAAAAACAAGATTTTGCATTGTAATAATGCCATTTTATTCGACAAATTTGTAGTTGAATACGGGTATAAATATGATAAATTTTATTTGAATCTTATCACCAATATTTGGTTTATCTCCGTGTGCAAGATTTAATATAATTTTAAAAAATATATCTATAGGTAGAGGTATATTCTTGCCAATAAAATATTCCATGTATCGACTAGTTTTGGCTTTATTAATAAACCATCTTCAGGATACTCTACAAGAAAAAATTCTTTGTTATATCATCTCAAAAACATTCTTACATCATCTCATTATTAATTAAACAACTCACGTGTCAGATCGATAAAACAATTGAAATTCCTGTCCCAAAGCAAATCATGATAACATAAAAAATCGGATGTGGCCATCACATAACTTTCCGAATATTATTTATATATAGAATAGAAAAAATAAATAAAAAATAAAAAAAAATAAAAAAAAATAAAAATAAATAAAAAAAAATTTTTAGAAAAAATTTTATAACACAAAAGTTGTAGGTAATTTGATATGGATAATTTTTGTCTTAATAAACTTTTACCTATTTCATTGCGTTTCGGAGTTATAATGGATTATGTTTTATCGCTTCAAGTAAACCCCCCGTTCCCCCCATACGATTTTATTCATTTTCAATAGGCTTCGTGTCACAACAGATAAAAACTTAAATTTAAAATTTGGAGTGATTTTGTTATTTCGTTTGGTTGCTATCGTGTTCACAGACATACATACACACACACACACACACACACACACACATACACACATACAGACATTTTTCAAAAATTGTAGAAATGGTTTAAGGGAACCTCAAAACATAAAAATTTTATGAAAAAATTGGGGGTCAATTTTTTTTTTCAATTTCAGATTACAATACTTTCCTTACTAAGGAGTTCGGAAAGTAAAAATAAAACACATTAGATATACTTTACATTCACACTTAATTAAACAATTTGTAGCAAATAAATAGAATAAAATGTATGTTCGTTGTAAAATTTGAACTGTCTATATATAGTTATCTAAATATTGACAGATCAAGATTGAAGTTCATAAATAATGGTTTAAATCCTAGATTCAGTTGTTCGTTCAGGATGTCTTCCTCTGGATGGTTTCTCTTTAATTTCTCGATCTCATATGCTTCCAGTAGAGTGAGCTTCATACCTTTTTTATGTTTATGTAATACTTCCGTTTTTGATTGGTCAAGTTTATGGTTTTTCTGTCTCAGGTGTACGCCCACATTAGAGTTAGAATTTTTCCTGATGTGTTCTTTTATTCTGGAATTTATTTCCCTTCCCGATTCTCCAATATATAGTATTGCATTGCAGTCTCCACAGTGCAGCTTATATTTTTTAAGATATCTTTTTCTTTCTTTTTGTTCAGCATTTGTATTAATTTGTTATTCGTATTTTCTGCCATACTCATGTTTTCTCCTTTGAATATGGTTTTTAGTCTAGTGGTTGTTGGGCGCTGGTATACAGACCTTTTATAAATTATCTTTTCTTTCTCTTTTTTGTTTTTAGTTGTGAAGAAATATGGAATGTTTTCTTTTCTAGTTTTATCTTTTATCAGTTTGTCTATTATTTTGTTTTTATATCCATTATTTCTTGCTATCTGTTTTATTGTGTTCATCTCTATATTTCTTCTTTCCCTTGTCAGAGGAATGGTAATTGTTCTGTTTACCATTGCATGGAAGGTTGCCATTTTATGTTTGAAGCTGTGTTTGGATTCGAAGGGGATGATGGAATCTGTGGTGGTAGGCTTTCGATATATGTCGTATGTGATCTTGTTTTCTTCTTTTATTATTGTTAGGTCGAGATAGTTGATTCTATTATTATTTTCAGTTTCGTATGTAAATTTTATGTTATTGTGTATGTTGTTGATTTCCGTTACGAAGTTTGTTAGTTTTTCGTCGCTTCCTAACCATGTGCTGAATATATCATCGACGTATCTATGCCAAGTAAGTATGTTCTTAGCTGATGGTAATTCAATTATTTTGGTTTCCAGCCAGTCTATAAAGAAGTCTGCTAAGATTGAGGATATCCGTGAACCCATAGCTAATCCATCGTTCATCTTGTATATTTCATATTCAAAAACAAAGAAATTTTGTTCCGTTGTTAATTTTATGAGGCTATGTATATCTTCGACTACTTTGTCGTTATTCTCAAATGTCTTCTTTAGGAATTCTTTTATTAATCTGAGAGTTGTGTTGACGGGGATACTTGTATATAGATTAACTACGTCGAAAGAAATCATTTTGTATTCTTTGGGTAGCTGTATTCCGTCTAGCTCTTTTATAAGGTTTATTGCATTTTTTTATAGTATATTTAGGTTGATATATCACCAATAATACAAATTTGACAAACAGTACGCATTTTCATGCTCATTGCACTTATACGTTATTTTCATTATAGAAAAGAGTAAAAAAAGAAAATTAAGCGAATCGGACACAGCCAAGGAGGCCCTTGATGCTGCCAAGTCGATCACAGAACACTTAAAAATGCTTTCTCAAAATCAACAACCCGAAACGTCAGTAGATGCTTGGGGTGAATATATAGCTAAAGTGTTAAATGAAATGACTCCCGAAAAACAAAAAATTAAAAGAAGAAAACTTGTGAAAGTTTGAGAAGATGATGATTAAAAAATAACACAAAACTACATGTTTGTTTCATTTTTAAAAATTATAAGTTATCTCTCATAATTACATGCATAACAAAATAATTAGTGTTATTGAGGTTCTCTTTCTCTCAACACGACCACAGTGGTGGCTTGGTGTGATCGCTAGTTGAGTTATGAGCGGAAATTCTGGGTTCAAATCCCGGACTCGGCAGAATTTCTTAGCTCAGCCCTCTGGTGAACATCAAACTGTGGATCGAAATACTAATAACGTTCCTTAACATCTGAATGGAAAACGGGGTACAATAAGCCTAGAGCTTCAGTACAAAGTGGGCAACCACTACCCGTGCAGTTAATGCGAATACGAATCCTCTCAACACCCTCTCTAATTGCCACGGAACTTCTCTTTGAGGTGATACAAAATAATCTGCCATGGTATATCGTAACTCAATATTCATACGACTAGCATTGTTGGCTGATAAAACGTCCAACTGACTGGAGCGGTTCATCGACTTCATTTCGCCAGAAACCATTTTATTGATCTCCACAATCTACATACCCCGGAGGGCAATAATGAGTTGCATCGGCCCTTCCTTTTGTTTTAAGTATGCAAAAATTATGGAGAACCACACATGCCTTCACAATATTGTCCACATTGTTAACATTGGCAATAATGGTTTCCTTGAGAATTCGTCATCTGGCAACTAAAATTCCAAACGCGTTTTCAATAATTCTGCGGGCCCTTGAAAGTCTATAATTAAAAATCTGCTGTTTCAGTGTTAGGTTTCTTTTTGCATACGGACGCATTATGTATTCCTTTAAGGGAAAAGCTTCATCAGCAACGAGCACATCAGGCAATTTAATATCGGTGTTGGGAATTTCAGTAGGCAACGGCACATTTAATGTTTTGTATTCAAGCCGATCACCAAACACACTATGTTTAAAGATACCCCCATCACTTTGGGATCAGTAGCCCCAATATCTGCCAAAGTGAACACATATTTGGCATCACAGGATGCCATCAAGATTGAACCTTTTCTTATAATTAAAAAAAAGGGACCCACTTTTTAGAGGAGCTTGAATATTTATGTGTTTCCCGTCTTAAGCGCCTATGCAATTGGGAAAATTCCAAATATCAAAAAAGTTCTTTGCGATGGTCTCCCATTCACATCCAGGCGAAGGACTTTTTAGATTATTTGGAGAAAATGCACGCCATATTGCATAACAAGTTTCGTGGATGATTTTATGAATTGTAGTTAAACCCATTTGGTAATTCCATGCCTAACTTTGCATACTTCCTCCTTGTGATAGGTATCTGTTGAAGAAAGTTTTTACGTAAATGATTTATGAAAGAGAGTATTTATTATCTGATGTATAAATTACTTGCTGCAATATTATGGCAAGCCGTTCTTCTTCTGAAATCCCGTCTTTTATTTTTCTCTTGCAAATTCAGTTCTTTACCAGAACTAATAATTCATTGAATACTGGAACAATCATTCTTGTGAATTTAAAAAATTGATCTGGATCAGTACTTTTCATTTTCAAAAAATAATTGTAGGCATTATCTATTTTTCTGTTCCGGTTTATCGGTCTTGTTTTATAACGTCTTGGTCGCCTATTTATTGTTTTTCGGGTTGGTTGAGACTTTTTCAATGCTACTGCACACAGCAGCAGTCCCACGGCACCAAGAAGCATACCTTCATATAAATAAATAAATTATTAACTTTTGTGAAAATAAGAAGCTTTTAAGCTTTTATCCAACACCTCTGTCTTATGAAGGTATAATAATGCCGATTTTACATATCTTATGGGGACTATAAAACACTAGCGACTTATGTAAATTATGAGTACACCTACTTTATACTAGTTTTCATAATTTAAATCTACTATTTGTCTTTTGTTTTAAAACGTCAAATGTCAAAACTTTTAATTACATTTTAAACTATTATTTTAAAATTTAAAAAAAAAAGAAAAATTAGCCACTCGAGCAAGCTCTCGTGGCTAAACATTTCTTTCGTAACTTATTTGCCTTATAAGACACTTGTATAATAAATAGCTATTAATCTTACCTTCATATATTTTATAATTCATTGAGACACGGAAAACGGAGCACAATTCAAGCAGTAGGCGATTAATAATATAATAGATTACAAGCAACACAGGATGTTTATGACACGTTTATGATTCTTATAATTTGTAGGTTTTCGGCACTCATCACCTCTACCCAAGCGCAAAAATTTTGTTCCGTTCATTTATAAATTGTATAATATTTTACAGTGCGTTTGTTACGTATCCAGTGCGTTTACGTTTGCAGTACGTCAAACTATAAATCCAGCTTAACTGTATAAAATTTTCATTTAAACATTTTTTTTTCAAACAGAAACTGAAGTCAAAAGGTAGTTGATTGTATTATAAATGTTATGGTTAAGCATCATTCTTCTAAAATAATGAAACTGGTAATTTTTAAAATAAGTTTTATGCATTTAATTTAGTAACCCCCGTTTTCATAAAGACTACTCTAATCATTCGTTAACTAATGATTTGTTAACTTTAACAAACCGTTAAATTCTGTTCGATTTCATAAAGCATATCTTTTGTTGAATTTAGTAACGAAATAATTATTACTAGATGCTTCGTTAACTTTTTTAGTAACATCACAGTAACATTTTACTTTTCACTGTTACACCAACTACATGTTTATTTACTAATTTCACATGTCAATTTAAAATAGCGTAGATAGTTGTTCAACATTACCAATAATAAACTATTTAAAAAGTTTTTTAAATTTTATACCAATAACAGCGTTAATCTAATGTTTTGTTAAAGTTGGTATGTTGAAGATAACCACGTGTGTTTGTACTTGTAATTGTGATTGTAATGCCCGTTTTTATATTGCATATGTGATTGTGTATGTAAGTCCAAACCGCTAATAATTTCAACTAGTTCTAATAATTAATAAAACTTATAATAAAAATGTATGCACCAATGCCTTTTCCAAAAGTGAAGCGATCAGCAAACTACACTATCCAAGAGATGATGTTGGCCAATGTTTCACGCAAACAGTTTGAGCCATTACCAAATAATTACGACTTAGACGTTGGTTACCACCAAACCATGGCTAACCACCATCAAAGTATTTATGATTTTATTTATTTAAATTACTATAAACAAACTCATGTGTTATATTGTAATTTCAGTTTCCATAGACGAGGAAAGTTACTCGTTCGAGGATGAAGAGGTGACCGATAACGTAAATAATATACCAACTACAAGCACCGCAAGTTCTTCAAATAACAAAACATTTAAAAGTGCTATAGCCAATATTAAGGCAAGAAAAATTAAACAGTTGGAAAAAAAGTTAGAAGATGACGACCGACAAAAATATTAACGATATAAATTATTAGAAGCTGCAAAGCGGAAGGTTGATTTAGAACAAAATTTGTTACAATTAAATATTGAACTTGTTCAACTAAAAAAATTTGCAAATGTAAATTATTTTTATTAAAATTTAGTATAAATTATTGAAATATTGTGTTTATAATACGTTTCCTTTTAGAATTATTGTTATCGCCACCGTTATATGCATCTACAATTTGTTCTTCCAGTTCTTCCATGGGTTGATCATTATCTTCAACTAGTGGTAAATCTTCTTTCAATTCAAGAGCAATATCGTGTAAAGTAAACACTGAACAAATTACTGTCATAGCTGGGTTTACGTCAATCTTTAAAGTTTGTCCCACTCATGGGAAACGTCTTTTAACTATTTACACTAAAACATCGTTCTATTGTGTTTCGTGTATAGCTGTATGTGCAGTGTTGTAACAATTTTCAGCTGCGGTGTTTGGATTAAGTGCAGGGGTAAGTAAATAGTTTCTACATGGATCTTCACTATCTCATAATAAAAATGATTCTCCAAACTCTCTGTTTTCGAATTTTGCTCGTAATCTACTGTTCTTAAAAATAGTAGAATCGTGCACTGATCCTCTCCCTCGTGCAACCAACTTTACTACTTTCAAATTTGCAGTACAAGCTGCCCGAATATTCAACGAAAAATATGTTTTTCTGTTTCTAAAGAGTTCAGCAGTTACACCACCTAGGGATTGGATTCTAACGTGAGTGCAATCAATGCATGCTATAACACCGGGAAATCCACATATTCCATAGAAATCCATTTTTGCTTGATCGATTTCATTACCTTCAGGCATTCTTATAAATTCTGACAGCAGATTTATTGTAATGCACTCGCTCACACCCTTAACAATTCTCGATACTGAACTTGTACTCACATTATTTTGACCTCCAATCAGAATTTGAAAGCACCCGTAGCATAGAAACGCAATGGAATTGCTAACTGCTTATTTTTATCCAAATATTTGTTACGTGGAGTCGTTGGTTTTAAGAATTCGTCCAAATAATGCACTAAATATGTAAATGTTTCTTTACTAAACCTGTACCTGTAAAAATTCAATTTCATCATATATTTCGATGGGATTATTTCGGTCTCTAAAGTCTCTTGGTCGAAGGCTATTTCGAATATTTCTTCATCCGATGAACTTGAATCAAAAGTCGAATCCATTTGCGCAATCACTTCTTGCTAAAAGTTGAATTTAATAATTAAATATGAATAAAAAAACACTTATATATTTATTATTACGTACCAATTTACTTAAAAAGGAATTTTTTATAGAAGAAAAAATTATTATAAATCGAGACTTCTTTTGTTATTCAAAACTAGTCTTGTCACAATATCAATTTTAGGTTAGAAATCTCTTGTTAAGTAGAGTAGCATCGACAGAAGTGGGCCACACTTTGGTTTTCATGCTATAGGATGTTCAAAAATTGATATTTTTGAGCACTATTTGAGTCTGAAAAGACTTTGAGTCTTTTTTGTTGCTTATTGTACCGATGTTCTATATATTGCTTTCTTCACAGTCCTGAAGATGAAGGCTTAGTATACCTTCGAAACGTCGGCAAAGTAACTTTGTAGTTTTATTTGGTGTCCGCTAACCCAATATCCTGTTTTTCAATAACTACATCGGACGAGAACCTTTCCTTCTACTATTTGAGTCTATTTGTAGGGAAAGGGATTACCTAACTTTCGGCAAAAACATATTTAAAAATTTTTAATGTTAACATATTTTTTTACACCGTTAAGTAAAAAAAGAGAAAATTGCGATTTCACGATTTTGCTGACAGAAGTGGGTCACCCAAGTTTTTCATCTAAAACAAGTACAAGGATCAAGCACTATAACTTTTTTATGTTAAATGATTTATTTTTATAATAAATTGTATTGTAAAAATCAATTTTCAAGTGTGATATTTTTTATTATGCTGCTTTAAAGATACACAAAAAAAATATTAACATAAAAAACTTCAAAAAAGTGATTGCACTGAATTCAGGAAAGCAAGACCTTTCAAATAAGGTATCACTTGCTGTATCATCTCTATTAACATTTCAGGGGTTGTCATCACAGCGCGAAGGGATGAAACAATACGGGAGTGATATTGGCCGCAAAATTTGTTCCCCTCGATGATAAAATTGACGTGTTTTAACATTTCTTGAAAAAAAAATTCTGCTGGCCACAATCCCGCCTGTTTCGTTTTCAGACGACCACCATGTATACAGGGTGTCTTAAAAAAAATGTTTTGCTAGTAAATATAATTTGATAATTAGTTAAAATAATCCATGGATACGTATCTTTATCGAATTATATTTACTAACAAAACTTTTTTTTGAGACACCCTGTGTATATATTTATACAGGGTACATTACTCTAAACTGATTTTTCCGCGCAGCCACTCAATTAGTGTAAACAAAACACTAAATGTCAAAACACAACGTTACTGAAGTGGCCCACTTCTATCTGCAAAAAATAGCCCACTTCTGTCCACAAGCATAATTTGACGCGAAATAACGTGGCGAGAACACCACGTGACAATATGCTAAAAACTCGATACATTTTTGTCGGTTAGGTCTAATGCAACTTATGCAAATCACAATAACTTTCACAATAAAAAAAATGAAAATAGTAAATATTTTTATCACTAATTGTTTGAGAACACAAATGCACGTCTGCAAAGTTCAATGACCTATTGAAAACTGAGTTCATGTCGATAAGAAACAAAATAAAATTTTTGTTGACAAATATATCATTTGTGTAAACAAAAATGGGGGGTTGGCCCACTTCTCACGGTGGCCCACTTCTGTCCATGCTACTCTACTAAATTGGAAAAATTTAAGTTAACGCTTGATTATAGTGCTAACGAGCCTTTATGAAATCGAAATTTGGACTTAACGGCTTGTTAAAAGTTTTATGAAAATGGGCATAAATGCATCAAACATATTTTTAAAATTTTTTGTATTGAAGCATCTTCGGAGACCTAATTGTCGCCACTTTTTGCAATAAAATATTACATTGTAAAAGTTACCGTTGTAAAAGTTGGCAAATTCACTTGCAGTAATCCACCAGCTGATAATATTTCTGGTTTATTAGAACGTTGAATAACCATTAGTAAAGCTTTTCTTAATTCTGGCTGCGTTTTAATCCACCACTGCGATTTATATACTTGAGCTGATATTTTCACACTCTAAATAAATTTAATTTAGTTTACTGTAATGTTTTTTCAAATAATAAGATTATAAAATACACTTTGACAACATAAATAGTCGCATCTAACAAATGCATCTTGGAGATATCAGTACGGCTATTTATCTTGCGTGAGTGTATTATCTACCTCATCAGCTATCAGAGATCCACAGATGCAATAAAAGAACAACTGGATAAGATAAAATATTGTCACCGTTCCAAACAATAATTTCATTGCACTATTACTGGCACTAAAAGATATTTACAAAAAATCAAAATAGTTTTGTTAAGAAATTCTGACAACAATTAAACATAAGTCATTGACTAATACTTACTTGGAAGTTATAATAATTAGAGAAAAACACATGCCAAACATATTCGACAAAAATTGTCCTAATAATGAACCACTGTATATTTGCTTCATAATCTTGATACAACTGCAATAAAAAATTGTGTTTAAACTGTTTGTTTTCCTTTCAATTTAATTATAATCTTAATAAATTTTTATCGAAAACCAATTCTACTTTATCAGCAATATTATTAATGCATACAATTTTTATTCACTTTTTTGAAGTTATTTCCTACTCGAACACATAAACTCATACCACTGCCGGATCTAGGATTTGTTGCGCCTTAAACAAAAAAAAAATAAAATCATGGAGCAACAAGCTTGCGTCCGATCAATTAACAGAGCTGGTTACAAAATCAACATCAGGACCTTATTACAAATAAATTACTAGAGAAGGGAAATATTTTATTTTATTATAAATTTTACTTAACGCAGGAAATAACCAAAAAAATGCAAATTTCAAAATTAACTGATAAGATTTTTATATGTAAATGTGGCAGATCTATACTATACAAATAACTTCAGCGATTGAAAATATCTCAGTGTTGTTTTTCACTCTGTTTGTTCCATAATTGTTCAAACTTCACTGGATTGTTACTTAAAAATTTAAAGGTAAATCACAGATCCAAAAACTTTTCTGCTCTCCTTGAAACAATCATCTCTATAATAAATAAAACTTTACCTCTTCCTTATTGATGCATAGAGATAACAATTATTAAAAATCAAAACTGTTCGGAACTGACTACGTTTAATACCAAGTTTTCAAAATATTAGAAATTTAAAAGTAAGTTCAATTTGCATAGTACAACAATATATATGGGGTATTCCATACCAAATCGACCGCTTTTGACCCCGACCCCTTTCGATTTAGCTGTAAGTTTTTCATCTTTTTCTACCCTACGGAACACGGATCTCAGAATTTTTTCAAATTTTTTTACCCAACCCAAAAAATTTATGAATTTTTCAAAAAAATTACTTTTTCATTTTCAAATAGCTGTAACTTTTTCAAAAATTGACCTTTTGGGAATATTGAAAATTTTTGTTTTTAAATGTACGTTTTAGAAAAAAAATTCAAAAAAATTTTAAGATGCACTCCGTGAAATTTTCGCATTTTTTGAAAAAAACCGTTATTTTCTCGAAGTTAGCCACTTTTTATATTATTTTTTATTCTCTCGAAAAAAACTTCAATTAATTCTGCGATTATTTCTGCTAATCCCAGTGTGGGCCGTTCTTTTTTTCTATTTTTTTTATTCGATTGAAAAAAAATTTTGAAATTTTCAAAACTTTTAATTTTTTCTTTCTAAAACTTTGTTTATACAATAAAATAAATGTAATTAAACGATTTTACAATATAATATTTTTAATTTATAGTCTCAATCTACAACTGTAATGTACTGTAATGTTAAAAACAAACAACAAAAAACTTAACATATTATGTTAAAAACTCAAATGAACACAAAATATGTAAAATATTAATTTAAACCCCAGAGAAGAAACTAATAGGTAAATGATTTGTTGCATTATTTTTAAAATTATTGAATGTTAATTAAATCAAACACGAATCCTAGTCATTAGGGGAGACCGGGGTAAGTTGCAACAGGAGCAAGTTGTAACAGTGTAGAAAGCGCCATTCGTACAAAATACGTGTAACTTAATGGTTCTTAGGTGAGTTAGGTAGAATCACGCCTAATAGCTGCAGTATATGAGTAATCGTCACATCTGTGCTCTCGACAGAATAAGTAATTTTGCTATTATTGTCAATGAAGTTGTATTATTAAAGTATCAAGTGTCATAGTGCTTTTTTTTAACTTTGCGATATAGAGTAAACGGTTGTCTTTCGTTTTGCGTAAACTAATCATCAAAACTTAGACAACTTCAACTTAGCGCCGGGATTATAAAAGAGAGTTAAATCGTTAGTTAGTTATTCTAGAAGTAAATTTACTTGTTGAGTAAAATCTATTGAGTAAATTTTGGGGACTATAAACCAAAAGTATACTCAAGTTAGTTACCTAGCGATTTAATTTATTTAACGGTTTATTAGAACTAAACTCCTGTCAATTTCATCAATATAATGTCACAATCATATATCATTAATAATAATAAAAAGATGTCGTGGTAAAAAACTGTACAGAAACCGAAAAAAAAGAAGTTTTGGAAATAATACAAGAATATATTAGCATTATAGAATGCAAGAAAATTGATATTAAAAGTTATAAAGCTAAAAGCGATGCGTGGTACAATGTTGCCCTACGTTTTGATCCCCCTGCACCGCCGGGCCTAGCAATGGGCAACAAATGAAAATGCTTTGAGGGGTTTAATCATCAAACCACGACCTGTGCATTTTATTAGAGTCTTTAGCCGCGGTAAACATTACATACATATATTTAAAAAATAAAATAAAGAATTATCATTGTACAGGGTTTATTATCGAGCTAACAATTTTCTATATATCTTAATTCGTGAGAAAAATAATATTAAAACTTCATAGAACTATGTTGAAGGGAATATTTATGTTGGAACTTACTGGAGTTTCTCAACACATTGTCAACATTGTTTATGTTGGGTTCTGCTGGGAATTCCCGTAACAAAAACATATATCAGCCCAACAGTTTTAATTTTGTAGGGGTTTGTTGGGCATTTGTAACAGGGATTGAAGTGATCCCCAATAAAAAAACGAACCCAGTGTTAGCGAAACATATAGTGCAATTAAGAGCATAATGGCGTTACATCACGGTTTCTTTCAATAAAACTTTTATCTTTTCTTATCTTATCCTTCTTTTTTCCTTTTTTATTTTATCCTTCTCCAACCCATATATGAAAGCCACCACGGTTTGTTCATTGAAACGAAACCTATCTCTCTAGTCCTGATCACTTAGGAAATCAAATGGATCAATTCTGCTTCTAAATATACGCAGCATTTTTGATTGTACTTCCTCATGGTTTTCATCTTCAGAAGAGATTGACAAAATCGTGGTGAAATTTACTACTACACTTAATTTATAGGTTAAATTAATAAAGCCATTCAACTAAATAGCGCAAAAATAACAGTCATTGGTCTGCTTTGCAAATATTTACTATTCAAGTAAATATTTATCCCTAGAAATCGATAGTTTAATTCAGGGGTCTCCAAACTTTTTAGCCTAAGGGCCAGACTGATTGCTCCACAAAGCCCCGAGGGCCAATATCTAGCTACAGTGGCTAACAAAAATATTCTAACCCCCCTATGTTAACAATGTAAATTGCACATTTTGAAACTGTTTTTTTGGCATATAAATATCGCATTTACAGCAAAGCTTCTTTTTAAACTTTTTTTTTTGTTATAAATTTCATTGTCTTCAATTTTGTACCTATACATTTTTCAATTTTGTTGCCCCGTTTTTGACTAGCAGCGACTTAAACAGGACTCTGAAAAACACAAAAAATATCGTCATCTATATTTCGGAATCGGTGCAACAAAATAGAAAAATGCTTATGAACATAAATGTACAGAATCACGTTTTTAATAAAAAAATGCCTATTCAGTTTTTCATTTCGTCGCACTGTTTCCGATTTATAAATGACAATATTTTTTGTGTTTTCAAGAGTTTTGTTTAAGTTGCTCTCAGTCAAAAACGGGGCTGCAAAGTTGAAAAATGTATAGATACAAAATTGAAAACAATAAAATTGTTAACAAAAAATGTCTAAAAAGTTTTGCTATTAATGCGATTTTTATATGTCAAAAAAACGGTTTCAAAATGTACAATTTACATTGTTAACACACTAGTAAAAATCCGGTGTTAAAATTAACACCAAAAGTCTTCTATATGGGTCCACTCTTTTTGGTGTAAAACTGCTATGTGGTGAATTTGGTAAAATACTGCAGTGTTACTTTTAACAAACATTTTTCTTATAAAAATAACCAAAATTCGCAGAAGATGTTACCAAATTCTTATGTAAACTTTTGACAAATTTTATAATATAATTTCACAAATTAATTGGTAATTTTTGATAAACCTTGGTGTACATATTTAACCAAATATTTTGCATATTTTTGATTATATCACGTGTGAAATATTAACTAAGTTAAGTGTACTTTTTAATGCTATAATTGGGAGAAGAGCAATGATTATAAATATAATACCTATATAAAAACAATTTATTATAAAAGTATACAAAAAGTAATACAAAAACAAAGAAATTCTTAGAAAATACTTAAAGAAATAAATTGCAATATTTAAAAAATTTAAAAATATTTATACTATACAACTTATTATAGTAAACAGTTGCTTGTTAAATTGCAAAACTTAAAAAAAAATTTATTCAACTTAGGTACCTACCTAAGTTACAGAAAAATGTTTTATCCAACACCTCTGTCTTATGAAGGCATAATAATGCCGATTTTCCATATCTTATGGGGTCTATAAAACACTAGTGGACTTATGAATTCATAATTACACACTAGTGACTTATATGTAAATTATGAGTACACCTACTACTTACTAGTTTTCATAATTTAAATTTGATATTTTAAAACGTCAAATGTCAAAACTTTTAATTACATTTTAAACTATTAACACGAGATATTGGATAAAGCTTTGTATTACACACGTGTCTTAACAGCAAATAAGTTACTCAAGAAAAATTAGCCACTCGAGCAAGCTCTCGTGGCTAAACATTTCTTTCGTAACTTATTTGCCTTATAAGCCACTTGTATAATAAATAGCTATAATTTTAAATAAGTATGTATTATTACCGAATCCTGTGCTCTTCGATATGAGTGTCCAAAAATACATGTATAAAATGGTCGTCTAATCTCGATACCATTCTGGTCTATTTGAATAAATCACATTCACCTAGAATCAGATAGAAAATTAATTTTAATTCAATACATTTTTGCTGTAACAAAACAAAATTAAATATAAATTATAATATGAACCAACCTGTTTCGATTACCAATTTCAACTTAGGTATCCAATGATGCAGTCGATGATTGATTTCTAAGAGTGGAGCTACAATTCGGAAATTCTTTGTATTTTAAAATTACTAATAATAATAATTGTACTTATTCCAATAATCCTGCCATTATAACTCACAACACAATTTTACTTAAGAAGCGCATCAATGTATTCCTTTGAAACTTATGAAGATTATTGCAATAATTTGTAAGATAATTGCGCGCATGTCTCATACTACACCAAACTTGGTGAAACTTACACCAATTTATAGTAAAAACTTCACACAACTTGGTAAATTTACAGAAGTTACAATTTACAAGTGTTTATTCTTCTGAATTAACGCAAATGGTTGTAAATAAAATCACCAATATGAGATCAACACTAAATGTAGTAGATCGGAAGTGTTTTGGTTAAAATGTACCATCACTTTTGAGTCACTAGGTGGAAATATTAATTTTAACCAAAAATATTGTTAAAATTAACACCAAAATATTTTATCAACAACATTTGGTTAACTATAATAGCAAATTTTTACTAGTGCATAGGAGGGTTCGAATATTTTCTCTACAGCTATACCTCATTAGATTAAGATTGCTTTTTGACAACTTTTGTTGTGTTTTGACAACTATTTTTAGTCGGTAAATAAAATATCTGACTAGTATTTTGTATAATTACTTTATTTGATTTGATTTATCAAAATAAATTAAGGGGCGGGCCGGATACCAGCCACATTAGGCCCGCTCTCGAGGGCCGGATTGGTGGTGCTAGCGGGCCGGATTTGGCCCGCGGGCCGTAGTTTGGAGACCCCTGGTTTAATTTATCCATAGATTTAACCTAGCTAGTAAATTTATGTCTTTTATAATACGCAAATCTGTGAAATAAATTTTATTCTAGGTAGTAAATTGAGAGGTTAAATTAAATGATAAATTTAAATTTATCTGTCTTTTATAATACTCAAATCTATGGAGTAAATTTTATTCTAGCAAGTAAATATTTAACTATCCTTTATAATACCGGCCATTTGGCGGTTAAAAACAACAAAAACAAAAAATCTGATGTGAAAACTACATGACCTTACAAGAATCTCGTTAATCCATTCATGCGCGTCATAATTAAATGAATGAAGAATGGGTGCAATCTAGACTTTGCAAAATTTGGGCACACTACACCTGTGCAAAAAAAACACGTTGTATATATGTGTAAATTATATCCAATATTGATGGTAGTGCTTTTGAATAAGTGTTGCAAATTACTCCAGCATGTGTTGCAACATTTCCCGAAGACGGGGTACATTACAACACGATCACCTTTTTTATTAATTTTATGTAATTTGTCCAGTATTGTTTTTTTTTGTTTTTTTTTTAAATTTTAATTAATATTTACAATCTGTTACAATCTGTATTGTAAAACAATAAGTAAATTATTTGGCTTAAATTAATGACACGTTGAGAACATTCCAGTGAATGTACTCATTTTAAGTTATCAAAGTTTGTTAACATAAAATGCAAATACACTAGTTGTTAGTCAAATCGAGAAGCCAGGTCTGAGGGCTTAAAGCCTTTCAGTTCTCGAATCTCATATGAATCATCAAGCACGTCCACTGCCAATTCGTTTGGATGCGTTTTTAATCGATCTTTATATTTAACGGAGTAATTCTTAATTTCGCTGTGTATTGAAGGAATTTTCAGGTCTCGATGGATTGTATCATTTGGCACATACCACGGAGCTTGTACAATTGTTCGAAGTGTCTTATTTTGGAATCTTTGAAGTATTTCGACATTTGATGTGCTTGCAGTTCCCCAGAGCTGGATTCCGTATGTTCAAATCGGTTTCAGTATTGCTTTATAAATTAATAGTTTGCTTTCTAAACTTACTTGTGAATTTTTACCTATTAACCAATACATTTGTCTAGATTTGATTTCAAGCTGCTTCCTTTTATTAAAAGTATGTTTGCGCCATGTAAGTCTTCTAACTAATGTATAAGCCCAGATATTTTGCATCTTCAGCCTTGGGTAGAACGCAGCCATTCAAAGTTACAGGTGGGCAATCATCTCTTCTCATGGTGAATGTAACTTGCGAAGATTTTGTTTCATTGGCTTTTATCCTCCACACTTTGAGCCACTTTTGGATTCTATCTAGGTTTTTCTGTAAGTTTGTTGAAGCGACCGTCGGATTAGTATGTGATGCAAGCACAGCGGTGTAGTCAGCAAAAGTTGCTACCATTGTTGCTTCAGTCGTTGGTAGATCAGCAGTATACAACAAGTACAAAACCGGACCCAGGACACTACCCTGCGACACACCTGACTGGATTGGATACATTTCGGAATATTCTTCACCATATTTAACTAAAAAATGTCTGTTAGTCAAGTAAGATTTTAATACCTGATAGTAATTGTGCGGTAAGCTCTTCTTCAATTTGTAGAATAAACCCTCATGCCACACCTTGTCGAATGCTTGGCTTATGTCTAGGAATGCCGCAGAGCAGTATCTCTTATGTTCCAGATCGTTACCGATTTGCTTTATAATTCTGTCGACTTGTTCTACCGTGCCATGATGACTTCTAAATCCGAATTTATGGCTAGGAATGAGGGAATCTTTCTCCAATATTGGTTTTAGGCGTTTGTAAAAGAGTTTTTCGAAAATCTTTTCTAGCACTGGTAGCAGACTTATTGGTCTGTAAGACGTTATTTCTTCAGGTTTCTTTACTGGTTTCTGTATTAGGATAATTTGTGCAACTTTCCATAAGTTCGGGAAGTGGTTTAATCTTAATATTATATTGTAGATGTACGTAAGTAGTGTTAGGCACTTAGGAGTTAATTCTTGTAAAATCCTACCTGTAATCAGGTCAAAGCTGGGTGCTTTTTTGGGATTGATTTCGCGTAGGATTGTTTGTTTAACTTCTTGAAGTTTAAAACTCTTTATTGGCAGATCCATCTGAAAGGGTGCTTCGAGATATTTGTAGATGTCATTATCTTCTAGTGTCGATGTTGATGGGAATGGTTTGAAAACATTAGAAAGGTGCTTGGCTAATGCATCAGCCTTTTCCTTCTAGCCCACTTACCGCTATCATCTCTGACTGGTGGTATTGTTTCTTGTGGGTGCTTGAGTCTTCTTGTGGCTTTCCAGAGCGAGTAGTCGGTTGCTCTAGTAACTGTTAGATTGCTAAGATAGTCCTGAACAGACTGGTTTTTGAGTTGCGACAAGAAGATTTTAAGTTGTTTTGCAGCTTTGTTAAATTTTGCTTTGCTCTCAGGTGTTCTTAAGGTTTGCCATTGTTTTCGAAGTTTTTGTTTTTCGGAAATTTTTTGTTTAACTGAAGCGGGGCACGATTCTTCAATATGAGTTATATTTCGATCAGGTGTACTTTGCCATGCTGCATTTTGAATTGCTGCAGTTAAGTTTTCTACTGCAATGTCAAGCTCTTTTTCTGTTTTCAGAGGGACATTTAAATTAATTCGCTCGTCCAATTTTCTTTTAAATAATTCCTAATCAGTTTTTTTACTAAATAATGATGGTTGTTTTTGCTTGTAAATGATTTGGGAGTGAATTGTTAGCATAACGGGTGTATGATCGGAACTGAGATCCAATGTTGGTTCCACTTTGAGCTGTTTGATATTTATACCTTTTATCACGTACATAGAAGTCGATTATGTCAGGTATTTTAGTTTGATCGCTTGGCCAGTATGTGGATTGTCCCGATGATAGACTTGCCATACCATTAGACGTTATTGTAGCCAGCAGCTCTCTTCCTTTGGTCGTTATTCGTCCTGAGCCCCAGTGCATATGCTTGGCATTGAAGTCACCACCAGCAATGAATCTATTTCCTAGCGTGCCAAAGAAGTGTTCATAGTGTTTTTTTTTATTGTTATGTTTAGGTGGGCAGTAAATCGCTGAGACCACCAAGTTGCCTTTTCCATTCTCAACTGCTACACTAGTAGCTTGAAGATAGTCGTGTTGATATTTCTCGAGTTCATAATGTTTGATGCTTTTTCTGATAATTACTGCCGTGCCACCGTGTGCTTTGCCATCTGGGTGTTGGGTATTGTATATTACAAATTTGGGAATTTTTAAATAGCTTTTTGTTGTAAAATGTGATTCTGAGATTAGCATTATGTCTATTTTGTGTGACTCCAGGAATAGTTGAAGTTCTTGTGCATTTTGGCACAAGCCGTTAGCGTTCCCTATTGCAATTTTAGGTAGTTCGACCATTACATCATTTTATTGACCAGTGTTGTTAGTAGATTAAGTATTGTGGTCATTTGCCCCGTGAGTTTTTTCATCATGATCTTGAGCTCTTCAAAATCATCTCTTGACTGTTTCATTGGTATGGTTTGATTGAATTGACGGTAATTGATTACATGTAGGTTGACTTACTTGTTGTGAGTATGAAGTGCCTGGCTGTACCATTTGTGATTGTGTTATTGGGTGTTGAGTATTGTTTTGATTTACTTTCTGGTCGTTTCTTTCCCTCAGTTTTGGATACAGTCGGTGTTGGAGTTGTTTGTGTATAATGCATCCTCTATAGTTAGCCGGATGACCCTCTCCACAATTGACACATCTCCCCTAATCGTTTTTGTCTTTTCTGGGACAATTCTTTGTCAAATGATGTTCTACACATTTTACACATCTTAGGGGTTTGCTGCAAAAATTTCTCGTATTTCCAAACCGCTGACAATTCATACATTGGGGAATTTCCCTCTTAGCTCGTGGTGGTTTGAATTGTACCATAGCGTTCATAATACGATCAATTCCAAGCACTTCCTTGTTGTTTTCTTTTTGTTTAAGTTCGACATAAAACATGTGTAACGCATTCTTATTGATTCGATGTTTTATGTAGCTAACATTAGCAACCATGTGACCCAATTTTTCCATTTCCAATTTGAACTGTTCAATATCTGTTGATGAATGTAGGTTTTTTAATACTACTCGATAGTTTCGATCTTGCTTAGGTTTGTAAGTATGGAAAACAGTTTTCTTCTCTTTCAGTCCCTCAATTATTTGGGTATAATTTACTCCAGTTTTTGGTTGTATTCTAACTTGCTCGTTACCTATGATTTTAATAGTATAGGGTAACGTGGTCCCAAACCGACCGGTGGTCCCATACCGACCTCCACATGTTTCTCAGTTATTGTGCTGCCCCCCAAACTATCAGTGGGAGCATTTAAAAGCTCTTTCAACACAGACATTTTGGAGGTGGAGAGCCGCCATTTCACGCATTTCATTTCGTGGTTATGTGACGTGTTGTGTTTTGACACGAATAAAATTCATTTTTGAGCGTACACGGAACTTTAGTTACAAGTGCTTTATTGTTCCTTGAAAAATCAAAAGGTAAGTTTTTTATATTCGTTATGGTCTAAGCTTAAATAGATGCTATCGAATTTTGATGAATGTTGTTGTCGTAAGTGAATGACAAGTCATTGTTTGTAAAAAATCGTGGTGGTCCGAAACCGACCGCTTACAGGTGGTCCGAAACCGACCCCTATATTTTTTCGCATTTATAATTTTTTACTGCGTTTTTGATGTTCAAAATTTGATTTTACGACTTCTAACTGTAATTACACATGCTTGTTTTTTAAGAAATGGGACGATCTTTCAAAAGGAAAACGCCAAAACGAGATCCGGAAATTCTGCGGCGCGCAGTTGCTGCAATGGCATTTGGAACTTCCCTTCGTGCAGTTGCACGTGAATTTAAAATTCCCCGATCAACATTGCTGCTCCATCGGAGAAATAATGTGACAACCACTGAAAAAGAGGACACTGCTATGCCGACGGAAATTAATGTAGACGATTTCAAGATTGCGGAGAAAGGATTCAAAACGGTAATTTTTTTGAATAGAAAAATTTAACTGGAACAAAATTATAACCTAATTGGATTTCAACTTTAATTAAACTGGAAGTAAACTTCAATTTATTCACGGAAGAAATAAAATATTTAAAATACGAAATATCACTGATAAAAATATATAGCATCAATTGCTGTATTTGTAAAGTCAGTATAATTATTTTTACTAATGTAGTTACTTAAATAATCTAGTAAAAATTGTCGTATTCTCAGAATTAAGCTCAATTTCTATATAGTTTTCTCAGTGAGGGAGGACGTATGTCTATTAACTAATTAAACTGTTAATTTTCACAAATAAAAAAAATCGGAGTTCTATTCTGAAATTCAAAAATTCTGCCAACTATTTTTATATTTTTTTTGCAAAACACACTCTAAAAAGCCGTTATTCTGTAATGTCGTGTGATATTAACTCTAATATTTTATTTTTTTTGTTTTGTATAGGTGTTCAGTGAACAGCAGGAAAGTTCTCTGGAGCAGCATCTTCTTCGATTGTCCGATATTTATTTTGGACTTAACCCAATAGACGCACGATCATTGGCCTACCAATATGGAAAAAAGTTAAAAGTTTCCTTTCCATCTTCTTGGGCTCGGGAGGAAATGGCCGGCTTAGAATGGTTTCGTGGTTTCATGTCTCGACACCCTCGATTGTCACTGAGGAAGCCTGAGGCGACAAGCTTGGCCAGAGCCAGCGCCTTCAATCCAACAAATGTTGCTGCTTTTTTTAAAAATTACTTGGAAGTAATGGACACCGTCAAAGTTGAGCCAAAAGATATTTGGAACGTCGACGAGACCGGCGTATCAACAGTGCACCGAGCAGTCCGTGTAATCTCACGTCGTGGTCAGAAGCGAGTTGGGCATATAACCTCAGGTGAGCGTGGAAATTTGGTGACACTTGTCCAAGCTGTGTCGGCGACTGGAATACGTGCAACGCCCTTTTTTGTCTTTCCGCGCGCCCGAATGCAGCCACATTTTTTGAATGGTGGGCCCGTAGGTGCGAAAGGAGGTGCAAATCCCAGCGGGTGGATCACTGCGGAATTGTTTGTGGAATTTTTGAAAGTTTTTCAGTCCTTCACTCGCTGCAACATTGAAAATCCAGTTGTTCTTCTCTTGGATAATCATGAATCCCATTGTTCTTTGGCAGCAATACAATTTTGTCGTGACAACGGAATTCATGTTGTTTCGTTTCCGCCCCACTGCTCTCATCGCCTTCAGCCCTTAGACGTAGGAGTGTTCAAACCTTTCAAAGCTGCGATTAACAAGCAATTTGACACGTTCATGCGCATGCATCCAGGGCGCCTCGTTCAAATCTTTGATATCCCGGGGATGGTCTCGCGTGCTTTGGAGATTGGTGCAAATGAATGCAATATCAGATCCGGATTTCGATCCACAGGAATTTGGCCAATCGATGAAAACATTTTTCAGGAAATAGATTTCTTGCCAAGCAGTACGACAGATCGAGCAAACCCAAATGATACTCCAAATGAACCAGATGTTGAGAAAGAAGTAGAAAGTGATGGAGAAAATCATAATCAAGAGCAACAAATAATTCCGTTAGACACGTCAACTCCACGCACATCCACATCAGTTCTGGATTCAACTTTAGAGTCACTTGCGCCTCTCCCGAAAGCTCCACCACGCAGTCAGAAAAAGAGAGGTCGTCCGCCCGGTCGAACTTCGATTTTGACATCTGATGCCGAGATGCAAAGAGTTACCGAAAAAGAAAATGCAAAACTCGAAAAAGCAAGGAGGCAGGAGGAAAAGGCCAACCGAAAAAAGGAAAATTCCAAACAAAAGCAAAAAGGTCAAAAAAGGAAGAAAAAGCAACGAGAAGAAAAAGAGCGACAAGAACACGAAGAGGAATTTCAGCCGCGAAAAACAACTCGCCCATTAGCTATTCGCAATTATTGTGAGGCAAATGACGCCTCGAACAGCGATTAAAAGTTTGATGTTTACAGTGAACCATAAAAATTTGAACTCTGTGTAAACCTCACTGTATTTTTGAAAAAAAGCCTCTTAATATTCTTCAATAAAATCAAAATCATTTTAAAATACTATTGTTTTATAGCAAGTTCCACAAAAATTCCATTTCTTCTTTTTCCCTCGATTCGCAGCAAAAAAATGGGGCGGTCGGTTTCGGACCATGGGGAGGTCGGTTTCGGACCACGATTTTTGAAAACAACAAAAATGCAAATTTTAAATTTGACCCCGTTATTTGAAAAAAAAAGTTCTCAAAAACCTGGTCAAACTTCATACAACCTAGAATAATGTTTATTCTAAAAAAAAAAAATTTGGTTTGTGGGAAAATATTAATTGAAAGCACTTTTATTGCATTTGCCAATTAGGGGGTCGGTTTCGGACCACGCTACCCTAACTATCTTTGGCTGTGATATTCAGCAGTTCAACCAGTGGTCGTATATTTTTCACTCCATCGACAAAGATTGGTGGTGGTTTGGGTGCGGCCGGTTCTATAGGTGGATCTTCCTCTAGGTTTTCGTTACCTTCTTCTAATGTTTTAAATCTATTATTTGTTTGTATGGGAGAATTTAGCCAGTAGTCGCTCATTTTTTTTGTTTATAGCTGATGGTGCTTTGTTCGGGATTTCTATTTCCCTTTGTGTGATTTTTTACGGTTACCCAGTCCGTGCTTTTAGGTAGCGGTGGGAAGTCAGAGTTTCCCATGGACGTATGGTGTTGGGCTGGAGCAGTATACTGCTGACTTGCCATTTGCACGGGGTTAACGTGTGATGGACTCGGTATCGACAGCACTTGTTGTCCAGGATATTGCAAAATTGATGGATAGTTTTGAATGTAATAAATTAATGGATGGGCTGGGTGTTGTAACCGGGCAAGTACAGCCCTGGCCCTTGATGTTGGATTGTTGGATTCACATGGTTTTGTTGCGCGTTTGACTTCATAGTAGGATGGTCGTTAATCGTGTTGGGCTGATCTGACCTCGATTCATCGCCTTGTGGTTCACTCACTTGTGGTGTTTTCTTTGGAGGCGGCGTACGTTGCATGTCCGTGCTGTTTACATCCTAACTTTAAGTTTATTCGACTGACAATAATTTTTAACTATCGATTTTTAAAGGGAGATAATATTTGCTCGATCGGTTTATCAATCTATCAGATTGATTATCACTATATAATATAAATTTAAAATATATAAATTTATTCTTCCAAATATCAAATTCAATCATAAATTATTAAAATATTTCAAAAACTCACAAAAATACTCAAAATCTACGAGAGCGTGCGGAACACGTCCGCCCTCGACACGCACCTCGGCAAAAAGCCCCTTCCTTTCAAAAGTTCCTACCAACTTTAAAATAATTCCCGCATTGTTGCGAAATGCAAAAAATTATTTACAAATTCAAATCTAATTATAAAAATTAACAAAAATAAACAAATTCATCGCAATCCAACAAAATAAATTCAAAAAAATTAAAATTGATGTTTGAAACACCACAATACATATGTCCACCAATATTTGGAGTTTTTTTTCCATAATAGTCTTGAAAAAAAAAAAAGATTAAAAAGTGTTGCAACTTACCCCGGTCTCTCCTACAGTTGTAGATTGAGACTATTATATTAACCCTACAGTGCATAGTGATGCATATATGCATCAGTTGCATTTAGGCTTATATAAATTTGTTTTGAAAACATTTTATATCGCAAATGCATGCTGTATCTAATATCAACCAGTAGCCTTCTAATGAAAACATGAAAACACAAAAATACTGAAATTACAACCAATTTATGACCATACGAACGTGCGATGTACGAATTTATGAATTCCAGCTATTTTGTGCTATTTTGTAAAATGATAACGCCTGTTATGTATTAAAGGTATGTATATTTTTTACTTCTTTGTTTTTAACGGCAATCAGAACTGTTCTAAAAATTTTCATAAAAGTTAAATATTACTATTATTTCATGCCTTACAGCATAGGGATGCAAATTTACATCGCCCAATATTTTTAATAAAAAACAATGAAAATTTAAAAATATATTTTTTTTTAAATTTTTCCCGTAATGTAATCATTATTTCTTCTTAGTTTTTAAAGTTTATTTTACAAAATAAAATGTCATGCATTGTAGGGTTAAATATATAATACTGTAAAATTGTTTAATTGCTTTTATTTTAATAAATAAACAAAGCAAAATTTAAAACAAAAACCAAAACTTTTGCGACCCCTCTGCTTAACACCAGCAATCAAAGAATATTAACAATTTATTCATAATGGCAAATTAATTCTTACCTTAAAATTAAGTTGTGGTGATCAATTATTTTTCTTAATTCATCCATGACTTCGTTGTCGGTACCACGTACGGCCGGATTAATTTTTAAATTTGGAAAGCAATTTTCAACCAGTTTGTATTCGCAAATTATATTAGTTATCAATGAAACAAATAACGTATCAAAACCCATTTGCATTAAAACCAACATTGTGGCTTGCAAGAGTTCAATAGCAAAGCAGAACTTATATTTTAAAAATTGGGAACAACAAGACCTCCACGGAAGCTCACCTTCTTCAGCTAGAATTAACGGTTTTGTAAAATAGAGAAAACATATTATTAGTAACAACGAAATGTATAACCGAATACAAAATTTTACAAACAAAAAAATTTTTGTATTCTCTTTTTGTTGTTCAAAATCGTAAAACTTGGATTTCCAAAACATATTGGTATTGTTTACAAGTAATATTATATCGTCTTTATGTTTCAAGTGAAATAACATTTTCATGGTGATCTAAAATAATTACCATGCCTATCAAGTGTCTAAAATGTATATTTTAGTAGAAAACCTGAGCAATTGCTACGAGAACTAACACTTCCATTGTGGAATCGATACCTTGATAATTTAAAGTCAATTCTAAGCAAACATCAACCAATGCACTTATCGCAATCACTATACAACATTTTCCATAAATACTTTTTTTTAAATTATTCGAAAATGGATTTAGACATACAAATGATAAAATTTGAAGTGAATCTTGTATTAAAGGTCTAAAATTCATTTCGTATTATTTTTAACAAACTTTTTTTGTTTACAGAACCAAGCTACCAAACTTATATCAAATTACGCATCTAACTTAAATTAATGTATTTTAAGACTATTACCAAACTTATAAAGACAATTTAAAGTAATTTTGTAATTACAAGAATTTTAAAGAAGATAATAAACGGTTGTTGATCACTTCCAAATTAAGAAACTACTCAGTTATAATTAATTTGTTTGTAAATTGTTCTAGATTGAGGATAAAATTGAGTTAATTACTTAATTCGATAAAAGTTTGGTTTTCTAAGTGGATTATTTAAAACCTACGCTACATAAATATTGTAAGATTTGCTTTTGGAAAAACGAAATGGATTCCAGGCCGCTAATACAAGAATCTCTTCAAATATTATCTATTATATGTCTTAATCCGTTTTCTACTAAATTAGTTCATCAGTTTTATAGAAAATGTTCTGCAGTGATTATATTTGGAGCTTTTATTGATGTTGGCTTATATTTGAGTTTCAACTATCAAGGTATCGATTCTACAATGGAAATATTGATTACCATAGGATTTTCTCACGTTTGTTAACAAGAATTATTTTGCTATAATGAATTTTGTTTATTTAAATTTATTTCAGCTTGTCATGAAAATGGTATTTTTTCTTGCTTACAGGAAGGAACTGGCATCACTTATAAAAAATACCAATATGTTTTGGAAACCAAATTTGAATGAATTTAAACAACAAAAAGAAAATAACAAAATATTTTCAACTGTAAAATTTTGTGTACAGTTATACGTTGCTCTGTTATTAATAATCTGTTTGCTTTATTTCGTCAAGCCATTATTTTTTGGTCAAGTGGTTGATCTTCCTTGGAGTTCTTGTTTGTCCATAGTTTTTAGTTACAAGATTTGCTATGTGTTCGAATTGATTCAGCTCCCAATATTGGTTTTAACCGAAATGGGATTCGATATTTTTTATATAGCATTGATCACTAACATAATCTGCGAATTCAAATTACTTGAAACTCGTTTTCCAAACTTAATGATTAATCCGGAAGTTAGTGGTACTGACAAGGAAGGAATGAATGATCTAAAAAAATTGATTGATCACCACAATTTAATTTTAGAGTAAGTGAGAATTAATTTTTCCTTAATTTGGCAGAGATCTTCTTTATTTACAAAATTATTTATTGCAGATGTATTAGGATCATGAAATATGTGTACAGAATTCCTATGCTAGGTATATTTTCGTCGAATATGTTTGGAATGGGTTTTGCTATGATTATTATAACTTTCAGGTGAGTATCTCTTAGAATTGGATCTTTTTGTGAAATATGTTTACGATTTATTTTTTTTAAATTATGTTTTAGTGCGTCTAATGCAATGAAATTGCTATTTGGAATGCTGACAATATTTTATCTTGTTCAGTTATTCTTCTATTCCATTCTTGGATCTATGTTAGCCGATGAGGTACTGAGTGAGTTATTTTATACAGTAGGATATTCTAAACGATATTATTATAAATTCAGAGTATTGAAATATCAACCCATGCTTATAATTCGAAGTGGTGGATTAAAACACAACCGGAATTAAGAAAAGCTTTGGTTGTTGTTATGGGGCGTGCTAATAAACCGGAGATATTAACAGCTGGTGGATTACTACAAGTGAATTTAGAAACTTTTAGAATGGTAATTCGTTAATCTACTATGTGAATAAATTGTAACTCAACGTATAATAACTAGTACACATAAAACATTTTAAAGAATCAAAAAATGCACACACATTTTCAACAACTAAAATGTTTTTAAAATAAATATGATTATCAATAACAGTAAGCACTTTCAATCATAAATATATTTTTTATAATTTTAAACGTATAGGATTGCGAAATCCATACATTAAGATTTAAATGTATCTTGTAGCTCGTTATTGATAATCATATTTATTGTATTTTCAAGAGCTAATAATTTTAATTAATAAAATGTTTTTAAGTTATCGCAAATAAAATGCACTGTAATTATATCTCAAACGTTTTTACTATACTATGGCATCATCAGGCGATGAATTAGAGAAAAATTGAAAGAGAATCAGGTATTTTTGAAAGGCAGGGATCCTTACACAATCTGTTGTCGATCAGGAACAGGTCAACTCGGCTAACCTGTTACTAGCAAGAATAGGATTTCAAATCTAAATAGAATTTTTCTATTTTATCGCCTGATGATGCCGTAGTATGGTAAAAATGTTTCCGATAATTTATACCTACAGTGTATTTTACATGTGATAACTTAAAAATATTTAAAACATTTTTTACAACCAAAAGGTGGCCGTAGACGCCAAAAAAATTCATGTTTTCTTTAGTGAACCTATTTTTGTAAATAAAATGTGTCCTCCCCCGGATTTTCCAGAGTATTTCATTATTGCTTTATTAGTAAATAATTTTTTTTTTCAGATTATCAGAAGCACTTTTTCATTATTTACCTTTATGCAAGTAATATTTAACAAGTCTTAATGGGAAATACATACTAATTGCCAACATGAAGAATTTTTTATCAAGAAATTTGTGCAACGTTAGCACCTAATGTATTTTCTATCATAATGTGCATAACACACGTAAAATAAATTGGTATTTACCTCACGGATTTATGATTCTATTCCAGCATCCTCCTACTATATAAAATAAATAAAAATCCTATATGAAAAGCTGAATAACTTAATGTTACTTATGCCAGTATTGAATTATAAATTTAAAAAAAAATATTTCCGAAATATTGATTCTGTTTTAATTGGCTAAATAACGAAACATGCCAATAAAATCTCTTATAAGTTTAGATTATATAACTTATACGCCTGGATTCGTTTGCCAGCTCTATACTGTGTACTGTTACTTAAGGGGGTATTCTAGTACTTTCTAGTCTAGAAAGCACAGATGTATAATTAAAGGGGTGATCTGACGACCTATGCTTCTCTCGTAGGTTAGCGGTCGCGAACGTCGCGAACAGGAGCCGT
Organism: Cantharis flavilabris; assembly: GCA_949152465.1. Taxonomy (NCBI): domain Eukaryota; kingdom Metazoa; phylum Arthropoda; class Insecta; order Coleoptera; family Cantharidae; genus Cantharis; species Cantharis flavilabris. Next base: position 24,514,292 of record OX424437.1, on the reverse strand, counting down.
TCGAAATTGCAGAGTAGATAAGCGATGCATGTATTTTATGCATTTTTTAAGATTCGTTTTCTAAATAAAAATTAATGATTTAACTAAATTGTTCAATGTAACATTTAACAGAACTAATAAACTTTAAAATAAATAGCTATTTATTATACAAGTGGCTTATAAGGCAAATAAGTTACGAAAGAAATGTGCTCGAGTGGCTAATTTTTCTTGAGTAACTTATTTGCTGTTAAGACACGTTTGTAATACAAAGCTTTATCCAATATCTCGTAATAATAGTTTAAAATGTAATTAAAAGTTTTGAAGTTTTAAAATATCAGATGTAAATTATGAAAATTAGTATAAAGTAGGTGTACTCATAATTTACATAAGTCACTAGTGTTTTATAGACCCCATAAGTCACTAGTGTTTTATAGACCCCATAAGATATGTAAAATCGGCATTATTATGCCTTCATAAGACAGAAGTGTTGGATAAAGAATTTTAAACTAAAATATTCAATGTAACATTTAAAAGAACTAATTAACTTAAAACAAAAGAATTTTAATATTAAATATTTTTCTACAGTTGTAATTAAATAGCTAATTTGATGTTAAGTTGTTTATTTATTTCTTGTAGGTCTCTAAAGTAATATTTCCGATATTACTACGTTAAATCTCTAGTATTAACAGCGACACGTTGTCTGTCTCTGTCTAGCAAAGTTGGTGACGTTCGAGGGCCATGCGATTTGCAGTTGTAAGCTCACCTCTTAATATTATACATCTGTGGTAGAAAGTAAAAAATATTGAAATTGTTTTTTCATATTTCGATAGTTTAAACTTAACTTAAAATTTTAAACGCGTTTTTCACAAAACTACTTTTTTTGAAACGTTTGTGACAATATCTCAAGTTCAAATATACCGCTTTTTTGAAATTTGGCATAAATTTTCTTTATACCGGTCGACCATCTGAACATAGGCAATTAACATCGGAAATTTATTTTTCTTTAATTCCTGCTTCCCATCACAACGGATAGGAATGAAAATGGTATCAATTTAAAGAGATTTTTATTTTGCTTCTTAAGATACCTAACACTTGATATTTTGTTTTTCAGTTACTGGTAAAAACTCACTAATAAAATGCAAAATAGAAATTTAAAAAGTAATTTTAGTTGCCTTGATTGAATTTTATTGTTTGAAAACCAACAATTTTCAACAAGTTACTTTGACAAATTACAATAAATTTGGTTAACAATGAACGCAAACACTTATTGTGTGGATGAAAAAGTTTTTATGGTAAAATTATATTACAGTGGTAGTTGTAATAGCAATGCGAATGATAATTTAATTCAATTTGACTTCAAATTAACTAAGTAAATTATTTAAAGCAATACAGGAAGTTCTTAGCTAGAATAGAATAAAAATGAAATAAAACTTTTGGCGTAATGGAGGAGTTTCCTACTTTTTTTTTTTTTTTATTTGAAAGTAGAGATCAAACCGAGCCATCAGTTTTTTTTTCAGATTTTTTTGAGTGCGTAAGTATCAGAAAAAAATTAATGAAATTTGAAATTGTAAGGGTTATGACGTCATAACCCTTCTTTGAGTGGGAATGAATAAACCTATAGGATTTTAGACAACTGTACTATGTTGCCGTACGTTCTTCTATTAAAATGTTAAAATGTAGATGCCTACCTGATGACAAGTAATGGCCGCCGTGTATTTCGTGGTTACTTTTTTATTTTATATGAGTGATTATGGATTACTTAGATTTACAATTTTTATTTAATGAAAACAAATACTTTAGTATTACAAAGATCTCGACAACTTACAAGAGCTTTGCATAAACAGTTTAAGATATTTTAAATGCCACACGTAAACGCCTTTCCGCCTTCTGGCAATTTTCATCAAAATATAGAGTTTTTCAAAAATAGCACAGATTTTTTTAGTGAATTGGTTTAACATGCATTCTTAATGTAATATTTGAAGTTTGTTACATTTGGTTATTCTGTTGGGTTATAATTTGTTGATCGGTTGTGCTTCGGTAAGATTCACATGTCGACAATGTTTCATTATATATTTACAAACAAGATAATTCTTTGTATATTTTACATAAATATATTATATGAACCACTTAAAACATCAATAATACTTTTACAAGGGCTTTGCATCCACACAGTGGCGTATTTAGAAAATGATTTTGAGGGGGGCAGATTAAAGTTTTTCAGAATCTCGTTAATTCATTCATGCGCGTCAGTAGTAGCTAATCCTAATACATCAAATTAAATAAACCAAACAATATATTAAACTAATATTAGGTCTAAAAATATTTATCCAATATCAATCCAAACCGGAAAATTTGAATTTTTAAGCAAAAATTAAGGAAGTTTAACCTTCGGCTAGCAAAAATTAAAACTTGGAAAGCATATTTATTTAATTACCTTACTGATCACGGAGTTTAGCAGCAACTTTCTGTGTTACTGTGTAGGTTAATTATAAAAATAATATAAAAATATAAAGTCAAAATTGTACACCGCCGGGTCTGGGGGTTGCGGAACACCCTCCAGTACATATCGCAGGATTTTCAGAATACTCGGAGAAGATAGGGGATTTATAATTTTTATAATTTTCGTCAGGAAAAACCTGGAAATTTGAATTTTTAAGCAAAAATTAGAGACATTTAAACTTTGGCTAGAGAATATTAAAGCTTAGAAAAACATTTATTTAAGTGTCTTACTGTTCAGAGTTAACTGTCAAAATTATAGTCAAAAGTGTGAACCGGGTGGTCTGGAGGTGAACACCCTCCTGTACATATAATAAAATTCCCACTCTTCTAGAATACCTACAGAAGACAGCATAATTATACAAATTTCATTCAAAAAATATAAGAATAATACAATACGTAGAAAATCAAAATTCAAAAAATTTAAAAAGGAGACAATTAACACATAACAGGTCTGGATTAAGAAAATTTGAAAAAATGAAAATTTCGTAATACGAAGTACAATATAACGTTATTTCATGGTTATTGCCATTCTTCAGTTGCACGCATCGATTACGATTACATTGTAAAATAAGAAGAAAAAATTTTTCAAACTAAACAAAATTATCGACTAAATTTAGTCGATAATTTTGTTTAGTTCAAATTTTCTTAATCCAGACCTGTTATGTGTTAATTGTCTCCTTTTTAAATTTTTTGAATTTTGATTTTCTACGTATTGTATTATTCTTATATTTTTTGAATTTAACCATAAATACATACTAAAAACCACAAATTTACTTAAAATTTTTTATTTTGAGTTCTTTTTCTATACAAATTTCGTTGGAAAAAGCTGGAAAAAAAAAGAAAATTAGAATTTAAGAAACTTACTTATTTTTAAATTATAAAAAAAAATTTTAATTGAAAATATAGAAAAACGGGAATCACCCAGCAGCGGGAAAAAAAATTAAATATTATACAACTAAAAAACCACCGTCCACCGTCTAGCTAACCGTCCGCGGACGGGCATTCCAGATAGTAAATAAATAAATAAACAAATAAATAAAAATAATTTAAAGTTTTTTAAATTTTAAAACTTTGTGGTAATCATTATTTTTATCAGGGGGGGCTTTAGGGGTACAATCTGAGTCATCTTTGGGGAGGGGGGGGCATCTGCCCCTTTGCCCCCCTCTAAATACGTCACTGCATGAACAGTTTAAGAGATTTTAAATGCCACACGTATATGGCTTTTCGCCAGAAGCTTACCAGAAGCTATCATCCAGCTTATAGAGTTCTTAAAAAGAGTGCACCAATTTTGTCAGTTAAAGCATTGATCAGCATTGATGTGACGAAATAATCAATAGCATTAAATGAAAAAATAAAGAATTTTAATTAGCATATGATAGCTGTCAATAATAACCCAATTAAGAACTATCAACATCGGACGGCCATGTTTAAATCTTATTGGTTAGCTATGGCGGGCAGATTAAATATTTTTTTGAAATTCCAAATTTTTTTTTTAATTGTACGCTGAGTTTTAAGACCAACCAATTACATCAACATGCGGAATTTTTATTACAGTTTCATGTTTATATATTATTTCAAAAAATTATTTCTAATGAAACTCCCCCATTGATTCTGGCATTAAATAAAATATCTCATATCAAATGTTTATTTATTTAGTTGCAAGAGCACAATAACATATGAAGTGATAGTTCCAAGAAAATGCAAAAGTGTACCGTAATTGATATTAAAAAATCCAGCTGCCGAAAAGTTTGGGCATTGGTGAAGCGAATGCGTAGCTAAAATACGTAACTCTTCTTTTAACATTCGATCTGGTTCGATATTGCCAACCGCTGGCATTGCTGACAGTAAATTGTAGCAAATTGTTGTCGTATTTCTTACTTCATTGGTAGTCATAGCACATATTGTAATAACAGCTACTCCCATCATCTATAACATATAATTTAATTAATTCAAACATATTTTAAAGATACTAGAACTCAATGTCGTATTCGAAGATTTTACCCTCATCCACAATTAATAATCCCCTTTACTCCCTTGTAGTGTAACGTAACATATTACGTTTACTGATAATATTATATTAAATTAATTTTTTTTGTTGAAACATTAAAATAGTAGAACATTTCAGGGAGGAGATAAACTTGTAAATTTAAGTCGATTTTGATTAATTTTTTTTTGTAAGAATAATTCATTTGATGTTTTTGAAACTTGGAGTATAGTTTATATACAGGGTGCTGAATGACTTAGCCGAACATAGGAAATTAACATGTAAAAACTAAGGCTGGGAATCAAATTCGAATAATTCGAATATTTGAATATTGGAATACAAATAATATCGCAATTTGAATATTCGAATAATATGAGTAATCGAATTATTCAAAAATTCAAAATATTGGAATATTCAGAGTATTCGAATATTGACAAATTATTATTTGAATTTTAAATTATTCGATTATTTAACAAATTTAAATTTTAAATATTTGAACAGGGCCGCCGAGTTAAGTTGCTTGAGTGCTCGAGCACCAAACTAAGAATTTACAAAAACTGTAATATTGACACACACGGTAAATATATAAATTCTAAAAATAATAAATTAATACTTAAATTTATTATAGAAGAACAGTTGAATTTAGTTTTTTTACAAGGTTCTTTGTATTGTTCTTTGTATAAAATTGTAACGGAATCAACTCTCCTAAGTCCTCCCGTTCACACAATGCCGGCCGGTAGCTCTGTGGTAAATGGGAGAGCGAGTCGCAGGTTCCAAAAAGAAATTGAAGCTATGATCTTATATGGAATTGTATGTCTTAAAAATTTATACGGCGCCACTGACTCAATTAGACAAACAAATGTTTTACTATTTACGAGCAAAAAAGTAATAGAATAAACCCTCAAGTCAGAAAGGACTAATCTTTTAATAGATAAACAGATTAAATAAATCTTAACAGAAGAATACGGCGTCTTCAAAAGCCGAATAAACAAAGAACAAAATATACAGGATTTTAATTTACCTAACGCGTATATAGCTATATACCTGTGGTTTTCATTAATCTTACAAAATATAAAAATTGATGTAATAAATCCAACAAAAATTCTCGAACTACTGTATTTATCTTCTTCTGCCGCAACGAATTCAATTCTGTTTAAATCATCAAACGTAGTACCCGTAAATATACAAATTTCGCAGTTAATCTTCCAACTAATGATTTGACAAGTTTTACAACCACACAAGTACGCCAAAACCAAATCTCTTCTATGAGTAATTAAATTAAATATACGACCTTTTGAATACTCGGAGTCGGTAACAGGGTGAATAACGGAATGATAGGTACTCTTATATTGGCACTCAGCAATCATGGAACCAAAAAAATAAGTCCAGAAGAAACAATTGCTGCAACATCCAAACCAATCCCAGACTAAACCTTGGAAAAGATGCTCGATGTAATGACTTTCCGCCACATATGACTCGGATAAAATAAATTAGATGTCATACAAGAAACTCTACTGAGAACCTACGAAAAGGAAAATCGGAAATAATTCACAAACCATCAAACTATAAATTGAATTACCTGATGGTCGGTTCTCTGGAATGAAAATTTAAGACAACTAAGGAATTTCCAAAAATATAAGTATCAGTTGACTCTTTAAAGGTTTGACAGAAAGTGTAGAGTATTTCCTTTTCGTTATCGCTCAGCCGTCGCGCCTGCTCAAAACGCGTTTTTGGAAAGTCACATGAAAATATACCGAGCAGTCAAAAATAATTGTTACAAAATATAAAAAAAAAATTTTACCATTATTTTACTACTACTATATAAAGTTTAATATATTAACTTCATATATTTTACGAATTATAATAAATAAATCTCAAAATCGACAATGTAATAGTTGACACGATAATAATAAATTCATTTGGGAGCAGGGATATAATAATTTCAATATAGTCGTAACCATTTTAACTCGCTCATGACTAATCGTTTTATGCAATGAGAACCAACGCATAAAATTTGGTTATCTTTGTCATGCGCATACAATAAGTAACCATTAGAAAAGTTGCAGAAAATAAAAATACTTCGAATATTTCGCTTTTTTACGTTGAGTCATGCGCGACTTAAAATGGTTACGACTATACATAATTTGAATCTTGGAATATTCGAATTATTCGAATATTATTTTTCGAATTAATTATTCGAATATTCGAATTATTTGAATATTCGATTACAAAAATGACAACGATTCTCAACCCTTAATCTCTACATTTTACAATTTACCAACTTAACCAAAACACTACCAACTTAACATTATTATATATAATAATTCCGTTCCCGTTATATTTGTTATAACAAATATAACGGGAACGGCCCCAATCGGCGCAGCCTTTTCGGCGAGGGTCTGGTTCGGTGCAGCCGTTTTGGCGCGAGTCCGGTTTGGCGCAGGCCCGATTCGGCGCAAGTACAGTTCGGCGCGAGTACAGATCGGCGCGAGTACAGTTCGCCTTGAGTGAAGTTCGGCGCTAGTCCAGTTTGACGCGAGTCCCAATCGGCGCGAGTTCAGTTCGGGACGAGTCCAATTCGGCGCGACTACAGTTCAGCGCGAGTCTTTTTTATTCTATATTTTTTAATTCGTTTTTCTATTTTACTTTTAACACCTACCTTTTAATTATAGTAAATATTTTACTATTATGTTAGCATTAGTAGTAGGGGATACGGTCCTGACTATGAACAAACCAATGGAGAGAGACGTCACCCAAGTAAGTTGGCAATAGACGAATTCAGGCTGAATTAGGAATGACACATCCCACTATATGGCAATTCATTAATGGGTTAAAAAAATTAAAACACGGCAAGATGTAGCTTATGAGCGACTTGTTGCTGGAAATCCTCCACCATTAAAACTAAAAAAATACAGAGACGCAGACTTAAGAATCGCAACACTGATGAAGGATTTTGATAACCGCGATATCATCGATTTTTTACGCGGATTAGCGCATAATTTTGCTATGCGCGAATAATTTTTTATTAATTAGTTTTTCAGGATTATTGCTTTGTTTATTTATTTCTTTAAAAAAATTTATTTTTTTTAAATAATTTTTTTTAATCAAATTAGAACAAGATTAAAAATATAGTAACTGTACCCGCACCGATCTGGACTCACGCCGAAACGGGTTTGCGGCGAACTGAACTCGTACCAAATAGTAATTGCGCCGAACTGTGCTCGTGTCGAACTGTACTTGCGCCGATCGGGACTTACACCAAATAGTACTTGCGCCGAACTGTACTTGCACCGAACCGGTTTTGCGGCGAAACGGCTGCGGCGAAACGGTTGCGACGAAACGGCTGCGTCGAAACGGCTGCGCCGAATAGTACCCGACCCTTATTATATAACAAATATAACATTTATACAAAAATTAAACAATTATCATTAAGCCCTATTTAACTACTTTTTGAACACGACAATATTGATTCACTCAGATCTAGAATTCTTCTATATGGATAAAGTTTCCAAGTTCAATGCACCTTTCTGATAAATCTGATTACAAAAACTTAGCAATATATTTGAATCCAAACGAAACCCAAATTTGCATAAGTTTAAAGATTTGGTTGTTTGTTACGAAAACTAAAGATCATATCACCGAAAACATGATAATAAATTATATCAAAACCAAGGGTGGAAATCCCGATCTAGATACGTATGCAAAAGCTATTACCCCAAGAAGTCTGGTTCAAAGAAAAGATAACAAGTCATTCATGATTGGCGTTGATCCCAGTCAATTTGGTTTCAGAAACAAAAAGTCAACCTCACTGGCTATTAATAAACTCACCCAGATAATACTTAAATATTGCGAAGAACGCAAATTCACCGATGCCACCTTCTACGATCTATCTAAAGCTTTCGATTGTTTCACGACATAATAAGAAATCAGGAATGCTACAACTTATCTAGCAACGGCATCTTACTAGTCAGGTCGTTCCCGACAAACAGACAACAACATGTAAAATTCAATAACGACATCTCCACAAGTCTCGACGTCGACACTCCTTTATTATTTCTGCTTTATATCAATGATATCAACAATAATCGTAGTCCCACATCCGACTTCATCCTATTTGCGGATGACACCGTCAAAACCGAGAGAGAATACAACATATATGTGATCTGCAATGCAACTCGTAGATTGTTGAATCGCGGAAAAAAAACTAGTTCATTTCAACTAATTAAGCTCTAACTACCATAAAACAAAAAAATCATCTTTAGCATTCCTAGGAGCACTGTGAACGATCCGGTAAAATACCTAAAAATAATAAATACATAACTACGGTAAAAAAAATAAAATAAGTACAAATAATAAAAATAAAATAAATATTTTTAAAAATGAAAGTTTTTACTCGGAAGGAAAACAAAATATTATAAATGATTTCGAAATTCTAAGTACAAATTTAAAAATTTTAAGCAGTGAAAATTTAATTCTTCTTGGAGCCTCACTTAAAGATGAAGCTGTGTTTCCTCAGATAGATTTGAAAAAATTAAATATTTCAACATTTTCCGATCATTTAAAAGAAATTAATCCACACAATGCGTTATTTATTTTAAAACATTGTGGGTTTATTCCGAAATTAATGTATATTTTACGCACAAGTCCAACATGGAAACATTTTCAAAAAAAATTACAGCATTCGCCAGCACTTCGCGAGGACTTTCCAATAAATTTTTTAGAACTAAATGAGCTATCTATCTCTAGCTAGTTGAGCTAAGTGTTTACTATGCATGATAATAAAAATAATATACTTACTGTAATTAAGAAACACCAAATTCCTAGTAACACGGGTGAATCATTTTCGTTCGTTTCAATTTTCGAAATTTTGAAAATATAAAGAATCAATTCTAGTGTCTCTATAAAACACGCAAATACAATGTACGCAAAAATCCAGCCAAAAACTTGATTTACTAAATCAATATTTTTTAAAATAATTTTTAAAGTATTTCTTAAACGACTAACTTTTCGTGCGGGTGTTGAATTTAAATATTTATTATGCATCACACTTCTCGAATTGTATATAAATTGTAAGTGATAATTTATGGTTCTTATTTCAAGTTTCAATACAAAAGTATAGTGATAGATTAAAAGTACACAAATCACGAAAAAGAAGTCCTCAAAATTTTGAATACAATCTGGCAACAAATAATAATTAATTCCAACTTCTATGACCGTGGACACGTTATAGGTGGTTGCTATGCAGCACAGTAAAAATCCTATAATTTTAAGTAAAATTTCAAAATTTTCCTGTTTTTGAGCCACTTTTAGGTTCAATTGCTGATTGACCTCATCAAAATGCATCTTAATTTTTGTAAAATTTTTAATATTGATAAACGCTGATCTGTAAATAATAGCAATAATGAAAATAATGGCGCAAAATTGGCCAAAAATATTGAAATATTCGTCTTCAATATTTCTGAAACTTATGACTACAAACACAAAATTTGAAACAATAATGGTTGTAATTAACACTACCGCATATAACTTGAACGATTTCAATTTTGAATGACTATTTGGAGATATTATCCCGAAACATATTCCTATACAATGCAATATTGTATTATTGCCTACGCAAAGAGAGTTTAATTCCGGGCCGTACATAACCACTTGATTTTCTACTGTAAGCGGAGTTATTATCTGACCCACCAAAGAAAAGCCCTGGTCAATGCCTAAACACTATCCGAACGATGTGAAATATTTAAGCTCTATTTTGTAATAAATAAATTTTACTATTTAAGCATTTCTTTGGTGATTCAGATTATAGCTTGTAATTTCAATGTCAATATAATAATGAATGGCCTATTATTATTTTCAAATTATCGCTTTTATTTATGTTTGACAAATTAGTAAGATAATATTTTACAGAACTAAAGCTATTTTTTATATTACTTAATTGCAATTAACATTAACAAAAGATAACAATTTATATAAAATGTATGTACGATATTTATATACAAAGTGTCAGTAGATTTATACACAAATTTCTCCATCTACCACTTACTCTTCGCATTCGCTAATGCGAATACTTACAGTGTATTTTACATGTGCTAACTTTTTAAACATTTTAGTTCTGAAAAGTGTTTAGTGCATTTTTTGGGTTTTCTAAAATATTGATATGGTTAATCTACTCTAAATATTGTATGTTCTTTTTTACATAGAACTTAATTAACTCTTTAATTTTAGTATCGTTGTAAAGTTCATTCAATTCCTCAACTTTGTGAATATAAGTTCTTCTATATTAAATACGTTGTCTTTATACCGGGTGCTGAATGAGTTAGCCGAACATAGGAAATTAACATGTAAAAACTTATTTATGCAAATTCCTGCTTCTCTAATTATTTTAGAGAGAAAATGAAAGACACAAAAATAATACAGAAATATAAACTACCAATGATAAGAGTATTAGATTTCATCTAACTTTTACTTAAAATGCCAAGATATGCTTTTGAAATTGTTAAAAGTTTCATTTATCGGAAAGGTCAAAAAATGCTTTAGATGTTAAAATATTCATTTATCGCACTGGCCAAATAATAAATTAAATTTAATTTATATTTTCTAAAATAATTACCATGGAAACTTCCGTGGCCAGTTTCAAGTCATTTAGCACCCTGTATATTGTTCCTATGTAAATTGAGAAATAAACAAGTTGATATTGTAAGTCAAAATATTTATTTGGCTTTTATGTGTAGGTATCTACCGGGTGCTGAATGAGTTAGCCGAACATAGAAAATTAACATGTAAAAACGTATTTATGCAAATTCCTGCTTTCCAAATTATTTTAGGGAAAAAATGAAAGACACAAAAATAATGCAGAAATATAAACTACGAATGATAAGAACATTAGTTTTCATTAAGCTTTTACTTAAAAGTTAAAAAAATACTTTTGAAATTGTTAAAAGTTTCATTTATCAGACTTGCCGTGTAAGTTTGCATGGTAATTATTTTTGAAAATATAAATTAAATTGAATTTATTCCATGGCTAGTGCTATAATTGAAAATTTTAACAATTTCGAAAGCATTTTTTGAAATCATTAAGAAAAAGGTAGACAAAATCTAATTGGTTTTATCATTTTTAGTTTATATTTCTGCATAATTTTTGTATCTTCAATTTTTCTCTAAAATAATTAGGGAAGCAGGAATTTGAATAAATAGGTTTTTACATGTTAATTTCCTATGTTCGGCTAACTCATTCAGCACCCGGTATATATTTCGTCCTTATGACTCATGTTGCTCATTTTAGAGATCATGACTATAGTAGGTCCCACGAATGCTCGAGTGTGACTCATTGATTATTGCTGTGTGAATTAACGTATACTATTCGGTTGTCTTTATTGTCATACTTTCAAAAAATACCTTATAGAAAAGTAAGCGAATATAAAACCTTGCCAATGTAAACTGTGTAAATGTACATCGATTATGTACCGTAGTATAAGCCGTCAGCTGTCAAGTTGATTGTTATTTATAACCTATATTAGCTAATGCCCGCATTCACCAATTACAAATAGCACTAAGTATTTGTCGAATAAAAATTTTCCATTTACCAGTGCTATGATCCTGTAAATAAAGCACTTAAATAAAATTTTTATTTAATAAACATAACAAAATTTTTATTAGTGACTATCCCTTCAATCCAACCTACTAACAAAGTAAAAAATGTAATAATTTTTATGAGTACAGGGTGGCTCAATTTCGATCCTTCTTATGGGGAAATCGGTAACTATAGGAGATATCAAAAAATGGATGGCGCATCCTCGATCTCTTTTTTTGAGAAAAGTTTAATGGTGCAAACCCGAATTCGATATCTTTTTTCGTTTTCGAGTTATGGCCAAAAGTTCACTTTTTCGACTTTTCGTTCAACGTCCATATCTCGGTTATTTGTAAAGTTATAGAAAAAATATTTACACTTTCTTTAGACACTTTTTTAAGGGCAATAAAATGGGCTAAAGAGATTTTAAATATCTAACTTAGTTTGCGTGTTATAATATAAAGTTATGTTTTTTTAAATAGAAACCATAGTTGGCTATGAAATATTTAAATAGAGTTTTTTATCCTCTTTTCAATTATATATAATATGTGGGGTCTATTATTTCAGTTTCGTCCCATTATATTAAAAAATGTTAAATAAAAACAAACTAAGATCGGAAAATTAAATGTTGGATTTATCAAAACAATCCATTATACATTTATATTATAATATTTCATAGTTTTTATAAGCCATTTGACACTCTTGTATAATAATAGGTAATAGGTACTAAATAAAAATAAAATTAGGTATCGAAGTATTAGGTACTAAAAACACTCTTTAAAAACAACTGGAGACAATTGTTTTAGATGCGTCAATAATGATTTTGTATAGTGTTTTGTTTTGAAAAAGTCAACCTTTAATTTTCCGATCTTCTTTTGTTTTTATTTAACATTTTGTAATATAACGGGATGAAAGTCAAATAATAGACCCCACATGTTACATATAATTGAAAAGAGGATAAAAAACTCTATTTAAATATTTCATAGCCAACTATGGTTTCTATTTAAAAAAACAAAACTTTATATTATAACTAGAAAACTAGGTAAGATATTTAAAGTCTCTTTAGCCCATTTCATTGCCCTTAAAAAAGTGTCTGGAGAAAGTGTAAATATTTTTTCTATAACTTTACAAACAACCGAGATATCGACATTTAACAAAAAGTCGAAAAAGTGAACTTTTGGCCATAACTCGAAAACGAAAAAAGATATCGAATTCGAGTTTGCACCATTAAACTTTTCTCAAAAAAAGAGATCGAGGATGCGCCATCCATTTTTCGATATCTCCTATAGTTACCGATTTCCCCATAAGAAGGATCGAAATTGAGCCACCCTGTACAAATTGATATTTGTTGTTAAAACTGATAAAAACCTAGATATACATAATATTTATAATACCAACAAGTTTTAAATATGTTTAGGGTTCTTTTAACGTCGAAATCTATAATATTTTTAAAGAATTGAACGTGATTTGAACTCTATATCGGTTTTTCAATTACTAATTAATTCAACCATGATGAAACTTGGCTAAAAGCTTCTTCTATTTACAAGCTATAACTACAGAAAATTTAAAGAAATTCTTATATTTTGGTCATATATTTTAAGCTAATATATTCGATAAAATGTTTTTCATAAAATTAATGATTTTGACATTACATAATTTTTTTAAGATTTCTTAAGATTTTGCTTTAGATTTTTATTTAGACAAGTATTTTACTGTTTAACACCTTGTGATTTTCCCTAAAAGCAGACTCTTAAGCAAAACCATAAATGTGATATTCATTAATTTTAACAAAAAGTCAACATCAAATTAAAACTGCAAGTACTATGGAACGGTGTAGTGAATCGGTGTGAAATTTTTTTTATAACATCGCAAAATCAATTTTCATCGAAATCTTATATTTTTTAGTTTTGTTTTCCATCCTTAAATCATCTTTAAATAAAATATCTCATATAATATATTTATTTGCAAGAGCACAATAACATATGAAGTAATAGTTCCAAGAAAATGCAAAAGTGTACCGCAATTGATATTAAAAAATCCAGCTGCCGAAAAGTTTGGGCATTGGTGAAGCAAATGCGCAGCTAAAATACGTAACTCTTCTTTTAACATTCGATCTGGTTCGATATTGCCAACCGCTGGCATTGCTGACAGTAAATTGTAACAAATTGTTGTTGTATTTCTTACTTCATTGGTAGTCGTAGCACATATTGTAATAACAGCAACTACCATGATCTATAACATACAATTTAATTAAGTCTACCTAAAATATAATGTAATTGACCATAATACTACATAAATATATAACTGACTTGATCTCTTCAGAAATATTTCTAGGATAGGTACTAGATCTCAATGTCGTAATCAAAGATTTTATCCACTACAACATTAATTTAATAATGCCCTTTACTCCTTTGTAATGTAATGTAATATTACGTTTACTTATTTTTTCAGAGCCAGTTTACCAAAATATCGACAATATTAATGAACCGAGGAGCTTTTAAAGTATGATTTTAGATTTAATTTCTGTTAACCGGCCGTAATCCTGCGAATTGACCATGTTTAACTTTAATGTTCTTTAACGTTCAAAAGGGCACTTTGAACGATCCGGTAAAATATCTAAAAATAATAAATACTTACGGTAAAAAATAATAAAGTAAGAAATATTTTTAAAAATGAAAGTTTTTCTTCGGAAAGAAAACAAAATATTATAAATGATTTGGAAATTCTAAGTCAAAATTTAAATATTTTAAACAATGAAAATTTAATGAATCTTGGAGCCCCAATTACACAAGAAGCTGATTTTCTTCAGATAAATTTGAAATACCAAAATAGGTACCTGACCCAAATAAGGCCTAGCTAAGGGAGATTTGCAATAAAATGAAAAATATCCAATTTAATCAACATGTTTTAATAATAACCATAATTTTGGTACATTTTCTACAAAATACGAGGGTCGTTTAATAACAAAGTTTAACGATACTAGCTCTCCGCTCAGTGAAACGGTAGAGCGATGAAATTTTTTTTGGTTAGTCTCTCATCGATTATGAACATGTTCGTTTGGGTAGAAATCAAATCGATTGAAGTTTAACTATTTTATAACGCTTTACCATGGAACTGCCATTGAAAGTTGCGTCCAAATCTAAACTTCGTGTTGTAGTTCGTGTTTTGGTTCATCAAGAACTGCGTAGTGTATACGGCTAACAGTGTTGAGCCTTGAAAGAGTAGCGCTATGTAATTTGGAAATGGTCCAGATCAGTTGCACAATGAAGAGCGGCCTGCGCATGCAAGCACCGAAGAAAACGTTGCACTTGTCAAAGAGCTGATTTTTGAAGTTCAGTGGTACACAAACGACGAATCAACCTAAGATTACCAAGTAGAAAGGAATGTAGTCGTTTACAATTCAAACAATTCAATTCCACAGAGGAAATCGAAGGCGCCGTAACTGATTATTTAACAAATTGGATGCATCGCACTACCGACTCGGAATTGATAATTTGATTTTTTGCTACGACAAATGTCTCGAAAAATTTGGCGATTATGTGGAAAAGAATTAAAATTGTCTGTAGATTTCAAATATCACCTTGTTTTTGTATTTTGACCTTTTTTGGTAGTGTAATAAGAGCGTTAAACTTTGTAATTAAACGACCCTCGTATAAACGAAAAATGGTAAACTTCTACCATAGACAAACACAAAATTAAATATTTTTAAAAACCTTGCCAGTAGGCTTTATTTTAATATATGTAGTACCATAATAAGGCCTATGGCTTTAACATATTTAAATAATAAAATTATACGTAATATTATTTGGTATTTGAAATTAATAAACACATAAGTGCAACACCTAAACATTCTTTAAAAAAGAGTATTAATTACAACGAGTTGGGCACTCAAAATCATCGATTTCTGACCACGTGGCTCGTTTAGGAGGCATCGGCCTAAATGACTAAAAATAACGCTCAATAATTTAGTAATAAATATGTCTACTAATTATTTACATTCGTAATATCTCAAAAGTACTGTAAAATACATTATAAAGCAAACAAACTTTTAGTCCAAGAGCTGGCGACAAAAATCGACAAGAGTTTAGTAATGGACCATAACTTAATATGACGTAGTATTCAGGGTGTACATGAGTCAGCACCCACTCGTAAGGTCAGGTAGTGGAACACCTGGCGGCGGCACGCTTTGATGTATTTAAAATTGCACCATGCTCTACAAGTGCTTAGTAATAATTGAAAATTTGCAAAAAAGTAGTTTGTAGTATAAAAAAGGGGTCAAAGTGGTCAGACCGCATTATTGTGGAACGCTGCGAGTCAGCACGCTATATAAGTTGTCGCCGGAACGATGTCGGTGCAAGAGCTTAGTCACGACTGAAAATTGCTATACTGCTTTAATCTAATTATTTATCTATTTTTTTATCTAATTTTCAATAGATGTAATTAGCTGGAAATGTCTTCACTTAAGTTTTTAACAGATGTTAGCTTGAGACCTTAAATTTTGCTACGAAAAGAGATGGAGATTTTCGTTACACAAGGTTTGTTTGAAAACCAATAATTTCCAACAAGTTACTTTGACAGATTACAATAAATTTGGTTAACAATGAACGCAAACACTTATTCTATGGAAGAACAAGTTTTTATGGGAAAATTATATTACAGTGGTAGTTGTATTATAAAAACAATTGCAATAAAATTCAATCAAGGCAGCTATTATTATTAAAATCTTTAAAAAATTATTTTTAAAATCTCTTTTTTGCATTTTATTAGTGAGTTTTTACTAGTAAGTAAAAAACAAAATATCAAGTGTTAGGTATATTTAGAAGCGGAATAAAAATCTCTTTAAATTGATATCATTTTCATTCTTATCCGTTGTAAACCTCATACATTAATAAATAGAAGTATAAGAAGTAGGTGACATCCAGCACAAATGTTCCATCTAACTTGAAAAAAAAAAAAATTGGTAGCATTATAAGCATTGTTGCTGAAACTAAAGCAAATATAAATTGATAGTACAATATTTCTTGTTATGGCGAATCAACTTAAAAGATTTAATAGAAATCTGCCGTATTAAAAGAAAAAAAATTAAATTGTATTGTATAATAGTTTGTATTGCGATGAAACACGTAGAGAAGATAACAGAGGATAAACAAAAATAAATAATTCAGTGTACGACGAAATCCTAAAGAGGAAGGTCGAAAATTTTGAAGCTATTGTTTGAACCTCAAGGAGGGAAAATTGTGCAATAAAAATATAACCAAAGTTAATAACAAAATTAACACCAAGATTAATTAAATAAACAAATTAACTCAAGAAAATTAAAAACAAATTTTGGAACCTGGGAAAGGAGTTTATTTTTAAAATTGGAAGAGACAGTTGTCCTCAAGGGGAAGAACTAGAGGTGCCCACAACCCATTTAGAAACTGAACCAAGGCAAAACACAGGTTAGCAAAAAATTAACTTTTTAAAAGTGCTCGCGATTTATTCGTTAATTTTATTCGGACCGGAACCGTAATGCGCCACTGTAATTATTTATAACCAAGTTTGTTTTTTTTTTTTTAAATATTTGTAAATCAATTGTTTTATTTAACAAAATTAAAAATTATACTCATCAACAAGTAGGATATTTTCTTGAATAATTTTTGAATTAAACAATTTGAACCACTTACATACTAAAATACTAATCAGAAATAAGAATTTAAAGTTCTTCATCGAGTCATAGCACTATATTTGTTCAGCAATGGCGCTGTTGCGCTGTATTATAAATGCTACCAAAGGAATATAAGAATAATAATACAATGCGTAGAAAATCAAAATTCAAAAAATTAAAAAAGAGACAATTAACACATAGTAACAGGTTTGAATTAAGAATATTTATTTTAATAATATTTTAATTGTCTCTAATTTAATTTTTTGAATTTTGATTTTCTACGTATTGTATTATTTTTATATTTTTTTGAATTTAACCATAAATACATACTAAAAACCACAAATTTACTTAAAAATTTTTATTTTGAGTTTTTTTGCTACCAAAGGAGTTTCAAACTTTGCTAAGTGCATACATAAAGCTGCGTCTTCACTAAGGCGGTTTTTGTCGCACTGCACGGTTATCAGGAACTGCCCACGTATAGCAAATGTTGAACGGCAAGCCGTCCAGTTTACCGTCGAAGGCGGTAAGTGTCAAAGGAAAACGTGCTGTTTCAATCTTTTCACAACCACGATACAACACATTTTATTTTATTGTAAGTTAAATCAATTGAAACAGAATTTTAAGGCCCAAAAATATTACGCTTATAATATGGTGATTGTTGCTATTAAGTTTGGCAGTTGTTAAAATTTAAAACGAAACAAAATTAAAATAAAATTTATTTAATATTAATACTAAAATTAATAATATCTTAACAAAAGCATTTAAAAATTATTTTGGGATAGTGAGTTTATATTAATTTTTGTTAGTTTGAATCTAATTTAAATAGAAAATTAAATAAATAAAATATACGATCATCAACTTGGAGACTTGCACTTCCTGTCGTCGCGTATGTATACGTATCCCGGCTACTTTGGCTTAATTTTAGTTTATCATTATGGGGTGAACAAATTCAAAATATCGAATTAACTGAATTTATTGTTTTAACAAATAATTGAAGTTCTTTTTTCTTTCAATTTTCATATTGAGTTTTAGATTTGTTTACTAATTTGTGGTGACAAAAGATCATACTGTAATAAATAACACTTTTAAAACTTTATTTAATAAAAAATTATTAATTTAAAATCTCGTCAACTACTGAATTATTTTTATCACCTAGATAGCAGATTGTAGAATTTAAATTCAATGTGTCAACTTGTTTTGAAAGAGCTCACATTACATCTAGCATGATGATGCCGTTCAGCAAAATGTGAACATAAATTGGACGTAGTTATGCAAAAACGAACCAAGCGACAAAGTCATAAAATTTAGTTTATTTGCTATAAGTGACCGAAATAATGTGAAAACTTATTTTCACAAAATTTTTCTGATAACACAAATTACATATCATTATGTGTTATTTAAACAAAATTAAAATATGCATAATTATAAACCGATTTAATTACATTATTTTAACTTTAAGGTTCAATATCTCAAAACTAACTATTGGTGGATGGTTCCTTTTTGCATAACTACGTCCAATTGTCCATTCTATATTGTATTAATTGTGCTGTGCCGTACAAGTGTGGACGTTTCAGCAACAATAACATAAGCCGTCTGCAAGATCGTTCAACAAAGCCGTTTGCTGTGCCGCCTTAGTGAAGACGTAGACGTAATAGCTTTGATGAGAGTATTCTTATCATGCAGTAGTAGGTATAAGAAACATAATACGTGTGTGGGTATAGCAGAGTCAGCATTCCGTTACTATTTTTATGTTATTAAATAATACACTAAATAATAATTAGGCCATACTAAATAATATAAAAGTGCAAATAATTTTTTAAACTTCTCTAAACTTGACGTAATTACTGAACTATTTTGAAATCAAATGAAATCATCAAATCTTTATTGCTGCACTATTTTAGATTTTGACTAAATTTTGTGGGAATGTTTTTTGGGGTTCCAGAGATCAAAATCCAGAAGGATTCAATTTTCCCACTCGCCACTTCCGGTCCACACAAAATCAAACAATTGAAAAGCCTTATTTTTGTGCTTTGCGGTTTTAGCTGTAAAAAATTTTCTATTAGAGATACCTAGTCGACCAAGGTGGCATTTTGAAGTTGAAAGATGGTAGTTTCTAGAAAAAAATATAAACATTTACGTACAGTGACTCGAATAATAACTCGGACACTCCTATGATACCAATGTAAATTGAACATTTTGAAGCCCCTTTCTTTCATATAAAAACCGATTTTCCAGCAAAACCTTTCGAAAATTTTAGTTGAAAATTTCATTGCCTTCAATTTTGGTTCTATGAATTTTTTTATTTTGTCGCGCCGTTTTTGACCGACAGCGACTTAAACAAGACTCTGAAAAACACAAAAACTATTAATTGTCATCTATATCTCGGAAACGGTGCGATAAAATAAAAAAATGTATAGAAACAAAAATGTAGAGAATAAAACTTACAATAAAAAATGCTTATTGATATTTTAATTATTTTGCACCGTTTCCGAGATATATATGACAATATTTTTTGAATTTTATAGAGTCTTGTTTAAGTTACTGTCGATCAAATACGACGCGACAAAATAAAAAAATTCATATAAACAAAATTAAAGGCAATGAAATTTGGAATAAAACACGTCTAAAAAGTTTTGCTGTAAAATCGATTTTTATATGTCAAATAACGGTTCCATATAATGTCCAATTTACATTGTTAACATAGGAGTGTCCAGATATTTTGGTTACTCACTTACATAGCATACAGTGGCTTACAAAAATAAACAATGTCTTTTGTCAAATTGTCTTTTGAAGACAATTTTTGTCATATAAAATTCGCTTTTACAGCATTACCTTCAAATAATTTTTTGTTGAAAATTTCATTCCCATAATTTTTGTTTATGTACATTTTTGAATTCCGTCGCACCGTGTGTGAGATACAGAAACACGAAAAAACTGTAAACATTTCAGAGAAATTAACATTGCTCTTATAGGAATTTTATTAAAATTTTCAGAATGACTTTTTGAAGTCACTCTATCTCGGAAACCGGAAACGGCCCGATAAAATAAAAGAATGCAGTTAAAATCTTAGCGGGTTTTTCTTAATGAGTAACAAAAATATGCGGACACCACTATATTTTGCAATAAAACGGTCGTATCATAATCATTTTTTAAATTAAAAAATTTGAAAAAATTAAATCAAACAATGTTGTACCTATTTACTTACGATTCAATACAACAACAAAAATTTCTCTCGGTAATGTAGAAATGAAAATAATCCTAATTGTCTGTACTACCACGCAATTTCAATGTAACAAAAATATCCGGAATATTTGCTCAATATGCATTTTATGAAAAGCTTAAATGCAATTTTTATACGCGCATTCATAGTTAAATGTATTAGTAAGGTACATTTCATATCAGTAGTTTACAAAGTGTTAATCAACTTGAATAAAATGGGCGGTAAAAGTAACATAAGTTGCAATATTCGGCAATTAGTGATATTTCATAGAGAAAAACAGAAGACATACCGGGAAATCGGAAAATTATTAAACCTACCCAAAAGTACGATAGCAGACATTATTAAATGTTATAAAAGTGAAGACAGAATTGATTCTATCCCTCAATAAGGCCGTCCGAGAATATTAAGTAAACGAGAAGAAGTCCAACTAATTAGAAAAATAAGAAGAAATCCCAGACTTAGCGCACCAAAATTTGCAACCGGTCTTTTAAAAGAAATTGGTAAAAATGTACATCCACAGACTATCCGCAGAATTTTAAAAAAATATGGATATTACGGAAGAGTGGCTAGAAAGAAACCTTTTATAAATGAAATTAATAGAAGAGAATGCTTAATGTATGCTAAAATATTTCGATGCAAAGATTCTGATTGGTTGAATGATGTTATTTTCGTCGATGAAAGTAAATACAACATCACAAATTCAGATGGAAGAATAATAGTGTGGAGAAAACCCAACACGGAATTGGAAAGTAAACATTTGTGTGGGACTGTGAAGCATGGAGAAGGCAGTGTTTTAGTTTGGGAGTGCATCTCGGCTGCAGGGGCTGGTAATTTGGTATTTATCGATGGGATTATGGACAACTATAAGTATTTAAACATTTTACAAGAAAATCTATTACAATGTGCCGAACTTACGGGTATACAAGACACGTTTAAATTTTATCAGGAGAATGACCCTAAACATACATCACGGATTGTACAAGAATATTTGTTATATAAGTGTCCTAAGGTGCTACATCCTCCATACCAAACACCAGACTTAAATCCAATTGAGAATTTATGGGACAAATTGGACAGAAAAATTCGATTAAGCCCCCCATAAAATCTAAATTGGAATTAAAACAAAGATTACAAGAAGAATGGAGTCTGATAGGTAAAGATTACCTATCAAAAATTATTGGTAATATGCCTAAACGGTTGCAGTGTGTTGTAGAAAGCAATGGATATCCAACAAAATATTAAAAACTTAAATTTGTTCTTCAGAAAATGATTTTTTTGCAAGTTTCCGGATATTATTGTTGCATTAAAATTGACTGATAGTGCATACAAATTGGCTTATTTCTATTTCCATACTACTTCAATACATTTTTTTTTTATATACCGAATGGTAAGTGAATATATTAATAAAATATAATTTTTTCGAAAAAATTATTTCAAAAATAGTTAAAATAGTCATGTTTAATTGAAAAATATAATGTGTTTTTTGTTGTTTATAATGTTTATAATTTGTTACTCACTATGTTGCGCATGCCAGTTTTCATACCGAGATAAGAAATTAGAATTACATGATAATAGCTCAGACTAAATATACATAGACAGAACATATACAAACGTAACTTGAAACAAATTTTTCTATTTGTTTACATATCTGGTGTTTACCGAGTCCCGAGTTGTAATTGGTCAAAAAAACGCGCCACTTGTTGTGGTTAAAATACGAAATATTTTTTTAGGCATTGTGAATTAATTATTATAGTTGTTAAGTCGTGTGTGGAATTTATAATTTAAAAAATGGGCAAGCAATGCATTGTGTGTGGTCGAGTGTATCAAAAATCTTTAAAACATAAGTAAGTAAAATTTAACCTATAAAAATTCATAGGCGTAACCACTGTGTTGTAGCTATCGCCATCTAGGTGTAGGACACACATACATCAACATGGCAACAAGAGTTGTTGTAGTTACAATGTAATAACGAAACTAATAAAATATTATAAATAGTTACGTGTTCCTAATTAATATAATCATCTAAGTCTAAAGATATAACATGGCGCAGTCGTGGAAATGAACAAAAATTTAAATTTTAAGTAAAATTAAAAAATCTACAAAATTTCACGAGGTGAGGTGTGTAATCAAGTTTAACATCGCATACACTCATCATGGCGGACGTAAAACAACCTAAATGTTTAAGTTTGGCTGGAAATATTAGTGAAAACTGGAGAAAATTTAAACAAAGTTTTGAAATATTTATGCTGGCTTCTGGTAAATCAAAATTAGATGAGGAAACTCAAGTAGCGGTTTTTCTTAATCAACTTGGCGAAGAAGCAGTAGAGTTATTTAATACATTCGAATTATCAGCAGAAGACAAGAAAAGTTTAACAAAAGTAAAGGAGGCTTATGAAAAATATTGTAGCCCAAGAAAAAATATCGTGTACGAAAGATACAATTTTTTTAAACGAGATCAAGCTGACGGTGAAAAGTTCGAAGAATTTATGACAACTATCAAAAAATTAGTTCAAACTTGTGAATTTGACTGTCTAAAAGAACAAATGATCAGGGATCGAATAATAATAGGTATATATGATAAAACTTTACAAGAAAGATTGTTACGATTAGGTAGTGACTTGGATTTAAATAAAACAATCGAATATTGTCGAGCAGCTGAAGTTTCGAGACAGCAACGAGAAATACTCAATAATGAAAATTTAAAAGTGGACAAAGTAAAAGTACAAAATATAAGAAAGAAAGAAAAATCAACAAATATGGATAAAGTTTTCAAATGTACAAGATGTGCAACAACACATGGGATACGTCAATGTCCAGCATTTCGTAAACAATGTACAAGATGTCACAATTACAATCATTTTAAAACATGTTGCCGAGTAAAAAATATAAGAGAAGTCGAAGATGATGAAGAAGATATTTCCGAAATAACAATCGACAATGTGAAAGTTATAAATAGTATTAATAAAAGTTGGTTCCAGAAAATAAATGTAAACAATAAAAATGTTAATTTTAAATTATATCCTGGAGCTGAAGTGAGTATTATATCTCAAAATTTATATAATACCATGTTTAATAAGTATAAATTAAACAAGACCTTAATAGTTTTAAGCGGTTTCGGAGGCTCAATCGTAAAACCAATAGGTACGATGTCCTTAAATTGTGTGCACGGAAACAAACAATTGGTAGAAACTTTTTGCGTAGTGAAAGAAGATAGAACTCCATTACTTGGAATTGAAGCTTGCGAAAAATTAAATTTAGTTAAAAGACTCGAAACTGTGGAACAAGAAACGAATACGAAAGAAATGTTTATATTAAAGAACAATGATTTATTTGTAGGTTTAGGTACTTTCAAGGATCTATGTAAAATTAAAATTAAGGAAGGTAGCGTTCCAATGGTAAACCCACCGAGAAGAGTTCCAATAGCGATAAAAAATAAATTAAAAATAGCATTGGACGAATTCGTAAGAAGAAAAGTAATTTCAAAGGTAGAAAAACCAGAAGGTTGGGTGAGTAACATTGTAATCGTTGAAAAGAAGGATAAAACATTACGTTTATGCTTAGATCCAAAAAATTTAAATGATGTTATTGAAAGACCAGTAAATGTGTTGATTCCTACTTTAGAGGAGATCACCGAAAATCTTTGTAATAAAAAATATTTTACTGTCATAGATTTAAAAGAGGGATTTTGGCATATTAAACTAGACGAAGAATCGAGCGATCTTTGTACTTTTTCGACTCCGTTTGGTTGCTTTAAATTTAATAGATTACCCTATGGAATTTCAATGGCAGCAGAATATTTTCAGGATAATAACAATAAAAATTTTGGCGATATATTAGGTGTTAAGGTATATGTCGATGATTTGTTAATATCAGCGAATACACTTGAAGAGCATGACAAAATTTTGCAAAAAGTAATAGATAGGGCAAGAGAAATTGGTGTTAAATTTAATAAGAATAAAATTCAGTATAGGCAAAACAGTGTTAAATACTTAGGTCAAATATTTTCTGAAAATGGAATGCAAATTGAACCATATCGTATTAAAGCACTGAGTGCAATACAACAACCAAAAAATGTTAAAGAATTACAAAGCATTTTAGGAATGTTTAATTTTTTAAGACAATTCATTCCTAATTATTCTGAAATAAATGCACCCTTGCGAGACTTATTAAAGAAAAATGTTAGCTTTCAGTGGTTACCAATTCACACAAATGTTTTAGAAACAATTAAAAAGAAAATATCTGAAGCACCTGTGTTGGTAAATTTTGATTCAAATAAAGAAATAACACTACAGTGTGATGCTTCACAAAACGGGTTAGGAAGTGTGTTAATGCAAAATGGTAAACCAGTTAGTTATGCTTCACGTAGTTTAACAGAAAGTGAAAAAACTTATTCACAAATAGAAAAAGAATTTTTAAGCATATATTTTGCAACTAAAAAATTTTACAATTTCATTTATGGACGCGAAATAAAAATTATTAACGATCATAAACCGTTATTAGGCATTATGAAAAAGAAAATAAGTGATATAGCATCAAATCGTTTAATAGTTATTTATTATACAAGTGTATTATTAGGCCCCTAAAACACGAAAGAAAAGTTTAAACACGAGACCGCAGGTCGAGTGTTTAATTTCTTGAGTGTTTTGGATGCCAATAAGACACGTGTGTAATACAAAGTTTTATCCAATATCTTGTAATAATAGTTTAAAATGTAATTAAAAGTTTTGACATTTGACGTTTTAAAATATCAAATTGAAATTATGAAAACTATTAAGTAGTAGGTGTACTCATAATTTACATATAAGTCATTAGTGTGTAATTATAAATTCATAAGTCCACTAGTGTTTTATAGACCCCATAAGATATGTAAAATCGGCATTATTATGCCTTCATAAGACAGAGGTGTTGGATAAAAAAATTAAGATTAAAACTATCCAAATATAAAATTAATTTGCAGTATTTACCAGGTAAATTTTTACATATTGCTGATTTGTTGTCAAGATCGTATTTGCCAGAAAATGATGGTAGCGATGAATGGATCAATGAAGAAGTTCACTCGATAACTACTAGTATCAATATATCAGATAAAAAGAAAGCTGAATTTCAAAAGGCTTCACTGGATGATCCAGTATTAAGTCAAATTATTCAATATCATTTTAATGGTTGGCCAAAAAGTAAAAATGAAACAGTTGATAATGTAAAACATTATTTTAACATGCAGGGAGACTTATCAGTTGAGGAAAATTTAGTTTTTCTTAATAATAGATTAATAGTTCCTACTGTTTTAAGACCATACTTTTTAAATTTATTGCATGAATCACATTTTGGCATGACAAAAACAAAAGAAAGGGCAAGGCAAATAATCTATTGGCCAGGCTTTACCCAAGATATTGAGAATAAAATTGGTTTATGTGCCATTTGTGAAAAATTTTCAAAATCAAAAACCAAAGATACTCTAATTAGTCATGATATACCAGATATTCCTTTTAACAAAGTAGGATGTGATCTTTGTGATTTTAAGAATAAAAGTTATCTTATATTACAAGATTATTTTACAAAATGGCTCGAAATAGTAGAGTTAAAAAATAAAACTAGTTCTGAAGTAATTAATAAGTTAAAAATAATATTTTCAACACACGGTATTCCTAAATTATTAATAGCCGATAATATGCCATTTGGGTCATTTGAGTTCAAACAATTCATAAAATCTTATGATTGTGAATTAATTACAAGTTCTCCGCACTATCCTAAATCTAACGGACAAGCTGAAAGGGCAGTGCAAACAGCGAAAAGAATGTTACAAAAATGTTTTGAAGATAATACTGACGTTAATATTTCTTTATTAGAATATAGAAATTTGCCTATAATTGGTGTAGGTTTATCACCTTGTCAATTATTATTTGCGCGCAGAACAAGAACAAAAATACCAACACATGCCAATTTGTTAAAACACGAAAACAAAAAACAAAACAGTCATAGTATTATTCTTAACAAACAAAAAATTTCTAAAAAATATTACGACCAGCATTCTCAAAAAAATGAACAACACTTTCAAAAAGGTGAAAATGTAATTCTTCAAAATGAACATAAAAGATGGGAGTCTGCAAAAATCATTAATAATGGCAACACGCCTAGGTCTTATTTAGTCCAAAATAACAAAGGCAATATAGTCAGACGAAATACAAGCATGTTGAAACATAGTAACAATGCATATAAGATGAAAGATAATAATAACGATGATTTTGAAAATAAACAACCACCGAAAAGGGAGGGAGATGAAACCATTGTTAAAGATATTATATCTCCATTTAAACCAAACAATGTTAAATTTAATACTAACAAATGTACAGGTTTTACAACCACACGTTCTGGACGAGTTGTGAAACCTCCAATTAGATATAAGGATTTTGTACAATAATTATAAGAGGGGAGATGTTGTAGTTATCGCCATCTAGGTGTAGGACACACATACATCAACATGGCAATAAGAGTTGTTGTAGTTACAATGTAATAACGAAACTAATAAAATATTATAAATAGTTACGTGTTCCTAATTAATATAATTATCTAAGTCTAAAGATATAACACACTGGACGTTGTTTAATAACAAGTAATGTTTACCAACAGTGATGCTTAAAATTTGCTTCAAAACAAACCTGTGTGTTAGCATAGCTCTGTCTAGTAAATCTGAGGATAATAGTATACTATACTCGTAGTATGTATGTATGTATAATAATTCATAATATCACAGCTAATTAAATACATATTTCTGTTAAATTTACAGATAAAACCCCTGGTCAAGGTAGATAATAATGCATTAGTTTAATTATGACAATTGGTATTTATTCAACAGATATTTATTCAACAAAAACTATTAATTATAAATAAAAAAAGGTTAAAAAATATTAGTTTTTAATTAATAATTGCTCAATTTTAAGAAATCATAGTTATTTTATTTTATTTTATTTTATTGTGTTACATTTCACACTACATACAGGCTGAGGGCCTAGTTACATATAGATAAATACATATATCTGTATTACATCACATTAAACGAAATGCGGCTTCGAGACCACATGCGAAATGCGAAAGGCTTCACATCCAAAATTCACTAAAATTACCCAATAGGCATTCGGTTAAAGACGTTTCTCGCAATTTCTTTAAAATGTGTGAGGCTGATGTCATATTCTACATTTGAATTCAGAAGCAAATAATTAAAACTTCGGCAAATGGTGTGCAGCGGTGCATGAGAATAGAGCGTTCTTGCCGGGGGAACCTGTATCGTACTGGGAATTCGCGTATTGCATGAGCGAGGTACTCTTATTTCAATCATATGTACAATTCTCGGACAATCATATAAACCTTTAAGAACTTTATAAAGGAATGAGGCTGAGCTGTATTCTCTCCTAGCACGCAACTCAATTACATTATAAATAAAAATAGAATAAAATACACTTTCCTCGAGATTAATATATATTTTAATGTGAACCGGTTTCGACTAACGTCTTCCTCAGTACATCCTACAAGTTATTGTAGTATTATATAATGTAAAGAGAATTATGATTTATGTTTTTACAATTTTAAATTAGTTTGCAAGTTGAATTTTAATTAATTATTCAATGGATGTCAATTTTGACAATAAAATTTTTTTATATGACTACTTCAATAATATTATGGTTGGTGTTAAATAAAAATTTCGAATAATGGTGCGTATCCCAGACTATCATGATCGTTAAGATTTAAATTGTTAGGCTCCTTTTGTGTTCTTTTGATTTCGAGAGTTTCCAACAAATCTAGTTTTTTCCCTTTGCTTTCGTGGTGTATTAGCTTGATATTGTTTTCAGTTATGGTGTGTCCTGTGAGTAGGTTATGTAGAAAAACGGCTGAAAATTTATTTTTATTTTTCTGTTCCAAAAGTCTTGTTTTAAGTTTTCTGCCTGTTTGGCCTATACATATAATCTGCGTTACATCCCCCGCATTTAATTTTATAGATACCGCTTTTTTCCATTTGGTTGATTTTATCTTTATTATTAAATAGTGTTTCTCGAAGGGTATTGATGCTTTTTGTAGTTGTTTAATTTTGTATTTTTTGAGGATGTGAAAAAAAACTAGATTTGCTGGAAGCTCTCGAAATCAAAAGAACACAAAAGGAGCCTAACAATTTAAATCTTAAAGATCATGATAGTCTGTCAACAATATCTATCAACAATACAACAGAAGAGCATACGAAGAAGAAAACTTCTATCCACGATTCCAACCTCATCGAACAACCCAAGAGCACTCCTATGCTGAAACAACATACCCGAGCCAATCACATCGCCAAGCACCACTTCACGATGAAGCTCCGCCCACAATCAATCAGGTTTCTTGTCAAAACAACGAAGAAGCCGCGGAAATCACCCCCAGAGCACTCGCTTTTATACTGGGAAGTTTAACAAAACACGGAATAAATCAAAAAACCATCGACGAAGTCGTCAAAAACTTCAAAGTCACCAGCTCCACCCGCTAAATCCGCACACGAAAAAACCAGCCATCTCAAGCCAACCTAAAAAACGCAAATGAGTAATACTCAATCCAGGAAAATCCCAAATCATCTCAGAATTGCATACTGGAATGCAAATAGCCTCACACCATCGAAAAGAAGTGAACTCCAAGACTTTGCTGAAGACCACGATCTAGATGCAATTTTAATCAGCGAAACCCACTGGCGGCCGTCCACAAAGGCGAAAATGATGAACTACTCCGTTTACCGCAACGATCGCCACGGAAAAGGAGGAGGAACGGCCATATACGTAAAGAAAAATCTCCAACACCACGAAATCACAACACCAGGACTAATCACCCTTGAATCCACCTCAATAGGTATTGCAATTAAAAATAACGGCTTTTTACAGATCATCACCCTACTCCAAGGAAACGGACCCAAACTCATTGCAGGCGACAACACCCCGACTGGCATTCAAGAAGATCCAACAAAGCCGGAAAAACCATCAAGGAACTCTCCATTCGTCTGGACTTCCATGTGGACGCTCCCACTAAACCCACCCATGAAGCTATCCAAGGCCCGAACTCCGACGATGTACTGGACATCACAATCTTCAAGGACCTCACGATTCCGCACCACCTCTCCGTCAGCGGCCCCCTGGGCTCCGACCAGTACCCAGTTCTTCTAAATCTGGGAGAAGATATCCAACCAACCCCGATCGAGCAAACCAACACAACAATCGCATGGCCATACTTCCAACAACATCTCTTCGAACATATGGGCCCCATCCCAATAATCAACACCAAAAAGGAACTCGACGAAGCCATTGATGTCCTCGAATCCCACATCAAAATTGCCCAATCAGTAGCGAGCAACTCCAGGCCCATCCCTAATCGAAATAAGCTCCTCCCAGGACACATAAAATCACTAATACAAGAAAAACGTCGAGCCCAAAAGATAGCAAGGCAAACTTGGCACCCCACCGACAGAAACAGGGCAAATCAACTTTGCAACCAGGTTAGAAAAACACTAAATGATTTCAGGAACGAAATCTGGGCCCAAAAACTAGATAACCTCAATTGCAAGGACAACTCCGCCTGGAAGATGGTCAAATCACTCACTTCGGCACAAATCTCGATTCCCCCCATCCACGGCACCCAAGGAATAGCCCTCACCGACGAAGAAAAAGCCGAAGCATTCGCTGACACCCTCGAAGCCCAATTCACACCAAATGAAAACCACGACGACCCCGATCACGTCAACTGGGTAAACAGAACGGTCAAAAACACCCTAGAAAATCAAGACTCTTCCACCATCAACCCAACCTCCCCAAAAGAAGTGGCATCAATAATCCAAGGCCTCAAAAGACGAAAAGCCCCAGGTCCAGATAGCATCACAAACTGCGCACTCAAACACATCCCGATAAAAGCAGTATCCGCAATCACCAACATCATCAACGCGGCCCTCCGACTGAAGTACTTCCCCGACAAATGGAAAATAGCCGAAGTAGTCGTAATCCATAAACCAGGTAAAAATAAAACCTTTCCACAGAATTACCGCCCCATCAGTCTTCTACCAACGATTGGGAAAATCCTTGAAAAAGTCATCCTAACAAGGCTAAAAGATGAATTGGACCAAAAAGGAATCATCCAGGATGAACAATTTGGCTTCCGCCCCGGACACTCGACCACCCATCAAATCCTGCGACTCGTCGAGCAGGTCGACAAAATAAAAACAATCAACAGCTGCAGTCTTTGTAGATGTCTCCAAGGCCTTCGACAAGGTTTGGCATCAAGGCCTCATCTTCAAATTGATTCAAGCCAACATCACAACCGCCCTGATCAAGATCATAGCTTCATTCCTAAGAAACCGTCAATTTCAAGTAAGAATAGAAGGCACCCGCTCCACCCGACGCCCAATCAAAGCAGGAGTACCCCAAGGCTCACCCCTCTCACCGACTCTCTTCAATACCTACATGCACGACCTCCCAAGGACCCCGAGGACCACCATCTCACTCTACGCGGGTGACACTTCCATAGCAGCCACATCAATCAGCCCGAAAATAGTAACTAGGCACGCCCAAGAAGCACTCGACAATCTAGAAGAATGGTTCCTAGACTGGCAGATCGAAATCAATGCCGAAAAGAGGGCGGCCATCCTCTTCACCAAAAAGAAATCACCCAAAGACGACCTCACCATTCTCGGAAAGAAAATACCATGGGAGAAGACGGTCAAATAACTTGGTGTCACGCTCGACTCCAAGCTCACTTGGTCAACCCACATTACAGAGACGAACAACAAAGCAAGGGGCCTCATGGCCAAACTGGATCCAATCATCGGGAGGCGCAGTACCATGGACCCCAACATCAAGTTGCGAATCTACAAAGCCATCATCAGACCAACCCTCACCTATGCTCTCCCAGCATGGGCCTTTGCAACGCCAAAACAAATGAAACAGACCCAAACGACCAAAAATCTCTGTCTCAAGAAAGCAAGAAACGCCTTCTACCTCGTCCCAAATAGATACATCCTCAAAGAATTCAAAATGAACACAATCGCGGATTTCATCAAAAACCAAACCGAAAAGTTCTACGATCGCAGCCACGACACGGAAAACCCTCTTATCTCAGGCCTCGGAAAATACAACAACGAGGACTACCCACTTCACAAGAGGCCACTCAGCATTTTAACCCAGCAGAACCCCTAAGTATCGATTTTTCTTTCCAAAAATTATTCTAAAATTCGTTTTTTCTTTTACAGACCACAAGTTCGTTCACATATGTGTTACGTTAATTTTATTACGAATAAATATACTTAAAAAGAAATTGTTTATTTCGAGCTGCATACTTGGTGAATACAGGCGACCCCAACAAAATTCAAAGTGGAAGAAGTCCACCCAAAACGGCAAGTTTTTTCGCTCCCTGCTAGAAAAGTAATCCTCAATTTCAGCACACGTACCGCCAAAATTCAACTATCGCGAACCGACCAAGGAGGAGGAGCCTAACTCCACAATGCTAAGATAGCGCACGTACCGACCGACAAGTAATGGGCAACACTAAGACGGCACACAACAACGACGAGTTAGGAATGAGTAAAATATTGGTAATTTTTCTCTCATCTCCCACCCACCCAAACTCCTTTTCCTTCCCAAAAACCCCTTCATTCAAAATTCAATCATGACCAGGCTATACGCCTTTCGGGTTCGTAATTCCCTTAATTTACTCAAAGTCATTGTAACCAACATCAGACGAAGGAGATAAGGCAGCTTCGCTGCCACATTCTCCACTTTCCATTCAAGTTCCGATAATAAAAATAATATACTTAATGGAATTAAGAAACACCAAATTCCTAGTAACACATGTGAATCATTTTCGTTCGTTTCAATTTTCGAAATTTATAACTAAAAAAGGATCAATTCTAATGTCTCCATAAAAAACGTAAATATAATATACGCAAAAATCCGCCCAAAAACTTGATTTACTAAACCAATATTTTTTAAAATAATTTTTTAAGTATTTCTTAAGCTACTAAATTTTCGTGCGGGTGCTGTTAAATTTAAATATTTATTAGGCATCACACTTTTCGTATTGTATATAAATTGTAAGTGATAATTTAAGGTTTTTATTTCAAGTTTCAATACAAAAGTATAGCGATAGATTATAAGTACACAAATCACAAAGAAGTATTCCTCAAAATTTTGGATGCAATTTGGCAACAAATAATCAATTCCAAATTTTATAACCGTGGACACGTGAAAGGTGGTTATTAGGCAGCACAGTAAAAATCCTTTAATTTTAAGCAAAATTTCAAAATTTTCCGATTTTTGAGTCGCCTTTAGATTCAATTCCAAATTGACCTCATCAATATGCATCTTAATTTTTGTACATTTTTTAATATTGATAAATGCTGATCTGTACATAATAGCAATAAGGAAAATAAGCGAGCAAAATAATTGGTTAAAAACATTGAAATATTCGTGCACAATTATTTTGAACCTTATGACTGCGAATACAAAATTTGAAACAATCTGTGTTGTAATTAATACTATCGAATATAATTTGAAAGTTTTAAATTTTGAATGACTAATTGAAGATATTATCCGAAAACATATTCCTATGCTATGCAATATTGTATTATTGCAAGGGCAATTTAATTCCGTGCTGTACATAACCACTTGATTTTCTTCTGTGAGTGGACTTATTATCTGAACCATCAAAGAAAAGCCCTGGTCGATGCCTAACAACTATCCGAACGACATGAAATATTTATATTTTAAAAATAATTTTTTTGTGTATATTTACTATTACCTTTGGTAATTATTTTCTAGTAAAAAACTTCCTAAATATAAATATTTTATAGCATTCGGATAGAATTTATAGGTATTGACCAGAGCTTTTCTTTGGTGGTTCAGATTATAGCTTTTTAATTTCAATGTCAATATAATAATGAATGGGCTATTATTATTTTCAAATTATTGCTATTGCTTATGTTTGACAAATTAGTAAAATTAGTAGTTTGATAAATGTCTGTAATGGAAAATTTTAGAATTAATTAGTAGTAATATTTTGGATACCTATATTAATATTAATAAAATTTAAAATAATATTAATGTTTCGGTCGGATTTGGAACCATTATTTGAGGTCCGATTTGGACCACACTGCTTTTTAACAATTGAACAGCATTTAAGTATAAAAACAAACAATCAATCACTGAATAGATTTTATTTTCAAAAACAGTACGACGACATTATTAGAAATCATTTACCATTTTTTGCAGATCTATGAAATAAACAAAATTATCACAATTCATAAATTAGTTAAAAATGAATTACACACTATGAAAACATAAAGTTGACTATAAGAAATCTAAATGCTACGAACTAGCAATATGTGTCATCTTTAACCAACCTATGACCAATTAATGGTGACTCTAATCAGATCATTATAATCTCAATATGTGTTTGCGTTTTCGAAATATGCATGGAGGTCGGATTTGGACAACGGTCGGCTTTGACCACGCTTCCCTACGTTTTTAAATGATTTAAAATTACCCCCAAATTTTTATAATATATTTATATGCCATATTGGAAGTGTTCAAAATTGTTACCATTTTATTGCTTTGTATATGACCTCTTACATCAGATCACGAACTCAGTGTTGAAGCCAATTTCAATCAGTTCACCTCGAAGCTCCGTTCCGACACTTTTTAAAAGTAACGCTTACTGCGGATAGCAAAGTAAAAACTTAAAGTTTTAAGTATGTCAATTGAGTTCCAATAAAAGTAAATCGGGTGGTGTAATTTTCGCTGGAAAATAGGGTAATTTTTTTGAAGTTTACGTTACGTTACCGTGGGAACATTTTTAATTTTATATTTATGTTGTACCGAACCTTTTGGAAGTAAACCGCGAGTGTTTCGAAATTATGGTACCAACCCCTGTATTCTTGCAAATTAACGTTACAAACTATTAGTTTATTAAGCATCGTTCTCAGCCAATTAACGCTGACGTAAATTAATTAAAAATAATATAAAAATATGAAATTTCTTCTTTAAAACCTCATTTTTATTGATGTGCATCTATTTGACTTTAAGAGAATTTTTATTTTTTTTATTTTTTTTATTAATTGACGTCTAAATTGCGTAGCTTTAATTGGCTGAGAACGACGGTTTAGTGTTTATTAATTTTCAACATTTTTGTATTATTAAAATTAAACTATTAACTTAAGACAAATTACTCTAATAATTTATCAAATTCATTTAATTTTAATTTTTAAAAAAATCAAAAAAATCAAAGCCTAATCTAGTGGAACCGACTCCTGAGAGTCTCAGTGCTTATCGACAAATAGAGCTAAGTAGGAAAAGGAAACCGGAAATAAAATTTCGGGGTTGCACCACAATTTATTTAATATCATAATAAGCATTAATTTCAAATTTTATTAATTTGTGTAAGTACAATCGTGTAGGTTGTAACAACGCCAAGAAATCCAAAAAACATCTTTTGATCTATTTTAAACAGCCCAATAGCAGAAAAGTGAGGGCACTGATTATTTGCATGTGCGAGTAATAAAACTAATTCTTTTCTTAAACTGTTTTCTTGAGAATTATTAGATATTGCAGGTATTCCACATAGCAAATCATAACACGTAGTAGAAATTTGTTTAAATTCCTTTGTGGTTTTGTCGCACATCGTAACTACAGCGATTCCCATTATCTATAAAATACAAATACGTAATAAAGCTGTAATCCTATGATATTGTTAAATATTTATGTTTGTATATGGTAATATAATTAGCATAATATAATATATGCCTTGGGTTGAAGATTAAATTTGTAGTTGAACTAATTCGTTATTATTGAAATTTACATTTGTATTTCATAATTTATTATATTATATATATTCGCAAATTTGCGGTGCCTGCTTAACTTTATATTTCCACGCAATTATGAATTGATATTTTTCTTTAGAACACAAGATAACCGGAAGCACCGCACCTTTTTCGATTTATTTTTTGGCTTTGCAATTCAATGATCAATCTTGCGAAAACTGTAATGTTATTTGTTCTAATAATGTAGAAAAATACTTACCCATACGAAACAGAAAAAGACTACAATAACAACTACAAATCCAAGCTGCTCATCAGATTTTGAGTTTTGATTAATTGCTTGACAAAAAAATCTAATGATGCAATTAATAACTTGTAAGATTTGTATAAATGTAGCAAAAACTACAGAGAGAAAATTCCACCCCAAAATTTTATTACAAGTAACGAAAATTTTGAAAACCAAGTTCACCAAGCGGCGAATTTTTCTAATTTCATTTTGTATATCAAACGGTTCTATGTTAAAATCACAATGTAACAATCTAAACTGATAAATAATATTGTGCTGATTTTTTTTTTTCGTTAAAACCTTCAAATGGCGATTTATGATTTGTAAACGAACTAAAATTTGAAAAACTTGATTATATATTAAAAGTACTGCAAATGTAAAATACAAATCCCAAATCTGCAAAAGTAGGTTACTAAGAACAACTTCTACATTTTTATAATATTTAATTAAAAAATAATAGTCAGATATTTCAAAAACAATATAAGTGCAAATCACGATTTTTAAAAAATTGTAAGACTTTCCAGCTTTTGTAAAAACATTTGCATAATTTAATTCAATATCAACTTCTTGAAATAGTAATTTTATTAAACTAAATTCGTCTGAATTAATAAATGCTGTGAAATAAGTGCCCATGCTAATTAAAATAATGCGAATCAAAACGTTACTTATATCTAGTACCAAATCTGTAGATATGTAATCATAATCAAATCGTTTTAGAAAAACAATCGTCAAAACCATAACAAAAATCACAAAATTTACGAATATAGTGTAAATTTTGAAATATCCTAATAATTTTAAATTGTTAGTAGGAGGAACCAACGCTAGTGCGCAACCAATCCAATACAGAATTTTCATATTTATTCGAACAAGATCGTCGTTGTTTTAAAAGAGATGTTTAACACAAATAATTTTGGTAATTCTATTTTGACTATAACATATTTTTAAAACAGTACACGTTTGTGTGGCTATAGTCGTGAAAACATTGGTTATTACTGAAAATTGTGTAATTTGATTTGAAAGCAAAGTTTTATTAAATTTATTGTCAGCAATAATTATTGGTTCACTTCACAGACAAGTTTTTCAATGATTAATTACAATAATTGTAAAAAAAGTTGAAATATTATGTGAAAATCCCGCACTAGACGTACCATCAAGTTTGTTAGGCTTGTATGCCCAATAAAAACAAAGTAAAAAATTATATCTAAACTAGACGTTCATACAAGTATATTATAATGCTATTTATTGCTGATGTATGAACATATATTCATTAACCACTTTGGTTTTACAAGTCGTTGGCTCGAGACTTCCCAGAATGAGTTCCGACTTCTTAGTTTGAACAATTTCAGCATGTAGGATAGAAATAAAAACGCATGAATTTCGCTGAACAAGTAAATTAAAATTAAATTCTTTTATTGATATTTCCAAATAGGAGAACAATAAGTCTCTCTTAAGGTTATAAATTTTGTGAGTTATTGTGTTGCAAATTTTAATAATAAAATCACATTTTCTAAAGGTACAAATTTGTTATTTTATTGGATTATTATTTTTCTGGATAGTTTAAACTAAACTCAAAATTTTAAACGCGTTTTTCTCGAAACTACTTTTTTCGAAACGTTTGTGACAATATCTCAAGTTGTAATAGACTGATTTTCTTGATATTTGGCATGAATTTTCTTTATATATCCCTCTATGATAGGAACCAACAAAAAATCAAAATTTTCGAATTTTATTATTTTGTAAAAATTCGGAAAACTAAAAAATAAATTTTAAAAATTTTAAATCTTTTTTGAATAGCCGCCATTTTGCGAGGCAATTTTTTTCATTTTTCCTGGTCTCTACCATAACCTCGGATTGTTCGGATTGATTGAATGAAATAATATAATAGGATATAATTATTATATAATGTTTATTTTTTCTCACAGGTTAAGATTTACATATTTAAAAATTAGTTAAGGTTGCCGTCACGCCTATGCTAAATAAATGAATAACATGGTGTCATTGTATTTGCTTAGGAAGAAAAAGTACGAACTTTTAGAAACCAATTTTGGAACCATTTAAAAGCTAAAAGTTGGCTCTCGGACCCTAGCTAGTTTTTATTACGATCAGAACACCATAAATATTAAAAATTTTGCTGTTAAATTTACAATTTTTCGAACAGCAAAAGTAGCCATTTAATAATTTTTATAAACATTACTTTAATAAATAGAGGTATAAGAAGTAGCTGACATCCAGCACAAATGTTCCATCTAACTTGAAAAAAAAATTGGTAGCATTATATGCATTTTTGTAGAAACGTAAGCAAATACAAATTGATAGTACAATATTTCTTGTTATGGCGAATCTACTTGAAATATTTGATAGAAATCTGCCGTATTAAAAGAAAAAAAATTAAATTTTATTGAATAATAGTTTGTCTATTTTCTCAGCAATGGCGCTGTGGGTTAAACGCTACCGGGGAGGTTTCAAACTTTGCTAAGTGCATAATAATAGAATGATGAAATACCTATGATGA
The DNA here is from genome assembly GCA_949152465.1 of Cantharis flavilabris. Taxonomy (NCBI): domain Eukaryota; kingdom Metazoa; phylum Arthropoda; class Insecta; order Coleoptera; family Cantharidae; genus Cantharis; species Cantharis flavilabris. Next base: position 24,475,792 of record OX424437.1, on the reverse strand, counting down.
GAGTAATTCTTATCATGTACTAGTAGGTAATATAAGGAACATAATATACGTGTGGGTAGACGGTCAGCATTTATCAAAGTACGTTATCAAAGGTCAACCGTATACTATTTTTATAATATTAAATACGCTATTATATAGGCCATACTAAATAATATAAAAGTGAAAATAAATTTTAATTCTTCTCTGAACTTGACGGCATTACTGAACTATTTTGATGTGAAAAAGCTCAATAGGCAATACATAAATATAAGCAATGTAAATTAAACTTTTTGAAGATATTTTTTGTCATACATAAAAAATTCGCTTTTACAGCAATACTATTTAAACATTTTTTGTAGAAAGTTTTATTGCTTTTATTATTATTCATGTACATTTTTCAATTCCATCGCACAGTTTTCGAGTTACAGTGATTTAGAAAAGACTCGGTAAAATGCAAAAAATATTTTCGTTTGTATCTCAGAAACGGCACAACAAACGAGAAAATTTAAGAAACATTTTTTCTTATAAATGTTATTCCCTAAATTTTTGTTCATATACATTTTTCAATTTTATGGCACTGTTTTCGAGATATAAATGACGATATTTTTTGCGTTTCTCTTGTTTAAGTCTCGTTTAAGTTGCTGTCAGTTAAAAACGGTGCGACAAAATTTAGAGAATGACATTTTTTTATAAAAAAAGTTGTTTATTAATTTTTCTCTTTCGTTGTACCGTCTCTGAGATACATACGAAAATATATTTTGAATTTTACAGAGTCTTTTTTAAATTACTGTAACTCGAAAACGGTGCAACGGAATAAAAAAGTGTACTATATAAACAAAAACGAAAGCGATGAAATTTGCAACAAAAAATGTTTAATAAGTATTGCTGTATTTTATATGATAAAAAAGACTTGAAAACCTGCAATTTACATTGTTAGCATAGGGGTGTCCGGATTTTATTATGTGCCACTGTAATTATTTGCTATATTGGATTTTTTCTGTTTTTGTTCTACTACTATTGAAGGAGGATCTCTTTATTTTAAATTCTTTTCTCTCCTATTTAAAATTATTTGGGGAGCTTACATTCTTTATAAAATTTAATTAATTTTGGTAACATTATCTAACAATCTAACCCAGTGGTTTTCAAAGTGGAGGGCTTGCGCCTCATGGGGGGCGCAGAGAAAAGTTTCGTTTTGTGGAAAAGTACTTTTTTTGAAGGGGGGCGCTGATAATTTTTTCTGGTAGAAGGGAGGCGTGACATAAATAAGTTTGGGAACCACTGATCTAACCAAATATTCAAATTCAGAATTTGAAAGAAATAATCGTGAGATCTATTTATAGCCCCTCTTTAATAATAACTCTGCTTGTATTTTTTTAGCTGATTACGCATACGTCCTTTCAAGGTAGTAATCACTGCTCTTACGCTTTGATAAGAAATATGTTTCTTTTTCAATTATAAATTATTTACCTATAGTAAATTTTTATAATAAACATAATTTCTGTTTAAAAATATTTGATAAAATGGGTTCTCATTTATTAATTAATTTAATTCAATTCCCTAAAATTGATTTTTAGAGATTGAATATTAAATAATTTGTTATAAAATATACGTTATGTAGCAAATTGTTTATAAATACGGCAGCACTAAAAAAATTATTATTTGCGAGTTTGTGAATCGGTAATAAATGCATATCTTAGATGCATAATATTTAATATAGTATCAAAGTCGAGTTGTATCTAAATAGCATAATCATTGAGGATTAATAGTTTCGCCTCTACTCACTACGTATCGCTACTTTACAAATGAATTTTTACGAACATCTACCGCCCACGGTCGTGACGGCCCCCTTAAGATATTATTTTTTGAAAGGCAAACTATTTTTAGTTTTTCTGTAAAAATCAAATGCAACTTGTATTTAATTCAATTTTACATCAAAATAACCAAGTAAATTGTTTTAAGCAATACAGTAAGTTCTAATCTAGAATAGAATAAAAATAAAATAAAACTTTTGGCATAATTCATTCTGGCATTAAATAAAATATCTCATATCAAATATTTATTTATTTATTTGCAAGAGTACAATAACATATGAAGTGATAGTTCCAAGAAAATGCAAAAGTGTACCGTAATTGATATTAAAACATCCAGCTGCCGAAAAGTTTGGGCACTGGTGAAACGAATGCGTAGCTAAAATACGTAATTCTTCTTTTAACATGCGATCTGGTTCGATATTGCCAACCGCAGGCATTGCTGATAGTAAATTGTAGCAAATTGTTGTTGTATTTCTTACTTCATTAGTAGTCGTAGCACATATTGTAATAACAGCAACTCCCATGATCTATAACATAGAATTTAATTAAGTCTTTTTTTCTAGGATACTAGATCTCGTATTCGAAGATTTTTATCTTTTATTTTTATATAAATTTTACAAACACAAAGTAAAAATATTAGTATTGCAAAAAGTTTAAAATATTAAATACGAAATTTCTGTTAATCGGCCGTAATCCGGCGAATTGACCCTAATTGAATTTTTAAATAATAAATTTATTGAGAGTTAATGTTTTTGTATTATTATAAAGGAAATAAAATTATACAGATCAATCATTAAAATGATAATTATTTTAGAGTTTTTTTTAAATATAAGTGAAGCTATTTCTATTTTCTGCACTGCATAATGTACATTTGCATGGCAAATATTAGCTGAAAGAAAATACAAACACATTACGTAGGATGGAAAAGCTGCGAGGTCAGCTCCCTTGAATAAAATAATTTAAATTTTGTAGATAAAACTGATGTGATTGGAAAGGTAAGAAAATAAAAAAAAAAAAAAAATACAGAGTTAAGTAAAACAGATGTTTTGATCGTAGAAAACACAAAAATGAATACAAATACAATTTAAGCAACGGAAGTAGAGATGTATTTCACGGCAGCACTCATAAGTGCTGATATATAGTATGTCTTCACTCAAATCTAGAATTCTTCTACATGGATAAGGTTTCCAAGTTCAATGCACCTTTCTGATAAACCTGATTACGAAAACTTAGCAATATATTTGAATCCAAACCAAACCCAAATTTGAATAAGATTGAAGATTTGGTTGTTAGATTCGAAAACTAAAGATCATGTCACCGAAAACATGATAATAAATTATATCAAAACCAAGGGTGGAAATCTCCATCTAGATACGTATGCAACAGTTATGTTGACACCAAAAAGTCAAGTTCCAAGAAAAAATAACAATTCATTCAGGATTGGCGTTGATCCCTCACTAAAGGATGCCGTATACAGCTCCGATTTTTAGTCATCGGGAGTTGCATCGAATCGATTCAATTTCGCCTCGGGAAGAAATTTTCTACATAACAACCGCATATTGACACCCTCTTCACGATAATATAAAAACACCCATGTTCATAAAGCCTGTACGAAATCTAACGCAGAGGATACTAGTAACAGGATACTAGTAATTTTTCGTATAAATATCCATCCCTACAGAGGTGAATTATTTGAGTTGGAGATGTTCTCATGCGGTTTTGACGTGACCGTTTTCTGCATCAACGAACATTGGCTGCCATCCGAAGAGCAAGCTGTCACTATGATAAATAATTGTAACCTAATTACTTACTTTTGCAGATTCGAACGTATTCCTGGTGGAGTTGCAATTTATGCTCGCTCTGATATTGTGATATTCAATGCTTCCCCATTGACCTGGATCAGTACAACTGTTTATAATTGAAATCCGTTTTATATTATTTGAAATTGCCGCTAAATTTGTTTTCGTTATATTTTGTATCGCCCTGTATATTTTGCTAACCCTTAACTGTACGCATAACCATCTTTCCGCCACCTTCAGTCTTTCTTGTGAACTCGTTCGAAACGTACTGTTTATTACAAATTTCAGCGACCACAAGAATTCTCGCCATAACCTTTTACATCACAGTTAATAAATTAAGTGCATTTTGACAAGTGTTTTTATTTATTATTTATTCGCCAAAGCTCACAATTTTACATGTGCAATTCAAAGTTAAATTTGCAAAACTGCTTTTAACACGCGTGTGAACGTAGCCTGTTCGAAAGCCTCTTCCGCAAAACCTTCAGCAGCTACTATTAACCCAAACATTGGTCCTTCCATTACGGATTTCCATCGCCAAGGAAGTCAACAGCTCCATTTTCCGTTTCTACTACCGAGAAACTTCAACCACTTGTTCATGGTAATACCGCCAATTACCGAAGCACCATCATCAAAGGTATTTTAATTACTAGATCGAGCAATTACTCATTGGTTTCCAAGTAAACGTTGATGAAAGCGGTCAAAGTAATTAAAATTAAAAATCCTCCCGCCAATTTGCTACAAGTGAAGCCAAGTGACGCCATTGTTATAGTCTCTACCCAGGGTGAGTTTGCAACACGACGATCATCTTTCGTTAGTGTCTGTACGGGTGCCAACCACAACAAAAGAATCACGGGTAATAGAATATCACTCCGATATAACCATTAGGTTAAATGGTGTCTCAGATGCTTTTCCATATCAGCGACGCGCATGAATGCTTTAACGAGATTCCATGTGTTTGTCTCAGGGTACAGGTGACGCGCATGAATAGATTAACGAGATTCCGGTCGCTAGGCTCTGGTTAACACTTTGTTTTCCTTTTTTTTATTGCTTTTAATTAATTAATCGATTTACAATAATTATTTGAAATAAAAAAATTTCCTTGTTTTTTCTGAAATTTTCTAAGTCCATTTACATCCGACCGTTACATTTTTACTCCCACCTTACCTCCCACTTACTTCCTGCTACGTGCGAACCTTATCAGTAACCATTCAATTGCAGTTGGAAGTGCATGTGTTTGTATTACGCTCCGCATTGTTACCGGTTTACTTGCTTTTTGACTGTGCCGTTTTGTTTTTTTTTGTTTATTTTGTGTTAGTGACTGAGGATTATTTGTGAATTTTGAAGTGTTTTTCCCGCGTTTTTCGGTAAATTGAATTTCTTACCTCGTGGTGTGTGTTAAATTTGTTTTTTTTGTTACTATTTAGCTATGCCCAAGCGCGATGACAAGCGGAAGCCCGATTTGGCAGATTTGCAGCGGGAAGTTGACGATTTGCGTGAGTTTTTAATATTTTCTTGCTTTTAATGAGTTTCTCTACTTTTTTTTTCATTGTAGTGGCTCCTACCCCTACGGAAACGATCCTTCCCCCTCCTCCTGTCCACACTTTCTCTCCGATCGTTGTGTTTTCGGATGACGATTCCGATTTTATTATCACGTCCCCGGCACAACGATTACGCCGTTCCCGCTTGGTGTCCGACTCGGACGGCGAAGACGCTCCCCTATCATTCCACCCCGCGCCACCTCCACTCCCATGCATTTTTTTAATCAATCCGCGGAAGTGGCCGCATTTTTTGATTGTGACCTCTCGCTGCCGACGAATACAAGTTTGGCTCCACCCCCGGCACCCCTCGGTAAGTTTTGTGCACATTTTTAATGATTTTTTAACTTTTTTGTGTTTTTTTTATTTATCCAGCTCCAGCTGATCCGTTCAACGATTCGTTGGACTTCACCACGGTTGCCGCGCACGTCGATGCTATGGGTACGTTTTTTCATACTTTTCTTTGATTTTTCTTTTTTCATGTTCTTTTTTTTCACAGAAGCTCGTGATAGCTCCTCCCCGACGTTGTCCGAATTTGCGAACCTACCAACCATTTTCGGACCGGGTGATTCTCGCCGTTCTGCGCCGCGCAAAGCTTCGCGTACTGCCCCTCCTGGTATGTTTTTCTGGTTTTTCTTCTTTTCATACTTTTTTACGTTTTTTTCTTGTTTCAGCCGTCGCTTCCACTTCCGGTGCTAAATCCCGATTTGGCACCATGACATCCGTCGAGGTGGACGCTCTGGCGGTGCGGTCTATCCCCGCAAACACCCGCCACGGTCACGCGAGCCGCCTCAAATCCTTCGAGGCTTTTATGCGTGAGCGGGAATTCCGCATCGACGGCTCATCGACGAAGGAGAGTTTGGCGGGATTACGCGGTCAACATGCGCCGTCAGGACGGCGAAGAATATAAGGAGACCACACTGAAGAGCCACTGGAACTCCATGGCGGCATACGTGAAAACAATGGTTTACTAGAGTGAGTACAATTTTTTCGATTTAATTTTACCCTCTCTCCTATATTTTTTTTTTCAGAATATAAACTTTCTTGTAATCCGTTTACCGACGTGGAGTTCAAGGACGCCATCCTAGCTCGGGACAACAAACGGCGGGAGCTGCAGCGCGACCCCTCCAAGCGCTCCCAGGGTTCGGCCCCCCTCACGATTGCCGAGATTGAGCTCCTCTACGGACTGTATCCTTTGGACACATCCGACGGACTCAATGGTCGGTTTTTCCTGATTGCGGGGTATGAGCTCGCTTGGAGGGGCAACGAGGGGTGCGCGGCGAAATTTAGCTATTTCAAGTTCGAGTTGGATAATTTCGGTCGCGAGACTGGGCGGATTATTTACAATCCCATCACCCATAAATCCGCCCAGGGTGGTGCCGCCCCCCTCGCTTTCGACAAGTGGCTGCAGCCGTTCGAAGGGCGTCCCGAATTTTGTCCGGTGGCTCTTTTTCGTACGTTGTCCGGCCGCCGCCCCCGTCACGCTCCAGACATCCCCATTGGCAAAAACGCCATGAGCCAGTGGATGAAGACGGCCACGGACGCTGTTGGTTTGGTGGGCCGCCTCTTCACCAACCACAGCGCCCGCTCATCATTGGCCACAGCTCTTGCCAATGCGGATGTTCCGGCTCACATGTTGGTCAGTTACACAGGTATTTATTTTTAACGACCGTCCGCCCTCCCCATTATTTTGGAGGAAGGCGTTGCCGGCCCTTCCGGAATTGGCGGTACCCAGATGTTACCGCCCACCCCTCCATCGCCTCCATGTGCCCCATCAGCGTCCCCTCGGCTACGAACCGCCTCCTGCACCGCACCTACGCCGCCGCCTCGCCGTCGCAGGATGCCGACTACGCCCCGTTCACCACCGTGCCACCTCCGACCACCACAGCTACCGCCCCCACGCCCGCAACCACGGATACCACCCTACAGTTTGGCACCCTGCCAACTGTAGCGGGTGGTTTGCACTTCCACAATTGCCACATCACTATCCACAATTTGCACAATCACCACGCCCCTCCTTCGTCCTCCGCCCCCCCCTCCCCCTCCTTCATATTTTTTTTTATATATTTATATATTTTTTTTTTGTTATACTTTGAATATATATTGTTACCTTTATTTTGCCTTTTATTTCTACTATTTTTCTATTTTTTCAGGCCATCTTCTAACACTAACGCATGTTGCTCGGAGAGCATCTCTGCGAAAACTTGCTCGGAGCGCAATTAGTTGAAAACTTGCTCGGAGAGCAATTCGTTGAAAACTTGCTCGGAGGTACTGTAACGCTACTTGCTCGGAGCAAAAAAAATTTTTGGTAAAAAAAACGAATTACTAATTAAAGCAATTTGTTAAATTAAGTAAAAAAAAAATAAAAATAGGAAATACTTTTCCTAATAAGTTTAGGAAAATTTCATTATTTTTTTCAGGAATAATCTTACTTTTCGCCACATCTAGCCTGGCGTCGAGATGTTCTCTTTGAATAATGTACAACTAATGATTAACAAAATACTTAAGATAATAATATTGTGCGTTGCATATTACAATATTTAATATTTAAAATTGGCTGCGTGCCAACATTACTACATCCTCACCCTTATTTACAAATTATAAGGTTTTAATATACTTAATTAATTAAATAATTTGAACAAATTGATTTTTTCATTTTTTACAAAATTTACATTTATATGGTACCTACTCATTTTTTGCTTTTGTTCCTAGAACGTAAATTGTACCTGTGAGTGCAGCCGTTACATTTTCAATAACACCTTCGGTTGTGTCTTCAGGCAAATCAGGAAGGGAATCGAAAGAAAATCTCGATTTACTGCCAGTTTTCACTTGATTAGAGTGTATCGTTACAACTTTCCCTCCTGATTTGACATCATACGTTACCGAGCCTCTTTTGTTCACAACTGTCCCTTTGGACCAAACTGGATTATTTATAACAGAAAAAACCACGTTTTCGCCAATATCAGTGCCATTTGGTTTTCTACCAAAATTACTCATTTGACTTTTACATCGACCGTTCTACTGTGGTTTGAAAAAATCAAATCCAATCTTGTTTTCAATTTGTGTCCGAACATTAATTCAGTGGGACTCACACCTGTCGTTGAATGAGGAGTGTTTTTGTAATCGAAAAGAAATTGTTGCATAGCAACATTCAAATCGCGCTTTTCATTGTGCATTTTTTTTAAAATGCTACCTTGAAGGTTTTGACTGAATTTTCAGTTGCGCCATTACTCGATGGGTGATAAGGTGGAGAGTACAATTGACGTATACCGTTTACACGCAAATAATTTTAAATTCCGTAAAAGTGAATGGCGGACCATTATCAGAAACTATGGTGTCTGGTAGCCCGAAATGAGTAATTAGTATTCTTAATTTATTTATTGTGCTCTGAGCGGTTGTAGAGTTCATCTCACACACCTCCAACCATTTTGTATGAGAATCAGTTACTACTAAAAACTTTTGATTGTAAATAGGACCTAAAAAATATATATGCAACCTAGACCAAGGTTTATTGGTTTGATGCCAAGGACTTAAATTATTTTTTATAGGATTGCTACTGACTGATTTGCATTTTTGATTGCATTTGGAACACCTTGTCTCAATATCTTTGTCAATGTTTGGCCAATAAACATACCCTCTCGCTAAAGATTTGCATTTATTTATTACTAAATGACTTAAATGAATTTCTTTTAACATATCTAAACGATTCAGGAATAATCACCCGATGTCCCCATAAAATTAATCCTTTTTCTAAATGTAATTGATCGAACTTATTTTGATAAATTTTCATTTCATTCGGAATGTTCTTTGTGTCTGGCCATCCATGCAAAATATAAAAATATAGTTTGTGCAAAATTTTGTCACTTTTCATTTTGTTCACAATTGTTTTGTAATTTATGGGTAACCTTTCTTGCAAAAAACTTATATGACCAATATCATAATTTTCCAAATTGCATTCACTTTTACATGGCAACCGAGAAAGACAATCCGCATTCCCATTTTGGTCTGATTTTACAAATTTAATTTTATATTGGTATGTGGATAAAATTATGCTACATTGTTGTAATCTACTGGCCGCAAAAATCGGAATTCCCTTTTTATCCCCAAAAATGGTAACTAATGGTTTGTGATCCGTTAATAACAAAAATGGTCTACCAAAAATGTATTGATGAAATTTTTTAACACCAAATATTATAGCTAAAGCTTCCCGGTCTATTTGGCTGTAATTTTGCTCTGATGGAGAAAGCGTACGTGATGCGTAAGCTATAGGTCGTGAATCTCCATTTGGAAATTCATGAGATAAAATCGCTCCTATTCCATAAGAACTAGCTTCTGTGGCTAAGGTCAAAGGTAAATCGGATTATAATGTACCAACACCTTTGAAGAAGTCAATTCCTTTTTAATTAAATCCATTGCTAATTGTTGTTCTTTTGTTCATTTAAATTCTACATTTTTTTTAAATAATTTATATAAGGGATGCAGTTTCATGGAAATATTTTTAAATGAACTTAGCATAGTGATTAATTAAGCCCAATAATGCCTTTAATTCGGTCGCATTCGATGCAGATTGCATTCGAAAATGCAAAAATATCATCTACAAATATTGAAACATTGCTTAAATCCGCAAAAATACTTTCCATTTTCTTTTGGAAAATACCTGGACTCGATGAAACTCCATAAGGTAATCTATAAGCTTGCGATAAATCAATTTTTGAAAAGCATTTGCACTCACTTAGATTACCAATTAAGTCTTCCATTTTCGGTAAGGGATGCCTCTCAATGCATAATTGGGGATTTAAGGTAACTTTAAAATCACCGCATATTCTGATTTGTCCTTTTTTTTGAACACGGGTACGGGTTTTGAACACTTGCAAAAAACAGGTGTACTACCTTCTTTTAAGGTTAATGATATTTTACCCTTTGTAAAAGTTCCAATAGTACCGTCAAATACTTGAGGAAATTTATTAGTTAAGAATTTTGCAACATTTTCTTTTTCTGTTACTTGATTACCTATTGAACTTTTTATTTGAAAAATGTGATTAAGTTTAATTTTGAAAACATTCAACCAGTCTCCATCAATGATAGGTGGGCCTGCGTTTTTAATCATGTAGAGATTTAAATTTCTCTCCCACAGAAAAACTGTCGATGCAAACATTTACCTTTATGACACCCAAATATTGGTTCCAACGTAAGATTTCAATATTAATTTTGAATCACTCAATTCTAATTTTGAAAAATATTGATAATAAACTTTTTCAGAAATAGCCGAGATTGAAGATCCCGTATCGATTTCCATTTTCAAAGGAACTTCATTTATTTTAACCTTAATTGTAAATGGTTTATTATTATCAAATCTAAGTGTGACATTGAAACATGTTCCTTCAAATTGAATATCGACATTATAATCATCCTCATTTACATTATCTCTTTTTGACAATAATTTATGAAATTTAGTTTTATTGAACCTTGGTTTTCTTCTACTCCCGTGGCGTCTTCTATCTTCGTTATCTTGAAATGGCTTTTCCTTGAACCAACAATTTTCGGTTGCATGATTGGATCGTCCAAATGTTGCACTTCTTCTTCTTTGATGCACCCTTGTTGCCAATTTTCCTAAAAAAACAATCTGCCAAAACATGATTTTTTCTTCCACAGTGACTGAATTGCATGTCGTTTCTTCTAATAATTGGTTTTGTTCCAACTTTTTGTAGACTGGGACTAATCTTGTTTACAGATGTACTTGCATGCACCAAACTTGTATCGTTCTCTGCCGCTTCCATGTTGATAGATATTTCATAAGCTTTGTGATAGTTTAACCCTTTTTCTGCAAAAAGTTTTTGTCTTACTTCATCATTTCTCAAACCAAATACCAATTGATCTCTGATGGTTTCCTCTAAAACATTTCCAAAATTACAAGATTTTGCCAGTGTTTTTAGATTTGCTACATAAGCTGCAATTGATTCTGTTTCTTCTTGTTTCTTTTGTCGAAATTTATACCTTTCTGCAATTTCTGATGGTTTGGGTTCTAAATGTTTCGTCATTATTGTCGCCAATTGTGCAAAAGATTTGTCTTCCGGCTTTTCAGGATCACATAGTGCCACCATTAAATCGAAAGTTTCCTCTCCAACGAGCGTAATTAAGGTTGCCGTTTCTTTGGTTTCTTTAATGTCATTTGCCTTAAAATATTGTTTTAAGCGTGAAATGTACGAAGTCCAACAGCCTTCCCTTAACTTAAACTCGCCTAATTTACCAACTGACATCTTGATATCGAATATTATATACCTTAATATTTTAATGTCTGGTGTGATAACTAACAATTTTTTTTAGGTTAACTGCGATTACTTGACTTTCTACGCTTCAATTATTGTTCACGTGCTTGCTATCTTGCTCATTCTTGCGCGTTCTTCCATCGGTAGTTGATATTATCTTCCAAATTTTGTCAAACCAAGACGACTACATTCATCTGTTATCGAATCTTGAACACTTGAATGATGTAATCTTCGTTTTAATTTTGTAACTTTAAATTAATTTTATCACTTTTTAATTACTGATTTTAATGAATTTTCACCAAAACTTTATCCTCGTCGCCAATATGATAACCTGTGGTAGATAATTAGAATTAAACAACGTGAACTTAAATGTATATTCTTTGAATAATGTACAAGTAATGATTAACAAAATACTTAAGATAATAATGGTACAGTAATGAAATATCTTTCCCTCGGATTAGATTGTAACAGGATCTTGGGTGTGAGGGGTAGGGTAAATAAAACAGCAAGTTCTATCGCATCAACATGTTTCAATGACTAAATGTCACCATCAACTCAATTGTGATCAAATGTATTCTTGGTAAACCAAATCTCACCCAACTTCGTATATTGAAACAATGATTTTAGGTTTAGTGGGAAGTAAAATCAAACAACTATTGCTTGTCAATTGACGTTTCGGAACATATATTATTCCATCTTCAGGACTAGGGAAAAGGCAAATGAGTACCGAAAACACAAATAAATATTACAACACTCACCGAAAACAAGCAAAGATGTAGTGCTGTTTGACATTAAGCAAAATGAGAAGGTAGGAATCGGTGGTAGTAAACTGGTCACATTCAACGAAGTCACAAAAATGAATTGTGAAACATTACAATTAAAATAATTAATAAAATATAAATTAATTACTGTGTTAAAAATATTAAAATGTTTATCTCAAGAAATTTTCTCTTTGATAATACTTATGATGGTGTGACCACACTTTCTCATGAGGCAAAGATGTTGATCGCCATCTAGTGAAACGCTAATTACTGACATGAGTGTTGCAATCGATCGATTGTAGAAAATTCAATAAAACCAAACAGATATCTGTAAATAGATACTGGTAGTCGCAAAACCGCAAACCAAGAAGTAAACATAACCAAAAGAAGTTATTTGTCTATCTTCCAGCATCATCCCGAAAGCGGCCGCCAAAACAACAGGAGTTCAGTGCATGGTTAGGTGTCGTTGATCTTGTGTTTAAATTTGTTGAGGAGGTCTTTGTAGCCATTGTTTAAATACCCGTAATCAGTCTGCTTATTAACATTCTCGTTGTAGGTAGATATGAAGGCTGCTTCCAAAAAGGTTCTCTTATTGTAATTTTGCTCCGTCGCAAGGATTTCTATGTTCTCCCTTTCGAATTCATTTGTGGTTTGGACCGCGTGTTCAGACAAGTCAGTTTTGGTGGATTTAGACTTGACGTCGTTCATATGTTGTTGTACACGGGCCGACAATAGTTGTTTTGTTTGGCCTATGTAGTATTTATTGCATTGGCACTTCATGCAGTAAACAACGTTGGCTCTATCTAGGGTTGGAACTTTGTCCTTGGTTTTGAAGAAACTGATCTTGTTGAGATTGTAATCATTATGTAACGCCAACCTTAACTGCCCACTATCTATAACCTCTTTAAATGCTTGTTTTATTTTGTGTTCCAGCTAAGAATGAAAGGTGATCCTGCTAAACTTGGCCGGTGTTTCAAGATTGTCTGTATGGGCGGTTGAAGTGCATTGTCTCTTTTGGAAGAGAGCCCAATCGATCAAGCGAGCAGGGTAACCGTTCTTGAGGAGCTGTAGTTTTAGATCGTGTAGTCTTTTACCTATGATGTTGTGTGGTACGCAAGTATGTATTCGGTGTTTCATCGTGTGGACTACGCTCATCTTTTGGCTTAGAGGGTGTGAGGAGTTATAATTTAAGAACCTGTCGGTGGATGTCGGTTTTCTATATATATCAGTAGTAAGAGTGCCATCCTCTCTCCTCCTGACCAGGAGATCAAGGAAAGGGAGAGAGCAATCTCTTTCCAACTCATAAGTGAACGTAAGATGGCTATCATAACTATTGAGTAGTTCCATGCAATTCTCCACTTCAGTTAAAGGTACAGCCGCGAACATATCGTCCACGTAGAGAAGCAAAAAGGGCAATTTAAATCTTATAGAACCAAAGAAGTTGTAGAGTAGATCGTTCATGACAAAGCTGGAAAACACAGGTGAGCACGGGTAGCCCATGTCGGATCTCACTAATTGTGAGTAAAACTCACCTTGGTAACTAAAGTAACTATTGTCGAAAATAGCGTATATCATCTGAACAAAAGTGTCAACCGCGATGGATGTAAATGGAGCAATAAGGTCCCAATTATTTCTTATTGAAGTGACAACAGCTTCCTTAGTGATATTGGTAAACATAGAATTAACATCAAATGATATCAAGACATAGTCATGGTGTGTTGGATAATCCTCTCTTTGGCTTCTCTGGAATTTCTAACGTTGAACCGTAGTGATGGCATAGCATTCTTTAAGATATCATTGATAAATTTGGCAATAGGGATCGATGGAAATTCTATGCAGCTGATGACAGGGCGCAAAGGAGTACCGGCCTTGTGGGCCTTCGGAAGGCCATATGCCCTTGGGAATTGAGAATTATACTTCGTGAGTGACTTCTTAGTGATGTCATCAATATATCATTTATCGTGTAAACCTTTGACTATTTTATTAAATCTACTCTGGATAGCAGTGGTAGGTTTTTTTTCTAATTTCTTGTAAGTGTTGCTATTGTTGAAAAGGTTACTTAATTTGTCCTCATATTCCTTCTTAAGCATAACTACTGTCGAATTACCCTTATCTGCCTTTAGAACAAGTAAGTCTGGGTTTCTCTTAAGAAACTTTTTGGTGGCCCACACTTGCTTTCTGATAGGGTCATTTTCCTCACGTCTATTACAAAATTGTTTATGAGATTACTTCTCATTTGTTGTTTTTTAATTGTAGGTACATTTACCAATGAAAGAGTGTTTTCTATTTCTGAGAGGAATGTGTATATAGGGAAATCTCGTAAGGTGGGTGTTATAGTTAATTTAGGTCCTAAAGATAAAGTCTTTGAGACAATATCTGGAAGCTGGATATTCGTAAGGTTAAGAACCCATTCTTTTTCGCCTAAAATGTCTAATTTATTTCGTTGGTGATTTAGAACTTCAAATTTTCTACACATTCTTCCTCTTATGTTGACACAGTGATTACTATAATGCCACTTTTGAATTTCAATAAACTTATTGACAACGTCTTCTAGAATTTTTGACTTAAGCGTGTTGGTGTGAATATGTATTTGATTGCTGATATAATTAATGTTTTTTATAGTAATTTTTATATGAATATTAATAATATTCTTTTTAAACTTCCGTATGAAGCTATCTGCTCTTCTCAAGATTTTACGGTCAGGTATTAACTCTTGTGACATACAGGCTACCTTCTTTTGTATGAAATTCGGAAAAACCTCCATTATACAACATCGTAATAGAAAAGTCCTCCTATTACTTGACTTGGTCAACTTCCTGAAATTCGCCTTAATTGCGTTGAATGTTGTAACCACTTCCGGACCATAAGCCAACTCCGCCTCATTGAAAAAACCCATATCAATAACTGATAAACCAAATCTCACCCAACTTCGTATATTGAAACAATTAAATAATAATTCAAAATATTGAAACAATTGAATAATATATGTTCCGAAACGTCGATTGACAAGCTATAGTTGTTTGATTTTACTTCCCACTAAACCTGAAATCATTGTATTTGTATTGTACATGTATTCTTTCTCGTTAATAGATCTTGATGATGGTGACGTTTTGTTATCGAAACGTGTTGATGCGATAGAACTTGCTGTTTTGTTTGCCCTACCCCTCACACCCAAGATCCTGTTACAATTAAGATAATAATATTGTGCGTTGCACATTACAATATTTAATATATAAAATTGGCTGTGTGCCAACAGTACTATACTGACATTGAGAAAATGTATAGGCAAATCCTTATCGAGGATTTACCGATCCCATACAAATTTATAATTTAAACACTGTAACTTATGGCACCGCATCGGCCTCCTATCTAGCTATACGTTCGTTAATTCAGGTCGGCATTGACTGTGAAAGTTCTTTGCCAGAAATATCCGAAATAATTAAAAAGGATTTCTATGTTGACGATCTGCTCAGCGGTGCAGATAGCATTGAAGATGCTAAAAAACTTTGTTCTCAATTATCGCATACTTTGAAATCTGGATGCTTTAAGCTTCGCAAATGGATTTCCAATAATCCTGAAGTATTAGTTGACCTCCCAGAAGCCGATTTACACCCAGGCATTCTCGAATTTGGCGACCGCGAGTCATCCCGCACGTTGGGATTAACTTGGTTTTTCCAAACTGACCAGTTTATGTTTTCAATTTCCGATCTCTCTACCGAAACCACCACCAAACGCCAAATGCTTTCCGAAATTGCTCAGATTTTTGATCCACTTGGCCTACTCACGCCTAGCCACGAACTGTGGCTAGAGAAACTTGATTGGGATGAAAAGGTACCGAAAGAAATTGAAACCAAATGGCTTTTCTATCGTAATGAATTATCGATCCTTAATGAATTGACGATTCCCCGACACGTTACATGCGCACGTCCTACGGATGTTCAAATCCATGGTTTCTGTGACGCCTCTATTAACGGTTATGGCGCTTGCGTATACCTTCGCTCAATTAACAACAATAACAAAATTTTCGTCAACTTATTATGTGCCAAATCCAAGGTTGCACCCTTAAGGCCAACTACTATACAGAAATTGGAACTTTGCGGAGCTCTGCTTTTAAGCAAATTGTTGGTTCAAGTTAAAAAATCCCTAATTTTAAAAATATCATCCTGTTTGTTGTGATCCGACTCCACTATCGTTTTAGGATGGCTCAAAACCAGCCCTAACTTGCTCAAAACTTTTGTTTGTAACCGCGTCGCTGACATTCAAGATCTCACCTTGGATGCAGTATGGCGCCATGTCCCAACAAAATTTAATCCCGCCGATCTCCTTTCGAGAGGAACCACTCCTCAATTATTAAAGGATTCCGTCTTATGGTGGAACGGTCGACCTTGGCTTCTCGCTAATGAAACTTTATGGCCAAATCCCAAATTTTGCCCTACTGAACTACCGGAATTCAAAAAAGAATCCCAAGCTTTCGTAACCACTGTGCAAGACTCCTTGATATTTGAAAATCATTCTAATTTGACAAAGCTCGAAATAACCTTAGCTTATTGTTTACGCTTTAGGAATAATTGTTCTATGCGCAGGGATGAACGTATTTTTGGTCCTTTAACGGCAAAGGAAATTAAAAATTCTTTTACTCGTTTAGTAAAAACTTCACAATTCGAATCGTTCCGCACAGAATTTAAACTTTTAAAAAAAGGACTACCTTTGAAGTCATCTTCGCCCTTGATCAGTTTCAATCCCTTTATCGATTCTGATGGTTTAATGCGTGTAGGAGGACGACTTTGTAATTCTTTTTACTCAAATGACAAAAAACATCAATTTTTACTATCAGGAAACCATCACTTTTCTAAACTTTTAGTGTCTCGTGAACATATCAGAATGCTTCACGCTGGTCCCCAACTTTATTATCGGCCTTACGTGACAGGTTTTGGATCACGTCTGGTAGAAACATAGTCCAACAAACTGTGCATCAATGTGTAACATGTTTTCGCGTTTCACCTAAGGTAACTCAACCGATTATGGGAAATTTACCAACAGCTCGCATTCAATCCACTTTTTCGGTTTTGCATACCGGTATTGATTATGCAGGTCCCATCCTCATCAAGGATCGAAAAGGTCGTGGCTCAAAGATTACTAAATCATATCTGTGTTTGTGCGTCTGTTTTGCTACCAAGGCTGTGCATCTCGAACTAGTTACCGGAGTGTCTACTGATTTATTCATGCTATCGTTGAAACGTTTTATCGCTAGACGTCGTAAACCACTACAAATTTACTCCGATAACGGCACTAATTTTGTTGGAGCTAACCATCAGTTGCTCGAACTAGGTAAATTTTTAAGGCAAAATGACTCAAATATTTCCGAACTTGTGGCTAGCCAGGGTATAAATTGAAACTTCATTCATGCCCATAGTCCTCATTAGGCTTATGGGAAGCTGGTATAAAATCCTGAAAATCGCACCTTAAACGAGTCATAGGTAATCATGTATTTACTTACGAGGAATTTTGTACTTTGTTATACCAAGTAGAAGCTATCCTCAACTCTCGTCCCATGTCCCCATTGTCGTCTGATCCTAACGATTTGCAACCGTTGACCCCAGGACACTTTTTGGTTGGACGCCCTCTATCTGCAATTCCGGATCCAGATATCACCCTTACAGCGGAAAATCGTTTGGATCAATTGAAAATCCTACAGAAACACCTACAACATCTATGGAAACGCTGGAGAAAAGAATACATTTCCGAGCTTCGGCAAAGGGTTAAGTGGAAAACCCATCACTCCGATCTGACTACCGATTCTCTCGTGCTCATAAAAGAAGACAACTTACCGCCGCTTAAGTGGAAACTGGGTCGAGTCATCAAGGTACATCCTGGTTCCGATGGTATCAATCGAGTCGCTACACTTCAAACTACTACCGGCATCATGAAGAGAGCTTTTTCGAAGCTTTGTCCTCTACCTAGTGCGGAAGTGTTGTGAAAACCACAGAGCCTTTTCTGTGATAAGCTTTTTTAAGCTTTAGTGATTTTCGTGTTTTAGAACATTATTTTCGTTTTCAATCTTTTTCGAATTTTATTTATGTTATTTGCGTAATCTTAGCTCTTAGTTTTTTGACTCATATTTATGTACCTGTAATCTTAGTTTTTAGTTTATCGATTTCATATTTACATATTTGTAATCTCAGTTCCTATTTTTTTTTAATTCATATTTATGTTACCGTTTTACCTTTTTTGTACAATTCTGATCTCTTCGCACTTGTTTTTAACCATTCAATTTATTTTGATTTAGTTTTGATTTTTTTTTAAATATGTTATTTCAACCCGGGGGCTATGTTTAGAATTGCAATCCGTTTTATATTATTTGAAATTGCCGCTAAATTTGTTTTCGTTATATTTTGTATCGCCCTGTATATTTTGCTATCCCTTAACTGTACGCATGACCATCTTCCCGCCAACTTCAGTCTTTCTTGTGAGCTCGTTCGAAACTTACTGTTTATTACAAATTTCAGCTACCACAAGAATTCTCACCACACAACCTTTTACATCACAGTTAATAAATTAAGTGCATTTTGACAGGTGTTTTTATTTATTATTTATTCCCCAAAGCGCACAGATTTAAACGTGCAGTTCAAAGTTAAATTTGCAAGACTGCTTTTAACGCGCGTGTGAACGTAGCCTATTCGAAAGCCGCTTCCGCAAAACCTTCAGCTGCTACTATTAACCCAAACAACAACAGAGAATCTTTTCGAAGATATTTGAGATAATTTTGAATCAGAAAATTACGGACCGTATATATGTGTGATTTGTTTTACAACTCAGGCCGTTTCTTGCATCCTAAGCGCCATTCTTTTTTTATCTTGCCAATTGTTCTTGTTAAGTTTTCTCCTTCTCATGGCTTCTTGCACTTTTTGATTCCAATTTCTCACAGGTCGCTCTCTATTCCTTCTCTGTGGTGGAATCCATTCCCAAATCTGTAAAGGCTACCGGTGAGGTTGCATACGTCTTAAATGCCCATACCATCTTAACCTATTCTTTTCTATATCGTCTATTATTGTTTCATGTGCTCTTTTCTCTTTCTAATCTCCTCATTTTTTATATGTTCTAATTTTGATACTCAATAGCATCTTCGTAATGTATCCATTTCAATTGCTTTTAGTTTTTCTTTATATTTCTTTGTGGTTTCCCACGTTTCTGACCCATAAGTCAATAAAGTTTTAATTATTCACCTGAATATTCTCCTTTTTGTATTTTTGTGGATTTGTTCTGACCACCAAATTGTATTTAGCTGTCTCACAGCTTGCCGACCTTTTCAACTGTTGGCTTCTTCTGATATTATAGATCTCAAATATTTATATTCCTTGCAGTTTTCGATCGTTTCATCTGTTACGATTAGGTTTCCTCCAGGCAAGACAAGATTATTTTTATGGGTAATTTGGGGTGAATTTATTGCGGCCACCTGCCTGATAAGCCGAACCTATGGCAAGCCTTGCAATGGCCTGGAGAGGGAAGAGTACTCGAGGCAAAGCGCGGGAGCTGTCAACCGATTCCAGTACCGACTGTCGGAGCATAAGCACGTTGTGCGCGCCTTGGTCACTACCGCTTCCCTGCTTATTTTGAAATTTCATTTTGCCGTGAGCTAGGGTCTTAGTTAACCTCAGGCCTGCACTTGTTATCGTTCAGTAGAATTTTGTTGAATTATTATGTTGAAAAGTTATCGAAAAGTTAAATATTTTACGCGCCATCGCGGATTGCTACTAGCTTTTTCGTACTACCTGTGAAGAGTACTATATTATTTGTCTAGATTGGTATTTAAATAATTTTAAGTCATTATTATCGTGGTCGACCCGTTGGATAATTTTAAGTATTGCGGTGTACCGCCAATTTGCTGCCGTGTGGTTTGTTTGTTTTTCGTATTGTAATTTAACTCTATTAAATACCGGTGAATTCTATATGTGTTTTTACTGTGCTATAACTTTTCTTACAGCTATCACTAATTGCTGTAAAGTACTTCGGTGTGTATCGACTGTTGGAGGCTACCACCGTTGCAACTCTCGCAGACGTTGCTACCTTCTGGAATTAGACAATTTACTATCGCGTTTTCAAACCCGCCCCTAGAGATCCGCTGAGCTGCGATTTGTTTTTGTTAAGAAAGTAAAAAATCAGAAAATTTCCTATATCACACCCTCTATATCCAAATTGTTTGCTTTACCTCCTACTTACGGACCATTTTGAGTCAAATCAACTGCTCAATTCCAGTCAATTTGGTTTCAGAAACAAAAGGTTAACCTCATTGGTTATTATTAATAAACTCACTAAGATAATAATAATAATAATAATAATAATAATAATAATAGTGTTTTATTTTTCAAGATAAATTGACAGCACCTAGCTTGTACAATAATAAATGAAAAAGAACGTCAAAAATAAATAGAAAGGTTCAAAAAAGACACCTTCCAATTTTTAAAACAACCAACAGAATTTACAAATTTTCCCAAAAATAAATTTTACAAAAAATAAAAAAAAAAAAACTACATCTCTAATGTATTCTATTAAAAACAATCAATTAAACAATAAGGTTCCCTTTCAATGAGTTTTTTGTACACCGCTTTTTTAAAAATTTCCATATTGCTTATACGTTTTATGTCATCCGGCAAACTATTATAACAACGAATACAAGCATAGTAACAATTTTTTTCGGTTACCGTAAGTTTATGTTTTGGGAAGGTGTAATCTGCCCCTCTAGTATTATGATGTTGTTTCTCGCTTTTATGCATCTCAAACAAATTTTTATTCTTATATAAAAAAAGCACACATTCCTGAAAATAAATCCCATATATTGTTAGAAATTTGTTATCTCTAAATTTATTTCTACATGTTTCCCCAAAATTCATCCCCAATATTATCCTAATTGCTGCTTTCTGTATCGTAAAAAGATGACTGATATTTCCCGCACCATAGAAAATAATTCCATATCTCAATTTGGCTTCAAAATTCGCATAATAAATTGTTCTCATCACAGGTATGCTTACATATTTCTTTACGATCCTCATTCCATATAAAATCTTATTGATTGAATTGCTTATATTGTCTATGTGGATTTTCCAATCGAGATTACTGTCCACTGTTAAACCCAAAAACTTTGTTGTTTCTGTAATTTTATATTCTTCTTTGTTCATGGCAATGCTTGTTGGTGTATCAAAACCTGCATGGCTAGTCTTGAATAACACTATATTTGTTTTCGTCTCGTTAAGTATCATTTTATTTTCTTTAAACCATTTTTTAACCTCGACAAATAACTCGGCTGCTGCTTTGACAACGTCCGGCCATGTTTCTTCCCACAGCAGAACATTTGTATCGTCTACATAAGTAGTTTTTATGTGTTTTTTATTTATTTTCTTAATTGTAAAATCATTAATAGGCCCCATAGACCTGCCAACAAATTGCGCAACAGAGGCTGTTGTGCAAACAGTTGCATAGTGGATGGTGTTGTTTGACGTGCTGTGCAACTAGTTGTATAAATTCAAAATTGTTGCACAACGAGTTGCGCAACGGCCACTCATATATACCACACGTGCATCGTGTGTATATATAATTTTGTGCAAACTTCAGTTGTTTTTGTGTAGCTAAGAAATATGCCGTCTAACGACGCAGCTTGTTTAGCTATAATAATTGCTGTTGCATCGGATGTAGGTGTTAAAAAAAAGAAAAGGAAGCACAGAGTCTGGATGAAAGAATGGTTAAAGAAAAGACCTCTTTTTGGTCACTCAAATCTCCTCACAGAACTTCAGTTGAGTTCTCCACAAGACTATAAAAATTATTTGCGAATGGACTCCACTACTTTTGGTGAATTATTGGCTATGGTAACACCATTTATACAAAAGGAAGACACTATATTGAGAGACGCAATATCGGCCAAACAGAGGTTGTTTGCTACTTTAAGGTATCTTGCATCCGGACTTACCTTTGAGGGCTTAAAATTTGAAACAGCGATTGCTGCTCAAACACTTGGAAACATTGTCATGGAGACTTGTGAAGCAATCATAAAGGTTTTAAAGAAATATATAAAAGTAAGTAGGTAATTCATATATTTATTAATTTTCAAATTTTAACATCAAATGACACACATAAGAATAAAAAAGTAAAAAGTAACATAATTGTAATGTTGGAACGAAGTATGTATACAGTGGCTCTCATTATTATTCACACAGTTCTATGCCAGCAACGTAAATTATACGTTTTGAAGGCGTGATTTGCCATATAAAAATTATTTTTACAGCAATGCTCATTAGAAAGTTTTTGGGTCTGAGAGTAGGTTTTCTAGCATTGTATATTGTACCGGTGTGCTATCCATTGAATTTAGTTGTACCGGGGTTGGAGAGTATGAATATGAGTGATTACTAACAGAATGTGGTGAAGATGTGTAAGAAGAGGGAATACGTGAACTGGGTTCATTTATTTGCACTGAGTTTCTATGTAAGGTTCCCAACCGCCCTTCATATAAAATATCATTAATTGCTTTCTTTGCATGAATTTGTTGTATTGATGTAAGCTTTATGAATTCCATTGCCCAAGCTTTCGCCAAAACGTCCACCTCGTTGTTTGAACTTCGAAGATGTTCGCAGGCCATCTTTAATAGTTCGTTTCTCTGCGATTCCTCACTTGGCCCTTTTCGTTTTTTTGCTCTTCGAAGTGTAGGTGTATCTGGTATATCTGTTTCTGATGGT
Organism: Cantharis flavilabris; assembly: GCA_949152465.1. NCBI lineage: Eukaryota > Metazoa > Arthropoda > Insecta > Coleoptera > Cantharidae > Cantharis > Cantharis flavilabris. The sequence continues at coordinate 24,452,920 of OX424437.1, read as the reverse complement.
TCTTCATGGCTATCTGCTGCTTCATGTGCATTAGCTTTTTGAATATTTATCTCTTGGGAAGAATCCTGTGAAAAATAAAACATTGGTAGTTTATAGGGTGCATACTTTTCCTTATTGAACAATTATTGTATAAGTGACACTAATGACAGCATGTTTTCCTTTCAGCTCCCACAAAGTGAAAATGAATGGAAAATGGTGGCTGCAGATTTTGAGAAAAAATGGAATTTTCCCCATTGTCTTGGGGCGATCGACGGCAAACATGTAAACATATTTAAGCCCCCTGGAACAGGCTCATATTACTTTAACTACAAACATTCATTTAGCATTGTTTTAATGGGAATCGTAAATGCAAATTATGAATTCTTGATGGTTGATGTAGGCGCAAATGGACGAGTTTCTGACGGAGGGGTGTTTTCAAATACACAGTTCTATAAAAAACTTGTAGGAAAAGACTTGTGTATTCCTGAACCGCAAAATTTACCATCAACCGATATCAAAATGCCCTATGTGTTCGTAGGAGATGATGCTTTTCCACTTATGGATAATTTAATGAAACCATTTAGTAAAAGAAACCTCACCAAGGAAGAAATGATTTATAATTACAGGGTATCACGGAGCCGCCGAATTGTTGAAAATGGGTTTGGAATACTAGCTTCTCGGTTCAGAATTTTGTTAAATCAAATTAACCTATGTCCAGAAAAAGCTGTCAAAATAGTATTGGCATGTTGCTACTTGCACAATTTTTTGCGACATAGAAAAGTAGAATCTTATTTCCAAGGCGGCTTAGATGTTGAAAACACAAATACTGGAGAGTTTATAAATGCTGATTGGAGAGCAGACCCCACATTACATACACTACAGCCACTCCAAGGAAGAAACAGTGCCACCACAGCAAAACAAATAAGAGAACAGTTTTGTAATTATTTTAATAATATTGGATCTGTTCCATGGCAGAACAACATATTTCAACAATAAACTATGAGTCAATTTTTCTGTAAAAGTTTGGTGTTTAATAAAAATATACTGTTCTTTAGCATTGTTCACACATAGAGGTTCACGACTTTTTTGCTTTCTGAAATCGTCGTACGTATGTATTTATTTTTTATCGAAATAAATCTAGAATTTAATATTAAATTGTTTACTTACTCGTTCTTCATTTTCGATATCATCGGGGTCGTTCATGGAAGAGGTTCCTGGCACTTGACTTTCTTGATCCTTCAGGAAATCTAGTTCTTGGAAGTACCATAAGCTTGGTTCGTAAATACTTTCAGTTCCTGTTCCGGATTTATAACTTGCGATTACTTTTTTTAATTCTCTCCGATAGGCACTGCGTAAAACATTAATTTTTTTCCGCACTGTGTCTCTATCGGCATTAGGTTCCACCTCTTGCAATTTTTCAATTAACTTTTCGTATGCCAAATTTTTCAAATTTCTATTTTTGTATGTATCGCTTTTTATCTTCCATACCTCCGGTAATTGACGGTATAAAGCTATAAATTCACTCAAAAATTCTCTGTTACTTGCAAAATTAGCCATTACAAACACTACCTTCTACTTTCACGTTTGAAAATAAATGCAATTACTGCACAACGTGTCGTCCCACGCCCATAGACCATGCAATGAGTTGTGCAACGCACTCGTTGTGCAAATAATTTCAAACCATTTTGAATTTATACAACTGTTTGCACAGCACATCAAACAACACTATACACTATGCAACTGTTTGCACAACAGCCTCCGTTGCGCAATTTGTTGGCAGGTCTATGGGGCATATACGGAAAACCTTATTATAACATGTTTGTGCAAACAACCTGTTGTGCAACGTCAGTTTGCGCAATTTGTTGGCAGGTCTATGGGGCCTATAACGTATATCAAAAATAACAAGGGACCTGCGTTGCTTCCCTGAGGTACTCCGATTTTAATTTCTCTGCTGTTAGACCATACTTCTTTGCCATCCTTTACAATCGAAACTATTTGACTTCTTTTAGTCAGATATGATTTTCTCCAATTTAGCGCATTTCCCCTAATCCCATATTGGTTCAATCTACCAAACAGTATTTCATGATTAAGACAATCATACGCTTTTGACAGATCCAAAAACATTCCCAGAGGTAGTTCTCCACCTTCTAAAGTATTTATAATTTCAGTAACGAAAGTGAAGATGGCAGTCTGTGTTGATCTGCCTTTAAAATATCCATGTTGGCTATCTGTAATTATATTATTACTAACCAGAAATTCCATAATTTGCTTACACACTGCCAATTCAAAAATTTTTGATAATGCTGGCAATATACTAATGGGTCTATAATTTTCGTACAATTCTTGGTTTCCGGTTTTATGTATTGGCTTTATTAATGCTATCTTCAAATTATCTGGGAATATTCCATATTTTATCGAATTATTTACAATGTAGCATAATGGTTCTACTATTTCATTTATAGTGTACTTAATTATATTCACAGGAATACCATCTACACCACTACTACATTTATTCTTAAGCCCTTTAGCAATATCCAGAATATCATTTATTGTAAGTTTTTTTAACCTCATTGATTTGTTTATATTCATTATACATTCTAGCCCATGATTATTTTCAACATGTGGTTCTTCGGGATCATCGTACTCGTTTTTGATTAGTTTATTTTTTATAAAACGCTTGCTCATTTCTTCCGCTATCTGGATTGCGTTACCTTTGATTGGGATATCCTTGGATTTATTAGGAGTGTTCTTAATGGCTTTTACTACCGACCATAGAGCCTTATTTTTGTTGTCTGAGTTTAAAATTTGGTCTTCAAAGTATTTATTTTTTCTTAATCTTAACAGTTTGTTATATTCTTTCTTTACTTCTTGGTATTTCATTGTGTATGCAACGTCATTTTTACTCATTACCAGTAGAATATCTAGAAATTTCTTACATTCACTGATTTGTGCATCTTTCAAAATGACCCCTCGTGTGCAATCTTTTTTTTTGTGCATTTCTTAAAAGGAAAACACCTCTCAAAAGCTCTAAAATAAATTTCATGAAACTTATTAAATTGTTGGTTTACCTGTTGCTTATCACTGTCGTATATCGCATTCCAATCCTCCAATTTCAACATCTCCGCAAATTTCTTTTTGTTTTTTTCATTAAGATCTCGATTCTTAAAACACAGCTTCTGTACTTTTCCTCCAAGACGAATAGCTAACTTTTGCGCGTAGTGGTCGGACATGTGTGTTTTTATTACCACTGCTTCCATGTGTTCATCAACATTTGTAAAGATATTATCAATGCATGTAGCAGTTGCAGCTGTTACTCGCGTGCATTCCCATATGGTTGGATGAATATTGAAGGAGCTGAGGAACGTGATCATCCCATGCACATCTCTAGTTTCATCCAATATATTTAAATTAAAGTCACCTGCTATTATAATTATTGAATCATGATTTACCAAATTATTTAAAATCTCATGCATTACTTCAATAAAAATATCAATATTACCATTTCTATAAACTGACAGACATATTACCTTGCGCTTCCCTATGGTACATTCTACTGCTGCACACTCGATTATAGTTTTTTTTGATTTTCTTGTGATCTCATTTTTTTCTTTGCATTTTATACCCTGCTTAACATAGATAGCTGTTCCACCATGCTCATTTTCTTCCCTACAGTAGCTAGAGGTTAAGTTGTAGCCCTTTATACCATAACAATTCAGCTGTATCTCTGTTTTCCAATGTTCTGTGATACATAACACTTCACATTTGTATTGTTCAAGCACTACTTCTAGTTGTTCCACTGAATTTCCAATTGATTGCACATTTTGATGTATGACCGTAAAATCTTGATTGACATTTTTAATTTGTTTTACTGTTGTATTTTCAATTCTGTTTCCTTTCGGACCCTTTACATTAAAAAAGACGACGTGTTTTGTGATGTTCTTAATTTGCTTGTAAAGAAGGTATTTATAAATGTTCCTACAGGCCAGTTTTCAGCATTTGTTATTATTTTGCTGTAAATGTCCGGAACGTTCACCCGAAATGATGCATACGTATTAAACTTGGATTTAACAGATCCACAGTCACCTCCCCGAACACCAAGACCGCTCAGATGTTCTTCTATATCAGCTACTGTACATTCTGGTGATACGCGAGAGATAAAAAAGCTAACCCTTTTGGGGACCACACATAATTTGAAATTTCTTGCTACTTGTCCTGTTCCAATCACTATAGATCGTCGTGATTTATTCTTCCCATACGAGACCACCTTGAAGCCTTCGTCATCCTTTTCCATGTTGCTTTCTGTCTGCTCAACTCTATCCCCAATAACTATTTTGTTTTGAGACTGCATACGTTCATTACTTGTACTATTCTTTCGTGCTCTTTCATTCATATCACTTAGCTTAATTAAATTTTTCTCACTTGATGACTTTGTACTTAATTTCTCAGAATATTTCTGTTTTGGCCTTTCCCCTTTCGGGTATGCTCCAGTTTCATTATTGTTATTAACTGCGATATCCGCTTGATATTTGTTATCCACATCTGCACGACGACTTTCCTTATTTAAGTGTTGAAGGTTATGATTAAGATCACACATGCCTTTGCTTACTAATTTTACCTCCTCCTGCAGGTTTCTTATCACACCCGCCTGATCTTTAATAATTTTCATAAGATCTCCCAACATGGAGTTCAGAGGTTTGCAGTCATTGCAAAACCATTTTATATTAGAATTTCCAGTCAAACAATTCCACTCACTTTTTTTCACCTCCGCACAAGCCATATGGAAGCTTCTTCCGCATACTCCGGCACATCCAACATATAGACCCGCAGAAAAATCAACAAACTCTCCACAGCACATACAAACTGAACCGACTGCGTCCGCCATTTTATCTTTTTTTTAATAAGAATGATTATGAAGAACGCAAATTCACCGATGCCACATTCTACGATCTATCTAAAGCTTTCGGTCATAATAAGAAAACAGGAATGCTACAACTTGTCTAGCAACAGCATCTCACTAGTCAGGTCTTTCCTGAAAAACGGACAACTTTCATATGAAATTCAATAACTTCATGTCCACAAGTCTCGATGTCGACACTCCTTTGTTATTTCTGCTTTCTATCAATGATATCAACAATTATAGTCCAACATCCGACTTGATCCTATTTGCGGATGACACCGTTAAAACAGAGAGCGAATATACAAGCTGTGATCTCCAATGCCACTCGCAGATTGCTGAATCGTGGATAAAAAAACTGGTTCATTTGTAACAAATTAAGCTCTAACTACCATAAAACATAAAAAATCATCTTTAGATGTCGAAGGGGGACTGTGAACGATTTGGTAAAATACCTGGGTGTTGTCCTGGACAGCGCTTTGACCTGGGAACCTCATAGCAAATATTTGAATGCGAGTTTGTTGAGAACCACTTTTTGCCAAAGATTAAAACAGTATACTTTGCTTTGTTCCATTCCAAGATGTCATTTTTTTGCTTGATTTACTCATTAATGTGACAATAATGATCGGAAATACTTTTTATAAATTGAACCCTGCTAATTGTTTTGTCAGAATACGCGTCGATCAAATGTTGTAATTTTGCTTATTTTCTAACTGTATCGGAATTAACCTTCTTGATGGTGACAATTCTGTTTATACTGATGTATGATTGAATTTGCATAAGTTTCAATTTTTCCGAAAACGTATAAATCGGTGGGTGAGGGTGATGAAAATGTGAACCAAATACGCTATGAAACGACTCGCAAGCATTCGTAGTCCGACACATACTTGATGTGTATGTGCTGCCCAGAGCTTTAGTGGAAAAAGTGAATCCGCATCAATATAGGTTCGAAATATATAAAATCAGAATAGGTATCCAACCGTGAATCGTCTGGCATGATTGCAATTAAATCTCTATTGTAAGCAGCATTGGCGCAACTAGGTATAATATTTGGGGGGGGGGGCTAAAACGAGGACTTACGTCGAATATGCTTTCTATATCAATAGAAATATCCATTTTTTTACCGTAGTCAATTTATTATGGGGTGGGGGCTAAGCCCCCCCACCCCCCCTAGTTGCGCCTATGGTAAGCAGCATCTACTTCGTTCGGACGGTTTGGATGTAAATATTGCAATCCAAACGAGAATTTCGCCTTACATCATATTATAGCCCTAGAGATTCTTTGAGCATCACGGCGAGTAATAATATCAACTTGTGAAATGTTTGTGTTAATGATTGCTCCCATAAGAATGTCGGAAGGTTTTTGTGAAGTAAAATATCCGCGAATATAAAATATTCAATAATTAATCAAACATTAACCTAATCCCAAATAAATTACATAATCCTAAAGAATTATTAACTTAGAGTAAGTACCGTATTTACTGACCATTGGTGCAGTCTACGTACGTCGGAATGGGACGTTTCGCCGTCGCCCATTTTGCCGTGGCCGTTTTGCCGTCGTTAATTAAAAAATATAAATCAAAAGTTACAATTAACGTTTTATTAAATTATATATAAAATTAAATAAAAAATTAATAAAGATACAAATTAAATAAAAAAAAATATAAAAAATATAACCTAAAGAAAGAAGTACTTATTGTCCCATTTGGTAATTGTGAGCAATACCACGGAGGTATTCCGCTAAGTCATCGTATTCGTCAAAACGGTTAACTAGACGCAATATTCTATCATCCGCGTTCCTGTATTTTTAAAATTTTTTAGTAGGTTCTACTCCAGCTACAAGCTGTTCCGAATAAATGTCCCGGCATTTTGAGCTGATCGAAGACCATCAACGCCTGATTTAGTTTGTAGCCTTCGATGGGCTGCTTCGGTGTGGTTATTTATAATTTTCCAATAGCCCCGAACATATTAATTTTTGCAGTCAAAATGCTATAATTTTTTTTATAACTTTTGAGTTATAGATTAAAGTAAAAAAAACGGCGAAATGGGCGACGGAAAAATAGGCGACGGCGAAACGGCTACGGCGAAAGAGCAACGGCAAAACGGTTTTTTGATATCTAGCGCCGTTCCCGACTTATAGCTAATTTTGAAATTTTTTTAAAATTCTGTTCGTTTGGAGAAAGAGTAACATGTTTTATTCGGATGGAAAGGTAACTTTTCCTGCCACGCAAGTTTTCCATTCGCTCGGCTCGTTCCACTCACCTCGCAAATGAAAAAGCTAGCTACGCAAGAAAAGTTAATCTTTCCATCCTAATAAAACAATATATTATTCTGTTAATCTCACTACAGTGCAACTTAACCAGTTTTAGGCCTACATGAGCTATCTATCTCGAGCTAAGTAGTTAGCTAAATGTTTAGTTTGCATGATAATAAAAATAATATACTTACTGTAATTAAGAAACACCAAATTCTTAGTAAGACGGGTGAATCATTTTCGTTCATTTCAATTTTCGAAATTTTGAAAATATAAACAATCAATTTTAGTGTCTCCATAAAAAGCGAAAATAATTGATTTACTAAATCAATATTTTTTAAAATAATTTTTAAAGTATTTCTTAAGCGGCTAACTTTTCGTGCGGGTGTTAAATTTAAATATTTATTAGGCATCACACTTCTCGAATTGTATATAAATTGTAAGTGATAATTTATGGTTTTTATTTCAAGTCTCAATGCAAAAGTATGGTGATAGATTAATAGTACACAAATCACGAAGAAGAAGTCCTCAAAATTTTGAATACAATTTGGCAACAAATAATAATTAATTCCAAATTCTATAACCTTGGACACGTGGTTACTACGCTGCACAGTAAAAATCCTATAACTTTAAGCAAAATTTCAAAATGTTCCTATTTTTGAACCCCTTTTAGGTTCAATTGCAGATTGACCTCATCAAAATGTATCTTGATTTTTGTACAATTTTTAATATTGATAAACGCTGCTCTGTAAATAATAGCAATAATGAAAATAATAGCGCAAAATTGGTTGAAAACATTGAAATATTTGTCTTCAATATTTTTGAAACTTGTAACTGCAAAAAAAAAATTTGAAAAAATAAGTGTTGTAATTAACACTACCGCATATAACTTGAAACTTGAAAGAAAATTTTGAATGACTATTTGGAGGTATTATCCCGAAACATATTCCTACGCAATACAATGCAATATTGTATTATTGCCTACGCAAGGTGAGTTTAATTCTGTGCCGTACATAACCACTTGGTTTTTTACTGTGAGTGAACTTATTATCTGAACCACCAAAGAAAAGCCCTGGGCAATGCGTAAAAACTATTCGAACAACATGAATAATAATAATTTTTTAGTGTATACTTACTATTACAATTAGTAATTATTTCCTAGCAAAAAACTTTGTAAATATAAATATTTTAAAATGTTCGAATAGAATTTATAGGTATTGACCAGGGCTCTTCCTTGGTGGTTCAGATTATAGCTTATAATTTCAATGTCAATATAATAATGAATTGACTATTATTATTTTCAAATTATCGCTTTTGTTTATATTTGACAAATTTCTGTAATGGAAAATTTTAGAATTAGTAGTAATATTTTGGATACCTATATTAATATTAATAAATATTAAAATAATATTAATGTTTCGGTCGGATTTGGAACCATTAATTGAGGTCAAATTTGGACCACGCTGCTTTTTATCAATTGAACAGAAAAAAATTTACAGCAAAAGTACAATTCAAGAGCTTTAAAATGAGCTTTAACTGGATGTTGTAAGTTCAATGGAACCAGAGATATTAATATTTGAATGAGAACATTCGATCTATTTTTCAAAATTTTTAATTGTCGATAACTTGCAAAATAATTATTATAAAAATCTGAAAAAAATTCAATAGGGTTTTTTAATAGTATGGAAACATGTAAAAAAATCAGGTGTTTTTTAAGATATGAGGTTTCATAGCTGTCCCGCTTAACGTGGAATTACTCATATCCTACATAAGGTACTGCCATAAATCCTCGTTGCTGTAGGATATACCCCCCATCGTATAATTATTAGCACATATAATTTATCACGTGTTTTAACGTCTAGAATGTAAGGTTGTGCATTTTACTGCTCAATTGCATCAAAAATATATACTAAAAATACATTGAACATCATAAACACCTTAAGTTGATTTAAGAATTATAAGCAAAAACAGTGCAAAAAACTGCCTGTAATTAAATTATATTAATTTGAAATTACATCCCACATCAAACACTATGTAATTGTAAAATGCAATTAATGCATACATACCTGAATTTTTTCGTAATGAGTCGTCTATCCTACAGGGGCATAAAATCAATATTTACCCTATACAGAGAAATAGACAAACAAATTCGATGTAATTTAAGATGGTAGTGGTATCTTGAGGACGTTTCAAGTTCGAAAACTGTAAGACTTGAATAATCAAATAATCAATATCTTCGAGCAGCTGTATAATTATTGTCAACACTATAAACAATAAAATCCATCGAAGAGCTGCATTATAAATAGAGTGAATTTTTAGTGCATTATAAAAACATATAATTGCATATCAACAGATGGAAGCGATGAAATATAGGTCATGCAAATATTTTTCCGATTAAGTTTCCAATAAAAATGTCCACGTTGTTCGACGTCTAAAGTGTAAAATTAATTCGACCGTGGAATATATTGTAAACAAAAATTAAACCAACTGGAAAACTGCACAACATTTTTCAGGTTTCATCTTCGTTTTGTTACTTTTCAAGCCAAAATTGATCTCTTCGAACAGAGTTTTCATGAAACTAAATTCTCTTGCGTGAAGAAAACCTGATCAGTAAATTATAATTGTATCAACGATTGATAATGATCTTTTTTCAAGAACAAGCAGTAAAATCAGTATTGTGGAGTATAGTTTTTAATTCTTTAAATCCGTCGTCTTCATTGGGAGATACTAAACCAAAGATAATATATTTTTTTATAGTTTTCATATTTTCCATGTATAAATTTCTCGGTATTTTCATGTTGATACGTCGTTAGCAGCTGTCGATCATTTCTGTGTGCCGATGTAATTACTAAAAATTGATTACAGTTTATTCGAGTAGGTATATAATTTTGAAACTCAAATTACCTAAATAGGTAAAGATACCTCGATGATAATAAATCTATGAAATTACCGTGTTCAATTAAATAAACATGGTTTAATTGAAATTAAATTTACATTTTTTTACTTATTAATTTGCAATAAAACGATAATATAAGATGTTATAGTGGTAAGTAGGCCCAAAAACATACTATAATTGATACTGAAAAATCCGGCTGCCGAAAAATTGAAACGTTGCTTAGTAGAGTAATTTGCGAATAAAACCAATTGCTCTCGTAACGTGGAATCTTCGACAACAGTGCTGACAGCCGATATTTCGGATAATAAAGTAAAGCAAATCTTTGTTGTATGTTCTACTTCGTTAATGGTCATTGAACATATTGAAATTACGGATGATCCCAAAATCTACAAATAATAATTTTATAATATTATGATGATCATTTAAATAAATTTAGATATCCACAATCGATCGGCCTGAATGCTTATCGGGTTTATAGTCAATTTACAATAAAGTTAAGGTAATTGAAAATTTAATAAATTTTAATAATTACTATTTTTTTTTGGGGGTTTAAAATTAAACACTAAGTAAATTAACTTCACTTGATAATTATCAAGATTTTCAGTTTATAAATGACATTTGACAGCTTTATCAAATCCCAATCAAGTTTTGCTATTTTATTAGGGTTGATATCTTACCAAGCTTGACTAAATTTGATAATTTTGTCAAGAAATCGGACTAATTTTCCCCTAAAATCAGTTTCTTTATTATTTTAATCCCAATTATTTTACAAAACATCATCACAACTATGGGTAATTTTACGACAAAACCTTATCGATTATTTCGGCATTTTTACCATCTCCCAATTAAAAAAATGCTAAAGATTGTAAAAGTATCGCTGTAAATGACAATTATGTAAATTTAGCTAAACGAATTAATTTGAAAATTAAACCAAGTCATACAACTTTTTGAACTTTTATTGTCTTTACAACGTTGAGTTGCAATATTCAGAAAGATAGCCTTTAAGTTAACTTCTAATTAAATTTTTAGATAAATTATTTGCAATTATAAGCATACATTCTCCGTTTATCAAGAGATTATAAAAAACTACTTACAATCAGTAAAATACACCACAGTCCCAGAGATATCAACATACTGAATTCTATCCCTGTATACAGCAGCGACAAAATGATATTGTTAATCATTTCCAATATTTCGATAAAAATTGTAAATATAATGAATGCGAAAATCCACTCAAAAACCACATCGAGCAGCGCTTGGTTTCTTAAAATAATTTTAAATGTATAGTGTAGTTTAAGTTCACTTTGGATAGGATATAAATCGTATGTCGTACAATAAATAGCAGCTTTTACGGAATAGAGTGATTTTAGATTCTGGTTTAACGTCACTAATTGAAACTTAAGTCTTGCCAAGTATTTATAAATTAATATTACAGAAATTGTGAAACACAAATCGGCGTAATTTTTAACATTATTGCACATAAAGTACACAACTCCAAAATTTGTTATTATAGACCAATTATCATAAACCACCACGCTCATAAATATAAATCCAATTATTTGAAGTACCATTTCAAAATTGTTACGTTTTTTAGAGATTTCTAGCACCACATCAACTTTCTCGAATAGTAATTCTATTTCACCAAATTTTTCGGCATTAGGCCAACCTGATTTGTAGATAATAATAAGTACGAAAATACCGGAAAACACTTCGTTAAACAAATTTAAAGAATTATAAGGCATTACATTTTCATAATAATACATCAGTTTTATGTAAACTGACGCTACATCGGCAAATCCAATTAAAAAAATTAAAAATCCCGCATAGAATTTAAAAAATATTAATTTAGAATTTTCACTAGGCGAAATTATGCCCAAAATTATGCTAAACTTTTGAATAAATTTTGTGTTATATACACACATGCTACAATTTGAAGTGTTTATTATTAAATAAAGATTAACTTTTACTAAAACCTAAATAGGGAAATTTCATAATTATTCAATAGGATTCAAATTTTTATATAAATATTTTATTAGTTTCGGTCTATAATTTAAAAACTTGATAACTATTAAATTCAAATTTATTACTATTAAAATCGTACTGTGATGTGGAAAAACACCCGACATTTACATAAATTGATTATTCAATTGTTTAAATATGTTCAGATTAAAATATGTTTTATTTGCCTAAGCTTTTATAACCTTTGGTGTTATTTTGTTATATCTTGCAAAAACAACATTATTTTCTATTTTATTGAATGTATTTTTTACTTTATTGTTTATATTTTTTGTATAAGTCTCAATCTTTTTTGTAATTAATAATAATAATTAATTAATTTGTTAAAAACTACTTTTCAAATAATTTTTCTTATCGTACGATATGCCGTTTACACTTGAGCGGATGGAACTAACTGAAAAGAAGGTGTAAGAAAAATTCGACCGACACTTTTAAACGGCACCGCTATACTTTTACAGCCATGCATGCATGTATGATGTGTTGCAGATACACCTGCGGTATTTTGCTATCTCTTTTTACTTACAGCGCATTACTAAGATTGAATGTACTGATTAAGTTTATAATAATAATTTAATAATTAATAATAAAACGTTTATTTATTTTAAAATTGTAAAGTGGACCTTTGAATCTTACTATTATAAAAAGATATGATAGGTAATTAGTGGTATTTATAGCATATATGTATTTGTTAAATATCATAATTATTATTAACAAACAAAGCGTACTGTAAGAAATTAGTAAGAAAATCAATATTTTTCCCTTAAATGTTTTACATAATCAATCTCAAAAAAAAAATAGAAAAACTAATATTTAATATTAAGTTACTTGTACTTTACCTTATTTGGTAAATTGCCTGAAAATTTGTCCAATTTAAAAAGTAAACTTAATTGAGTAATTTGATAGACGTTTAGGTTTGTAGGTAATTTTACAATATAAATATACGCTATTACATGAAAATAAGAAGTTTATTTTAAAGAACAAAATGAATCATAGACCGTTATTACACGAATCTCTTCAAATATTGTCATTAATAAGTCTAAATCCGTTTTCAATTACATTAATTAGTCATTTTTATACTAGATGCATTTGTATGATTGTGATGGGTGCACTTATCGATGTATTTTTATATTTGAGTTTTAATTATCAAGGTAGCGATTCCACAATGGAAGTATTGATTATTGTAGGATTTTCGCAGGTTAGTTATTCAATAACAAATTAATTAATTTGTTATAGTTATAACAAAATCATGGTTTTTTAATTTTAAGATAACAATGAAAACGTTCTTTCTATGGACATATAAAAGTGAACTAATATTGCTTATAAAGAACACCAGTATGTTTTGGAAACCCAATATTTACGAATTTGAGCAGCAGGAAGAAAATGAAAAATTATTTTCTTTTGTAAAATTTAATGTGCGGTTATACATTGGATTGTTGGCGATAATTTGCTTGCTTTATTTCATAAAGCCCTTATTTCTCGCTGAAGTGATGGAACTTCCTTGGAAGTCATGTTGTTCCAAATTTTTCACTTACAAAGTTTGCTATATCCTACAAGTCATTCAAGCTCCAGTTTTGGTTTTAACGGCATTGGGTTTCGACACGTTATATATATCGTTAATTACTAACATAGTCTGCGAATTCAAATTGGTTAAAAATCGTTTTGCGACTATAAAAATTAACCCGGCCGCCAATGGTACCGACAAGGAAGTAATGGTCGAATTAAAAGCATTGATTAACCATCACAATTTAATTTTAGAGTAAGAAATCATTTTTAGTGTCACATTGATTTAATATTTAAGGCAAAATGCTTTTGTTTATTGCAGATGTATTAAAATTATGAAACAAATTTTGAGATACCCAATGTTAGGCTTATTTTTGTCGAATATGTTTGGTATGTGCTTTGCTTTGATTATCATGACTTCAAGGTAAATATCACGTACAATATAGGTAATGTATTTTAATCATTACTCTTACTGTATTTTTAAATGGTTTTTTAGTACCTCCAATACTACAATTAAATTGCTTTTTGGAATGGTCACGATATTTTATCTTATTCAGTTGTTCTTTTATTGCATATTTGGATCAGTACTAGCCGATGAAGTATGCATAATATTATATTCGCTACTGTTTAAAATAAAATTTTATACATTATCATATTTTTAGAGTGTACAAATATCAGTTGAAGTTTATAAATCAAAGTGGTGGATTAAAACGCAGCCAGAATTGAGAAAAGCGTTGATTATGATTATTCGACGTGCGAATAAACCGGAAATATTAACTGCTGGTGGATTATTGCAAGTGAATTTACAAACATTTACAAACGTAATTAATCAGAAAGTTTAAAGCACTTTACAACATGATAACACAAATGTCCCGTCCACATATCACCGAAAATTCTAACATAGGAATAGCCGAATAGCATATCTTCCAGAATGTTCGGAGTTGTGTGGATGTAAAATAACAACCAACAATTTATCATCAATTATCTAATGCAAATACCTCGCTGTCCCAGTGCAACACCGTTACAACTCAAAATTGTAGATTTGATTTAATATAGTATAGAACTGGAAAGTATACCACTGGTGGTATACCACTTAAAGAAGCATTTTTCTAGAAATAACTCAAAAACGGTAAATTTTGAATTATAGCAGTCTTGCACTGGAAAGCGACCTATCTGATAAAAATCACCTTTTCATTTCTAACCGACTTAGTTCAAATTAAATATATTTAAATTTCAAACAGTTAATAATCACAACCTAGTTAACTTTGATTTGATTTTTTGATTTTTTCTAAGAATTTTGAGAACATTGATAACAAATCGAAAACTTCTTCTCACCCCAACAATAACAATAGAAAAAGCTTCTCGGGTAATGGGGAAGACTAAACAAAACACAATTGCTTCGAATCGACTAGTTTCGGTCAAAACTTGACCATCTTCAGGCTATAATAGGTAAAATATACAATTAGTTACAAATTCGAAAGGGTAAAAGAGTTTACTGCGTCACCTCTCGATGCAGATGTAATTAGTGAAATGATGTCGTAAACTGATCCAACAATAGGGTGAAAAACGGACATTATGCGGCGTCCAATGTGCAGATAGTAGTCTTGAGTTAACACGATTAAACAATCAATTATAAAAGCGGGTAAAAACGCTGAAAACTATATAAACACGTACAAAAATACAATAGGTAAAAACATGTAAAACACAAACTAGTAACAAACCAAAAACACTATAAATTAAACGTGATAAAGCAAAATAATATCAAATACCAATTTGAATTGCCGCAAATGTCGTGCACGCGCCATCTAATGATTATTATTGCCTGAAGATGGTCAAGTTTTGACCGAAACTAGTCGATTCGAAGCAATTGTGTTTTATTTAGTCCTCCCCATTACCCGAGAAGCTTTTTCTATTGATAACAAATTTATAGACATACGTATGTATGTATACGATTTAATTTCTTCGGTTTTTTTCAAAGTTTCAGTATTATCTTTATTAAACTTTTTTCCAAGTTTGAACCCAGACAATTGCAGTTAAAGATTTGATTTTCGATAAGCTAAATAACAATTTACGGTTTTCAAACATAAAAAAAAATACTTTTCATAATAACATTATTTCAAGTTATATGTTATTTATATCAAAATAATTTACATTTCCAGATCTTACTGATAAAAGTGTTGTGCCATTTTTTAATAATTGTGGTAGGCTGTCCATTCTAATCACTAACTACCTTGAAGTGAAGTTTATAATTAAACTTCTAAAATACTTAGAAACAAATTAAATGAATTCAGCATAAAATAAATCTAACTCCTAGCATTTTTTTGTGTATTGTATTCAGTAGGTTTTTTTTTAGATTCTCAGAAGCACTCTTTCGTTCTTCACTTTTATACAAGTAATATATGGAAATTCTTAATAAGCAGTACATATGAAGAAAATAGTGTTGAATAAATTTCAATAGAAGAACGTTAGTCAAAAACTGGGTGTAGTATATCGTCGGCTTAATCCGTTAACTGCGTAACTCCACTTTGAGTGCAAATTGACATTTTGATACCATCTTGTGTATAATTATCGAACACGATTCAATTTGCACTCAAAGTGGAGTTACGCAGTTTACAGATTAAGCCGACGATATTAGTAATACTACAACGATAGAAGAGAAAACTTAATATGTAGTATTCATTCAAAATTTATGTATCCTTGCCAGCCTAAATATTCTGTTCAACGATTAAATAAAATGCAACTGTAGTGTGTTTAATTTAATTGCCTTACATTAAAATTAATTTGCAAGATTGCATTATAACACGCGTGCTATGTTTTTGTTTTTGAAAGCAGCTCTATACAATCTCACAGAATATATCTAAAGTCCCACATAAGTTAACATGAAATTAGCTAAATAAACAAAAGTTTTATTCTGAACAGAGAAAATTTTGTAATGGCACTATAAAATTTGTTGTAGCAGCAATAGTATACATATTATAAATTATACATTATTTTTAAAACCTTTAGAACCTTAGCACACGGGATGAAAAGTAGCAGTTTAGTCCCAAGATGTATATGTTACGGTAAATGATGACCATTCGGCCATTAACGTCAATGGCCGGACAATAACGTCAATGCCCAGCTTAGTTGTGCATTGACGTCATTGACCGGGTATTGACGTCAATGACCGTGCATTTTGGGCAATGTTGACATTTAGAATTTCATATGTGGTTTTTACATCATTGTCCGGGCAATGACGTCAATGCCCATTACAGGGTGGGCAATGATGAAATTATTATTCTATAGATTCCATCTGAAAGTAATGTATTCAAGGTGCATTTGCAACTAATACTAGTTATTAAGGGATACTGAAAAGTTAATTTTGGTTAAAAAATATTAGTGATACGACCAAAGAAATTAAGATTACTCTTAGACAAGCAGCAGCTAAAAGCAGTGTTTTAGGAGGCCACGGTTACAAGTGTTGTCATTGCAAGGGTTGATGTAAAAATAATAAATGTGCGTCTTGCGCCAGCAAACAAATTTGCATTTCTAAGTGCCATAGGTCGCTTCAGTGCCAGAATAAAAATGATTCATTTAAAATATTTTATTTCAGTATTTTTTAATTTTTATTATTTTTGTTAATAAATAATTATATTATTATATTATACCTAATACAATGAATATAACATATGTGCGTAAATATCACTTGCCAGTTGGCTGTCAAATTTAAATTGCCATTTTGCTGTTCTTTATAGTAGTTATTCTATAATATCATCATTGTCCAATCCACTTTGGCAATTAACGTCATTGACCGGTCAAAGACGTAAATATTACAATCAAATGAAAATATTTACATCATTGCCCACCGTTAACGGGCGTTGACGTCAATGGCGGTCAATGACGTTAATGGCCAGCATAAATGGGCATTGACGTCATTGCCCGGCCATTGACGTCAATGCCCAATTTACGTCATTGACCGTAACATATATACTATTTTTCACAATTTCGCTGCAAATGATAAATTACATTGGTAATTACTAAATTTGAAATTTTGAATTTGCAATAACTCGAAAACGGTGCTAGATATCGAAAACCTGAGCAAAAAATTTACTCTCATTGCCCTAACCCCTCGGCGATTTGTCGTAGGAAGCCATTACGATCGTTTTTAAGGGGGTAGTATCGTCTAGAAGCTTGTTTTTTAGGGGCTGTCCATTAATTACGTAAGGACGATTTTTGTAATTTTTGACCCCCTCCCTTCTCACATAAGGGCACGTAAGATTTTGGCAACCCCCCTCCCCCCCGTCACATCTTACGTAAGGATTATTAAAATTATTTTCATGACAAAAAAGTGCACACAAAAAAAGAAAGGTGGACGGCGTACCTAAAACACAGTGAAAACCGAAAAGAAAGGTCAACGGGGTACCTGAAAAATAGTGAATACCAAAAAAAAGGTCGGTGGCGTACCTAAAAAACAGTGAAAACCGAAAAAGAAAGGTCAACGGGTTATTTTAAAAATTTAATTTAAAAACGGTATTTTACTATATTTACGTAAAGAATACGTCGGACCCTCCCCTCCCCACGTAAGGGTCCGTAAGATTTCTGATATCTCCCCCCCTCCCCCTAAACCTTTCAGTAATTAATGGACGGTAATTTTTAAGAATTAATTTTGCGTAAACTATCAAACCTACAGTGCCAGAATTTTTCACGCATAATGAGACATGTATTTAATTTTTATTAAATATTTTATCGAAAGCTATTCAAGTTATGCGCTGTTATGCAGGTCGTGGTGTAAGACGCATGTCCAATCGGGAGCACATATTGTGGCGGTTCTAATCGTCTGAAATAGAAGAACAAATTTTTTTTGAATCTATATGAATGTATAGTTATCGTCGGAACTAGAACTAAGTAAGTATGAAATTTTTTATCGGAATCGCAGCTTTTTGAAAATTTTCTACTAAAACATGAGATTAGGGTTAAAACATTCAAGCTATCGGTATCATTCTAGTTCGAACCATAGGTGAAGGTTCCCTCGAAATGTGTACAAAACCTGAAGACAATCGGTCCAATAGTTTTTGAGAAAAACGTGCGCCCGACTTGAAAAATGTCAGTTTTTATAAATTGACTGATCTAAGAATTGTTGAATACAACCTTTTATTCTTAATTAATTTACATTTTTTCATAATTTGATATGGTAATTAGATTAAACTCCCAAAATTTAGGATTAGAAAATTGCGAATAATCTTTTTTTAACTTGGTTTCATTTAAATTTTCAAAATTTGAATTTTTAATTCAAGAATATTTTTATACTGGTATATTTTTATAATTTATTATTAACTTTCAAAGTAACACGGAAAGTTGCTGCTAAACTCCGTGACCACTAAGCTAATTAAATAAATATGCTTTCCAAGTTTTAATTTTTTCTAGCCGAAGGTTAAACTTCCCTCAATTTTGCTTAAAAATTCAAATTTCCCGGTTTGGATTAATATTGGAGATATATTTTTAGTCCTAATCTTATGTGATAATCTTTTTAAATTAATTTTAGTTGATTGTAGGCATTTTTACGTGGTTTTCTCCTTAATCTGTTGATGGTATTGTTGAGGGTGGTTTCGATTCATAAGATTGATTGTTTACTTAATTTTATTAAATACTTATACTTGGAACTTAATTATATTTACAACCTAAGACTACATGATTAAACTAACTTCTTGACATGTCAACTTCTACTCTACTTCTTACATTATATTATAATATTGTAATACTAAATACTAACTAAACACATTCCAAGGGAGTCATCATACGATGCTTCCTTGATACATGAGTATAGGAATGTGCAGCAAATTACAAATATTACTTTACCACACTTAGTTTAATATATTTTTTGGTTGGTAAAAACAATCGAACAAACCAGAGTGTTTTTTCCATCACAAAATAACACGTTGTAACAGGAGCAGCAGAGGCGTGCTGGGATTTTATGTATTAGGATGATTAGTTACAACTGACACACATGAATAGATTAACGAGACTGGCCGAAGTTTTCAAGGTAATTTTTGAAAATAAAAATTAAATTGAATTTATTGCATGGCCAACCCGATAAATAAAAATTTTAAGACTTTCAAAAGTATTTTTTGACATTCTGAGTTTATATTTCTGGATTATTTTTTTATCTTTTAGTTTTTCCGTAAAATAATTAGGAAAGCATGAATTTACATAGATAAGTTTTTACATGTTAATTTCCTATGTTCGGCTAACTCATTCAGCACCCGGTATTCAGCACCTACTATTTGTAATTATTTAGTTCATCTTATTAATAGAAACATTTCTCAACATAAACTATTTTTTTAAAAGCTTTTATTTAACTTGGTGTGACCGTTGTCCGTCGTCCGTGTGCATGGACTTTCTTAAAGACATTTTTTAACCAACTTCTTTACGTCCTAGAAAGCTGAAATTTGGTACACAGCTTTCACTTGCAGCGAATTTTTATATTCTAATTTCGTTTTTCAAAAATTCAGACAAATAAGCGAAAAATTGGAAAAAAATTAAAAATGAAATCTATCAAGTACTCTCATCCTGTCTCCTGTAAAATTTTGCATATGTCAGTTAATAGTACGTCTGCTATCATTTTTAAAGTGACATTCGATTGTAAGTTTTCAAAATAATTTTTGAGTTATGAGAAAATTATATAATAATAATAATAATAATAATAATAATAATCTTTATTAACTAGCTTTTTAAAAAAATTATATCTATCAGTGCTCTCCTCTAAAATTTTGTAAATGACAGTTAGGTTAGTTCTGCACTTGCATTACGATATAAGAGTTAAATGCAACATTATGCTTACTATCAATTAACATTGAATTAAAACATCAAGATTTACAAGAGGATTTATTGAATTTAGAATAACTAAAACAGAAAATAAATTGCAGCGTGCTTCCAGTCCCAAATATCACGTTTTTCGCGGGATTCGTTTCACAGATTAACTGCTTAACGGAAATCTAACAATGGTTACACTGCGACCTGTACAGTAGCAATCAAAAGTAAGTTGGCACACAGTTTTTTAGCAAAAATTTATAAAAATTGAAATTATTTAATGGACTATTACACCTTTTTTTTATTATTTTTATTATCTTTATTATTTTTATTATGTATTATCGCGAACAGTACAAAAGTGATTTAAATTTTAATCGTACATAGAAGTGAAACTATAGATAATTTGGTTGAAATATATTTTGTTTGATAATAAATCGACATGTCCAGAAGCAAAGAGTATTCCAAAGATTTAAAAAACACGGTTTTGGAATGGTTAAAAGGTGGAAAATCATTAAGGGCAGCAGAACGTCTATTTAATATTTCAAATCAAACAAAACGTATCTGGTGTCTAAAAAATAATAAGTGTGAATCAGCAGAGACCCGACCAACTACAGTACGACCACGAAAAACAACCAAAAGAGATACCCACGTCAAGCTAGCACCCCCCACCTCTTCAAAATACAAAAATATTTATACTTAATTATGCGCTAATTTCAGACAGTAATCACGAATTTTGGACTCCAAAGGTTTCGCGATAAAATATAAACCTTTGGTGGGGGTGCTGAGTTGACGTCAAGCTAGCACCCCCACCTCGAAAAAATGAGTTTTTTTTTAATTAAATAAACAAGAATTATGCGCTAATTTCAGACAGTAATCGCGAATTTTGGACTCCAACGGTTTAGCGATAAAACATAAATCTTTGGTGGGGGTGCTGAGTTGAAATCAAAATCCCACTAAGTAAGTGTTCAAGTTCGGTTGAAATCGGCCGAAGGGTTTAGGAGTGTATAACGAATAAATATCCAAACAAACTCTTTAATATTATATATTATGTTAAATCGTTATTATTTTATTTCAAACGTATTCAAAAATGTTTCGTTTCAAATGATAGTATCTTTTCAATTATTCCTGAGTTTTACGATTTGTTCTCAACCTTCTTCATAACTTTATTCTAATTATTGTCGGCAATCTTATTTTAATTATTGTTGTTAATGTTCTTCTTATATTTTCTTCTTTTAGTTCCTTTCGCATTACTAACTTATTATTATGTTATCGTATTAACAACCTCTATGTCTTACTTAATCTTTTATAATAAAAGTACAAAATAATTTTGTACAAAAAGAAGCAAAATGCCTCCCCAGTTGTATTGTAGGTGTAGTGTATTTTTTTATTTCAAGTTAAAGAGCATTTCATACCAAATTTCTCCTCAATCAAACTCCTTCAACCGGCTCCCCTCTATACCTTCCCCCCCCCCCAGCAGAACTCATCAACACTACTGAAGCTCCTAAAAAACTCAACAAACAAAACTGTCTCACTCTCCCAATTGAAACTAAGACAGGAGTTTCCTTCATTCCACCTTCATTCCACCTGGAGGAGCCCTCCATTCTCCATCTACAAGCCCGACTCAACAACCTAGCAGAAAGTCAAATTACGGCGAATACCTACATTTTTGTTGACAATTTTCAATATTCTAAAATATTTTAAAGTTGCTTTGTAATTGTAATTGTTTTTGTTTTTCATTTTATGTTAAACTTGCAAAAGAAAAAGTCATTTTTCGAAAGCCCGTTTATAAAAGCGTTTTATTTGTCTTTTAGCTCACTATTGATAATCTTAATTAATTGTATTTTCAAGAGCTAATAATTTTAATTAATAATATTATAGCTTTAGTATTTAAATTGTTGTTAAATATTTTTTTTAAATTCGCCCCATCCCAAAAATTTATATTTTAAAACGAAACCGTTCATGTCCAAAATTCGATGATAAAAATTCGAACAACTTACGATGTTAATGGTGTTATTAATGGGAGTGTATGGAGGGGCCGGTTGAAGAAGTTTGATTAAAGACACTAGCGTACCTAGGGGGGCGCCACATTTTTAGGGGAGGCATTTTGCTTCTTTATGTACAAAATTATTTTTATAAAAATGAAAAAAAAAGTTTATAAAAAAATATTTAAAAAATATATTAGGGAGGGTTGGGGGGAGTAGGGGGCGTCAAATTTTAAGACCGCCTCGGGCGACAAAAGCTCTAGGTACGCCAGTGATTACGGAGGTATTTGATATGGAATGCTCTTTAACTGGAAATAAAAAAATCTACTACACCTCCAATACAACTGGTTTTAATTTAATTCTAATCAATATAGAGAACGGGGGGAGGTAGAGATGGTTTTCTGCGATAGAATTTCTTCTCGCCGGCGAAATTTGTTTTTGACCAGCCAGGAACACTCTCCTGATCTTTACAAACATGCTCTCAAAAAAGTACGTTGCTACCTGTAACCGTACGGAAGATATGGTGACATAAACCATGGTGACATAATATGTTAGGATAAGTAAGACATAGAGGTTGTTAATACGAGAACATCTCGACGCCAGGCGAGATTTGGCGATAAGTAAGATTATTCCTGAAAAAAATAATGAATTTTTCCTAAACTTTTTTTTTTGCATCAAATTTTTCAAAGTATTTTTTTCCTAATTTTTTTTATTGAATTTAACCAATTGCTTTAATTAGCAATTGGTTTTTTTTACCAAAAATTTTTTTGCTCCGAGCAAGTCGCGTGACAGGTCCTACGAGCAAGTTTTCGAACGAGATGTGCTCCGAGCAACATGCGGTAGTGTTACAAGATGGACTGAAAAATAGAAAAATTGTAGAAAAAAAAGGCAAAATAACGGTAACAATATATATTCAAAAAATAACAAATAAAAAATACATAAAAATAACAAATAAAAAATACATAAAAATAACAACAAATTAAAAAAAATATAAATAAAAAAATATAAATACTATGAAGGAGGGGGGGGGCGGACGAAGGAGGAGCGTAGTGGTTGTGCACATGTTGGATGGTGACGTGACAGTTATGGAAATGTAAACCACCCCCCACGTTTGGTAGGGTGCCAAAATGCGGCGTAGGTGCGGCGCAGGAGGCGGTTCTCAGCCGAAGGGGTGCTGACGGAGCACATGTAGGCGACGGTGGGGTGGGCGGCAACATCTGGGTGGCGGCCAATCCTGAAGGGCCGGCCACGCCCTCCTCCAAAATAACGGGGAGAGGGGGAGGGCGGACGGTCGATAATGCCCGGTGGTGGCGGTCCGGACGTAAGTGTATGTAGGACCGGGCCGTCGCCATGTCCTTGTGTCCTGAAAAATAGCAATTTAGACGGAGAAAAACAGAAAAAAATAAATAAATACCTGTGTAGCTCACCAGCATGTGCGCCGGAACATCCGCATTGGCAAGAGCCGTTGCCAATGATGAGCGGGCGCTGTGGTTGGTGAAGCGGCGGCCCACCAAACCAACAGCGTCCGTGGCCGTCTTCATCCATTGGCTCATCGCGTTTTTGCCAATGGGGATGTTCGAAAACCAATTTTCCGACCCCACGCGCCAGCGGGGGTGTGGATTTAAGAAAACGCGGTCCGGAGCGTGACGGGGGCGGTGGCCGGACAACGTCCGGAAGATAGCCACCGGACAAAATTCTGGACGCCCCTCGAAAGGCTGCAGCCACTTGTCGGATGCGAGGGGGCGGCACCACCCTGGGCGGATTTATGCGTGATTGGATTATATATTATCCGCCCAGTTTCGCGTCCGAAATTATCTAATTCGTACTTGAAATACGAAAATTTCGCCGCGGACCCCTCGTTGCCCCTCCAAGCGAGCTCGTAACCCGCAATCAAAAAGAACCGACGATTGAGCCCGTCCGGTGTGTCCAAAGGATACAGCCCGTAGAGGAGCTCAATCTCGGCAATCGTGAGGGGGGCCGAACCTTGGGAGCGCTTGGAGGGGTCGCGCTGCAGCTCCCGCCGTTTGTTATCCCTGGCTAGGATGGCGTCCTTGAACTCCACGTCGGTGAATGGATTACAAGAAATTTTAAATTCTGAAAAAAAAAAATATAGGAGAGAGGGTAAAATTAAATCGAAAAAATTGTACTCACTCTTGTAAACCATTGTTTTCACGTATGCCGCCATGGAGTTCCAGTGGCTCTTCAGTGTGGTTTCCTTATATTCATCGCCGTCCTGACGGCGCATGTTGACCGCGTAATCCCGCAGGATTACCGCCAAACTCTCCTTCGTCGATGAGCCGTCGATGCGGAATCTTACCGTGGGGTGCCGGGCGTGGAGCCAAACTGGTATTAGTCGGCAGCGAAAGGTCGCAGTCGAAAAAAGCGGCCACTTCCGCGGATTTGTTGAAGTAATTCAAGGGAGTGGTGGTGGCGCGGGGTGGAACTACAGGGGCAGCGTCCTCGGCGTCCGAGTCGGACACCACGCGGGAACGGCGTAATCGCTGTGCCGGAGACGTGATAATAAAATCAGAATCGTCATCCGAAAACACAACGATCGGAGAGGAAGTGCGGACAGGAGGAGGTGGAAGGATTGTTTGTGTAGGGTTAGGAGCCACTACAATGAAAAAAAAAGGTAGAAAAACTCATAAAAAGCAAGAAAATATTAAAAACTCACGTAAATCGTCAACTTCCCGTTGTAATTCCGCCAAATCGGACTTTCGCTTATCGCCGCGCTTGGGCATAACTAAAAAGTAACAAAAAAAACAAATTTTGAAAATTTAACTCACACCACGAGGTAAGAAATTTAATTTACCGAAAAACGCGGGAAAAACACCGTAAAACTTAACAAAAACTAATTATCCTCACTCGCAATCACAAATCAAAACAAAAAAACCAAAAAGGCACACTCTAACACACAAAAAAGCGGTAAAAATCCGGAGCGCAATCAAAATACGTGCACTTCCGTGTGCAATTGAAAGGTTACTGATAAGCACAAAACATATTATTTAAATAGAACGGCAAGTCAAGGTTAAAAGTAAAAACACTCTTGCAGCGCCATCTCACCGCATGGCAGTCTAATAAAATCTGAAAAAAAAGGGGTGGGGGAGGAATTTTGCCCGTAAAATAATTTAATTTAAATTTCTACTTTACAAACATTAATGTTTTATGAATTGTTTTAGTAATGTATTTACAAAGCAAAAGTAAATACATTATTATTACAATTCATGGAACATTAATGATTATAAAGTATAAAGTAAGTAGTAGTAATACTTAAAATTAACTTCAAAAATACAATAATCTTAATAAAATTTTATTGCATAGGTACCTTCTCTTTACAATCTATTACATTTATTTAAAATATTAACTTATTATTGAAATTCAATTTCGACATAGCATTTCCTCTATATTTCATTTACGGTTATTCCGCCGATACTCGGTCGTCAGAGCCTCGTTTGTTTTAAAGGGGTACACCACGAGCAGATAAGGTTGACATTTGAATAGGAGAGGCTATAGGTTCCGCTTCACTATCCGATTAATACCATTACCATTAATAAATAATTAAGGTTTTTTAGTCTTTCTAGACTTTTTGTATACTAAAGCCGCAGCTTTAAATATAGACGAAGCTTTATCAAGGTTTCTCTTATCTTTTCCTAACATAATATTATTCAATGTCCTAATGTTATGAAATAATAAAATTCTTGTCAAGGAATTTGTTATCAAATCTTCCATTACTTTACTGTGCTCACATTCATCAGAAAAAGGAAATTGGACATTTTCTTTGATAATTTGAGCAATTCTTTGCATTACATTGCCCAAATGACAAACTTTAGGAAATACAAAGTTAAAAATATTATAAGTTATAGTTAAATAATCGCTCAACTTCGTAGTGCAATATTTTAACCTTCGTTTACTGTCGTATTCCTTATTCTCAATGAAAACTCTAATTGCTTTATCCAGGTTATCCTCTTTCTGTTCACCACCATTTCCCTCAGCTAAAATGTTTCTTTTGCAAATTTCACACTGCCTAACTTTAGGTAAAACTTTCTTTGAAACAAAACCACTGACGTAATGCAATACAGTTGCTTCCAATTGTTTCAGTTTTTTAAATGTTTTAGGAACTTGGATGTCACTGTTCACATCAAGTTGTCGAACTTGATCTTGTACGTCCTAAAATCATCATCAAATTAGAATAGCTGATTAACTATATTTGAAATAAAAATAATTACCTGAGTAACAAAACTTTGTAGTGATATTAAAATATCTCCTTCATCATTTTTGCAATTACTGCCTCTCGAATGACCTTTGGTGAAGTTATTTACCAACAAGCTAGTATAAAACGGAGTAAAAGCAGCTACAGTTGGATTGGTAAATCGTACACCCTTCTGTCTAATTTTTCCAAAGAAATTTTCTAATGGATCTTGGTTAAATGTTCTTGGACACATTTTGGTGAAACAAAAACCTTTCATTTTTGTGTAAAGATCAATGAAACCCTGAAAATGATACAGATGGTATTAAATAACATTTTTATTTTAATTATATTTTAATTACCTCCAGTGTTGTAATCCAATTTTTTACAAACGGTGGTGTTAATGTTTTGCCATCCCCGAGTTATAAATTTCAGTCTTTAAAATTATTTTAAAGACTGAAATTTATAACTCGCTTTTTTCCAAAATTCAACATGTGGAGATTTGTCTGTAACACAGGTTCGTAATGCCTTTCCTACGACATGAACGTCCTTGCTTTCTTGCACTTCTTGTTCTTCTACATGTAACTGGACTAAAACAAAACATTATTTTACAATAAAACCTAAAATCGATACAAAATAATGTTTATGTTTACCCGATAACAATAAAGTTGGAAGAGCATTAGGCCATTAGGTTGTAATAAGTTATTGCTCTTGACGAAACGTTCTTCAAAATGGAGATGGCAAATTCTTCTCCATTGATACATATAAGTTGGCTCCACCGATTGCACAGACACATTGGCAGTTAGCGATACCCATAATTTAAATCTATCCAAATCTACTGTAGGATTTGGAAACCGATTGTAAAACTTGTCCTTTACTAAAACATGTGGGAACACAACAAAGATGTCTACCCATTACAATAAAAAAGAAAAATTAAGTTATTCAAATATTGAGAAAAAACATTAAATATTCAAGCAAAATCCCTTCACCACATTACTGCAATAATCAATTATTACTATCGACTTACGATTTATCGTTATTTATGAACGGTTTCTACTATATTTATACTCTGAAATCAACTTAAAGCACAGAAAACTTTTATAGGTTATGCACGCACTAACACTAAATCATAAAACTTTTCAAGGTGATTTCAATGATACTCGGCAAGATTTTTCAGCTCAGCGCCCTCTATCCGTGTGGCAGTCCACTGTGATCATCACGTGATCATGGTATTTTTGCTGCTATCCGAGTGAATACACCGTGCTGATAAGTTTCGCACGTAGCAGGAAGTAAGTGGAAGGTAAGGTGGGAATAAATGGACTTTTTTTTTTTTCAAATAATTATTTTAAATAGATTTATGCATTCAAAGCAATAAAAAAAGGTAAACAAAGGGGTAACCACCCCCCCTAGCGGGTGGAATCTCGTTAAGGTATTCATGCGCGTCACCTGTACCCTGGCACAAACAACCGGAATCTCGTTAATCCATTCATGCGCGTCGCCGGAATGGAAAAGTACCTGAGACACCATTTAACCTAATGGTAAACTCGGAGTGATGTTCTCATTTGAAACGAAGCATTTTTGAATACTATAATATTAAAGGGTTTGTTTGGATATTTATTCGTTATACACTCCTAAACCCTTCGGCCGATTTCAACCGAACTTGCACACTTAGTGGGATTTTGATTTCATCTCAGCACCCCCACCAAAGATTTATGTTTTATCGCTAAACCGTTGGAGTCCAAAATTCGCGATTACTGTCTGAAATTAGCGCATAATTATAGTATACATATTTTTGTATTTTGAAGAGGTGGGGGTGCTAGCTGGACGTGGGTAAAAGAGATGATAAAATGATCGTTTGTGAAGCATTAAAACATCCTTGTCCAACGACTACACAAATTGTTAAAAATTTTAACAAAAATCGCAAAGATGGGATACATGTTTCGACAGTGAAACGTTGACTACATTCAGTTGGACCATTTGGCAAAGTATTTCTAAGAAGCCACTTATATCAAAGAAAAATCGGATAGACTAAAAAATTCAAAAATAAAAAATTGTATAAAAAATTGAAAATTTTTTAAAAATAACCTTTATTTATTTAAAATAAAAATATGTGCACTAAAAAGTAAAAAATAAAATAGTTTTTTAAATAAAAACAAACAAAGCTCCTTGAAAACATCTATATAACAGCGTAGGGCTATGAATTTCATACACAAACAGTATCATAAACAACAACAATTTCATAAAATTGAGTACATTGTTATACACTTACATAGCAAAGATGTCATTAAAAATGTTGTATCCATTTCTGTATGTACCTACTCGTAGTTGCAGTTGGGCTTTTCTGATACTGTTTATGATACTGTTTATGTATGAAATTCATAGCCCCACGCTTTTATATAGATGTTGCAAGGAGCTTTGTTTGTTTTTATTTAAAAAATTATTTTATGTTTTACTTTTTAGTGCACATATTTTTTTATTATTAAAAATTAAGTATACTTATTACTACAACCAAATTTCAAATAATTAAAATTTCATGCATCTGCAAAAAAGGCGTACGTCAATTTATATCTTTATTTTTATTAAATTCAGTGATACTCTTGGGTGATACGGATATTTTTAATTGGTGCACCTACGAAGTCGGCGCCCATGGCTCCAAGCGCATGAGCATAGCAAGCTCTATAACAAGTTTCATGTTGAGTTGCAATTTTAAAATTGCTTTATTAACTGCAAGTCCACATATTTAGAGTGTTAGTTCATGTAGGTAATTAATTAATTTTGTATTAATAGGTACATTGTTGTTGTAAGCCATATTTTTTAGCCATTTTGAAGACTCCAAATTAAACTAAGGGCGCATTTTTGTATTCCTAACCTCGAATGCGCACATAAAGGTCAAATTGTGAAACTTTGTTTGCAATATAAGTTATTGTGCAGATTAATTATTATATAATAATTGAATTGATATGGATTTGAGCCGAATTATGATGACTGCTAGCATTGACATGAATTCGAATGATATGCATAAATTAAGGTCAAATTGGTAGTCGGGAAAATACCTGAAACTTTTTGCAAATAATTGTGACAGTAAGTATTTTAATTTTCCTATATTTTGTATGCATTTAGTGTTTATTTTGTGTAAATTTTTGCTAATTTGAATTTCGTAGGTTCATCTATCAGTGACTTTGTGGTTGGTGTAGGTGGAATCGTAGCACGAGAAATATTAATTCAACGTTTACTTAGAACCATCATTTTGGGGGTAAGTTGCATGTATATTTTTACAAAGTTTTAATGCGATGGATCATATTTTGTAAACATTTACCCAAATAGGACACAAACAATTTTAATTAGATAATAGACCTGATCAAGTAATTATTTGCTGTTTAGGGTAAACCTTATTCTGTTTACAATTATTATTCATTGACCGATCAATCAACTCTTTTAAAATATTCCCATAAATCATCGATAGTAAAAATTCAAGTATTGAATTTATGAAGCAGTGCCCACTGCTTTCACACGATAAGTATTTCTTCCAAGGTATGAGTTTTGTAACAAATTTTAGTAATTTGTTTTATTTTCTAAGTACGTCCCTGCCTAGAATCTGATTTGGGGTTGGTTGAGTTTGCGTTTTGAACGCAAGACGGCACTTTTTGAATGTGAGTTCGATAAGTGAGTGTGTTCACGGTTTTGGTCTTGTCAAAAGATTTGGTAAGTTTTGCTTTTTCTGTAAAACTTGTAGGGAGACACCTTCATAGTAGACAAATTTGCATGTTTTTTTGATACCTTTTGGTAGTTCGATTTTTTTTGGTGCTTGTAAAGTGGTTTTCGTTTCCGATCTTTTCATAAATTTAATTTTAATACGGCAAATTTTAATTTGCATTGACGAGCTTATCCATCGATAATATTTTATCTTAGCTCGCCAATTTTCCACAACGTTAAATTTTAATCTAAGTAAAATATTTAATTTTAAGAATTAAATTATTTTACTTCTGGTGTGAACTACTAGTCCTTTTTTATGTTTCTCCTTTAGGATAATACTAAGGCAAGTAGCTACGATTTTCTTTCACCGGTTGTGGCTGTCGATTTGTCGACAGCAAACTTCTTGCAGAGATCATTTTTTTGTTTATCTGTCACCTTTTTTGGAACTTATGACTCTAGCTTCCGCATCATCTTCAGCTATCCTTTTCCAGTATGATTTGGAACAAATGAAAACAGATTTGCAGCAAACGAAATCAGACATGAAGCAAATGAAAACAGATTTGGTGCAAATGAAATCAAACTCGATGCAAATGAAAACAGATTTGGAGCAAACGAAAACAGATTCAGAGCAAACGAAACCAGATTCGGAGCAAACGAAAACAGATTTGGAGCAATTGAAAACAGACCTGGAACCAATGAAAACAGACTTGGAGCAAATGACAACAGATCTGAAACAAGTGAAAAGATATTTGGAATATTTGGAACAAAATGAAAACAGATTTGGTGCAAATGAAAACACACTCGATGCAAACAAAAACAGATTTGGAGCAAATGAAAACAGATTTTTAGCAAATGAAAACAGACCTGAAGCAAACGAAAACAGATTCGGAGCAAACGAAAACAAACTTGGAGCAAACGAAAACAGACCTGGAACGAATGAAAACAGATTTGGAGCAAATGAAAACAGATCTGAAACAAGTGAAGAACATTTGGAACAAAAAGAAAACAGATTTGAAAACATGAAAACAGATTTGGAGTAAATGAAAACAAATTTTTTACAAATGAAAATTTTTTATTATGACTTAAATACATATTTATTTTTATGAAATTTCAATAATATCTTTCTGACGTAATTTTGCACCTTAATGCCGTTTCACATGGTTTGCATATTTAAGATGTTCCTGTGGCAACCCTTGAAATGCAATATTGCAGATGTTTTCCGAAATAAGCATTACTTCCAGGTATTTTATCTTGCAAATGACGTTTTACTGAAGATTTAACGGCACTGCATAGCAAGTCGATAAGATTTAATAGGTAGGAGTAAGGAGCCACACGCACGATTTCAATGTCTTCTTCTGGTGTAACCACATTTTCAAGATTCAAATGCACAGGTAGTAATTTGTATTGCATTAGAGCAATGAGTGCTACTCAAATTTTAGCATTCGAGCACCGTTGTGGTTCTTACAGAGTGGAGGATTGCAAAATGTGGTTGCGGCGTTTAATCGAAATATGTGCCACTGAAGGAATTCAAAAGACCACTTTCATTATTGATAACGCCCCTGTGCATTCGAATCTTGAAAGTGTGGTTACACCAGAAGAAGACATTGAAATTGTGTGGCTGGCTCCTTACTCCTACCTATTAAATCCTATCGAATTGCTATGAAGTTCCTTTAAATCTTCAGTAAAACGTCATTTGCAAGATAAAATGCCTGAAGTATTGAATTACGTACGTAATAACAATCAAGAACTAAGCATTTCAGAATTTAGAATGCGTATTTTGGAAAACATCTGCAATATTGCATTTCAAGGGCTGCCACAGGAACATCTTAAATATACAAACCATGTGGAACGGTATTATGGTGTAGCATTACGTCAGGAAGATATTATTGAAATTTCATAAAAATAAATATGTATTTAAGTCATATTAAGTCATAATAAAAAGTTTTCATTTGTAAAAAATTTGTTTTCATTTACTCCAAATCTGTTTTTATGTTTTCAAATCTGTTTTCCTTTTGTTCCAAATGTTCTTCACTTGTTTCAGATCTGTTTTCATTTGCTGCAAGTCTGTTTTCATTCGTTCCAGGTCTGTTTTCGTTTGCTCCAAGTTTGTTTTCGTTTGCTCCTAATCTGTTTTCGTTTGCTTCAGGTCTGTTTTCATTTGCTAAAAATCTATTTTCATTTGCTCCAAATCTGTTTTCTTTTGCATCGAGTGTGTTTTCATTTGCACCAAATCTGTTTTCATTTTGTACCAAATATTCCAAATATCTTTTCACTTGTTTCAGATCTGTTTTCATTTGATCCAAGTCTGTTTTCATTGGTTCCAGGTCTGTTTTCAATTGCTCCAAATCTGTTTTCGTTTGCTCCGAATCTGTTTTCGTTTGCTCTGAATCTGTTTTCGTTTGCTCCAAATCTGTTTTCATTTGCATTGAGTTTGATTTCATTTGCACCAAATCTGTTTTCATTTGCTTCATGTCTGATTTCGTTTGTTGCAAATCTGTTTTCATTTGTTCCAAATCATACTAGAAAAGGTATAGATAACATCAGCGGGCCTCTACAGTAACTAAAAGCTGGTTGATTTATTCCCAGCGTGTAGATAGAAAATTTCTGGATCCCCAACAAGGGAGAAGGAATTTTTTATCTCAGTTTGTAGTGTGAAAATGAACCGCACCACTACCTGAATTGCTTTAAAATCAATTGTAGCTTAAAAACGAAAGTGCGAGGGTTATTGTCAATTTAGGTACGTATACCTGTACCATTTTATGACCCTCTTAACGCAAAAGCAACAACAATAATATGTTTTTAATATTTTAATTTTGTAAAATTTGAAAATTGCAAAAGTTATGTATAATTAATTAATTGTAATAAATAGATTCTAACTTGTTCGGACTCACTAAAAACAAACTAAACATATTTATTTTATCAAAAATTTATTATATTAATATTTGCCACTATTTTCATAATATATTAATATTTTGTTGTACCTCCCCTTGATTTGATAACTGCGGCAATGCGGTTTGGCATAGAATTAACTAAATTATTCAAATAATCTATGCTCAAACCTTCTTTCCACACTTTATTAATGCTGCAAATTAGCTCCTTTTTATTTTTCGGCCTTTCCTGGGAAATTTGCTTTGCCACCATAAACCAGCAATTTTCAATGGGGTTTAAATCTGGACTATTCCCAGGCCATTCTAAGCGGATTATACCGTTTGCATCCAAAAATTCTTTTACCTGAAAAAACAAATTGTTTTAAATGCTTGCTTACTTAAAAAAATTCAATATGCAAATAGTAAAATTCGAAAAAATTAAAGTACTTACAATTTTTGCACGATGACAGGGTGCAGAATCATCCTGAAAAATGCAATTACCCACATCTTGAAATTGCTCTTCGATTGTGGGCATTAAACATTCTTCAAGAATTTTTATGTAGTCTTTTGCCTTCACAGTCCCGTCTATAATGTGCAAAGAACCAACCCCTTTGCTGGAAAAACATCCCCAAACCATTATACTCGTCGGAAACTTGACGGTTGTTTTAATGCATTCGTCTTTGAAACGTTCACCTTTTCTTCTTCTGACGTAGTTGATGCCGTCTGTTCCGTGAAGGTTAAATTTGGACTCATCTGAATAAATGACTTTACCCCAATCTTCTACAGTCCAATTTTTATGTTCCTTTGCCCATTTTAATCTTTTACTCCGCATGGCCTTAGTTAAAAGCGGTTTTTTACATGGGCGGCGAGCTTGCAACCCCAAGTCTTTTAGTCTCCGACGAACAGTTGATGAACACACGGCAACCCCCGTCGATTCTTTCCATTCAGCATTCAACTGTGTTGAAGTTCCTGCTCGATTTTTCAAACATAAACGCTCTAAAACCCGATCTTCCCTCTGTGTTGTTTTCTTCTGGCGACCACCACGCTTTTTGTTTTCAACACTACCACTTTCACTATATTTTTTCAAAAATCTAACAATTGTTGAATGACTACATTTAACCCGACGACTTATAGCCCGCATTGAAAGATTTTCACCTTTTAGAGCAAGTATTACCGCCTTTTGCTCAGTGGTTAATAATTTGTATTTATTCATTTTTTTAAGTATTTCACTCTGTCAATGCTAAAAGTAGACTGAACAAACTATTAAAATTTTTGTTTTGTGTTGTAAGTGTCATAAATAAACACCAGTTTAAGTACCTAAATGGGCAACAACCCTTGCTCTTTTGTTTACATAATACCAACGATTTTAAACAAATTCAGGTAGTGGTGCGGTTCATTTTCACACTACTGTAGTTTTGTGAAAAGTATTACAATAATTACAACGTAAAGTTTTTGCGAAGTAACCAAAACTTTTTATTTGTTTTGTTACAACTGGTGGTTATGGAAATATTAATTAAACCTCATTAGCTTCGGACCATCGGGGTGTATCAAGAGCAGGTAACATATTTTCAAATTTAGTTCGTATTTCAATCATACGAGTTGTTTCTGCAACTTTCATACCATAAAATTTTATTTGAATAAATTTAAAAAAATGTTCTAATGCATGATAACAGTTGAGATCACATACAAAATGAATTTAGAAACAAGTCAAATGCGCCTATAATATTATTTTGTGCAGAAATGATGTATTGGTCGAAAACAATATAGTACCTTCTAATGGATGC
The DNA here is from genome assembly GCA_949152465.1 of Cantharis flavilabris. Classification (NCBI taxonomy): domain Eukaryota; kingdom Metazoa; phylum Arthropoda; class Insecta; order Coleoptera; family Cantharidae; genus Cantharis; species Cantharis flavilabris. The sequence continues at coordinate 24,418,084 of OX424437.1, read as the reverse complement.
TTTCGAACAACCCACAGCCAAAATAATAGGTTGCGTGGTAGGCTTTTTGTCTAAAATCTATGATAAAAGCACTTTCTCTTTCTTTCTTCTTGGTTTTTGATGAATTGGAAGAAAAAAAACGCGTTAAAATTAATAATGCATTTGTGTTTGCATTCCAATTTAAAATTTTTAAAAAATTATAATATAGTTACAAACTAAATTGTATCTTCATACCAGCAGTGTCATTATTGTTTACTAATGCTGTTATGTTCATATCGTTTCTATGTTAATATTATGTTACATAAATGCCTACGCACCCCTATGTGTGGGGATGGAAGCGACTTTTGGGTCAGTGTAAAACCAGATACATTCAGACACACATGTTAATTATAAGACTTGAGACTAATACCTAATTAAATAAAGTAACCATAGTTCATCCAAGTCCATCCAAGTCGGTGCCTAAAAATCTAGAAAATTCTTTAAAAATATTTTTTCTAACGTTTTGTTTAAAGTTGCAAGTTTCCCTTGTGTAAGTGAATATTTGATCTGTTTGATCTTTAAGATTGGCAAATTTTTGAAAATTAATTTTTTCTTCAACTCCTTTGATGGAGTTAAACTGCTTTTTTCTACTAATACTATCATTTAGGACAATTTTTGCCTCGTTTCGGAATAAATTTCTAAGCCGATTAGTAAAAATTCTCTTTTTAGTTACTGGATCCAAAAATACCTCCTAAATAAAAATGAAATAACTAGAAACTTTAAAATAAAAAGTGTTATTACTATTATATAACTTATATACTTTTCCTTAGAAACTTGATTGCACAATTTTGGAAATAATGTTATAATTGCTTTTGCGTATTCAATTTTTGTTTCTGTACAAGGTAATAAATTTGTTGCTGGCATAAATTATTGTAACATGTGATTACTCTTCTTCCAGGATGAGAAATAAGAAAATATTTTAACTCCTATAAAAATTCAAATAAATATTAAGGTCAACTGTTCATTTTTGAATGACTTTTTTCACTTACGTAGTTTGTCAATTTGTGGTAAGGTTCTAAATGCATATCATATTCAGTTTTAAGTCTAATCAAGGATTCTGATTCTTTGGTGAGAGTATGAGTCATTTCTTTTCCCAGTGAACACTTTTACAACAACTTACATCAGAATGACGTCATGCTAGATCACATTTACGTAAAATGTAAGTCATAGGAGAATCATTATCAAATTATATTTTTTTATATATATAATTTGATATAATTTTTTATAATTTGATTATATTATTGTATTTAACTTGTTCTTTAAAGTTTTATTGTTTATTTTCTCACAAGTTAAGATTTATATTTTAGCTACACCATAATAAATATTACATATATCAAATTATTATTCGAGTCTAAACTATCTATTCTCTGTTAATTTTAAATTTACGTCAAAAGTATACGAACTTATTAGTATTTATACTTATTTATTAGTCATTTTTCAAGTGCTGAAAAGTTACGGAAAATACTTAAACTTAATTAAATAGGTAATTAAACAAATAAATTATTAAAAATAATTATAAATAAAATAAACAAAACAATTAAAACATATTTTAAGAAAGAAAAATAAAAATAAATTAAAACATTGCCTGCAACGACATGAACTTTAGTTATATTATCTAATCAACAGTAATCTCGTTGATCAATTCAGAACACATAGGAATCTCGTTAATTCGTTGACGACTGGCACAGATTCAGAAAAAAAATTTATTTCCAAATTTGTTGATGAAATCTTTATGTAATTTTCTACTGTTACGATGGCGGAGAAAATTCAAAATTCCGTTACACCTTAAATATCACAATATTGGTAACTACGTATGAGCCATTCTCCTTACTTTGATAAGTGTTAATATATTGAGGAAGATTTAAAAAGCGATATTTACTGATGACTAATATACACCTGATGTTCCCACATTAAATTCTTGAGAAGTTAGCATCAGAGCCGGAATAAAATCTGGATACCACACAACCGCACATTAATAATAATATGAAATTGGCTGAAGAATTTAAATTATCGGACCATATGGTAAGGTAACTTTTAAAAATGTCAAAATCACTCACTTCTTCCATTTCGGAACTACCCATACTAAGAAGAGATCCATCACTGCAGGTACTGTGTGACTTATAAAATTAGTATAGGTACTTCTTCGCAAATGAAACAGTAAATCTTACAGTAAAAGTAAATCTTTGTTTCATTTGCGAAGAAGTACCTATACTAATTTTATATTATCAATACTTCGCCCTAGCACATATTAAAAAACTGTGTGACTTGTTTGGATGATTCTGCAAAAGAATTTTCATGATAATACAAAGTCAAAATAAACATTTTGAAATTATTTTAACTACATGCATGTTGTTTCATTACGTCACGGTTTTAACAAGTTTTTTTGCCAACAATGTGACATTTAGTCTCTATCCCTACCAAGTGCAACAAGTTTCTAAACATTTTAGGTAATTATTTAATAAAATTTTTGCACCTACCATAAATGAAATTGAGTTGTTAAAAGTTCAACAAGAAACATCGTAATAAACATAAACTTCCTGGTTTAGTTAAATATTGAGATAATCTAGTTTTTATACATACATTCAAACCCAAGATAAATTGCACATGTAAAAAAGAAAACGACAAGTTAACACTCAAGACAATATTTCAAGGTTTTCTCCCATGAGAATAATTAAGAAAGCCAAACTAGAAATAAAATTAATAAATAAAATACCTTGCAATACTGAAATAATCTATTGAATGCCATTGATAAAACTTCTTCCATATCGGAACTTACACATTTCGATAAGTTTTACACAAAATTGTACTACAATTAAAACTACTTCATGTAATCACTCCATAATTAACAAAAAAATAACCGCCCGCAGCTACGAACGAAATACGCTAAATGCGTTTTAAAAGCTTTTTCTTCCATTGGAGAGAAGGACGCCTCTTACAGAAGCTAGTACTATTATTATGTAACTTACATAATGCGCTTTCAACTTTTACGGTATTTCATTTCCTCCTAAGCTACTTTCAATTAACATCTGTTAAGTATATGCGATTCTCCAGTTCATTTTTCAATTAGAAAATTGGCATTGTCGAAAATTTAGGTCAAAAAGAAAATTGCTTATAATAAAAAAAAACTCATCCTTTTAATTATTGTCAATAATCCATTTCATGTTTATCGAACGTGCATCGCAGTGATGAGTTCTTGAAATATAATTGTATTATGAAGGTCGTCAATAATTGGGTTATAGAGTAAGTAATGCATAATATAGAAAATGTCAAATAAAGCACCTGCAAATCCATTACTTAGGACGATATAATAAGGGTAACTTTGTAGGTGTTTTCCAGACCTTTAGATAAATCAATTAGGACCATGTGAAAAACCAATTCAAGGATTCACTCTATTCCTGCCTAAATACTTGACAATCTTTTTATCGATTTGTAAACGTCAATATTGAGATATTCCCAATTTTTGAGACAATTAAAGTTGTTCCACAAGAGAGCGTATCGGGACCGATCCTATTTTACATGATTTGGAAAAGCAGCTGCAATATTTGGAATACAACTGATTTCAATAATGAACATGCAGATTAATCTTGGTTAGGAAGAAACTGGTCAAATTTGGATCGAAAACCTAAATTAGATGCAAATTAGGTATTTAAAAATCAAGTCAGAGTGCGCACTAAAGACATTAAAATTCTAATTTACTAGACTACTGGTCTAAAATTCATAATTCAATTTCTACTAAGAATTTTTGAAATTGAAATAATTTAATCATTAAGATAAGCTTACAAATCCTTTATGATTCTCTTCTGATTCGGATAGAAATTGTTGAAATTCGGTAACTGCTACTTCACTTTCTAATGGTAAATATTTCTTTATTTTATCCAAAATTTTATCTTCAGAGAAGATATAATTATTACAACCTTTCAATGTCATAATATTGTCGCATATGGGGTTTTACCACCCCATAGCTGGGGTTGTGTAGCTAGATGGTGTTGCCCTGTTGCAATTATTATAGGCTGGTTGTAGCGTCGTAAAATTAAAAACTCATTGTTTTAGAAAAACTAATTATATTAAAAACCCAAACATGTGATAATTAAACCTAGAAAGTTACATAAAAACCTAATTCTAACACTTACCCTAATAAACATAAGATCAGGGGGATGAAGGATTGACCCATCTTAGTCGATCAGAAGGATCTTGGCTAAGTGGTTTACCTGGTCACCTCACTCACGAGACTGAATTTTACTTATCATAATCATTATTATCAATCCTTCAATACCCCTTCCTTAATCTAGATCGAACCTCTGGACGATAATTATCGATGCATACCGTCTCAGGGTTCGTTACCCTTTTTGCTCTACTCAAGGATTCTCAGTGATAGAAGAAATGTCCCAGACACTTTGGAATGTCAGAGGAAATATCGGATATCGATATTTCCTTTGTATTTGCTACACATAGCTTCAGTATAAGTTTTTAACTTATTAATTATAATTTTTCATAATTATATTTTGGGTGTGACAATATGTTGCTTTAAATCTTTTATTTCAACTAATACTCTGCCTAGAAGATTTATAGATGTATTTGTATTAACTAAAATTAATAATAGTATTTTAGCGAGCTAGTAGTACAAATAGTACTACTAGTTACTACTAGTAGTTGATAGTTACATGCGCTTGCGATTTTCGGAATGCGATTTTTGATTTTCAGCCAATCAAATCACCAAATTAAAACAAAAATTGCAAGTGCATGTAACCACTTTTAGCAGAGAGTAACTTTCATTCAGCAGTAAATGGTTAATGAAAAAATAGACTAATTAAATTTTTTTGATTGTTTACTGTGATTACTGGCTTGAATTTAAATTTTTATAAAATTTTACTCAGCTGTCATTAGACCAATGGAATGAAAAAACACGACACATTCAACCAATGGCAATCGAATTGCAGCGACAATTTTTGCAAATTTATTTTTAATCCTTTTAAAAAAGCTGTATGTACTTGATGTAAACCACAAGTACCTATATCGATGATTTTTTTATTATTATGCTTCTGAGACAGTTCGTCTTTTAGCATTTAAAAAAATGATAAATTAACATTTGGTCCATCCATACCTATTTGAATTAATAATTGCACATCAAGAGACATCTTGTTAAGAAATTCAAAAAAATGATGCTTCAAAGATGTAGAATTACAATGACCTAACGATAACGAACTTAAATAACAATTCACAACTTGCTGTTTGCTATTGCTGTAGTATTGCACATAACCATCATATTGCTTCTTAACCTGATTTGGCGTGGTTTCATCAAATAAAAAAACAAATGGGGTATTTTTTTAATCCTCCATAGTCATTTCACTGAAATATGGAGCTATGCCGAATCGAATTAAATACTGAATTTTTGTTTTTCCAAGTTTGTAGTGTTGAGCGATACCAGAATCGGGAAACATTTCTTGAAATATTCTTGCATTTTTTTCATTACTTCGAAAAGAATAATTGCTGAACACACATTTAATTGCCCACAGTATTTCTGCTTTTAATACTTTTTCTTCCGGTGTGATAATAAATTTACCTCTTTGGAGGATTACATTGCCAGTTGCTATATCTTTGTTAAAACAATTTCTGGCCTAAAATAGATATATTAAGTACTATAATTTTATACCTAAACCTAAAAAAAATTTAACTAACTTGAAGCATTCTTCTCATTTTGTTTGTGTTTTTCACCATTTGAATGATTTCTTGTTTGGTTGATATCCATAAATATGTACTTTGCCAAGAAGGATTATACTTTGTTCGTCGTCCAGACGTTATGTAAAATATATGAGGCATTCCATGCGGTTTCGAACGGTCAAAAAGTTGTCCACTCTCAAAAAAATTGAAATTTTGTGAAATTATTTAATTATATGAAAAAGAGCAGTGTAAATTTTTTCAAAATTATTGGATGGCATTATTTTGCGTTTCTCAAAATTTCAAAATTTTGTAAGTAGCGTTATATTTTGAAAGCATACGATTGTACAGAAAAATGTTTGAGACAAAAAAGTTGCAGTTTTACATGAAATTTGTGAAAAAATTTTTTTTTGAATTTTTCGAGTTTGAAAAATCACCATTTTCATTAAAAATAGACGAAAATAATTTTTTTCGGTCAGTATGTCAGTTTCGATTTATCTAAAAAAATTACAGAAAATACTCTGAAGTGTGTACAATACACATGTATTTTTTTAAGATGGCTCGATTTGTTGTTCCAAAGTTATGCTTTGTTTTTCAATAATTTTTTTTTTTTTTTTAAATCAATTATTCTCTCAATTTTTTGTTAGATAAAAGAACATCAACAATTATAATATTAATGTTTCTCTTATTGGAGCATAGTTCATCGGTAAGGTAGATGAAACTTCATTGAACTCGTACAAAAGCCACGCTCAATAATCGCTCGTTCAAAAAATTTAATGATTTAATTAATAATTTTCTATACCAACATTATATTTTTTCTTTATTGTTGTAAACATTAAACACAAAAAATGAAGCATAAACAGATTATTTCATGTTATTAATTTTTCCAGACTCGGTGAGTTACGAAGTCCGCGGCGAGCGAATATATTTTGCATTGTAAAATCCCATTCGGTCCTGGTATAATACAATGGTGTTTTTGGATCTTCGGTACAGCTTTTACTTTTTTGAATCTCGCTTCCAACATTTCTTTTTGAGAATTGTAATCATCAGTAGATGAATAGCGGACGGTGATAGCAGGAACATTCGCGGGTCGAGCTGCCCATTCATGAAGATCTCGAGGAGTTAAAATTTGTTGATCCAACGGCAATTGCATTGAAGCTCGAGCCGCAAGTCTCTTCAATGTACCTCCCACGCCGTCACATGGCCCCTTGCCATGACCACTCGCAAAGAAATGCCATTCCGGTGGAACGCCAAAATCTTTTTCGTGAAAAGACAGATTGCTAAAATTTTTGAAGTTTTTATATTGCTGTGGAGCTCCATCAGAGAAGTAAAACGTTCGTATTGGGCTCTCACAGATCGACTTGATGAAGTCTTGAATAACTCTGGTGAAAGTGTAAACCGCGATCGCATCGTGGTGGAGACAATCAGAGATTATTGCAAGACTTTTGTGAACGACCGTGTGGTTTTCGCGAAAATAAACAACAACCGGATACACGGTAGCCTGGTTGTTATTCCAGTGGAAACCGGAAACCGCTTGTTGCACCACGAAAGCGTAGTTTTCAGCAAAATCGCAGACTACAAGAAATTCACTCTCTTTCAAGTTTTCTCTCAAATACTTGAAATATTTTAGCCTGCTTTTTGGCAATGAACCCATGATCCAGTAAATTTGTAGCCGAATCACAAAGCTCGTCGATAAACTCGTCAGCGCTTTTCAAGATAGTTTCGAGAGTCATTCTCGGTTTGGCAACCCATTGCTTATACGTAATGCTTTCAATGGCACGATCATCGATAGCTTCTTCCAGAGTCTCTCGAAGTTTCCCTACGCCAGGACAATCCACGCAGTCACCGAAGTAACATTTTTCATCTGGCTCCGCGCATATAATCGCACTCAAACAATCTTTGTAGCCGTTTATCGAGAACTCCGAATCCTTCAATAAGTTGCGAATATCACAGCCTGGAACAAAAATTCAGTTGTGTTGTTACAACCATTCAATAATGATTCGCTAACGCAAGCTTTTACACACATTGTTTATATGGGCCGAACCATGCAAGCTAGCATAATTATAACTGTAGGCAATTACTTTTCTTTCGCGTTTGGGTTCGATTCAAGTTTTTTAAAAAATAATTATATTCAGAAACTTTCTTTCATTGAGTATAAAATTGGATAGGAAACATTTCAAATTGGATTTAAATATTATTGTTACCAGTCACATAAAATTTGCATTGGAAAAAATTGGTATGGAAATAATTCTAATTTTTTCGTTGCTTGATACAATCATTCGGAGTCTAATGGTCATTTTTTTCGTTGTTAATTATGATTATTTGGAGTAATCGTGTTTATTTGTGTTGACAATTACGTTTACGTCGAGTAATCGTATTTATTTTCCGTTGTCAATAAGAATTTGACTATTTGTTATTTTATAGTTGCCAATCACGATTATCTCGAGTAATTGTAATTTTTTCGCTATCAATTACAATTACATATTTCTTTTGTTGCCAATCATAATTACGTCAAACAGTTGCAATTTTTTTTCTTGCTATAAAAATAACTTGGAGTAATTGTCCTTTTTTCAATGCTTATTCAAATAACTTCGAATATTTCTAAATTTCTTTGTTGTGTGTCACAGTGATTTAATTGATGTATAGTTTGCAATTGCTCAAAGTAATTCCAGATGATTGTTTAATACGATTACAAATACGAGAAATACTTGTAATTAATAATTTTTAATTTTTCATTGCAATTTTGCCCAACCGTAATATGATAATCTAGAGATTTATAAAAACATTTTAACTATACCTAGGAGCATGAGCTTCATGTTCTGATGTGTTATACAGACACAACTTGTGTGCGTGCCAGTAGCCCCCGTAGAAATACAATGTTTTGGTCTTAGTGATGCGAATTTCGAGAAGCCAACAGGAGAATCAGGATGAGAAGATTTGAAATTCGCGTAGAGCTCTTTCAAATTCGCTAACAGCAGACGTTTCTGCACGTGGATCCTCTTTCCTTCAGCGTCTCGTACCGACACGAAGTCTTTCATGCCGGGCATATTGGCACTCACTGTATCATCATTGTAGAACGATTCTACTTCAGCGACGATATTCCCCGGTAGTGCAGAACCTGCAAAATAAATTGTTCAATAGTCCATTTTGAGATTAATCTTGCCAATGATTAGGAAAGCATCAATCGGATGACTAATGAATACGTGTAAAAAAAAAAGAGTAACGAACCACCGACTCGCGGGTTGGGCAAAGCTAGTGCGCCTTTTTCGGCTTTCAACCTTTTGGCTTTTCGGACCGTATACAACGGAGCCTCGAATTCCCTTGATATTCTCGCATGTGACCAAGAATCAGGCAGCGCAGTCAAAATCTGGATTTTTTCCGTTCGTGTTGTATCGTCATCTTGATACTTCCTCTTCAATCCAGTGATCACTTCTTGCAAGGCAACTTTGTCCGGAGGTTCGTCATGACAACCCAGCTTCTCTTTCAGGGTACCACAAACACGATCGATTTTATTTGAAATCCAGTGACCTTGATCTGCTTTGCAGACAGGGATTGGAGATTGTTGCAGCACTTCGAATGCAGCATTCACACGTAATAATTCGAGATTAACGGCTGGCGTCGATTGTTGGCTGGTCGAGGACCGAGTTTGACTCGATGAAGTTTCTGATTCTTGGGTCACCACGACATTTATATCCTGATCAGCTGATAATGACGGTTGTCGGGTCATCGACGTTGACACTCCACCAGTTTGATGTAGAACAGAATCTGCTAAGAAGAACTTACTCAAGGACATGGGCAGCAAAATTAATACAAATTTATAAATTTAATATTTAATTTTTTTATATTTGATATTTAATATTTAATTTCTTATGTTTACCTTTTTTTATTTAATTGAATTTAGAGAATTTGATAAAAAAAAATTCAATATTTAATATTTAATAAAGATAAATAAAATTATAATATTGAATATTTACCTGTACTTATTTCATCGATTTCATCATCCACTCTCATTGATTGGATTGCAGATCTACACACACTACACAAATAATTGTTTGCGCTTAGCGATGGTATTTTCTGTAAAGCACTGGCCGATGGGCGTCGTAGTGATTGTTTTTTTACGTGCCCGGGATGCTTTTTCAGTGGGTCGCAGCACCGATTGAATTGCGCCGTCATTTTATTCGTTGCTGCCATCATCAAAATAATTACTCATAAATTAAATTTGTAACAATGCACTTCACAAACCACCAAGAAAATTCAAAGGAAACATATGACTTCTCTGCTTGGCTTACACCGTACAACCTAGTGTGAAAAAATAAAAACACGCTGAAAACCACAGTAGTATGTTGGTATAAAGAGGGGATGTTGACAAACTGAAGGATGTAGAAGGTATTGGACGGTGCACGTTACTTTGCATGACAATGTTTACATTGGGCGGCCAACGATACTTTGTTTCTTATATTACACGACGACCGATACTTTGTATTAAAATTTTCATGTTGGAGGACGACGTTACTTCGTATTGCAAGGTTAACTTTGTATACCTCACCGATAATTTATGATTAAGCTCAAAAAAATTATTACTGTTATCGATGTTTATTACCTGAAAGATGTGAGAAAAATTTGTGAGAGAATAATTTTTAATGATAATTGATTTTTCTAAAAAAAAAAAAAAATTATCATAATAAAACAAAGCATAGCTTTGGAACAACAAATCGAGCCATCTTAAAAAAATACATGTCTATTGTACACACTTCAGAGTACTTTCTGTAATTTTTTCAGATAAATCGAAACTGACATACTGACCGAAAAAAATTATTTTCGTCTATTTTTGATGAAAATGGTGATTTTTCAAACTCGAAAAATTCCAAAAAAAATTTTTTCACAAATTTCATGTAAAACTGCAACTTTTTTGTCTCAAACATTTTTCTGTACAATCGTATGCTTTCAAAATATAACGCTACTTACAAAATTTTGAAATTTTGAGAAACTCAAAAAAATGCCATCCAATAATTTTGAAAAAATTTACACTGCTCTTTTTCATATAATTAAATAATTTCACAAAATTTCAATTTTTTTGAGAGTGGACAACTTTTTGACCGTTCGAAACCGCATGGAATGCCTCATATACTTTATTTTATATAAAAGTCTCTGGTATCTTACTGGTAGAACACTGAGCATAAACTAACTGCAACTATTAAAGTTGCAAACGCGCACAGATAAACCGCCGACGCCGCTTTTGATAACAATAATGCAATGCTTGTATAATATATTTATTAGCTTACTATTTATTATTACTATTATTATTAAAATAACATGAGTTGAGAATATATCCTATAAACTCAGGTAAGTTCATTAAAAGTTCATTAAAATATAGCAAGATTTAAAATACAGAAAATTAAATTAATTCGAAATTAAATAAACGCAATTTGCTTTCAATTTCCAATTTTAAAAAAGAATTTCTTTTTAAGTTGGAATTTAATTCAAAATTTATGACATTTTAGGACAAATTGTAAAAAATTATGAGTTTTCATGAATTTATGACAAGTGGCCGCCCTGCTATTCCAGGCTCATATTGAACATTTTCAGATGAGGTTTTAGCCTCCAAAATGTCGATTTGACGTTGTCTCCGAACCATTCTTTCCTCCCAAGTGGCTTGATGCGTTCGGCGGTCTGCCGTCTGAATGCGGACTTCGTCCTCCAATTGCACATATCGGTGTGCGTTTGGACCATTTTGTATCCCCAAGGCGGCGAACATTTCTAAAATTGCTTTAGAACCTTCGTTGAAAACACAGGCGGCAATGTTGGCAGCAAGTTCGACAGTTTTAAATCCGCTCGGAATAATTTTAGGACTAATTTTCCACATCACTTGATTATAACTCTCATTATTATTTTGATTAAACCCTCCGATGCATCTTTTTAATAATTCTTCTTTGCTTAGATCTTTATATATTGGTTTTATAGCAGTTAAAACATCGGAAGGTAGAGGGTTATAATCGTAGGTAACATACCTGCGATGAAGGAAAAGTCCCGTCCCGTATAAATCGCAGGTATGTTTACCCGAGAACATCACGACAAAAGCGAGTTTTGGCGAAAAGAGTAGATTATTCCTGAAAAGAAGAATGAAAATTTCCTAAAATAAGTATATTTTGGTGTCAAATTATTCGAAGTATTTCCAATTTTTATTTTATTTTATTTTTTAATTTAACGAATTGCTTTAATTAGTAATTCATTTTTTTTTACCAAAAAAATGTTTTGCTCCGAGCAAGTAGCGTCCGAATTGCTCTCCGAGCAGGTTTGCTTGGCTTGGCGAGAGTTGGCGAAGGTGGTAGAGCCTGCGTGGTGGCAAGATGCGGTAAACCAGATGGGCCGGCCACGCCCTCCTCCAAAATAACGGGTAGAGTGGGAGGACGCTGGTCAAAGCGCGGTGATGACGGTCCGGACGTAAATGATGTAAGTTCTAGCCGTGGCCATGTCCTTGTGTACTGTAAAACAGCAATGTAGACGGAGGAAAAAGAAAAAAAAAAGAAAAAATACCTGTGTAATTTACCAGCATATGTGCCGGAACGTCCGCATTGGCCAGCGCAGTGGCCAAAGAAAAGCTTCCGTCGCAGTCTTAAGCCACTGGCTCATGGCATTCTTGCCAATGGGAATGTTGGAGTACCACTGGGTGGAACCCTTGCGCCAGCGATGGTGGGGGTTCAGGAAAACCCGATCCTGCGCATGACGGGGGCGGTGGCTAGATAGAGTGCGAAAAAGGGTCACCGGGCAAAATTCTGGACGCCCCTCGAACGGCTGCAGCCATTTGTCCGTGGCGAGGGTGGCGGCACCACCTTGGGCGGATTTGTGGGTGATAGGATTATAAATAATCCTACCGGTCTCGCGCCCGAAATTGTCCTTTTCGTAATGGAAATATGAGTGTTTCGCTGCGCAACCCTCGTTGCCCCTCCAAGCCAGCTCGTACCCCGCAATGAGAAATAAACGGCGATTAAGGCCGTCGCACAGTAGGAGAAAAACCCAAAAACCTGGCCAAAACCCCAAAAAATAAATTTTCGAAATAGGGTCAGTTGAGTAGTCATTCAGGTAGAGGACTAGTAACTGCATTCTATTGTGGAAGGGGAAGCCCTTTAAGTGTATACCTGCGCCGCAGCGTCAGTTGGCAGTTAGTGTTCGTGAAGAGTGTACGTGTCACGCGCTGAACAGGCGAAAATAACGCTGACTTCAAAAACCCATAACTTTAAAGTGACGGGTTTAATTTCAATTCTGCAACATGGATACGACTTCTGGAGGTATGTAGAACATGTTTTTACATCGGTTGCGTCGGGGGTGTCAATTGGGTATTGACTATAAAGCAATTCCATTTCGGCGACCGTGAGGGGGGCCGAACCTTGGGAGCGCTTGGAGGGGTCGCGTGGTAGCTCACGCCGCTTATTGTCTCGCGCCAAGATGGCGTCTTTGAATTCCATGAAAGGTTGTATTCTGAAACAAAAACATAGGAGGGTAAAAATAAATCGAAAAAAAGGCACTCACTCTTGTAAACCATTTGCTTTAAATATAAGTAAAAAAATATAAATCATTATACCGGCTGCTAATGATAATATATTTTATATTACAAAGAATGAAATTATCATTGACTGACTTTCCACAACAGACGTGCATGCCCGTTGTGTATTCAATTCCTCTAAATTTTGCCTTTGTGGATATAAATTTAATTTCACCAAATGTGCAAAAATTAGAAATATAGCTTACGATTTCCGGTTCATAATCATTAATGGAATATTTAATAGCCTCATCTGAAATAACTCGATCTGAAAATAAATTACCTTGCGTGGCAATAATTGATGTCTTTCGGATAGGGTGGGAAGAATATTTTTGTAATTAGGTGAACGTTTTAAAAAATTTTTGAAATACGAATGTTTTCTTTCGTATCGCAATGTCCACATATGCTTTAATGGTCCAAACATTCGTACAAGATACGGATAATGCATCAAATAATGATGCTTTGGCCTAAGTTTTACATTGGGGAATAATTCTAATCTCAATTGGATGTAGTCATTGATCAAAGTTTTTAAAACAGCAATTTGCCCAATTGAAATTTTAGCTACCATTAATAGACAGCATATTTCTCTCAAAATTTTGAGCATTTCTAAATAATCTGCATAAGGAAGATCATCTCTAACAATATCATGTATAGCAAATGGAAAAATGAGAATTAATCTTAAATTTTCACTTGCACTTCCAATAAGTTTGTCACCTTTTCTGATCATTGGAACTTTATCATATTTTAATTCATACATAAATCTTAAATTTTGTAGTTTGCTATTAATAATATCGTAAGTAAAAAATTTTAAAGAAATTAATTTATTTAAACATAACATAAAGTCATATTGGAGAATTCCTTCTAAGAAATCATGGGCTAGACATGGTGGTAAACCTGGATTGCACACATGAAAGTGTAAGCATTTATTTAGAACAGATTCCATTTTAACACCATTTGTTGGTTGACCACTTGTTGATAAAATACTTAAATCATCTTCATGTGACATAGAGGATTCCTAAGTGGAAATACTTTTTTGGGATCACGATGAAAACTCTTCATTGTAGCATAACAATAACGACAAAAGTAATCTGCAGTGCTAAAATTTGTTACTTATGGATACTTACTTGACTTTTCTTATTTGAACTTTCTTAACCCGACGAGATGAGACGGGCGTGAGTGGCGATTAATTAACAAACTTCCAAAAGATTCAAAAAAACACACATCTTTTAACATAACGATATAATGAATTTTAATAGTATTTACACAATTATGGTGTACAACACCTAACATTAACTCAATGCTAAATCATCAATCCAGATTATCGAAATCCAAGTGATCACCACGGCCGTGGCTGGACCTAAATAAACTTATTCTAATATTACATGTTACATTTGGCCCTGGCTGGAACCTTGCTAAATATTACAAATAAGTCTGACCTTAAGTTACAATCCTTAATCCTATTCAAATTGCCGATGATCCATGGGAGGCTTGATCAACCCACAACCACATAATTCACAAATTATATTCATTGAATCCCGAAACCGTAATTAACCAAGCACTCGCTTAACAATTTCAAATTCTAATTGGATTCGCGAAGGCTTGTTACCAATTCTATGGTTGGTTAGGGACTACTCGTTCTTCAACGTGTGTGTCTCTTATGTATTTTTTCTATTACCCCCCTTCAACGCTGGGTTCGCCTACTGTCTGTAAATCCAGACGTTGAATCGTAAATAATCCCACGGTTACGGCGGAGTTGAGAAAGCATAATAATATTTATCAAACGCTGAATGTTGGATTTTACACGCGACGAAAGCGAGTAAGCATAACAAATTGGGTTGATGTAGCTGAAGGCGCAGATCTCACGCCATCGGGACGGTGCTTATTAAGCATGAATTAAAAATAATTTAATTTTAAACACCATAAAAATCATAGGCGTAACAAATTTTCTAGAAACCCACCTACTTGATGACTTTCCAAATTATCACCTAAAACTGCTATTATAGTTCCTTTTATTATATTGTTTTCTATTTGTATACCTGTATGTTCTAAATAATTAATATCTTTAATTATAATTTCAAAAATTTTAGATAATCCAAATTCTTTTACATCTTTTTCCAAGCATAAAGCGATAAGTTGAATTTGATCAACCTTAGATCGATTAAATGTTAATCTATTTCCTATTGTCATGTATATACCTACAATCTTATGTATTTTTCTAGACGAACCTAACGGATTGCATACTTCAAACGCATCTTGATATATTATAATCTGCAGTCCCTTTGGAAACTCGGTGAAAAAATTACTTTCTTTGAAACACTCTCCATCAATAAAATTTGCGAATACATAATTATTTGATTTATAATTATTTTCGTACTGATTAAAAACATCACTATTACTCATCAATACCTTTATAGTTTCTAGAATGGGTACATAAACAAAAAAATTTTTATTTTTAACATTTTGGCTCAAGAAAAAATTTATAATGTTGTTTGTAATATCTTTTTCTTATATAGGATGATCGCAATAAACCTTTTGATGGATGGTGGGCAACATTAAACAAGTTATGTTCTTCAAGTGAATTATTTAATTGGTTTCTTTGATCTGGAGTAAAAACTTTTGATAGATTTAGTAAACTGATATCATTGAGATCTGATAAACCGTCAACCAATGTTTGCAAAAGCTGTATCAGTAAGAAAATGTTTTGCTTGTAACTTTAAATATGTAGAGGCTAGAGAATTGACATAAATATTTTTCAAATCTACTGAAGAATTGAATGAAAATTCATTAATGTTATCATTTGAAGGTAACTCGTCCAGATCCTCAAACCCGGAAAAAGTATTATTGCTTAATAATACTTCATTTTGTTTGTTATCATCTAATACTGTAGTATTTGAATTATTAGTGCTGTTTAAAGTTTTGTAATGATACCGATAAATATGAGACTTCATATTAGACAGGGATGTAAAAGATTGTGCACGTTTGGGACAACCAGAATAAGGACAATTAATTATTATTCCATTTCGTATATGATCATACATGTGGGTAGGTAGATAACTGATGTTGTATGCCCGTTATAAAAATACACTGATGAACATTGCACTTAAAAAGATTTAACACATTTTTACTTTTAAGTGGATGATGTATTCTGAATATGTGAGTTTTAAAACTTACATATTTTCCGTATTCTAAAAAACAACTAGGATATTTACACACAAATCTTGTATTATGGAGTAATCGATGAAAATATTGATGGCAATTATACTGCCTTAAACTTAAAAGAACATGTTTACATATGGGGCATTGAAAAGTCATTGTAACAATTCCCGATTACAAATTAATTTTTAATTCATTTATATTTCGTATTGCATTAGTATCTATCTACACATCGTATATTACAAGTTGCTATTTACTAAAAATGAAACAAAAAATATTGAATAATAAAAATAAGATTTGCACATACCTGGTAAATTTAAAAAATGCACTGTATTATTAATTAAGGCCTTACAAAAACTTTCCACGCTTTAAGGGGAATCATGGTCAGCTGTTCGCGACATTGGTTTGAATTAACAAATAATTTCTACAATTTTAATTTTTATGCTTTCAAATTTCGTATGGAAGTATAAAACAATAAACACTATTCAGAGACAAGGTCCTTTTTAAAAAATTAATTTTAAAAATTTATATTTTTGAATTTGCAATTTATATCGATGCCTACTTAAACGTCATGACTTTATACATCACCCATAATTTTTATAATAAAAATTAATGTATATTAACAACACACGTTGTTTATTAAATTTAAAATTTTTGATTTAAATTTATAACCGTACAGTGCTGCTATTAGATTTGGAGCGAATATTTGTAAAACTATGCATCTCCAATTATGTTTTATACACAAACACAATATAAGTTTTCTATTACGTGTAAATTTTTTACACGTCGTCGAAGTTGATAGCTTACCATAACATTTTCCCTTATCAATCAACATCCTCTATTTTTAGCATACCTAGTATTGTCGCGCGCAACTTATGTATGCAATTGCATTCTTGCATTTTAAATAGCATTACACTCGAAGGTGCATTTGAATTTAAAAAAATTTATTTTATCATACATTTTATATAATAAAATATAAAAGTGTTATTTTGGTGCTCTAAAAAATACCTAATTTTCAGTGATTTTGTTGTTTCCAGTGAATTTGAAAGACTATAAAACCGATATTTTAGTGTTTTAAAAATTATTAGATTTTCAGTGTTTTTATTGTTTACAGTGTCTTATAACGAACGCGGATTATTTAGTGTTTTACAGATTTTATTGTTGTGTAAGTATATAAAGTTTTCAATAATTTTTACTATTTTAGAATCGAAATTGTTCAACATGCCTAAGGACAAGGCTCTTAAGAAACGAATTAATTTGCCATTAAGTATAAGAAGAAAAAGCATGAAAAATCGAATGAAACATGCTCGTGCTTTGTAAATTGTTTTTTTAAGTTTTAAAAAGTTGCACTATTAATTGTGAATTTTTTTAGTGCTGCTGAAAAAAAATCCAACCAATTATGTAGTACATTTCCAGCGTAAGTACCTATTATTTCATTTTAATTACGCGTAGATTTTAATAATCCAAACTATACATTTTTAATAACGAATACAAATTTTTGCATTTATACTGGTAGTGAAACGAGGGGAAAACCGCAAACAAAATTTTTGTACACCAGATTTCCTTTTATGAAATTTCCTTGGATTTCCTAAAATTTCCCCGGATTTCTTAAAATTTCCTGAGATTTCCTAAAAATTTCTTTGGATTGCCTAACATTTCCTTGCATTGCCTAAGATTTCCTTGAATTGCCTTAGATTTCCTAAGATTGCCTAGAATTTCCTAAGATTGCCTGAGATTTCCTGTCACTTGTACACCAAATTTCCCCAGAGATTTCCCCCTCGTAGTGAAATAATAATTAATTGTTAGTTATTCGATATTACAATATGTAAGCATTTTCTAAATATGCCACACTGAATCGTTTACTTTTAAAATTGGCAAATCAGCGGGGAAAAATAGCAATTTGGTACATTTATAAAGTAATCATTTTAGACAAATGACGGTGGACCATGAAGAGGTTGTTGTTGACTTGACTAATCTGGAAATTCCCGAACAACAAAATATTGTGACAACTGAAGAAATTATTGCAGAGAATTGTTTCATGGATATAAACGAAGAAGAAAATACAGTAGCAATTATAGATGAATCGGGCGAATGTTTACCAGCAAATTCTTTCATGGATGAAGAAAATAACGAAGTAGTTATGAGGTAATTTAATTTGTAACAAAATTAATTAAAATTTCCATTTTAATTTTAACATATATTTTAGAGAAACACCGATAAAAAATAATGTTGATGTTATTGATGGAAGAAGAATTATTAACGTCAAACATTTATTTAGTCAAATTTGTAATGCAGAAAAGCACGAACCTTTCGATTGTACAATAGCCGATATGATAGTGATTAAGGAGCAAAGATTTGGTTTACGTTCCAAATTTACTCTCCAATGCCAAATGTGCCAAATTATTAAAATCATCGACACAGAAGAACCAACCCAAGAAAGCATGAATATTAATCAAGCTGCTGCTTTTGGAGCCATATCGACTGGCATTGGATATTCACAATGCGATGAATTTTTATCTACAATGAATATTCCGTTTATGTCTTCGGGCACATATCTGGAAAAACAACAGGAGATATCGACGCTATTACATGACACCGTATTATCTGTTATAATCGAAGCAGGAAAAGAAGAATACAAACTAGCTGAGGAATTGGGTGATGTTGATGAAGACGGAATAGGTAATATAACAGTAATTGCAGATGGAGCTTGGTCAAAGCGTTCGTATAATGTCAATTACAATGCGTCGTCTGGTGTGGTAAGTTTATAAGTAGAATTTTATTTTATATAAATCTCTTTATTATTTATTTTCATTAGGCCTGTATCATTGGAGAGCGAACTGGGAAGATATTGTTTTTGGGTGTACGTAATAAATACTGTTCAATTTGTGCATATAACGAAAGCAAAAATGTAAGCAAAGAACATATTTGTTTCAAAAATTGGACTGGAGCTTCGACAGCTATGGAAAGCGACATAATCGTAGAGGGTTTCAAACAGAGCATAGAAATGCATCGGCTAAGATATATACGTTTGGTTGGAGATGGAGATACGAGCGTTTCCTATAAATTAATCCAAGCGAAACCATATGGTAATCTACGTGTTGAGAAAGTTGAATGTAGGAATCATTTGTACAGAAATTGTTTTCACCGATTGCGAAAATTGGATGGTATTTACCTGCTTACTATTAGTATATTTCAAATTATTTTTTTTTCTTTTTCAGAAAGAACAGCAAGTAAATTTAATAGTAAGAAGATTCCGAAGAACTTGAGAAAGCATGTAGTGAATTCTGTAACAAGAATCATAAAAGATATTAAAGTGGCAGTGAAATACAGAAATAATGAAGAAACGGAACTTAACACAAAAATTTCTGCATTACAAGAAGATATTAAGAATGTCCCGTCACATGTTTTTGGGGAACATAAAAATTGTGTACAAATTGGATATTTTAAATGTGAACCCCAAGATGATGAACTAAATTATGTTCCCAGCATGACCGAATGTGGATTGTATAATGATATTTTGGCTGAATTACATAATATTACATGAATTACTTTTATTTGCGACTATACTTTAAAATTTAAAAAATTGGTAATGTAATATTTTTTAATACAAATAAAAATTAAACCCTTCAATTTAATAATTGTTTTGCCACTTGTAATTTGTGCTGCAATTTTAAATAACAAATGCACGTAATGTTCACGTGATTCTTATGGCATTCCGCTCTTATCTTATCTCGGAAATATGACGTTTCAAACAAGGAACGATGTTCTTGTTTTCATCTTGGTTGCAATACAAAAAAAAAGGAAATCGCATTAATAGAGCAAATTTTTAATTTTATAGTACATAATGATTGCGTACGGTGGCGCTGTCAATCATTGAGAAGATATCAAAAAGAGAGACGTAAGGGGCATGTTTGTTTTGCTTATAAAAAGTCACGTGCTACTGTAGCGCCTTAATTGTTTAAGTTCGTATGTATGTACGTTATGAATCTGATCAAGTTCCCCTTGTAACTTGGATAAAAGACGCTCGCTCAGCAAGAAATGCAATCTAGGCCCCAGGAATGCTAGCTACTTTGCAAATCACAAAAATAGTGTAAAATTGCATCAAAGGTGTACATTTTCAATAAATCAGGAGTAACTTTACACTTTCAAGTTTTAAGTCATTATTTCTAAATCTTACACATCTTTCTGTATTTTTACTATATTTAAGATGAATTTTCCTTAAATTAATGTGTAAAGTTACATAATCGCTTGTATATTTAAACTTTTTTAGTAACTATTACCTCAATATTCTATTTACCAAGTAAAATTACTTTAAATTTCGGGTATTTAAAAATTTACCCCAAAAATTGGGTAAAATTTATTAAATTATTAGAGTAAATTTCACATTTTACACGGGTAATATTCTATCAATTTTTTACAGTGCAGGAATGACCATACTATTTATAATAGCATCATAAGTATTGTGAAAATAAAATTGTAGCATGTCCATCAGTCCGCAGAATTTTTGGCAGCTTTTTAAACCAAGCCCTAGCACTCTCATGGTAAAAATGAAACGTCTGTTTATTTCATATGCGTGTCGCACAAAAGAGGACGAAGTGATCGACGTCGGAGCGCATGCATTACATATCACCCTAATTTGAAAACCAAGTCCGCGCGTACTTGCAGTTTCAAATTTTAGTTCTCCGTCACACACTCGACATTTAACAACATTTGCAATTGCAGCAAATACTGTTACAAAATTTATAATTCTGTATTCCAAATCTTGATCTACCGGGATGACATTTTTTTTATATTTTAATTTTTTTGCAGACGTGCTCAGACTACGGTTGTTGTCGCTCATTTCAGGTTTAGGGCTAAAAATTGTTTCCTTTTTGGTGGTCGCGATTTTCTCAACGATTTAGTTTGTCGTAAATCCCTAGAACCCTTCCTGCTTCGATCCATTAAAAGAATGTAACCGCACGGCAAATTTACACAATAATAATTGTTTTTAAATAAAACTTACACTAACTAAAAACTAAATTAAATTGTTCAAACGTCCTACCGCATAAAAAGTTTATAAAATAAATTTAAAAAACACAAACAAACGACAAATTAAGTTCTAAAAAGAAATAATTGCTCTACCGCACATAAAATTCACAAATTCTAATTTAACAAAGTACAAATCACCAAAAATTTAAATGTAGTAACAGCAAGTGGAAACATTAAACTATACTGAACCAAAATGACACACAATTCATTGAAATAATAAACCTATAGGGTAATAAAATTTTTTTAAATAGTTGGTCTCTGAAATAATACCGGATGCTGAAAATCCCAGCAAATCCTATAGACCGGTATTAGTTCGAGCGGTGCGTTCTTTGAACTATCATAATTTCGTCAACTTTATTATTTGTTACTTAAAACTTTCAAGGAATAGAAAAAGAACTCAAAATAAAAAATTTTAAGTAAATTTGTGGTGTTTAGTATGTATTTATGGTTAAATTCAAAAAAATATAAGAATAATACAATACGTAGAAAATCAAAATTCAAAAAATTTAAAAAGGAGACAATTAACACATAACAGATCTGGATTAAGAAAATTTGAAAAAATGAAAATTTCGTAATACGAAGTACAATATAACGTTATTTCATGGTTATTGCCATTCTTCAACTGAAGTCTCCTTTTTAAATTTTTTGAATTTTGATTTTCTACGTATTGTATTATTCTTATATTTTTTTGAATTTCAAGGAATATTTTTGAAATGTTTTACTTGCAGAAAACGTAATAAAAAAAAAATCGATTTTTTTAAATCTGCAAGTGGGCCAGACCCCTTAATCGATTTCCAAAATTTACATTGAATTATATTACTTGAGAAATTAGATGCACTTTCCTCTTCCAAATAATTTCGAAAACTTGAGGTAACTGCAAAAGCAGACGTAAACTTTCTTTCATGGAAACAAAACTTGAAGTTGCAATTTTAAGGATTATTGATTTGAATTTCTTTTTATATTCTTTTTACCGTTATTATCTTGTAAGTTTGGTGAGGTACAAACTTTTGTAAGGTTAGATATCCCTAGTGGACACTTACAATACTTCTAAATTCATTATCGTAGTATGGACTTCGACAGGTTAGGCGCACGTGGACGGTTTCATGATCGTTTGAAAAAATGGTAAGTTTAATTTTTTTTTTCAAATGCTAGTACCAATCTGATGAGATCAGTGTCGCGGATAACACCGTGAATAAGATCGAAACATGTAATTCGTTAAGGCTTTTTTTTAATTTAATTTAATTTTTCTTGCTATTTTTTCATTCGACATTGATTCCTAAGACGGCCCTGTCTGCCGATATCTTGCTACGATTTTGTTTATTTAGAATTTTTCATCTACTTTGTAGATTTTTATGACCAATATCTCAACTATTAATTCTTTTTTAAATTATTGATGTATTATTATTATTAGTTTTGCGTTTATCTGGATAAGTACCAATAACGTATTGCATTGGAATAATAAGTGCTTTCGATATTTTTAACAATTTTATTCTCTTAAATTCTGTATCTAGATTTAACTGCTTAAATGGAGCTTTGATCATATCGAGCATTAAATTTATACCTTTTAAAAATATTTGTAATTCACCTACAGCTCTAAATGCTAATTGAATAATTTCTATCACAATATTAATTGCTCCAGAGGAAAATAATTTTAATATGTCATCTATAATAACCTGAATACTACTTCGAGTTAATTTGACATTACTATAAAGTTGAGGAAACTCGTCAAGTTTAGTTTTTATATGTTCCTACAAAGAAATTTTATGATTTTGTTCATTACCGGAATTTTTTGAATTTGATGTGAGAAAATTTGTGTCAATATGATTTAAATTGTTTACTTCATAAGAATCTGAGAAATTATTATTATGAATTGATTTGGTAGGTGTATGTACTTTTCTGTGTTTCTTGTTTAAATGCAGTTTAAATGAATCTTTTGTATGAAAAACATATTGACACTCCATTATAGGGCATACAAAGTTATTATTTATAATGTTGTGAAAATATTCTAAAGCAAGATAAATTTATTTATAGTTAACAAACTTTTACCACAATTGCGACACTTCATGGTAGAAATAGTAATGCACATTTTTATGCAATACTTATTAAAAACATATATATAAACAAGTAATCATTCAAGATGTTTCATCAAATGCATTACAGAGGGAAATTGTTTGTCATCTTTATCTTTAATTTTGTAAAGTGAACGTTGAATCAACATCCAAATATGTTCACTTTCAACTGGATAAGTAGCACGAAAAACATGAAAAATTTTAAAAAGGGTATCAAAACTTTTAATAATAATCGATTTGAATTGATACCTGATGAATTGGTATCTATTACCAAAAATACCGATTCAACGTTTGTAAATTCGTTTCCCACGATTAACATGTACGGTGAACACCTTGCAAAAATTTTCCTTTTGATTCCTTGATAAAAAATTATTATTTCATCAAAGTAAGTATGCTTGATCTAAAGAAAACGTACAAAACAATATTTTTCTTATTTCAAAAATTTGCGTATATTTCAGCTAACAAGGAGATGACCACTTAGGGGCATTTTTGTAAATTTTGCTACTTATGGTGCTGGAAGGTCAGCATTCCAATAACAATTTCCCAAAGTTGTAGAGAGAGATGGCCAGAAGTTTTCGAGAAAATCGAGTTTTAAAATATTCACACCGAGGTATAAGCACTAGAAATATAGGAGTTGGCAATAAGGAGCGTGGTGTAGAGGTAAGAGAGTGACGACTAGTAAACTGTAGGTCGCTAGTTCGATTCCCGACGGCTGTAACTTTTTTTTTTTTTTAATTTTAATTTACTCCAATACGTAAAAATTGATCGAATTTATGCTTCTTGACTAACAATATTAAGATAAATTAAATTTTGGTACAAAATAAAGAACGTCGGGTATAAGGTATTAATGTGTCTTTTATTTATAAACAATACAATAATTTATAGTTAAATAATAATTTATACAAGGTGTCGCAACTTTTCACTCCACAGTCGGGGTTTCACAGGTGCCCGGATGGTATCCGTCATAAAAGCAAGGGAAACAAAATATTACACGGCACCTTGCACACTGCACAAATGACGAATTATTGCAGGAGCATTTTATTTTCAATATGTCTATCGGAAAACAAACTTCGTTAACATTTTGAAAAATGTCCCTGTCATCGCACAGGAAATGATACAATGATCGTTAAAATCGTTAATAAGAATAAAGGACAACATAATAGCTATTTATTATACAAGTGTCTTATAAGGCGAAAGAAATGTTTAGCCACGAGAGCTTGCTCGAGTGGCTAATTTTTCTTGAGTAACTTATTTGCTGTTAAGACACGTGTGTAATACAAAGCTTTATCCAATATCTCGTAATAATAGTTTAAAATGTAATTGAAAGTTTTGACGTTTTAAAATGTCAGATGTAAATTATGAAAATTAGTATAAAGTAGGTGTACTCATAATTTACATAAGTCACTAGTGTTTTATAGACCCCATAAGTCACTAGTGTTTTATAGACCCTATAAGATATGTAAAATCGGCATTATTATGCCTTCATAAGACAGAGGTGTTGGATAAATTTGTTAATAAAATAGTTTTAAATAAATGAAAAGAATTGACACTTATTACTAGAGCTCGAATTTATAAGCACTTATAATTCTAAAATAAGTGCTTTAAAAAGTTTCAAAAAACAGAAAAAAAAAGTCATATAAAATTGAAAAAAAGCACTAAAAATCAAACATCAAAATTTAATTTTTATTAAATATTAATTATATATAGACATTCGCTTCATAATAATTATAAAAAATTAATTTTCATATTATATTTTTCCAAATTTTTCAGTTGTGGTCTGTCGTTAATTTTTACCGATTCCTCTAAAAGCAAATTTTTTTTTCAAATTATTCAAAAAAGTTAGCTTTGATATAACTTAATTTTCAAAATTTGTTTCAAAATATACAGTGACTTTTTTCTTATATAAAAATCGATTTTATAGCAAAATGTTTCAGATATTTTTTGTTGAAAATTTCATTCCCTTCATTTTTGTTTCTATACATATTTCAATTTTGTTGAACGTTTTCTGAGTAACAGCTACTTTCAAAACACTCTATAAAGAAATTAAATAAAATTAACATTGCTCTTGTGGGAGTTTTATTAAAATAAAGGGAATTCAATTTTTAATAAAAAATGTGTGAAACATTTTGCTGTAAAATCGATTTTTATATGAGAAAAAAAGTCTTGGAAAGGTACGCTTTACAGTGTTAACATAGAAATGTATTTATTAATAATTTCTGGTCGTTCTGGAGTAACTGTAGATTAGCATTGAGCCATGTTCCTCACACTGGTTCGGAAGAAATAGGTGCATCTGGAAAATTTTCTTTAAAAGTTTTCTAAAATTTTCAAATTTCTAAATTTCTTACAAGAAATTATTCCAAGTCCCAAAAAAACATTTGAAAAAAGTTCAAATAAGCACTAACGTGCGTTTTAAGCAAAATGTCGAAAAAAAAGCAAAATAAGCACTGTCAACATTAGCTCAAAACACTGCAATTTTTAAGAAACGTCAAGATCCAAAAGGAATATCTTCTGCTTATAATTTAGAGCAATAAGCGAAAAGCTTAGAATCCGAGCTCTACTTATTACATTTCAAAATCGTTCAATTTTTCATTCACGGTATCTGTAATTATTATCGACCTCAAGAATCCCTGTTTAGTCAGAATGGGCAACTTTTGTTGACCATTTAAGCTACAATTTCAAAAAAACCTGATGTGATGGAGCAATTTCACCCTCCCGCCCATTCTTGAATCTGAAAAAAGTTCAATTTTGTAACACTGTGTTATTGTTCCAAATGTTCTTGAGTAAAATTCATTCTTCTGTCGATCAAAAGATTTTTATAAACTGAAAAATTTCTTTCAACGTCCGACACTGGTGATTAGTACAAACTTGAATTTTGCTACAACCGAGGGATCTATTTCAAAATTTCGAGTTGTTTCTCCAGATATTGTTTTGGCTACGTGGTCCAAAAGTTTTAAACCATCATTTTTTTCTAAAACATCACTAAGTTTTTTTTTAATGGCAGTCCCAACCTGTCCTGGGACGTTGGGCATGGCGTTTTAAAATTTTTTTTTACTAAATCAAGCAATTCAGTTAAATATTATTATTAAATAGTCATAAAAATAATCAAACTTATTTTGTGTAGTTAACGTATAATCTCTCTTTACTCCACCCTCTTTATTTGACTCATCTTCACCGACTGCGAATTTCTGATTGAATTAATTTTAAAATATCCGCCGACGTAATCTTTTCAGGTGCAATTTCTGAATCTCTCGTTTCATTAAAATTATGCAGGGGTAATTCAGGGTACGTTACTTGTCTTTTAAATCTCTCCTTTTCTTCTTCAAATTCTCTCCTCTCTCTTTCCAATTTCTTTCGTTGCTCCATCAACACGAGTATCTCTCTTCCCAGATTTGGTTCTTCTGGTTTTCCCGCTACCTCCGATCTGGCAGCTCAGGCTAGTTAGGCATTGTTTCTGATGTTCAAATCTCCTAAGGATTCTTTGAAACTATCAGCCATTGGTACTAACTGTTTCGCGAACATTTCCGATTTTCTTCTCTCGTCTTCAGTTATCAGGGTTTGTGTTGCCACTCTTCTAATAATTGCTTGGCGCTTCGGATAAGCATTTGAAATTCGTCCTTTTTTTTTTTTAAATAAACGGCTTAACTCTCCTAGGTGCCTGCTTAGTTGAATCTATAAAATGGACACCATGATTTTGTTTTTGACAAATTTAAAAAAATCCGAAAAAAAGAACAACTTATTTTCTCTTAGCCGCATCTCTTTCAGCTTTGCCACCCTCACGATCACCAGCTCCAGATAAATATTTGCTGGTTGCAGTGAGGATGGATATTTCATTCGCTCCTTCTATGTTTGTTTTGATGATATCTGAAAAAAATAAATTATAGCATAGTTATCGTATAAAATAAGTATCACAAAGAAAGGTGTGCCTCAATATTTGAAACGATTATAACACTGGTTACAATATCTAAATCACATGTCGATTACAAAAGCTGCAATAAAACAAATTTACCTTGTATACGCACGTATATGTGAGTACTACTAAAATTTATTTTAGTGACACCGTTGGGTCCTTTCCGGCCCGTGCCGGAATGCAATTTCTGAACGGGCTTCATCATTAGGCTTCCAAGAATCTTCCGGATTTTCCGAAGTTGCAACGAAGCTCATTATTACATCTCTCTACGATCGGAATACAAAAACATTAAATAATGAAGATATCATTAATTAATTATTAGCTCTTGAAAATAATATAGTTATAATTATCAATATTGAGCTATTGGAAACGAAATAAAACACAAGTTTAAACGAGCTTTCGAAAAATGACTTTTTCTTTTTCAAGTTTAATATGAATGAAAAAACAAAAAATGACAATTGTTGAAGTGTTCGATAAAGAAACGCTTGACGTTGCAAGAAAAACTCTCATAAAAAACAACTACCCTAAAAAACTGGTAAACAGGATTTTTCAAATTTCAAATTAACTTTCAGATCTCCGAATAACCTGGGTGTTCACTTCTCGAAACTCAAAGACCAGATCCCTCATGAGAAAAAATCGGGTGTGGTGTACAAGGTTGATTGTAAGGATTGCCATCTTACATACATCGGGCAAACTAACCAATGGCTGAAAAAGAGAATGAGTGGACACATCTCTTCAATAAGATGCAACAAAGCCGACTCCACTGCAGCTGCAAAACATGTTCTAGAAGATGGCCATAACATGGACTTTGTAAACACCACCATACTTAAAGCAATCCCGTCCTACAAAGAACGTATGTTACATGAGATGATTGAGATAAAGAAGGATAAGAACTCAATGAACAGGAAGACTGATATAGAGGGCCTAAGCAACATTTATAGTCCACTTCTTATTTAACCCCCTTGCCAATATTGGGATTAAGTTTTTCACCATTGGTTTTTCTTAATCCACGATAACTTATTAGAATTATTAATACACTCGTCTTTTTTTGTCTTTCCGGTTTTTCGTATTATCATTCTGATCAAGTTATCGGATAAATGTCAATATTCTTCAATATAATTTATAGTTGCTTTGTATTTGTCATTTTTTGTTTTTTCATTCATATTAAACTTGAAAAAGAAAAAGTCATTTTTCGAAAGCTCGTTTAAACTTGTGTTTTATTTCGTTTCCAATAGCTCAATATTGATAATTATAACTATATAATGTAGATATCAATCGGGTTACGATATTGTGAAATATAATTTTTTAACTTACCAAAGCATTATTTTTCTCTCCATTCTATGATAAACTTGTATCGAACTCCTCAAAAGCGCCATAGTTGTCGATTGGAAGCTTCGTTCTTATCGTCTTTCTGCATTTTGTTCAAGTATTAATTAGCCCCGGTCCGCGGTTCAATACTACAGTATTTTTAATACTGTCCCTGGCTTTGGCCAAATCATACAAAATGCTTTGTTTTGCCCCTTTAATTTGTTTGCTGAGCTTTTTATAGGGCATTTCTGTCTTTTTATCGGATTTCTCGATACGTTGTATCAATTGACAAATTAACGGTTCTTCTAAAAATTGAATTGAAATATATCATTATAATTATACGCATACTGCATTCTCTTAAAATCAATATTTTGCAATTTTTGCGAACAAAAATATGGCAATTTATTTAAAGACGTTTTTGTAGTGACAATTTTACTATTAATTGGCATGAAAATGGTGTTACGTGTTATCGTTAAACTCGGATGCACATTTATTATCTCAATTGAATTTTTACTAGCATCCAATTTTAACGATTTTAAAAGCTGTTTTGTGTTTAAATACAATAACGAATTTCGCAATGTGAAAAGTAAATAAATTAATGTCAATAACATTTTTGTTCAACTTACAATAAATTGTTTGTAATACCTCTCGTTACGCCACTGATTTATCACATGCACTCCAGTTGTACGCATCTGCTACCATAAGTCGGCTTCCGTATTTCGTCGGTAATCCTCCTAGTGTTCCGCAAATTTCCAGTTGGTTGAACAATTTTGCAACCTCAAAACGTTTAACTCGGGTGATTGAGTTCGTTGTAACCGAAAACAAAAATTTTCACTCTTCAAAATGGCGGTCATCTTTTTTTCTAATACCTGCATCTGCCACTAAACATTTAAGATTTCTTTACTCTCAACGGCCGTTTTAAAATCTCGTCGTCTTTCTGGCGGATCCACGTCCACTCTCGAAATTACTAATACAAATTTTCGTCTAAACGGATAAAAATAACGCAATCTATGACACTTGGTCGTGTCACGTTGTTATCAGGCTTGTCAACTCTCAAAAATTTATCCCCCTAAAGCACAAGTCTAAAGCCCCTTGTTTTGTAATAATATTGTATAATGTTATTTCAAAAAACAATAATAAAACAAAAAAAATTATTAATTATAAATAAATAATAATTACAATTTTTTTAATTTAAAGCCATTTTAAATCTTTTCTGCATTTTCCTTAATAGGATCTTGCATATTAGTCCAGTCAATCGGTGTTTAAAACTGCCGTTTTCGTAACAAAATTGCGGAAGTTTTTTTCTCAGCGGTTCTATATGTATTTTGGGGTGCTGAATTCGAATTTCAAGTTTGCTGCCTTCTAGGAGGTCGGCTTCACAAGGAAAAACGCAAAAAACCTCAAAATTCTTGCACCTTTTTCAGTTTTTTGCTTATATCTTGAAAACTATGCGTTTTTAGAAAATAATTAATCTACATAAAATTAAAGCAGATAAAATTTACTATAACAAACGCTAGTCAACTTTGATTTTGTAGCAATTGGTTTCAGCTCTGGAGCGCGTTGAAAAACAGAGATTTTTTTGTCCTTTTGCGAAAACATCAAAATCGCCCGCTATCATCGTCCACAACTCGAAAAATATACATGTTATCAAAAAACCCTTATACCACGTTAAAGCACATTCAATTCGCTCTCTTAAAACACGAAAGCGCATTATTCTGTTATGCCTAAATGTCCGTGTGCCGAGTCGAAATGCATTTGCCTGTATCTTCCTATTCCGCGCTACGGGTCGTAAATAAAAGAAGAAATCCCCTCGGTAATAATGACAAAAGTAAAATTTTCAAGCAAAATAAAGTTCAAGTCGGCTGCATTTTATTTCCATTTATTTGTGGAGAATATTTTTGTGAATCACCTGTCTGGTGTTTCGCAGCCTATCTGCTGTTATCATGTGGTGGATTAGTCAGTTCTGAATAACCAACGTCGCGTGGTCGAATGTTTATATTACTTATACAATATTAATTTAATATTATTATTGTACAACATTTCTTGATTATTAGTGCCGTTTAAAGTTTTTGTTGTTAAGTGCGTGCATGATGTCTCGTCTGGAATGTGCAATTTGTGACAAAGTGTTAGAAGATGGGACACAGACAAGTGTTGTGCGAGAAAAAGGATTGAAATCTTTCGTTCAAGCCAGTAAAAAAAGACAGGATGGTAAGGTAGTAATATTTAAGAAGTATACTGAAGTTGAAGTTCATGACAAATGCAGGAAGAACTACGTGACAGAAAAAGCAATTACTGCTTATTTGAAGAGGGTTCAAGAAAATCCTGAAACAAAACTGTTGCGTTCAAATATCCTTGCCTTTGCTTTTAAAACTAATTGTTTCTTGTGTGGTGAGGAGGTGCCTCAAGACTATGCCAAGAAACAAATTAAAAAACCTCCATCCAAACGAAATTTGGTGTACCCTGTTAGGAAATTAGCCGTCAGAGAAAATGTGCTCACACTCGCTAGAAACAGAAATGACGAATTTGGGCACAGTATTGTACAACGTATAGAGCCAGTTACTGACTTGGTAGCAGCTGATGCGCAATACCATTTTCTGTGCATGAAAACTCTGCATCAGCCGCCACGAATTCTCCATGAAGTTGGCAGACCCCCTCAAGGTGAGGTGGAAGGTGCTATGCAAGCAGTTTACTGTTTTCTAGAGAAAAATGAGGAGGAATGTCAATTCACAATGGAAGAATTGGTGGAACAGATCGAAGGTAATTTCCGTCCGCATCCAAGCACTATTAGAAGACACCTCCTTCAGAAGTATGGCGACGATATTTTGATTACAACAAGGAAACCTTACGTTGTATGTTTCAAAGCCACTGGACACAAACGTATTAATGAATGCTGGTATCGAGATGTTCAGAGATTACCAGAAAAAGAAGAAAAGCTTGCAATAGTTAAAGCAGCCGCTACTGTAATTGTGAAGGACATAAGATCACAAGTTTATAATTTAACGGAATACCCCCCTTCAGATAGATTTCTAGATGAAACTGATGATCTCATTCCTGAGACTCTTCGAGTTTTTATGGACAATGTAGTGCTCAACAAAAAGCGAGGGGATCTGGAGAAATGGAAAAAAAAATCATCAGCCATCGCACACAGCGTGATTAGTGCTGTGCGGCCTTCATCATTCCTCTCACCTCTTCAAATCGGCTTAGCAGCATTTCTCTATAAAAAATATGGTTCCCGCAAATTGGTAGATATTCTATCTTCCATGGGGTTTTGTTCCTCTTACAATGAAGTAACTCGATTTGAAGTGTCGTCAATTATGCGTCCTCCTCTGGTTGTTAACCAACAAGCACTTTGCCAGATGGTCTATGACAACGCCGACTTTAACATTCAAACTCTGGATGGACGAAACACATTTCATACAATGGGGGGCATCCGATGTATTACCCCAAAACATGTTGTTGTCCCGGGTCAAAACGTTGCACGGCTGAAAGATATACCAGCAGCACAAATCGTTGGAAGTTTAGGAGCTGTACCATTGAAGCAGTTTGAAAAAAACAATGATGTCGGTTTAGCCGCTATTCAAATTAATGATTTAAGTACATGGTTCCCTCATACTGAGACCATCGTTCCATCAGTGCCACTCTTGCTATGGCTGTACAGTAAATCTAAAAATCTTCCAGGAATTTCTGGATGGAATGGTTTTATGGAGGGCGCAACCAAAGAAGTACCTTACCAAACAACATTCATAGACTGCCAACCCTTTATAAATGCGCCTCCCGGAGAATACGACACGATATACACATCATTGTTGTCTGCCGTTGAAAAGACACATTCGTTGGGGCAACGAACAACTTTCGTCACGTTCGATCAACCTCTCTACCTCAAGGCGCGAGATGTGATAGCGAGTCGTGTGGGAGACCCTAAGCTATCTGACGTGGTCATACGACTAGGTGGGTTCCACTTGCTTATGTCTTTCATGGGGGCTGTGGGGTATATTATGGAAGGGAGTGGCTTGTCGGAACTATTCAACACTGTCTACGCGGTCAATAGCACTGAAAAGATTATGACAGGCCACGCCTATGCCAGAGCGATCAGAGGACACACGTTGGCTTTCCGAGCTCTTGGTACTGTGATAATGGAGTCCCTCAACTTTTCGCCAACGTTCCAATTCGATGTCGAGCAACTTTTGTACAGTGGAGATCGAAGTGAGTTACTGGATGCACATGAAAGAGATTGCGGAAAGGAAATTTCACAAAAATTTGAAACCCAACTTCAACATCTCGCCAATCTAAGCCCCACTTCAAAGTTGTGGATTGAATATTTCCAAATGATAACTTTGGTGTTGGCATTTATTGAATCGGAGCGGATGGGCAATTGGAAACTACACCTTCAAGTCATATACAACATGTTACCATATTTCCACGCCAGCGGGCACTATCTATACGCCAAGTTCGCGCACTTGTACTTGCAAGATATGCTCACACTAGAAGACTCCATGTCACCTGATGAATTTCAAGCATTCACTTTGAAAGGGGGTTTTACTATTCGACGTAGTGACAAATGCTGGTGCGGAACCTGGAGCGATATGTGTATCGAACAGCAGCTCATGAAGCACATGAAGGTTGAAGGAGGGCTAAGTAGAGCGCGTGGATTCAGCGAGGGTATCTTAGCAAGATGGACGCTGGGAATGAGTTCGCTCCAGCATGTCGCAAACGCGATTGAGGATTTCTGCGGCGTAAACTTTGGAACAACCGACCAGCATGCGGATAGTCGTGACGCAAGGGTAAATCTTGACAACAGTTGTACGAAAAAGATGTTGGAATGGTTTTATCAACATCCACCTTTCCCCGATACCTCAGAAATAATATCAATCAGCAATGGGATTGTGGGAGGACATGAAATCAATTGTTACTTGTCCAGAGAGGTGGGAACCAAAGGTATCAAAAGAATTGTTGGCAATGACTTCAAAACCGTCAAGTTTAAACGGACTGACCGAGTGCTGTCCCTCGCAACCGTAAACTCATCTATCCTCATTAATCATCAACCTGTGGTCATTAAGCCAACCACTCTGTTTCAAAGAATGGTTGTCGCCAAACAATCAGAAGAAGAACTAGAGGATTTCTTAACATACGAATTGGCTCCGTATCCTCTAGCTTTGTTCGATGAGGGTAGAATGCGAAAAAACACTAAATCTGCATTTTACAAAGCTTTTAAACCTCACCCAGACAGTACACTGCTGGACAGCAGTACAGTATATGTGATTGATGGGGGCTTCTTGTTGCACTGAGTCATATGGTCCAGTGGGCACACCTTCGATCAAATTTGCGACTCGTATATCCATTATGTACGAAATAAGTACAATCAAAGTGCGACAATTGTGTTCGATGGGTACTCAGACGGACAAAAGAGTACTAAGTCTATGGAGCGCTTGAGGAGGTCGACCAAAACGCAGTCCGTGGAAATACAATTTAACAGCACCATGACACCAACAGTTTCACAAGTAAGTTTTTTATCGAATGCAAAAAACAAGGATGGACTAATCGCCATGCTGATGACAGAATGCAATGAAAGTGGAATTGCCTCCAAACAAGCAGCTGATGATGCAGACACACTAATAGTGCGGACGGCGGAATCCCTGGCTTCGGTTCACAAGAGTGTCGCAATTGTGGGAGAAGATGTTGATCTTCTGATCATAATGATGGGTCTCCAAACTCCCACCAATGTATATTTACTTAAACCAGGGAGAGGTCAAGTCCCTCAATTCCTCTACCATCCAGGAAGTGCAGTGGAGAAGAATTTTGCCAAACACATGCTATTTCTCCACGCAATGAGTGGTTGTGATTCTACATCCGCGTTTTTTAACCAAGGCAAGGTTAAATTTCTCAAGACCCTTTCCAAAAATCCGGATCTCGAATCATACATTACCATATTCACTGATCCTTCAGCCCATCCAAAGGAAATAACAGTTGCCGGTGAGAAATTTCTGATTGCACTTTATGGTGGTAACCACCAAACCATAACACTCAACAAGCTGAGGTATAAACAATACTTGACATCAGCTTACAAGGCATCAGCAAATACGGCTTCCATACCTCCCACTGAAGCTGCAGCTCAACAACATGCCTTCAGAGTTTTCCATCAGGTCCAGTAGTGGATTGGAAATTACTTGGATCCAGAACAGTGGGGTTGGAAGTTAACAAAAAATGGGCTGGTTCCCATTACCACACTGAAACACCCGGCTCCCGAGAGGCTTCTTCGGCTTATATCTTGTAAATGCAAGACAGATTGCCAAGGTCGGTGTGGGTGTAGGCGAGCAGGACTGTTCTGTACGAAACTGTGCCAGCAATGTGAAGGGTCTTGCTGTAACATTGACGATAATTTTGATATAGCAGAAGAAGACAACCTGGATGAGCCCTTTGAAGTACCACTGCCTGAAGCAATAGAAGGTATTCATATAATATTTTGCAGTATTATGCATCTTTACTAAGTAATTTTTTCAGTTGAAGAACAGCAAAAACTCGCTATTCAACCTGGACCTTCGACAGCCCCTGACCCTTTGCCTGGACCTTCTAGTGCCCGAAAAGCATTGTTGAACCATCGACTACCAAATGGAGACGACTGAAATAACTGCTCAAATGACATCAGGTATTTCTTCATACATCGATATACTTAAAGATATAACTTTTCTGTCTTTTGTATCCATGTTCTAATACTAAACACCTTCTTTTTTTCCAGATGCAGAACCTACTCGTACTGATGATCCAATCTTAGACTCGACTTAGTCTCATTTAATGACACACATTACTAATACATAGAGATTTTTTCAATTTTTTATATTCTTTGTACTCAATGTGATATACCTAATATGTTGTAAATATAATTTGTTAATGTTTTCATCAAACATTCGTAGCCATCAATTCATTCAAAACAACTTTTTTTAAGCATAATACATCAAAAGTATAGCGCTGATGAAAGATAGACAGGCCGTTTGGCTGTAGGGCGCATAATGCATTTTTCTTAATTTTCGCTTTGTTCCTTTTTCCCTTATGAGAAAATTACATATTAGCGACGTCTCTTATAGAAAATTTAAGGTAATTTCACGTGGTATAAGAGTTTTTGTTGATAACATGTTAATTTTTCGAGTTATAGGGGGTGGGAGTGGACGGTTTTGACGTTTCCACGGTAAGGCCAGAAAATCATTGTTTTTCAGCGCGCTCTCGCGCCGAAACCACTGATTCAAAAATTAAAATTGACTAATGCGTTTTGTAGGAAATTTTATCTACTTTAATTTTATATAGATTGATTATCTTTGAAAAACGTATAGTTTTTGAGATATAAGCAAAAAACTGAAAAAGGTGCAAGAATTTTGAGGTTTTTTGCGTTTTTCCTTGTGAAGCCGACCTCCTAGAAGGCAGCAAACTTGAAATTCGGATTCAGCAACCCAAAATGCATATAGATCCGCTGAGAAAAAAACTTCCGCAATTATGTTATGGAAAAACTACCATTTGACTGGACTATATCCTCAGTTTCATTTTGACCAGGGTTTCCTTCTTGCAAATTGTCCATCGTGGTGGTGCTTCAGGATGAACATTTTTCATCTTCCTCCATTTCATCTTTGTATTCAAAATATTTACGTCTTCGGCCTAGAATATTATTTACAGAAAATATCAATCTAGATATTTATAATATATTTTTAATAACTTACCTGTTTTATTTGAGTGATATCCAAATTTTTTGTAGTTCCTTTCACTTTCACACTTTACCGGTTCATGCAATTGTTAGGTGGCACATTGATCTGTAAACTTTTTAATTTCGCAGAAATGTGACTCCACAACATTTTTGTGTTTTTTAGCTTGAATGTCCCTACTTCGTGTTTATATTTAGCATATAAATCGATCAGCGACGATCGAAACAACTGTTTCGATATTTATAGTCGGGCAGCTTATTTGGCGTCTGCCCTGTCATTGCTTCTGAAGTTTACTAGAAAATATTGTTAGAATGATGATGAAAAAGAAAATATTATTATAATTAACAATCACATATTATGTTTTAAGTTTTTTAACATTTTAAAACTATAAAAAAATACCTTACATAAAAATTATGTTATAACAAATTTAATTTAGTCGGTGGTTATATTATTCTTTCTGGTCTATTTTGAACTAATGTTTCTATTAACCCCGAATTCGCTATAATTTTATTTGGTTCCTGTAACTCAGTGACATCAACTTTTTCCTTGACTTCAGTGCTTTTAAGCTACTTTTATTTTTATTGTTTTAGGAATTCATATTATCATCTAACAAAATTTGTTCATTTGGATAATCTTAAATCATCATTTGTTTCAGATATGACTAACGGCGTTTTACCATTATTAATTTGATTTCCTATTTCATTGTTATCTTGTTGGATGTTATAGTATTCGTAATAATCTCTGGCTTTTATAATCTGATTAGTATGTCTTCGCCAAATTGAATTTCCCTTAAAAACTAACTAACTAATTTCTTTCACCTAACACCTCATCAATAATAGCTTTTCCCAAATCATTTTATTTGGATTTCTGTAATCTCTTACATATTGTCGTGTGGTTGTGAGTGTATTAATTTTAAACAAGGTGGAACTCGCTTTTGCGACAGTTCTTAGGCTTCTATACATCTACTTTTTTGATAGATTAATTTATTTGGGCTTTATTTTATTATAAGCAGTTTTATATTTTATTATAATAATAAAATATGGAATCCGCTTAATATGATCACATCGGGACTTGGGGTTTTTAATAATAATAACCGATTGATAACATAAAGGAAAAAACATTTTTATTGGTTATTTATTAATTATTAGTATAAAAATTATTAAGTAATTATTAAGTAAATTGTTTATAAAAAGTTCGTACTGGTACTGATTGAAAATCTGACGACCTCATCTGCACACCAAAACGTAAAACTTTCTTGCTAACACCTGACCTAAAAATCACGTTGTTGATGTAAACTGCATAAAATAAACTCTTAATTTGTAAGTAGTATTTATTTTGTAAGTACTAAAAATTGAACATGTGTAGTTGAAGAAATGATGATCCTAACTGCCTGCGTTTTTAATTTCAAACTGCATCTTGCTTAAGTACGCCCCCACACCTGCATGCGCATTAACTCGTCACATAAACGCTGATTCTCTCCCTAAATAAAACAATAAGCAATTACATAGTTATTATACAAAATATTTTAAACAAAAAAAACATTTAGTATGCATAAAATAGAAAATTCAAAATGACAAATTTTATTTTTCTATTAGCCCTGCTTTAGCTCTCAAAAATTCAAACCTTGGTTTGGCTAAAGGCTTTGTTAAAAAGTCAGCTAATTGCATTTCGCTTGACACAATAATTTGTTACGATTTGCTCCCTTTAGGTTCAATCGTACCGTAAAACGGGGTGATAAGAAACGCTGGGGTGTTAAGAAACAGAAAGTGCGGAAAAGTTATTTAATTACTGTATTCAAAATGTGGCGATTGTTTTTGCTTGAAATTATTGTTGATAAATGGGTTTGGAATAGTAAACATATGAATAGCATTTTTAAGTTGATACTAATAAAATTAATTATGTCTAATAACGTTGAGTTAAGTTGACTTAAATGATATTTAAAATACTTCCCCAAAACTTTGTTTGTGCAGTGAAGTAGAAGAGTTGCATTAAGTTTATTTTTTGATGATCTGCTGTTTGTTAGTGTTCTGCATCACATCCTATTTATTTAAATTTTTATGTCATATAAATCCTATAATTTTGCTAGGTTACATTATAAGTGGAAAATTAAGAACAAAATTGGGGTGGCAAGAAACATGCCGCAAAAGTATGTTCCTGACCTCCCCCGATGAAGTTATTACCCCCCCAATCGTGAACCTTCTGATGATGACACTAATAAGCCCAATGACAATGATATTTTTTGATCAAGAAGACCAAATCAATGAAGCAACTGATAACGAGGATGATTCTTCTTCTGAGCACATTGATTCTAGGCTTGTCAAATTCAATAAATCATTTCCAGATCTGCACTCTGTAAAGGCAGGTGATATTGAGGTCTGATGACTGGTTAATAGTGGGTTTTCAAGTTTTTCACAGTTTTTAATCACCCAAGAAGTGATATAGTAAGACATTTAAGCAGAAATCACTGCTAGTTTCCTTTCACCCCAATTCCTGGGTGATAAGAAACAATGTCATTTTATTTTATTTATTATGTTACGTGATATTTTCTATTTATATAATTGTGTATTCTTAAACTAGAGATCCAGACCAACATTTTACATTTTTTTCAAATCAATTTGAGCACGATTAATAAGTTTTCTAAAGCGTCAAAGTTGAAAATTGTTTCTTATCACCCCATTTTACGGTACCTTTTTAATTTAATCTTGGTGCGATAATACCTTATAACTTGCCACTTGATGCAACTTGGTGACGCGAAGCGTTGATAAGAAAACTTGTGGAAAGGGAATAATTTTATGTAGATCTGCCTCTTTGGTCTTCAGCCTCCAAGAAGTTTGCTTGTGTTTTTCATGTGAGGGCCGATGAGCTCTAATTGAATAAATTTCTTAGAAATTTATCTTCGTATTGCATATCGTTGGTTCCACTTCGATACCTAAATACCTGAAGTTATGGAAACCGCAATAAGTGGAATTTGTAACTAGTAATTCCTAAACATGAACAACGCCACTGGAAGCGGCCATAATGGCGACGATGGCGCCAAGTCTTGGTAAGCAGCCGACTTCAACCCTCTATGGGTAACTTGAAGATCACCGTAGTAGCCTAGATCGTGCCTTCGTTTGTTCCTGCCATCACTACTTTGATCCAGCAGCAATCACGACGGTGAAATTATTATTTACTGTAAGTAATTTTACCAATATACTTTTTTCGGGCTACGAGTGCGACGATAATTTTACAGTGAACTAATAATTATAAATTTGTCTAAAATTTCTGTATATAATTATAATTAAGTACACTGGCCAGAATTAATTATCGACGAATGATCATTCAAACTATTCTTTTTAATGCTGTTTTTGTATTAACTGTAATATGTACAATTGTAACCTGAATAACTCATTATATTTAAATTAACTGCATTTCTTGTCTTTTCATTGTTCTTTTACAGAAGTTATAAGTTGTTATTTCGTTACCCACGGATGGATGTTGATATAATTTCGCAAAGGTATCGTCGAACATCGATTCGCCCTGAGAGAAGAACGCATGAGCTAGTCCGGAAAGGCATTTCGCCAATTTTCTGGTGCGAACTTTATTTTGGAATATCTGATGCCTTTTCATCATAACAAATTAACATTAATTTCACCTTGTTGAAATAAATCGCGTATAAAATTATATCGCACATCAATGTGTTTGGTGCGTTGATGAAACTCGCGATTCTTTATTAATCTTATTGCGCTCTCTTTATCAACATTTAACACATTATCACTTCTTTTATCAAAGCAAACACTTATTTCACTTAAAAGTCGCATTAACCATATCATTTCCTTTGTTGCTGTTGCCTCACTTATGAATTCGCTTTCTGCTGTACTCAAAGAAATTGAAACTTGTCGTTGGCTTTTCCAAACTACTGCCGATCCAGCATGTTTACACAAGATTCCGCTTGTAGACTTCCTTGTAACTTCGTCACCTGCATAATCTGCATCGCTGTAAGTTTCTAGTTTCCCACTCGAATATAAAATTCCAACTTCAATTGTACCATTGAGATAACGTATTATTCGTTTTATCAATTGACAATGTGCCTGTGTTGGCTTTTCCAACGACCTCGATGCCACATTGACCGCAAAAGCTATATCAGGACGTGTTATCGTCTGTAGATATAGAAAATTTCCGACCGCTTCTCGATAAGGAAATTCTTCTTGTAAAGGTGAATCTTTTGCACTCCATCCTGTTTCAATTGGTGTTGAAACCGGCTTTGCATTTTCCATGCCAAATCTTGTTAAAATTTCAGTTATGTATTTTCTTTGATTTATAAAAATTGAGCCATCGTCACGCTGATCAATTTCAAATCCCAGAAAATTCGTTACTCTTGTGTTTATTGTCGCTTCAAATTTATCTTTTAACTTCTTTAAAACAAAGTTACATTTCCTTTATTTGTAGCTGCAATAAGTCCGTCGTCAACATAGAGTAAAATTAGCAACTTTTCACCGTCTTTGTTCATTATATTCAAACATTCATCTGCAGTACTCTCCCTCAAGCCAAAGTCTTTTAAAAATTCCGAAAATTTTCTGTTCCAATTTTTGGGAGATTGGCGTAGACCATAGATACCTTTCGTGAGTCTACACACGCGCAAGGTTCCGTCTTCGTACCCAGTTGGTTGTTGCATGTATATTTCTTCGTTTAATGAACCGTACAGGAATGCAGATTTTATGTCGAATTGACATAAACTCAAGTTTTCGGTTGCTGCCACACTTAACACAGCACGAATTGTTTCAAACCGAACTACCGGGCTAAATGTTTTTTCAAAATCTATACCAGGACATTGCAAATAACCTTTAGCCACCAAACGAGCTTTGTACCGATTCACGCTTCCATCAGCATTATTTTTGACACGAAACACCCACCGATTTTCGATCACTTTCTTGTCATTTTTAGATAACGCGTCTAGTTCTTCCTGCATTGCATCTATCCATTTGTCAGCATTTGACGATTTTATAGCTTCCTCATAATTTGCTAGTTCAAAATGCGCAACCATTGCCAGTTTGTTACCATAAAAATTCGGACGTTGCAATTTTTGTCTATCTCGCAATTCTCTTGAATTTGTTTTATTTTCTTCCGTTAAAACTTCATTCTCTTCTTCGATTACACCTTGCATTTCGTTAATTGTCTGGGACAATTTTTCTTCTTTAAACACAACATCTCGACTTAAAACAACTTTTCGTTCCTCGGGTTTCCACACACGATAACCACCGCTTTCGAGGTAACCGACAAAATATCCCTTAAAGGCCTTTTTGTCCAATTTTTGCCGTTTTTCTTTAGGTATATGCACAAAACATTCCGTTCCAAAAATCTTGGCATTCTTAATCAAACCTATTTTGTTAAACCACAACTCGAAAGGAGTTTTTCCTTCTTCTTTTGTTGGTCCAATTCTGTTAATAACATAAACAGCGGTATTTATGGCCTCGGCCCATAAATATAGTGGTAAGTTATCCTTATAATATAACATTGATCATGCAGCTTCCACTATTGTTCTATTTTCTCTTTCAGCTGTTCCGTTATTTTCTGGTGTGTACGGCACTGTTATTGTGTGCTTTATACCTTTGCTTTGCAATAAAGATGAAACTTCTTTATTGTCGTACTCTTTTCCGCCATCTGTACGTAGTTCCTTTATTTCAGTACCAAACCGAGTTTTCACTTCCGCACAAAACATTTCTAGTTTTTCTTTTACTTCCGACTTTTCACTCATGAAGTAAACTGCACGAAAAGCACTGAAATCGTCTTTGAACACTACATAATACCGTTTTTGACCTAACGACTTTACACTCATTGGGCCACACACATCGGAGTGTATTAGTTCTCTTGGTTCAGAAGCACGATTTTTTCTTTCACCAAAACTTTGTCGATGATGTTTACCGTACGCGCATCCATCACAAAATTCATTTTCTTCTGAAACTTCAATGTCCAGATTTTTTAAAAACGATTTAACATGTCTTTTACTTTGATGTGCCAACCGCTCGTGCCACAACTGAAGAGTGTCCACCGTACTTACGACATAAGCAACACTTGGTTTACTTTAACTTACTTTAACCAGTAGACCGTATAAATTGTCAGCTTGAACACCGGTAGCTATAATTTTCTCGTCTCGCAGAAATTCACATTTTCTTCCTTTGTTACTTATTCGAAAGTCAACACCCTTTTCCGCGGCTCTTTTTACCGAAAACAAGTTTCTCGCGATTTGCGGTATATATAACACATCGTAAAACTTTCCTGGCAACCACTTTCCGTTTGCAAATGTTTCTACTTGAATATCGCCTTTACCTACAACATCAAGTTTTTCACCGTTACCGATTTCTAATTTTAGCGGTTTTTCAAACTTTTTAAAGTCTTGAAACCACTCGCGACGATTAGAAATATGATCTGATGCTCCCGAATCGATAAGCCATTTATCGCTTTTCTGGTACATTTCCACGCACCCAATAAACGCTTCACCCGAATTTCGCGCACTTGTGCTTTTGTCCGTTTGAACATCTTTTTTCGAAACATCATTTTTCTTTGTGCAGATCTTTTTCAGATGGTACTTCGATCCACACCCATTGCAGCCAGGGCAATCTTTTCTAAAATGATCGTTTTTGCCACAAGTAAAACATCGAGTTTTCTTTGTCTTTAGAGGTACTTTTTTCGTAGATAATAATGCCACGGTTGCATTATCATTTTCTCTTTTTTGTACTTTATTTTCTTGTAACAATAGACGCGTCGTCAAATTGTCCAGATTTCGCTTTGCTTGGTCAGTTGAATCCCACGCAATATGGAAGTGGTTGTATTCAACAGGTAGAGTCGATAAAATTCTAGCCATCAGCATAGATTCCGGAATTTCACCACCTAACCTTCGCATCTTGTGAGCCATTTGTTCCAACTTCGAAACATGTTCAGCAATACCGCTCGATGGATCCCATTTAAAGTCAAAGAACGATTTTTGTACGAACGACAAACCTTCTTCCGACTGAAAATCGTATCGCTGGTTGCCTGGCAAAACCGTTTATCTAATTTTTAGTAAATTTTACAGGAGAGCTGTTTTTAACTTTGAATCATTAATTGCTAAGCTTGTATGGCGTTTCTAGATTTGTTTTTTTTTGTAGAGTACTTTACCTTTATGTTGTCCTATTGCCCAAATATGGTTGACAAATTATTATGCGTTATTTAGAAAAAAATTGTTATTATAAGATAAGCGATTTTGCCAGGTATTAAGTTGGACTAGAACTAAGATAAACGACTAGGTATTATAAGATATGATCAGTATTATTATTGCAAAACACCACAAAAATATATTACAATGTTGAGATTGTTTATTAAATAATGACACATTTCACACAAAAAAAAAAGTATTTGAAAAGAAAAAAAAACTAACAATTTAATTTTTTTATTCAGAATCTGATTCAAAATCAAAATTTTTTTTTGAATTACTAGTTTTTAAATTTTTGTAGAAGGGATGATATTCTTCTGGAATTAAAGGTAACAAAGACATTAAGTCGTTGTATTTTTCTTTGGATATTGGGAGTACACCGTTATTTTTTAATTGAGGTGTAATCTCTTTTATATTGTTATCCTTTCCTCTTCTTTGAATGTGTATAACTTTTTCATCAACATTTTTAATAGAATGAGAAATTTTTAATTTCCCAATTTCTTGAATAGTAATATGTTTAATTTTTGCCCACTGAACAGGTGAGCCGTCTTCTGTTTTTCCCCTATTTATGAATAGGGAATCTTTATTTTGATAAAAAATTTTAAAGTTATAAAAATCCTTCATTTCTATAACCTTAAATGGTTTGGATTTTTTGGAATTGATACCTATCATTTTTATCAATTGGATCCAATCCCTAGGAATGTAAATGCACATATCTTTAGCTTTCGCTCTCTCTATTCTGGAATGCTCAGTGTCACATTCCATGTGCGTGTGACCCACAACAAGAAACTTATGTTTTATAGATAACTTCTTATTTCTTTTTGTTAGAGCTATATTGAACATAGTTGGCAAAGTAAAGTTATGGTTTTGACCTGGACAATTGTCAGAATAATATATAATTTCTTCACATTCTTCTGAAATAGAAAGCACATCTTTATAAAGGCAAGATGCGATTTCATCAGACCCTCTATTTGCCTGATATTCGGACCAAACATAGCATGTTGTTTCCTTTAATGTCAAATCTTTTATTGTTAGATTGTAAGTACATAATTGCCTTGTATAATAAGCTGCCCCTGTAGTCAGCGAAGGTGTTTCTAAAACCTTTTGCAAATCAAACACACGTACAAGTATTTTTCCATCACTTTATTTATAAACTTGTAATATTTTCCAACTTTCTTTTTTTGGCAGAATCCGTTAAGCTTTTCGAGAGGGTTTCTAAAGGAGAATTATCAATAAACTTATGTGGTACCACACCATGTTTAATTTTTAACTTACTTCCCATAGTTTTAAAGTACCTTCAGTTTTTAAAATCGTGCTCAACATCAAAATGATCTTTACAACAATGCCATAATGATTTTGGATAAAATGGTAATGATATTCTTGCTGCTTCATACCATAACTTTCTTGTAGCTAGATCCATGCGGAAGCTAGGGTCATAAGTTCCAAAA
The DNA here is from genome assembly GCA_949152465.1 of Cantharis flavilabris. NCBI lineage: Eukaryota > Metazoa > Arthropoda > Insecta > Coleoptera > Cantharidae > Cantharis > Cantharis flavilabris. The sequence goes on along the minus strand of OX424437.1, from coordinate 24,373,108 downwards.
AAAGGTGACAGATAAACAAAAAAATGATCTCTGCACGAAGTTTGCTGTCGACAAATCGACAGCCACAACCGGTGAAAGAAAATCGTAGCTACTTGCCTTAGTATTATCCTATTGGAGAAACATAAAAAAAGGACAAGTAGTTCACACCAAAAGTAAAATAATTTAATTCTTAAAATTAAATATTTTACTTAGATTAAAATTTAACGTTGTGGAAAATTCGCGAGGTAAGATAAAATATTACACAGCACAACAAAATCAAACTTTTTTTCTGTTGCATGAAATATTTTAAGGGTTGTTTACTAATTGGAGGTGGCTAAGCTCGAAAATTGACTCAATTTTGTACAATTTAGTCGATATTTTTGTTTAGTTTGAAAATTTGTTTCTTATTTTACAATGTAAGCGATTACGTGCAACTGAAGAATGGCAATAACCATGAAATAACGTTATATTGTACTATCGTATTACGAATTTTTCATTTTTTCAAATTTTCTTAATTCGGACCTGTTATGTGTTAATTGTCTCTTTTTCAAAAATTTTTTGAATTTTGATTTTCTACGTATTGTATTATTCTTATATTTTTTGAATCACGATAACTGTTTCCGAAACTGAGTTCCGAAAAACTTAAAGGAGGCATATTTCACGGCCCACAAATTCGCAAATTGGTGAACGATCCTGATTTCAGCAGTTCAATGTCAGAAATCGAGAAGAATGCATGGGATTAATTTATTTGGGTTATTCAAAATTTCTTATACAATAAAAAGCATGATGATTACGTCGAACACGTTGAAGAGATATTGTCTGACTTTTAGCGGCTTGGATGCTTCATGAACATCAAAGTACACTACCTGCACAGCCATTTAACTCGTTTTCCTGAAAATCTAGGTGACTTGAGTGAAGAATAGGGCAAATGATTTTACCAAGATATTCGGACTATGGAGGAATGATTCCAGGGTCGCTGGAATGCACAATGATGGCCGATTTTTGCTGGAGTATTCAGAGTAACACTTCATCATTCAATTACAGGAGAAAATCATTAAAAAGAAAATTCCAAAGTTTATGGTTTTTTTATAGTTAAATATTTTTTTATGGTGATTGCACTTTTTTCTCAAAAAACACCCCCTCCTTATAATTCAAAAACTAGAGCTGTTACACAAAAACTAATAACATATTTGAAATCAGCGTCAAAAATTAACTCAGAATCATGTAAAATATTTGATCCAACAGACATGCTGTTGGGCTGTGTTATCGATGGATAAGCTCGTCAATGCAAATTAAAATTTTCCGTATATAATTAAATTAAATTTATGAAAAGATCGGAAACGAAAACAACTTTACAAGCACCAAAAAATCTACCGAAAGGTATCAAAAAAACATGCCAATTTGTCCACTATGAAGGTGTCTTCCAACAAGTTTTACAGAAAAAGCAAAACTTACCAAATCTTTTGACAAGACCAAAACCGTGAACACACTCCCTTGTCTAACTCACATTCAAAAAGTGTCGTCTTGCGTTCAAAACGCAAACCCAAACAACCCCAAATCAGATTCTAGGCAGGGACGTACTTAGAAAATAAAACAAATTACTAAAATTTGTTACACGCGATAATACCAATACAAAGTTTTATACGTCAAAATCCTTGTTAACCTACATACTTTTAAAAAAGGTATAATAGTCCACTAAATAATTTCAATTTTTATAAATTTTTGCTAAAAAACTGTTTGCCAACTTACTTTTGATCGCGACTGTGTATTGTGGTGTTTCAAACATCAATTTTAATTTTTTTTAAATTTTTTTGGATTAAATTGCGAAGAATTTGTTTATTTTGTTAATTTTTGTTATTTAATTTAATTTTGTAGATAATTTTTAAATTTTAGTAATTATGCGCGAAATATTTCAAGTTGGCGACAGTTTTTTGAAGAGTAGAGGCTTTTCGCCGAGGTGAAGACGGAGAGCGGACGTGTTCGGTTGCGCTCCCGAGATTTTGAATATTTTGGCCACTTGGAATATTTTTGTAAATTGTGTAATTGGATTTGATATTTAAAAGAATAAATTTATTTTGGGTGAGCATTTTGGATAATTTTTGTTTCTGCAATTTTTTCAAAGTGGATGACGATTTCCTTATTAATTAATTGGATTGAATTATTATGGTTAATGAGTTTTGGATGTTAATTAATTTGGATTTTCAAAATTGGAGTTATTTTAAATTTTTAAAAGTTAAGGATAAGTTCTAGGGGAACGTGTGTTGGAGAGATAGTGTGGTCTGGCTCAATAGAGTAGTCAGCATAGTGCTGGAATAGCATAGTGTTGGTCGAAGGTTCGATCCTCGACCTAGTATAAAAATTTAATAATTGAATTAATTCTCAAACATCTCCACAGTTATTTGAGTAACGATTGCGGTATTAAATTAAATGTCTCTCTGTATTCAGATTCCCCACTATCTCAAAAAGTTCACTGCGGAAGAACTAAAGCTGAAGCCATTGTTTTGAATATCTTAGCACCTAAATCAATAGAGTCGACAATACAAGATCTAAAACGAGGAAATGGTATTCCGTTTTCTATTGCCATTGACGCATCAAATAAGGGTTCCCAAAAAATGTATCCAATAGTCGTTCGATATCTTGACCAACAAAAAGGCATTTAAGATAAATTATTAGATTTTTTTGAAGATTCAAATGAAACATCAGAAAAAATTTTCGAGAATATTGAAAATTTTAAGCTCAAACACGATCTAGACACAACTTTGTTTCTGCATTCTCTGCAGATAACGAATCGGAGAATCGTAAATCCGTGTACAAAAAAATAAGTGATAAATATGGTGAAGTCGTAAAACAAATTGCAATTGTCATGTACTTCACAATGTTGCCAGAAACGCCATGAAAGCATTAACATATGATGTGGAAAACCTGATTATGAAAGTTTATGCCGAATTTTTAAACAGCGCAAAACGCACTGCAGAACTGCAAATTTTTTATGAAGAATTCGAAATAGAATATATAAAAGTTTTACGGCATGGGCCAACAAGATGGTTAAGTTTGGGCAGAGCTGTTGACAGATTAATATTATCGTGGCCTGCTGTATCAGCGTATTTCAAAAGTCGTGGTGAAGCAGCGTGTCATAACATAATATGGGAATTCGTACAAAAGTGTGGCGATGGCGAATCCAAAGACCCAGGAGCAGAAAATCTATCTGCGAAGATCACTTTACAGGAATGTTACTTATATTTCATACATCATTACATGAATATACTGACAGAAGCCATACTGTTGCTTGAAAAAAACACCGTGACATCTACTGAGTTGCATCCAATTATGAAAAATGTTAAAGAAAAGATTACAAAACCGACTGCATGATGAATTTTACGGCGCTAAAATAATGAGAAACATTAAGTTTTTGAAGCCTTCTGAACAAGAACAATTCAAAAAAGAAGCTAATGAGGTATACAAAAGAACTGTTGAATTTATACACAAATATTATGATTTTGAGAATTCTGTATTCAAACTATTTTCAAAGTTCGATCTGAAAAGTGCAATAACTTATGAAGATGCTGTAGAAGCTGCTAAATCACTTGGTTTAAAAAATGTAGACGAGGATCGACTTTATGATAAGATCAATAAGTTGAATCAAATATATCCTCAGTTTCAACAATGCGATTTTTCAACATTGCCCGTTGATTTATTATGGGTTCAGTTATTTAAAGTTGCAAACTTTACAGAACTTTCGAAAATAATAGGAAATATTTTGTCAATTCCGATAAGTAATGCGTTTGTGGAACGCGTTTTTTCCTTAATAGGGAATTTATAGACAGACGAGCGAAACTAGGCATTATGCCTAGTTTACACGAGCTTTGTAACTAATGATTAGTCGACTGTCGCTAAGTAAATAGAATCGGTTTCTATTCACTCGCAATGGCAGTTTACTAATACAAGTACTAAGCATTAGCTACGAAGGTCGTGTAAACTAGGCATTAAACATGTGTGATGTAAACACAAAATATATATGATTGTAAATAAAGTTAATAAAGTTTTATTTTTGGTGCTACTTGAAAAGATTATTTATTCAACATGGTCCTTCGAAACGGATATTAATGGTCCAATCAAGCGCAATTATAACAAATGGTAATGCTATTTTTTAAACCAAGCAACGCGGAGGAATTCTAGTTTCAGCCATTATTCAAGCCATAGATATTTATATAAAGTACTAGATGCACGACTACGTACATAAATGTGAAGCCACAGCCGCCATTTGTCGGAAAGGCAACAGATGCGTGTCAGTCAATGTCAGTGCATATACGTATGCACTTGCATGTTGTGTTTATATGAATTATTTCGTAATAATACCTATAAAGTTTATTGATTATATCATACGTGGTTTTTTTGACAATTCCGTTTTTGTTTTTAATTATTTATTAGTATATTTGTGAATTGATTGTGTAAATAACAAGTTACTTTTGTGTATTTCGTTAACCTCAAAATGCCAGCTTCTTGTTTAGCTTTTGGTTGCACAAATAGATTTGAATGTGGTGGACCTTTGCAATTTTTTGGGTAAGCATACAGAGATTATTTATAATTCGTTTAATAATTACTATACATATTATTCCTACAAACATCGAATTAGCGGACAATCATTACAACAAATCCGCTCCCATCGACTTACTTTTAGGCGTATCAATTTTTTTATAAACTATTATGCATTGGGCAGATTTCATTAGGGAAAAATCAACCCACGTTACAAAAAACACTACTAGGCTGGATTGTATCTGGAAACATGATCAATAACAATAAAGATCACCGCTCAATGAAAATCCCAAGCGTTTCAACATCAAATTTATCGATATCAAATGAAGAGTTGGATAAAAGCATCATCAAATTTTGGCAACTCGAGGAAGTGACTCCGAAGAGCAAACTTTCGCTTCTATCACCACAAGAGCTCTTTTGCGAAAACCATTTTAATAACAACACAATTCGTAAAGCATCGGGGAGATTCTCGGTTTCTATCCCATTCAACTCAAATTTGAACAATTTGGGAGAATCGAGAATCAACGTAGCAAAAAGGTTTTTAAATTTGGAAAGGCGTTTAGCGAATGACCCTGAGTTGAAAGAAAACTATTCTTCATTCATAAATGAATACATTTCCTTAGGACACATGTCCAAAATCACTGCTTCATCACCGCAACTTGATAATAACTACAAAATAATGGCCATGAATGTAGAAGTACCTTCATCAAGCTTACCACGTTATTTTCTTCCACACCATGCCGTGATAAAAACAGACTCGCTCACAACCAAACTTCGCGTGGTATTTGATGGCAGCGCAACCTCAAGCTCGGGAATATCAATAAATCACACACAGTAAAGTTAGTTGGGCCAGTCGTTCAAGATGACTTATTTTCGATTCTAATACGATTTCGCCAATACAGCGTTGCCTTGACCGGCGACATCGAAAAAATGTATCGGCAAATTGAAATCAATCCAAACGAACGAAAATTACAATGTATTTTGTGGAGAAATAATCCTGATGATCCCATAGACACTTATCAGCTGAATACAATCACATATGGTACGGCTTCGGCTAGCTATTTGGCAACGAATTCTTTGCGAAAATTGGCAGAAATAAATGCAACAGCATTTCCAAAAACTTCCAATATTTTAAAGAAAAACTTTTATGTCGATGATTTGCTCTACTCGCTCCCAAGCCCAGGCGAAATGATGTAAACAAAAAGAGAATTAACAGAAATATTAGCCTCAGCATGTTTCCCAATTAGAAAGTTTTTATCAAATTATCCTGAAATATTAACGAATGAATGCAAAGACACCGACTCTTATAACACAATTCCATTGGGTGAACGAGAAAGTGTAAAAACTCTTGGTGTTTCTTGGAACGCTATCTAAGACCACTTGCAATTTGAAATCAAACCAAACCCCGAATCAAAAACTATTTCTAAACGTTCCGTTCTTTCGGTAGCGTCACAGCTATTTGATCCATTGGGTTTGCTTGCCCCAATCACTATACGAGCAAAAATCCTTATTCAAAAATTATGGGAAGCCAAATTGGACTGGGATGAAAGCCTACCCCAAAGCTTACACTCCGAGTGGAAAGCATTCAATTCAGAACTTCCACTATTAACATCACTAAAATTTCCAAGATGCGTCATACCAGCGAAGTCATCTTCAGTTGAACTTCATGGTTTCGCAGACAGCAGTTCGATTGCTTACGGAGCCTGTGTTTACGGTAGAACAAAAACTTCCGCGAATCAATTCACCACTCAATTGTTATGTGCAAAGTCACGTGTTGCCCCTCTGAAAGGAGCCACCATACCAAGATTAGAGCTCTCAGCAGCAGTCGTCTTATCTGAATTAATGCAAAGAGTTCAAACAGCATTTGATGGGTCCAATTTACAACTATTTTTCTGGACAGATTCTACGATAGTGTTAAATTGGATCAACTCTGCACCAAACAAATACAAAATCTTTGTAGCTAATCGAATTGCCACAATAGAAGAAAGGACAAAATCAAGTGATTGGTATCACGTACGTTCGCAGAACAATCCTGCCGACCTAGTCTCACGTGGTATCAACGTTCAAAAGATCCTAAAAAATGAACTTTGGATAAACGGCCCAGATTTTCTAAAAACTACTAAATCTGAATGGCCAAAATCATGTATCAACTCAAATATAGAAACGACGGAATTAAAACCGACTTGTTTACTATCTTCATGCGATTGCCCCATGACTTGTTTATTTAACGCAGTAGCCCCTAGAGACATTTTATTCACATCTGACATGATTTCCAAATTTTCTACTTTAACAAAATTAAAACGAGTAGTAGCCTGGCTTGTCAGATTCAAAATTAATTGTCAAAGCTCAAAACAATTACGCCCCACGGGTCCACTCACTGTAAATGAGTTAAAAGTCGCATTCGAAAAAATCATTAGAAATTGTCAAAACGAAACGTTCCTAAAAGAAATCAATTCATTGCGTCATCATCAATGTATAAAAGATAAATCTAACATATCGGCTCTAAATCCGTTCTTGGATGAAAGAGATCTCCGTGTAGGAGGCAGACTAAATAATTCTGATTACCCTTATGACAAAAAATTCCCAATTTTATTACCAAAGCAGCACCATTTAACAAATCTGATTTTTTGTGATTTTCATTCTAAATTGCAACACTGTGGTGCTCAACAACTTTTATATTGCGTTCGCGAAATTTATTGGCCAATCTCCGGAAAGAACGAAGCCAAAAAGGTCGTCAGAAAATGTATCAAATGATTCAAGGCAAATCCATCATCCTACAACTCACTCATGGGAAATTTGCCACCTAAACGCCTTCAAGTTGAAGCGCCCGTTTTCCATAATACCGGTCTCGATTATGCTGGACCCATCCTCATACGTGATCGTAATACCAGGGGCTCAAAAACCATTAAGGCTTACATTTGTTTATTCATCTGCATGACTACAAAGGCCGTCCACATTGAACTAGTTACGGACCTCACCACTGAAGGTTTTTTATTAGTTCTAAAACGGTTTATTAGCAGAAGAGGAATCCCTCATACAATGTCAAGCGACAACGCCACCAACTTTACTGGTGCCAACAATTACCTAAAAGAATTGTATGAATTTTTAAATTGCAAGGTAAATCAAGATTTTATTCATGACTACTTGGCCCTCAAAGGCATCAAGTGGGAATTTATAATTCCACGCAATCCTCATGAAGGAGGAATGTGGGAGAGCAATATAAAATCAACCAAATCTCACCTAAAAAGAATATTAGGTAATACGCGCCTAACTTACGAGCAATTTTCAACAGTATTAACCCAAATTGAATCAGTTCTAAATTCTCGACCTCTTTCTCCACTATCTTCCGACCCTAACGATCTTAACCATCTTACTCCTGGCCACTTCCTCATTGGAAAACCTTTGAGTGCTATTCCCGAAAACGACATCACAAACTTACCGAAAAATCGTTTGTCTCAGTATCAGCGGGTGCAACAAATCACCCAACACTTTTGGAAACGTTGGAGTGCAGAAGTTGTTCTCAACATGCAAACAAGAACAAAATGGTTCAAACATCTTCCAGACCTCATTCAAGTTAACACGTTGTTATGATGAAAAGGCATCAGATATTCCAAAAAAAGTTCGCACCAGAAAATTGGCGAAATGCCTTTGCGGACTAGCTCATGCGTTCTTCTCTCAGGGCGAATCGATGTTCGACGATACCTTTGCGAAATTATATCAACATCCATCCGTGGGTAACGAAATAAATACTTATAACTTCTGTAAAAGATCAATGAAAAGACAAGAAATGCAGTTAATTTAAATATAATGAGTTATTCAGGTTACAATTGTACATATTACAGTTAATACAAAAACAGAATTAAAAAGAATAGTTTGAATGATCATTCGTCGATAATTAATTCTGGCCAGTGTACTTAATTATAATCATATACAGAAATTTTAGACAAATTTATAATTATTAGTTCACTGTAAAATTATCGTCGCACTCGTAACCCGTTTTAAAGTATATTGGTAAAATTACTTACATAAGATAATAATTTCAACGTCTTGATTGCTGCTGCGGTAATAATTGAGTTACCAGCATGGGTTGAAGTCGACTGCTTGTGCAGACTTGGAACCATAGTCGCCATTAGGGCAACTTCCGGTAGCGTGGTTCATCTTAGGAATTTCCAGTAAATTTCCACTTTTGCAGTTTCCAGAACTTCAGGTAGTTGTACTGAAGATAAGCCAATGATAGATAATTCGAGGATGGTCCTCAAAGAAATTTCTTCAATTTGAGCTCATTAGGCCCGCACAAAAAAATACACAAGCAAACTGTTTGGAGGCTGAAGACCCAAGAGGCAGATCTACATAAAATTATTTCCCTTTCCACAAGTTTTCTTATCAACGCTTCGCGTCACCAAGTTGCTTCAAGTGGCAAGTTATAAGGTATTATCGCACCAAGATTAAATTAAAAGGTACGATTGAACCTAAAGGGAGCAAATCGTAACAACGTTAGTGTTGATTAAAGAAGATAACGTACCAACATTGGCTTGGCCACTCGGTCGCGTCGTATCAGTGCACGTCGGTAAAGACAATGTGATCCGTTCGGCATCTATACGCGTGAAAAACGGTTCTACGATTAAACGTTCTGTGACCAAACTATGTGCGCTGCCTGTTTAACGATACCAGATACAATTAATTAAAATCTTTAATTCATTGATATGTTACTCTTGTTCAAACAAACAATGTAAAAAGAAAATATTTTAATTGGTCTTGTCATACTGTTATATTATATTGATTACATTTATTGTTCTTTGAAATCCTCATATTTCAAGGCAGGCGGTATGGTAAATCTTTATCAATTACCCTAGCATTTTTGTAATTGTACTTGTTAAAAACATTAGATTAAGAAGGCGTCACGTTGCTAGACGACAATAGTAGATTACGCATCTAGTTTAGGAAAGTGTCATTTTACTGCATGAGTAGGGATGTTTCATTGCGAGCCGTAAGGCGAGCGATGAAAGCCTACGAGTTCAGTAAAATCACTTTCTTAAACATATTGCGTACACTATTTTTTCGCATCCTAGACAGAAATGTGAAAAAAATTAAAAAATTGTTATTTAAAAATTGTGTTTGTCAAAAATATTATGCATGACAACTCGAAAAAATAATTAATTTTATTTAAAAAAAAATTTAGAAGGTTGCTTAACATAGCAACATATAAAACAATATTATATCGTTTAGTAAATAAACATGATAAATAATAACTTTTTATTTTGCAATCATGAATACAGTTTATGTAAATGAAGAATATTCAGATATTTTAAAAGCAGCTTTAGATGCATCTTCAAATTTACTCCCTGCAAAATCAAGGAAAAGGTACGAGAAGCTATGCGATATTTTGCGAATGGAGAATAAATAAGCAAGCACATAGAGTTGATGAAAATGTTATGCTAGCTTACTTTTTTGAAAAGGTTAGTCTTAAAATAAGTTATTGCATATGTTCCACACTTATATGTTCCTATTATTACAGTCCAAGTCTCTAAAAGCTTCTACATTGTGGGCTCTTTATTCCATGATTAAGAGTACAGTACAAATAAATGAAAATGTGGATATTTCAAAATATGCAAAGCTTATTGCATTTTTGAAACGACAAAGTGATGGATATGATGCCAAAAAATCAAAGATTTTGACAATGGAGAACGTAATTAAACCAAATTGTAACTTCATTTTCTAATTTGCAGTCAGTGGCACCTGGTAATTTACAATCAAGCGGTATATTGTTTACTAACATGAACAATTGTACATTCAACATTTATCATAAAAATTTCAAAGAATAATTGTAACGTTGTGTACCTATGTATTTGAAGAAAATAAAATTTATTATGCAGTAATGTGTTTCTGTGCAGTAATGTGTTGCTATGCAGGAATCTACCACATTTCTGAATGATTTAACTTGCAGTAACGTACTACATTTCTGTCTAGTATGCGAAAAAAAGATAAATACTTTAATTTTTGAAAAATAAATGCCACGTTGAAAAAATACATTGCGTTAATCATTGAAAACAGCCTTTTTCTACCACTAATTTAGAAGAGGCGGCTTCCAAGGCACGACTTACAATCGCTGCTAGAAGCCAAGAAAAACTCCAAGCTCACACAACCAGTCAAAGCGAAACAATGGTTACACTAAAAAGTTTCATTGCGTGAACTGCTTTGTAAGTTTTTATATTAATTATTTAACGAATTTTAGTTATAATTTTGCATTTCTTAGATTTTTAACATGTTGTCTGAAGATTCTGAATGCTCCGATGTGGGAGAATCTGCCGCGTTAGCTGTCCAACAGCTAATTCCGGAAAAAAGTAAAGCACGTTATAACAAAACTTACGTCAAATTTAAATCGTGGTGCTCGGATAATCGCGTAAAATCTATAAAAGAAAACACTTTGCTCGCATACTTTCAGCAACAAAGCAAAGTCATCAAAAGCTCCACGATGTGGAGTATATATTCGATGTTGAGGTTCACATTGAATGTCAACGAGTACGTGGATATCAACAAGTTTCCGATTTTAATTGCATTTTTAAAATCGCAAGTGCAATCGCCCAAAGAAGTTGCAGTTTTTACCAAAGAAAACGTGGAGCAATTCCTGAAGGTGGCTGGCGAGGAGTTTTTGTTGATGAAGGTAATACATTTAAATCTTCATTTGATGACAAAAGTTAATGTGTTTTTATTCATTGCAGGTTGTGTTAATAATTGGAATAAGCTGCGCATACCGAAGAGAGGAATTGACGTTCCTGAAAGTTGAAAATATCAAGGTGAGATATATGTTCATTACTATTAACATTCCTAACACCAAGAACAATGTTGTTAGGAATTTCAAGATTACGTCTGGGCAGTTTGGAGATATCGATCTCCTTAATATTATCAACCGATATATCGCTCTGCGGCCGACGGATACCGGGCATGACCGCTTCTTTGTGAACTACCAGCGAGGGAAGTGCACGAAGCAATGCGTTGGAATCAACACCGTCGGAGGAATTCACCGCAAGATCGCGACTTACCTGCAATTGGAGGATTCCGCCAGCTACACTAGTCACTGTTTTCGACGAACATCGGCAACTTTGTTGATTAATGCTGCCGCCGATATAACTACTATTAAGCAACATGCAGGATAGAAGAGCGATGCTGTCGCTGAAGGTTACATCGAAGACTGCGAGACCAAGAAGCTCGACGTGGCTGAGAAGATTTTAGGTCAACCTACAGTCATGCAGGGAGTCACTGTTCAACCACAACCTTCAACATCAAAAAGTGCAGAAGCCGTGCTTCAGGTTTATTTTCATGATTTAAAAAATGTAGTTGTTAATTTAACCATCAATAAATAGCATTTTAAACTCTATGTATTTTTACTTTTCACGCACTAGTGCGTGAAAAGTGTGACTTTCATGACATGTGGAGCTTTTTGAAATATGAGACTTTTCCTAATGGAGTAATGAAAAAAATATTGCAAAATTTTCAAGGTACCGCTTTAGAAATATTGAAGAACAAATGTAAACACTCGGGAAAGCATGCTAAAGGTGTTAGGTATAGTGAAGAAATTTAAAAAATTTGCTTTAACTTTGCATTATCATTCCCCAAAAGCTTACCATTTTTGTAGGTTGGTGTCGGTTTATTATTTTAATACCATAGTTTAATACAGAGCTTTTTTAACAAAATGCTACTTGTGGGTTAAGCAGACTGCAACCTATGTGGCAAGTTACTTATCTGGAAAGTTTGTATAAATCAGATTTTTAATCGGTTCAATATTATTATGGTAAACGACTGAAAAAAGACTGATTTGATACTTCTATTTTATTTTCTATATTAGCCCACAAGTACAATAATTAGTATTTGAATAATTTTGCATGCCAATAATTAAATGCATGCTAATAATTAAATGCATTTTAAAAAGTATTGTTTATTATTTTTTTTTATTTAAAAAAATATTTCACCTGCCACACAAATTATCTCCAACCAATTAGACTTCATCTGTAAATGGAGACCCAGGATTCTTTAAGGATGTGTTTGCTGCTATGGAAACTTTTAAATCAGCTGATCGGGACTGAAATCTTGTTCTGGATGCCATGGCAATTAGAAAGCAAACACTTTGGGATCAGAACTTAGGAAAGTTTATAGGTTATTGCGACTCTGGTCCAAATTTATTAATTGAAAGTGAAGAAACCTTGGCAACCGAAGCATTAGTTTTTATGTTAGTAAGTTTAAATGGAAAGTGGAAATGGCCCATTGGATATGTGCTTCAAAATAAAAGTTCTAGTTCAATTCAAGCAGAATTTATAAAATCTGCATTAAAATTAGCCACCAAAGCAGGACTGAAGGTTTGGGGAATTACATGTGATGGTACCGGAACAAATTTGGCTACATTTAATTTATTGGGATGTGAATTACACACAAAAAGAGAAATGTTGAAAAGTTATTTCAAACATCCAAACGAAGCAGATGAAATTTGTTTTATTCCTGATGCATGTCATAAGTTGAAGCTTGCTTGTAACGCACTTGGTACATACAAGAAATTTCAAAATTCGAACGGTTTTGTTGAGTGGAAATATATAGAATCATTACAAAAATTTCAGGAAAATGTGGGATTCAAACTAGAGAATAAAATAAGTAATACCCATATTGACTGAAAAAAAAATGTAATGAAAGTAAAATTGGCAGCTCAAACATTCAGTTCATCTACAGCAGACGCACTTGACTTTTTAAATGGATTGGGTTTTAAAGAATTCCCAAGTTGTGAAGAAACAATAAAATTCATCCGAGTGATTGATAGGCTGTTTGATTTTTTGAATAGTCGAAGCCCTTTTGGCAAAGGCTATAAAAAACCTATATGTATATGCAAATTCCATTCCATTTTTAGAAAGTTCAATATTGCCGCTGCTGGATTATTTGTATGAACTAAAAGATAGTCATGGTAATTATTTGTATTTAGGACCACGAAAAACTTTTGTGATTGGGTTTACAACAGCCACTTTATCAATTTTTAAAATTGCTAAACATTTATTTGCCACTAATTTAGACTTTTAAATACTTATTGTCTTTTCTCAAGATCATATAGAATTACTTTTTTCACGAATAAGAAAAAGGTTTGGATTCAACAATAACCCAAATGTACAACAATTTAAAACCGCTATAAAGCAGATACTTTTAAAAAATAGTAAAGAGCCTTCAGCAGCAAAACACGAAGACTCATTTGACAATTGTGATGAAGAAGATATCAAAATACTACAACAATTTTGTAATTTTGAAGAAAATAATGATTTAAAAACAACAAAAGAAAATGTTTGCTATTATATAGCAGGATTTATCCTTAGAGGCCTATTAAAAAAACTCTCTTGTGAATCTTGCGTTCAAAGCTTGACAACTTTTAAGTCGGAACATAATTATGCTCATTCTTATAAATTTTCAATATTTACCGATTTAAAAAATAGGGGTGGGCTTATTTGTGCATCTACAAGTGTTTATAAAATAATAATAGCTACAGAGAGTGAAATAAAGATAATGTTAAATTGTAAAATAAAGAACATCTCCAGCAATAGTAATTCAAAAATAACAAACATTGTAGTAAATTATTTTGCAATAGAAAAAAATATTTTTAGTGGTTTAGATTGTGAAATTTCGTTAGAAAATAATCATAAGATTGATTTAATTGTTTTTATATGTCAATATTATTTGAAAATTAGATTACATGGCATAGCTAAATCGTCTAATCAAAATGTTAGCAAACCAATTAAATAAACTTATATTATTTTCTAATCAGTAAGTTATTTTGAATAAAATAGAAATATAAACATTCTTTATTTTCTTTGTTTTACTCTTTTACGCGTGCTTAAACTCTAACAATACATAATATGAAATAATTACTACCAAAAATTTAAATTTACGTACATAAAAACCTAAATAGTGAAATAAAATTTATTTTAAGTAACATTTTCATTTGAACCAGTACTTTTCTGCCTTTTTTACAAATGGCCGCCGGTTAACCTTTGTTGTGTTTTTCATTTTCTAGTTTTGAATTGTGCGTCACACTTAGGGTGGCTCTATCTAGGGGATTTCAGTGTGTAACATTATTACGATGATAACTATGATGGTAAACAAATTGTACATACATTTCCTAAGTTTGTTAATAAAGTGAATCCATTAATTTGTGTTATAATTACAATCATCCGACGTCCACCTCACTCGGACTACACAAAATTGGCGACAAGGATAAAATTCAGAAGAAGTTACGAGTTTTGGTACATGCAAGTAGAAACTAACCTCAAAGATTTTTACGACGCACATTTTTACAAGTGTTTTTTTTTCTTTTACGAACATACGTGAGTTACACATTAATATTTACGATGCCAGAAAACAATACACCACCTGCTACTACTGATGCGAGTACAGCACCTGTGCATTCGATAAGTACAGTGCCGGTGCATTCAATACATACGGTTTTTTCAATTGAAACTTATAATCCAAGTTTGAAGTTTGATCGTTGGTTGATGCGATTGGAAAGCGCATTTAAAGTTTTCTCCGTTCCAGAAGGCAAAAGGGCCTCATACTTGTTACACTACATGGGTCCGGAAGCATACGATGTAATTTGCGACAAAGTTTCACCTGATACGCCAGATGGAAAAAGTTACAGAGGCTATGCGTTTACAATATAATCCGCAACCCTTGGATATTGCTGAAAATTTCCGATTCCTACAGCGTAAGCAAGATGAAGGAGAAACCGTGCAGGAATATTTGACGTCACTGCAGAAGTTGGCGACTACATGCAATTTTGGATCATACCAGAAGAAGGCGTTACGTAATCAATTTGTTTTTGGTCTAAATGCACAGAGCATTCAAAGTCGGTTGCTGGAATACAAAGATTTGACAATCGAGAAGGCATTAGAAGTGGAAATAGGCATGGAGACTTCTTCCAGGAATGCTGCTCAACTACACCGTTCAAGTGCAGTTACCATCAACAGCATAAATACGAGGGTCAAGCACAGGCGTACCTAGAGCTTTTGCCGCCTGGGGCGGTCTTCAAGTTTGCCGCCCTTACCCCCTCCCCCCTCATATAAAATAATTATAATTTATTTTTTTTAAATATTTTTTATAATTTCTTTTTATTTTTATAAAAAATTTTTACAAAAAGAAGCAAAATTCCGCCCCTAAAAATGTGCCGCCCGGGGCGGTCCGCCCCTACCGCCCCCCTCTAGGTGCGCTAGTGGGGTCAAGATTCAAGAAAGAAGAGTTCTACAAATTCAACTGACACAAGGAGGAATTACAGTGATATGAAAAATTCAAAACAAACCAGTACAATTTTCAATAAGCATAATAATAATTCATTTTGTTACAGATGTGGTTCACCACAGCATTTTGCAAATAAGCGTAAATTAAAGAATGCATTTTGTAATTTTTGCAATACCAAGGGTCACTTGTCACAATCGAGAAGGCATTAGAAGTGGCAATAGGCATAGAGACTTCTTCCAGGAATGCTGCTCAACTACACCGTTCAAGTGCAGTTACCATCAACAGCATAAATACGAGGGTCAAGCATGGGTCAAGGTTTGCATGAAAAAGGGTACGGAAAATGCGAATCAAATTGAAGAAATTTTTTCTATTGATGAACATGTTCAATGCAGAGGAAAGTTTATGGTTACACTTCAAGTAGAAGATCAATACATTAAATTCGAGGTTGATAGTGGAGCAGCTGTCACGTTAGTAAGTTTTAAACAATTCAAAAATCTTTTTCAAAAATTACAAATTCAAAAGCAGTACATATTGCAAGCGCGAGTTGAATAATTTGGGATTCTCTCAGGTACAGTGCAGTTACAGGGGTACAAAAAACCGTTTAAATTTATACACAGTTAATTCCGATAGAAACCCAATTTTAGGTAAGGAATGGATTCGACAATTACAAATTTCATTTACAGAAAATATTTCTCACATTAATACAGAGCAAATTCATACACATGTACAAAACATTTTACAAAAATATCCTGTTCTTTTCAAAAAAGATATGGGTAAGATAAGGAATTTACAAGCACATTTACGAGTGAAAGAAAATACACAACCAATTTTTATAAAAGCACGTAAAGTTCCATTCGCGTTTTTAAAAAATGTTGAGGATGAATTAAATCTTTTAGAAAAGGAGGGAATATTAGTAAAAGTTAATAGTTCTGAATGGGCTACACCCATTGTTCCCGTTGTAAAATCTAATGGGAAGATTTGGATTTGCGGGGATTTTAAAACTACAGTTAACCCTTCTTTAATTGTAGATGAACACCCATTACCATCCATGGAAACCTTATTTTCATCCATGGCGGGTGGTGAAAAATTTACAAAGCTTGACTTACAGCAAGCATATTTACAATTTGAGGTATGCCCGGACGATAGGAAGCTCCTCACTTTAAGTACACCAAAGGGTCTTTACCAAAGTACAAGACTTCTTTATGCAGTTTCAAGTGCACCTGCCGTTTGGCAACGTGAAATAGAAAACATTTTAAGAGACATGGTGTTTCGCTATTTTTTTATGACATACGAATTACAGCTCCAAACGATACAATACATTTCAAAAGATTACATCAGGTTTTATCGCGATTATCCGATTTCAATATACGGGTTAATTACGAAAAATGTTCATTTATGGAAAATCAAATCGAATATTGTGGGTACATCTTCTTCTTCTTGTCTTGTCTTATATATAAAAATGAATGTTTGTTTGTTCGTATGTTATGCACTGCCGTACCGTTGATCCGATTGCGATGAAACTTGGCCAACTTATTGCTAACACTTGTGGGAAGGTTATAGGCATAGTATAGTATGCATTAGCATTCATTTTCGCGTAAAAATCCGACCTTCAAGGTGACGACCAATGACGTCATCGGATTATTTTATACAGGGTCGTTAATCCTTTCATCTCCTTAGATATAAAAATGAATGTCCGTATGTTTGTTCGTATGTTCACAGTTGATTTGAGTTGTTCGAGTTCGGAGTTTGACAGCGGTGGAGTAAACACGTGGTGTAACATCGCAAGTGCGATATTAATAAAGGGTAAGTACATTATTGTACGCCGGACAGGGCAAACTACCCGCGATCAGGGGTGGTCTACCCTGGCCAAACAGATTCGAATTCAAATTCGAAACCGTGAAAACGAAATCGAGTTTGGATCCGAATCCACGTGTTCTACAAAACTCAATTCCCGCCAATGAAGTCAGCCAAGCCAACCTGGTAACGAAAGAAAATACCCAAAAGGATCCGACCAACCAGAGGACAAAACCAACCTGGTAACGGAAGAAAATACCCAAGAGGATCCGACCAACCAGGGGACAAAACAAAAAGAAACCGGCCAGAAAAAAATTCGCCCCCCCCCTGAGGAGGCCGAGACCCCCCTGGAGGAAGAAAATCCTAAAGAAGGGATAATCCCTGTACCTCAGGTGCAGACTATTTCCAACAGACTATTCCTAAATAGTTTATTATATAAACAAAAAGGAATCAGTCAACAAGACAAACACAAGTTCAAGTGAAACGACAGTGAGTAGCAATCGTAAATCGAGAAAACAGCAAAGAAAACAATCAAGGCCAGGCAAGAATCATTTTACTACCTTTTTTTAGAAATCAGAAAATGTCGTCACCACAATTTCGAATGGTTATACAAGAGACTTTAGCGAAGGCTATGTCATTTGCTAAATATGAAGATTGGCAAGTTAAATTAGAATACACCAATGTTCTTACACAATCTTTGACAGAGATATTGCAAAATTTTTGCGAAAGCGACAACTACCGTCTTAATATTAAGATTGCGAAAAAAAAGTCGCAGCGCAGCGTATTCGGAAACGAAAAATTGATGAAGAATTGGCGGCTGACTATTTAAAAAAGAAGAAAGAACAGCAGGAGGAATTGTCGATATCGCTCAATGCCTTCGAAAAATTATTACAAGAGGAAGCCGAAGGGGTGAGAGAAGGAGAGTTGTAAGTTGGAACCTGATTGGTTAAATCTTTTAATAAAATAATACACAAATATATCATAAATGTTAAGTGAGTAATTATTGTGATTTAATATAACATAAACAAAAGGTTTAGAAAATTAGTTATATGGACATTATTCGTGCATATGGATCAGGGTATCAAATGCACTGCCGTATCGTTGATCCGATTGCGATGAAACTTGGCCAATTTATTGCTAACACTTGCGGGAATGTTATAGGCATAGTATAGTATGCATTAGCATTCATTTTCGCATTCATATTTTTAATACAGTTATTAATCCTTTCATCTCTAGAGTTTTTATCTTCCCCCCCCCCCCCCCCAATTACTTGGCAAATTAAAAGCCGCCAGTTGGCAAATTGAGGACTGCTCCCCTCCCAAAACTTCTCTTCGAGCCGTCCGCGTCCTTGCGTAAAGCGCATGATAATTAATAGAGGTTGCTACGCTCTTTAACGAATTAGTTAAATGTTTTTATGTAATAATTTTTCGAAGGCATTGAGCGATATCGACAATTCCTCCTGCTGTTCTTTCTTCTTTTTTAAATAGTCAGCCGCCAATTCTTCATCAATTTTTCGTTTCCGAATACGCTGCGCTGCGACTTTTTTTTTCGCAAACAAGGACGTCAATGCAATCAACCATGCAATTCAAGAAAAAATTACAGGCGATTCTGTTACCTACAAATCGATTGACAGCGTCATGAACGCGGACGAAATTGTAAACTATCCAATCGAGTTTTTAAATTCGTTGGATCTTCCTGGTGTGCCACCGCACAAATTGTCACTTAAAATCGGAGTGCCAATTATTCTTTTGCGGAACATTAATCCACCCCGATTGTGTAATGGAACAAGACTCGCTGTAAAAAAACTGATGCCGAATGTCATCGAAGCTACTATTCTTAACGGAAAGTCAAATGGAGAAGATGTGCTCATTCCACGCATTCCCATTATTCCCACAGACATGCCTTTTGATTTCAAGCGACTGCAATTCCCCATTCGACTTGCATTCTCGATGACCGTCAACAAGGCACAGGGTCAATCACTGCAAGTATGCGGATTGAACCTAGAAAATCCATCTTTTTCACATGGACAGTTGTATGTTGGATGCTCACGAGTCGGACAGCCACAAAATTTATTTGTTTTTGCTGAAGACGGGAAAACACAAAATATTGTATACCCTAAAGCACTTGAATAATAAAGTTGTAAAAAAAAATTAAATAAATTTGGGCAGGACAACGTCTGTCGGGTCAGCTAGTTATTGATAAAAATGAAATTCATAAAACAAAACAAAAGATTGATGCAATTCAAAATGCAAAGATACCTTCCAATAAAACGGAAGTACGAGCTTTTGTCGGTTTGGTAAATTATTACGCAAGATTTTTACAAAATTTGAGTCATACACTACATCCAATTTACAATGTATTAAAAGAGGGAGTTCAATTTTTATGGAATAAAAATTGCCAAAGAGCTTTCGAAGCAGTAAAGAAAGAAATACTTTCGGAGCGCGTACTAGCTCACTTCGATCCGCAATTACTTCTTATTTTGGCTACGGATGCCAGTCCATACGCTGTGGGAGCAGTACTGTCACACGTATACCCGGATGGCACCGAACGACCAATCCAGTTTGCTTCACAAACACTTACAACTGTACAACAAAAATATGCGCAGATCGATAAAGAAGCATACAGCTTAACATTCGTCGTAAAAGAATTTTATTATTACTTAGAAGAAGGTAGAGAATTTATTTTATATACGGATCACAAGCCGTTGGTACAAATATTTGCACCATCAAAAAAATTACTCATTTTAACTACTACACGTATGCAACATTACGCGTTGTATTTACAAAATTTCCAATACGATATCAAGTACAAAAATTCGAAGTTGCATTCAAATGCTGATGCTATGTCTCGACTCCCTACAAATTCAAAACAAATAAGCATGTATGATGAATGTGATTCTTTCGAAATTTTACAAATTGAAACTTTACCGGTTACGTTGAAAGAATTAGCAACAGAAACTATGAAAGATAAGAGATTAGCAAAATTAATATTAACTAATAACAACTTACTATTAACAGCAAGAAGACTAAGTATATGATATTTTCTCAAAAGAATAAGAAAACTCCTTCGATTTCTCTAAAGATACAAAACATTGTATTACAGAGAGTGCCAAACATAAAATACTTGGGTATTATTGTAGATGAACTACTAACATGGCAACAACATACTAATTGGATTCTACAAAAAAATTCTCCTTTAATAGGAGCTATGAGTAGATGCAGTAAATTAATCCCTTTGGATTACAGAATAATGATGTATCACGCATTTATTAAGCCGCAATACTTGTACTGTATATCAACTTGAGCGCACCAAAGTTGCAATATTTCGAGGATACAACGTCAACAAAATAAAGCACTAAAAGTTGTTTTCAATTTGGATTGTTACACTGCAACAACAGAGATATATAAAGAAAACGTATTTAATATAGAAGAACTTATATTTATGGAAAAAATGAAGATAATCTATAAAATTGAAAATAATCTATTAAAAAACTGTATACATCTAAGAAGACGAAACCAAATTCATGAATACAATACCAGGAAGAATAACGATTACGAAATAAATACAGCAAGAACAAATATGGGGAAAAGGGTTACAACAATAAACGCCTTACAAGAGTACAACCGATTACCGAACTACATAAAAGAAGCTAATTCTTTGAATATCTTTAAAAATGAAATAAAAAATTATGTCAATAAGCAAAAAAAAAAGACTATAAACAAAT
Organism: Cantharis flavilabris; assembly: GCA_949152465.1. Taxonomy (NCBI): domain Eukaryota; kingdom Metazoa; phylum Arthropoda; class Insecta; order Coleoptera; family Cantharidae; genus Cantharis; species Cantharis flavilabris. The sequence continues at coordinate 24,351,822 of OX424437.1, read as the reverse complement.
TTTAAAAAAATAATAATAAAAAATAATATTTTTTTTGTACACACTTACCAACTAATATCTTTTATAACTTAATGTATTATTTTATCTTTATACCAGCTCTGCTGAATGAGATGTATTGTAAATAAATAAATAAATAAATATACGGATTACGCCACGGGAAATCAGTAAATAAGGAACACCGATTTAATGTAGAACAAACCGAATTTACACTGCAGAAAGACTGTCTATTTCGTTTACAAACTGCGGTTATGCCACAAACCTTACAAAAAAAAGTTTTAAGGGAGTTACACGTTACACACCCCGGTATAATTAAAATGAAACAGCTTGCCAGAAGTTATTGCTGGTGGCCAGAAATTTCATTTGATATTGAGAATGAGGTGAAAAATTGCATACAATGTAAGAAATACAAAAATAACCCTACAAAAGTACCACTTCGCCCATGGGAAAAAACTTCAAAACCATTTGAAAGGGTACACATAGATTTTGCTGGGCCATTTATGAATTCCTATTTTTACCCCTGACTGTTTTTCAAAAACACAGGGTATATGAAGTTACTATGTACAATCTTTGTTTATATATTTATATGTTTGTGTCACCATATCTCCCGAACAGGTAGCGAAGTACTTTTTTGACCACATGTTTGTAAAGATCAGGAGAGTGTTCCTGGCTGGTCAAATACAATTTTCACCCACGAGAAAAAATTCTATCGCAGAAAACCATCTCTATCCCCCCCCCCCCCCCCCCGTTCTCTATATTTGTTCGATTATGTAGGGTCAAATTCATATCATTGCTACTTATTCGCGCTACCAAGTCGGTTAACTGGATCACGAAGCGGTTTAAAACATACATATTGTCGTGTTCCAAAATCCAATGAATAAATTTTGAATTTGAATTTGAAGAATTTTGTTATTTTGTATGATTTTGTTTTAATTTTGTAAATTTTGTAAATATTTAAATTTGCTCGTTTTCCCGCCGGCGTCCAGTTGGTAACTAAGCGAGGGAAGTGCGAGGCTTTTTGCCGTTGAAGCCACAGAGTGTGGACGTGTTGGAGTTGGTCTCCGGAGATTTGTTCCACTTACGAAACCTGTTTATACATTCCTTATTAAAAATTCTCCGTTTCCCCTGACTTCAAAATTAATGTTTAAATTTTGTAATAGGGGGGTGGGGGCGGAGGATGATAAGTTAATTTTTTGAGTTAAGTGTCCGAGAGTTCATGTTGTTGAGTGAAGAAGAAAAAATTATTTCTTCCTTTTTAAAGGGAAGAGTAGTTTTTCAACTAAGCTGCTTTTACAGTCAAGGGGAAAGAAACCGGAAGACAAGAAAAAAGAACCCAAAAACAAGACCACGCAGCGACAGCCACAAAACCAAGGCAACCCGGAGAACCACGTAGGGCCGGGGGGACCCATACCCCTCTCGGACACAGAGAGGCAACCAACTGGACAGCAACCGCTGCTTAAAGATAAAGATCAGGAAGAGAAAAAAATAGGCAATGCCATCTCACCCAGAGAAATGCACGAACTAGAGAAGAGAACAGGTCCGTTTGCCCTGAAGTCATCAGGCCTCCCCAGCCCCAACCAATCAATGCTAGGATTCACCATAGTAAAAGGGCGGGGGCGCGGACGCTGTAGAGGCAACGGCCGAGGCAGCGCAGGCGCGCTCCAAACAACAGAGGGGGCCACGAGCTTGGCGAGCGGGGAACAACCGCCAGGAAGAAAAAACAGCATGACAAGGAAAAAGAACCCGGCTTTGGTCATCAAAACCACAAACTACGCCAGCGACATGGAAAAAATTAAAACGATATTAACAAAGAATAGCGCCACCGAGGACGTGCACCACACACGTCCTACAAAAGAAGGGCATATCCTGGTAGAAACCCTAGACAGGTAAAAAAGGGAGAAAATCTAGAAAGCGCTAACAGAAGAACTTGGAGGAGAGGCGGTCTATCTCCTCACAGGAATAGAAACAAAAGTGTTAAGGGTCATGGATATAGATCCCACCGTGACGCTGCAGCAGCGGGAAGATAAGCTAAGGACCTTCACAGGGCCGGAGGGATACATATCCCTTCCGGTCTTTCTAAAGCCAAGATCCAGCTGCGTGCAAACGGCCATAATAAGAATGGAACGAGACGACGCCGAAAGACTAATAAAGAAAAAGAGGATAAAGGTCGGTTTAAGCCAATGTAGAGTGGACGAGGAACGCAGGCGGTGTTTTCGATGCGGTGCCTCCAAACACGACAGGGGGGGATGCAGACATACCGGAAATGTGTGTTACACATGCCTACAGCCCGGACACCCCACTGGGGGATGCACCGAACTCCCTAAGTGCGCAGACTGCGGGGGAAGACATCACTTAAGAAAATGCGCAGGCAAAAAAGGGTGCAGCAACCTCCCGCAACAACGGCCGACTTAGGTTTCTGGAAGTAAACTTACACACGGCCAGGGCGGCACACGACTTGATGCTTGAAACTGTGTTCCGACTGAAGATCGACGTGGCGATACTATCTGAGCCAAACCTCCTCGGCTCCGCAAACTTCATCAAAGATCCAAGCGGCAGGGCTGCCATCTACCTGCCACCGATAACGCCAACCGAGGGGACAGGCAGGGGAGCGGGCTATGTATGGGCAAAGATTCGGGGGGTGAGAGTGGTCAGCTGCTACTACTCGCCCAACGATTCAATCGATGATTTCAAAGCCCAACTGGATACCCTCGCCGCGGAGATCAGAAGCTCGAGAGCACAGGGAGAACAAGTAGTGGTCGGTGGGGACTTTAATGCAAAGTCCCCGGAATGGGGCTCCCTAGAAGAGGACGAGAGAGGGGAAGCCCTTTCGGACATCCTAGGATCGGCGGGACTAGAAGTGGGGAACGCTGGCAACACCCCTACCTTCGTAAGAGGCAACTCTAGTTCCATAATCGACATAACACTGGCCACGAACGCAGCACTTCGCAGGATGGCAGACTGGAGAGTGCTAGAAGAAGAAACCCTGAGTGACCACAAGTACATCTACTTCTGCTTGGAGAAAGTCGCCAGCATCACAGCACCACAAGCAGAAGGGTGGTCCTCAACCAAGATGGACCAAGAGGCGCTCAGGGCTGAATTCGCACGAAGAACCAGCGAGCACCCGCCTCGAAACGCAGAAGACCTCATGGAAGCCCTCATAGGAGCCTGCGACGAGGCGATGCCCAGAAGACGGGGCCCAAAAATGCGACCGGTCCACTGGTGGACACCGGAGATTGCCGACGCCCGCAAGACGGCAAACAGGCTCGACAGAGCCGACCAAAGAGCAAGAAGCCAAGCCTCCACAAGAATCTACAAGGCAGCCAAGAAGAAGCTCCGGCAGATAATAGCGGACAGCAAGAGAAGATGCTGGTCGGAGCTCCTCAAAACCTTGGACGATGATCCTTGGGGGCTGGCCTACAAAATATGATAGGACTAAGTCCATCAAAAACCCGAGACATAGCGACAGTGCTTTTTCCGACCCATAACAACTTCGTCGAAGCAAAGATGCCCCCACCTCCGGAAGAAAATCCCTTCACTGAGGAAGAACTTAACAAGGCGATCAATAAAATGGCCGCAGAAAAGGCCCCTGGCCCAGACTCTGTCCCAGGGCTAGCGGTCAAGATCGCAGCAGCGGCGAACGGGCCAGCATTCCTAGCCGTGTTCAACAACTGCCTCGTTAAGGGAGAATTCCCGACGAGGTGGAAAAAGGCTAGGCTGGTACTGGCCCGAAAAGGAGATAAACCGGCAGAAGAACCCAGTAGCTACAGACCAATATGCTTATTGGACCATGTAGGCAAGCTGTTTGAAAGGATGATCCTGGAGAGGCTGCTTCAAGACATCGAAAACAGCGGCTACCTGAGCGAAAGCCAGTACGGCTTCCGAAGCGGCAGATCAACGGTGGATGCCCTCGAAGCCATAGTTGGGGTCGCTGGGGAAGCCACACAGGGCACTTGGAGAACCAAGAAAATGTGCCTCGTAGCCACCCTAGACGTGAGAAACGCCTTTAACTGTGCAGGATGGAAACACATACTGACTTCGCTCAGGGCCAGGAACATCAACCCAAGAACATTCAACCTAATTGCAAGCTACTTGGAGGGAAGAAGCTTGCAATTGGAAGATGGCCCAATGAAAGTTACAAGCGGCGTTCCGCAAGGATCGGTACTGGGTCCGACCTTGTGGAACATAATGTACAACGACGTCCTCGAGCTCCTGCTACCGGAGGGAGTCCAAATAATTGGCTTCGCCGATGACCTGACCCTACTCGTGATCGGCAGGACAGCGGCAGAGATCGAGAGGAAAGCCAACGAGGCCATAGTGGCCATTAACAACTGGGCAAACAGCCGCGGCCTGACGCTCGTCCCGGAGAAGTCAGAGGCGGTACTAATTCGAGGCAACAGGAAAGCCCCCAACATGAGCTTGCAACTGGCAGGGACGGCCGTAGCAATCAAGGATAACATCACCATATTGAGGGTTACAATAGACAAAAACTTAAATTTTGCGGAGCACATCAAGAAGGCGTGCAGTAAGGCAACGGCAGTGGTAACATCTCTAGCAAGATTAATGCCCAACATCGGCGGACCAAAACCTGCAAAAAGGAGAATGCTGGGCACGGTCGCCCACGCCGTGATGCTGTAAGCAGCTCCGCTATGGCAAGAAGCGCTCCACGTCGAGCGCAACAACAAGAGGCTCCAGGCGGTCCAAAGGAAGATGGCCCTCCGGGTCACCTGCGCCTACAGGACCGCATCAGGCGACGCCGCGAGAGTCCTGGCCTCGATGCCGCCAATCGACCTCTTGGCAAAAGAGAGAGTTGACGCCAGAGTAGGACCGGACCCGACAGCCAGACAGCGAACGCTGGACACCTGGCAAGGAAGATGGACCAGTGGTGAAAGCGCTACATGGACCAAAAGGCTCATCCCAGATCTGCGTCCCTGGGTAACGAGGAAGCACGGAGAAGTGAACTTCCATCTCACTCAGATCTTCACGAACCACGGATGCTTCAACCAGTATCTGCACAGGTTTAGGCTTGCAGACTCACCGACCTGCAGATACTGCGGGGACGAAGACACAGCGGAGCACACTTTGTTCCAATGCATCAGATGGGAAAGAGAGCGAGTCACTGCTTCGCTGAAGATGGGCCACAGCCTAAATCCCGACAACATGGTTGAATTCATGTTGACGGGCGACGAAGAATGGGCAACAACAGCGGCTTTCATTACGCGAATAATGAAAGCCAAAGAGGAAGACGAGAGAACTGCGCAAGCGGAGGCTCGGAACCTCGCCCAACAAACGCAATCGTAACACCAGGCAACAAGGTTTAACATCGCAGACGACAGCGGAAGTAATGCCGAGAAGGTCAATCCCGCTGTCGTCCGGGGGGGGGGGGGTTTAGTGAGTAAGAATCTCACACTACCACCTCAGATCGGGGTGGTGCTTATGAAGGTTTCCCCCTCCCATGCATAAAAAAAAAAAAAAAAAAGTTAATTTTTTGAGTTAAGTGTCCGAGAGTTTATGTTGTTGAGTGAAGAAGAAAAAATTATTTCTTCCTTTTTAAAGGGAAGAGTAGTTTTTCAACTAAGCTGCTTTTACAGTCAGGGGTTTTTAAAATTTTTAATTTTTCTAATATTAGTAGATTCCTATACACGGTGGTCAGAAATACATGAAGTTAAAAATATAACCACTAAAACTACAATTTCTTTGCTTAGAAAATTTTTTAGTACATTTGGTATTTCCCATGTTTTAGTTAGTGATAACGGCACTACATTTATTTCATTTGAATTCAAAAGATTTTTACATGAAAACGGTATAGCACATATACTTTCAGCATCCTATCATCCGGCTACTAACGGATTAGCGGAACGCTATGTGCAAACGTTTAAGAATGCATTAAGGAGAATGTGTGAACATGACCGAGATGTCAATAAAAATTAGCACAATTTTTACTCCATTACAGGAAAACTCCACATTCAGTAACTTCAGTTAGTCCTTCCTACTTGATGTTCGGACGCGAAATTCGTTCGAGGTTAGATCTATTAAAACCAAGTTTTCCGATTAATACAAAATACAACACTAAGGATATAAAAGTTAGATCATTTACAGAGGGAGAAAGAGTGTCGGTACGGGATTACTTACACAATTACAAGTGGCAATTTGGTACTATTCAAAAAAGAATAGGTAAATTGCATTATTTAGTTAAGATCGATGATGACCGCGTGTTGAAAAGCCACGTTGATCAAATCAGGTCGATTGGGAAAAATATTCCCATTACAATAAACCAAAGTTTTGCCCCTGCATTGCCTGCACTACCTGTTGAGAGCCCTACCATACCAAATGTTAATAATTCATTACAAAATGCGGTTTCGACGACACCTGCAATACAATCTCCTCAAAGTATTAAGAGAAGTTCAAATACAAATCTTGAAGTGTCTCCTCAGAACTTTCCAAAAAATTCAGGATACAATCGCAGAAGTACCTGAGCCCATTACAAGTGACGCTTGTACCTTGCCTCGTTCAGAACGCATACGTAGGTCTCCTGAGCGATTAATGTATAAGTAATGTATTTCATGACAAGGGGAGGACTGTTGTATTTTTCATTTTCTAGTTTTGAATTGTGCGCCACACTTTAGGTGGCTCTATCTAGGGGATTTCAGTGTGTAACATTATTACGATGATAACTATGATGGTGAACAAATTGTACATACATACATTTCCTAAGTTTGTTAATAAAGTGAATCCATTAATTTGTGTTATAATTACAATCATCCGACGTCCACCTCACTCGGACTACACAAAAACCTTGAGGCCACTCTTCCTGTATTGAACAAAGCATACAAGTCAGGCATCTAGTAACTATATCGATGGCGTCACGGTAAAAAAGCGTAAGCGAAAAAAATCTGAAATAAGGATTATTATGAATATTAAGTCGTAAGAGTCAAGCCACTCCTTTAACATTAGTGTTGTATCCACCAAAACATCGAGGTTTGTTAAAATTAAAGTTGAAGTTATAGAATAAGTTAGGTTATATGTTAATAAGCGTCAAGTTGCATTAGTGTCAGTGCGGTTACGCCCAGCAGCAATTATCGATGCCCTTACAAGGTAAACATTTTAATACATTGTAAATTTTGTTGTAGCAATAGTAAAGCTCAGTTTACAATAAAATTATTTGGCACACATAATTAAATTATGAAGAAAAATGCTCGAAATAGATTTTGTCGATTAGGATTTTTACATGTTTGATTTTTGCTAGGATTAAGCGCCATTTCCCCATAAGTATCCTATGCTACTTTTCAACGCATTTTTCTATAAAACTTACGTACAGATCTCTAAAATGTTTAAACTAATTGATTAAACCTCTATTATAACGTTTAAAAAATTATTTAAAATTCAGTAGAAATTGAATCAGTCTTGAGTTTTAAATTTCGTTTTGATATGTCGCTTACGACTTTTATTTTTCTAGATGTCCAGTGGCCAAAAAACTTTGAATTTGTTAAAAACTGCTATAGTTAATAATAATGTCGAGGTAATTGAGGCTATAGAGGTTAGAGCTTTTGATAATAATGGTAATATACTATTAAACCAAGCCTTGCAAAATGACATTTTAATTCTGGACAGTGATGTTAATATTCTGGAATCTGTTGCCGATTCTCACTGTTTTTCAACTGTAATAAAAACAAGACTGTAGATCACACAGACAGCGTGGGAAACTCCGAAACCTTCCAACATGGATCTTCTGAACCAGATTGAACATTGGACTTAGAAAAAGAGAATGATAATGAACGTAGTGATCGTAATTGAAGTGAAGATGGTAGTTCAAGTGACTTTCCTGCATTATCTAAGAGCGGTAGTACTACTTCATTTACCTTAAGTGAGTCAAGCGAAAAGATTAAAGGAAAAAGATGTAAGAAAAAGGAAAGCAAATCGAATAAATATAAAAGACGTCGAGATTCAGGTCTATCGTATTTGAATTACAAAAACGAAAAAGTAGGAAATAAATACATATTAAAAAATCGGTGCCTTAATAAAAAATGCACCAATGGATGCAATACATTTACAGAAGATGAGAAAGCAAATCTTTTCATTCTTTTGTAATATGGGAAACAATTTGGAAAAAAAGAAGTTATAAATGGTTGCGTAAACATAATTCCAGTCCAAAGAAAAAGAACTTTGGCTCAGGATTCTAGACGAGCCCTAAGATATCAATATTTTTTTATAAAAGGGGATGTTCAAGTACGAGTATGTCTTTAGTTTTTTGTGAGTACCTTAAACATAACGCAGAAGCTGGTTAGGAACTCTGTACAAGGAAAAATTAAAGAAAATAGAGACCTCAGAGGAAAACATGAACCAAAGAACAAAGCAACGTGTAAGCAAATGAATGAGTTTAAAAGTTTTTAAAAAGTTTACCTGCAGTGCCTTCGCACTATTGTCGTTCGTCAAGTTCAAAATTATACTTTCCATCAGATATTAAAAGTGTTGCCAATTTGTATAGAATGTACTCATCAGAGATAAAAGCTCGTGGAAATATACCCCTAGGCCTTTCCTGCTTTAAAAAGCTTTTCAAAAAAGATTACAACATAGGAATACATGTTCCTAAAAAAGACAAGTGGATTAAATGCGAGAGGCACAAAAATATCCCAGAACAAGAAAGAACAGAGAAATATAAAACTAACTATCTCAATCATCAACAAGAGAAAAATGATGCCAAACAACTTTTCCTTTGCCAGCAAAATAAATCATCGGAAAATGGTTTCGTAGTTGTTTCTTTTGATTTACAGAAAGTTCTTGCTACTCCACATGGTCCAACCATGATGTTTGGATTTTCTAGAAAGTATGCCGTATTTATATAAGTTTACAATATATGAAAGCAAATCTCAAAATGGCTATTGTTATGTTTAGGAAGAGAAAGATGGCAAGAGAGGAGTTAATGAAATTGCCACTAACTTGTATAACTATTTGCTAAAAGTGGATAGTGATGGCAATCATCAGTCGATATCTTTGTTCTGTGATAATTGTCCAGGACAAAATAAAAACAGATTTGTCTTGGGAATGCTTCTGTATTTTTTGACTCATTCCAAGACCGTCAATAATATTTCTATAACATATTTAGTCGCAGGGCACACCTACATGCCTGTTGATAGCGTTCACGCGGTTATAGAAAAATATACCTCCAACATGAATATACAGGTATCCTCGGAATGGCATACTTTAATTCGAAATGCAAGAAAGTGCCCCAAGCCGTATGAAGTCATTCCTGTACATTTTGCCGAGTTTCTAGATTGGAAAGTTATGTATGTTCCCAAAAAATTGAAAACAAGTGAAGGACGGGAATTTAAAATGAAGATGTTAAAAGAGCTGCACTTTCTAAAGCGGATTTAAAGTGCATTGATATTTCCACCAGTTATTCCAATGATGCACCTATTTATAAAATTGAATGGATAGTCAGAAAAGTCCAATCTATTTCGAAAGTTTACTCTTCAGAATTGCCAATTAATAAAGAGAATCTAAAGGATTTGCTCGATTTATGTCGAAATTTTACAATTAAAAAACAGTACCACTCCGAGTATTTTTCGCTTTCTTCACACGCCAATGTACCTGAAGAACTTCCAGAAACCGACTTCGACGATACTGGTGCTATAGAATATTAGTAATTTTAATTTTAATTTTAATAATAGTTATGTTTAATTTTAAAAAGTTTAAAAATAAGTATGTAGTTTATGTTTCAAAATATGGATTCTTAACCTTTTTTTTTAAATTAAACAACTCTTTCTTTATATTCGTATAATTTTTTTAAAAAGGCGTAAACACCAACTATCTAAAATATAAATGACAAGAGTAGTAAGGCGTGTGAGACTTAAGCGCCATTCCGAGCCTGAAATTTTAGAGAACAATCGGCTTAAGTGACAGCAAAGAAGGCGTAATCACCAAATCCTAATTAAAAAAAGGCTTAAGCGACAAAAATATTAATAAAACCGACATTAGGTATTTAAATTTATTTTTTGTTATATAAAAATCACTATTATCAAGTTTATTGCTAGTTAAACAAAAAAAAGCGGAACATTGTATAACATTTTAAAGTTTTTCGCAATTTTTGTATCTCCTGAACAATATAGTAAAAGCCGCTTACGCCTTTTTACCGTGACGCCATCGATATAAACATCTATGTTGGCATCAAGAAAGCTAGCATTATGCCTAGTTTACACGAGCTTTGTAACTAATGATTAGTCGACTTGTCGCTAAAGACGCGTTCTTACGAGTCAAGTTTAGTTGACCGATTTTAGTTGTTCAACAAAAGTTGAATGAAAACTGCAATGAGAACCTCTGTTTCAATAGAGTTGATCAACTTTTTAGTTGTTCAAGAAAAGTTTGACCGAGTCAAACTTTTGTCGTTCAAGTCTCGAATTGCTTTCAAGTTGAAGCTTATCTTGAAACGTGTGAACTATGCATTCAACTTATCGCTTACAATTGGCGTACGTGCTTTTATTTTTATCATTATAAAATCGTATAATAAAGTTTAAAAAATGACTCTCAAGAGGTCTGAAAATGATAAGTTACAATTTTTGGAACTCTACCATAAAAACGACTGTGTTTGGAACTATCGAAGTGATTTATACAAAAATAAAGATGCAAGAGAAAATGCGTTACGTTCCGTTATAAAGGAAATGCAAACTAATGGTATTTCTATTGCGGATCTAAAAAATAAAATCAAGACTATTAGAACCATGTACAAAAAAGAACATTCGTTGGTTTGCAAATCAAAAAAAAAGTGGAATGGGAACAGAGGAATTATACGTGCCAAAATTGTTTTGGTATAAAAGAGCGGATCTATTTCTAAATGGTGTTGTAAATACAAGAAATACATCTTGTATGTAAGAGAATATTTCTGATATAAGCGCAGCAATTGATAAACTTGATGAAGTAGTGCAGAAAAATAAAAATAAAGTTGATGATGAATTTGACTTATTTGCCAAACATATCGCTGTGCAGTTAAAAGAAATGCCTCTTTACGATGCAACTATCTGCCAGGGAGAAATTCAAAGTATACTAAGACAAAAGCAATTTCAGCTTTTGAGTCAGTCAGCCCAGTATAATAGAACTAAAGCACCGGCGGCGGCGTTTCCACCTTCCAAATATCGGAAAACTCAATCAGATGAGTTTTCATCTCCTCAATATGATGCATCTCTATCGCCAGCACCTTCAAACGACATGGATGAAGAATATTGGTCGTCGCCAGTTTCAAATCACTCATACAGGCACCAACACGAAGAGAATGAACGGGGGTCATCTGATATACTTACTACAGCTTTAACAAACATCTTAAACTAAATTTTGTACCACATTTGTTAATAAAATTTCTTCTTAAAATCCACTGCCTCACCCAAAAACGACGTTTCTTACGACCTTTGTTCATTTTACATAAAATTGATTTTAGTTCTTCTTTTAACAAAACTGCAATTATTTGTACACATTCACTCACAAGTGCATTCGATGCCATTTTCAAATTGAAACTATTGATCAGTTTATGTTGAAATGTGTGAACAAGAACTGATTCAAGTTGTATTCAACTTTTGTTGATCAACTAAAATCGGTCAACTAAACTTGACTCGTAAGAACGCGCCTTAAGTAAATAGAATCGGTTTCTATTCACTCGCAATGGCAGTTGACTAATACGAAGAACTATTCAGCATGTTTACACGCAAAATATTGCTATAAGTGACAAGTACTAAGCATTAGCTACGAAGCTCGTGTAAACTAGGCATTAAGCATGTGTGATGTAAACACAAAATATATATGATTGTAAATAAAGTTAATAAAGTTTTATTTTTGGTGCTACTTGAAAAGATTACTTATTCAACATGGTCCTTCGAAACGGATATTAATGGTCCAATCAAGCGCAATTATAACAAATGGTAATGTTATTTTTTAAACCAAGCAAAGCGGAGGAATTCTAGTTGCAGTCATTGTTCCGGCGTAGGAATACCAACAAGCAAATGCGTGGGAACACAAGTAAGCTGGTATCTGATATCCTTTTCTTATCCTATAGACCAGGGGTGGCCAACAGGTCGATCGCGAAGCAATTTTTAGTCGATCATAGCCGCCGATATTAGCCGTGATTCATAAAAAGCCGAGAAGAAACCGCTGGTGAAATTTGATGTACAAATGAAGGGAAATTTGAGAAAATCTAAGAAGATTCAAGGATATATTAGAAATTACAGATAATTTTGCTTTTTCAACTTTTTCGAAAGGAAATCATGAGATAACCCAAAAGAAAATATAAGGAAATTTGAGAAAATTTGATGTCCAAGTGAAGAAAAATTTGAGAAAATGTAAGGAAATCTTAGGCAATTAAAGAAAATAACATTTTCTTCCCTTTCCCATTACTGTCGTGCTGTTATTAATTTTTTCTATTTTTAGCATGTTTTTCGGCTAACTGTACTGGTCTACTATAATCCTATTTAAACAATTTTTATTAAACTTAAACTTTTTAAACGAATATAATAATGTAGAGCAAGTTGACAAAAAGACATTTCTTAGTAATTTAGCGGTAAGGTTAGACAAAATTGAGCCAATTTTCGATACATTTAATAACGTACAAAGTGAAATTGAAGAGTTTAATGAAGTTGAAGAAAAAAAAACAATGAATTTAATAATCGAGAAAAATTTCAAGATGACTATTTTAAATTAATTGCTCGAGCAAGAATTATGATATTAAAGAAACTGTCGCTCAACCGGTCTCTCACAATCCACGAAGTGTTATCAAGCTGCCTAGAATCTCACTAGACAAGTTTGATGGATGTTTCACCAAATGGCGTAGTTTTAACGATGCATTTAAATCCATGGTAGATCAAAACATAAATTTAACTGACGTTCAAAAACTATCGTATTTAAAGGCGTCACTAAGTGGTGAACCAAAAGCATTAATTGACCCCTTGGAAACAATCAATGAAAACTATGCAATTGCCAGAGATTTATTAAGTAACCGATACGAAAACAAAAGACGGATTGTAAACAAACATGTACAGAACATTTTAAACATTCCTGCTCTGAGGGACTTAATTAATATGGAAAGCAACAATTTTCAATGCCTAAAAACTTTAGGCCTACCCACTCATGATTGGGACGCGTTGGTTGTTCCTATAATTTTGGCTAAATTAGACAATTTGATTGCTAAAGATTGGGAAACTAAATTAGCAAATTCAAATGATCATCAAAGTATACCAACTCTGGTTGATTTTCTTGAGTTTTTGAACAATAAACAAACCATGCTAGAGAATATTTCCAACAGAAAGTCAAATGATTTAAATTTAAAGAAACCCTTTCAAGGTAACATATCAGTCAAGTCATTTGCAATAAATGATTACGGGTTTTTGATTGACGGAAAAGTTATCGATAAATCAGTTATAGAAGAGTTGATTGCCAAAACAAACAAAAAAAATTTTCAAACTAAACAAAATTATCGACTAAATTGTACAAAATTGACTTACCATAACCTCCAAAGATTATCAAAACTGAACTTGTTACATGAAGTATGAATAATTTAAAAATGATTTGAACTAAGAAATTCGTTTACCTAGCACCTTCATTTTTTTCAAATTTTCTTAATCCAGACCTGTTATGTGTTAATTGTCTCCTTTTTAAAAATTTTTTGAATTTTGATTTTCTACGTATTGTATTATTCTTATATTTTTTTTTTTTTTTTTTTTTGAATTTAATCAGAATTAAGTATATTATATAAAATTTCTAACGAAAATTTAAATGTCAAAAATACTGGTAGACAGAAAGTAAAATTAGCAGCAAAATTGTTTTCGCATACAGTTGCAGACGCAATTAAGCGTGCTGCCATTTTAGGTGAATTAAGATCGGTGAATGCATTAGAATGTTCAGAATTTTTTAAATTGGTAGTTAGCATTAAATTTGCCACTATTGGAAGACACTAACAATATTTTATTTTATTACAGGTTAATGATTGGTTTGATTGCCTTAACATTCGGCTTCCTCATCAGGACAGTCGTGAACGAACTCATGGCTTTGGTATGCAATTGGAAGTTCGGTTAGAAATAATCAACAAAATGTCGGAAACAATGTTAAACATGAGAGTTCAAACGAAATCTTCGATTATGCCTTTCCAGAAAGGTAACAATTCTTGATTTCATTTTATTATTCAATTATTATTATTCAAATTTTTATTTAGGTATCATAATGACAAATAATGCATTGAAGCTACTTTTTAATTATCTTAAAGAGCGGTATAATCTTTCCTACCTTTTAACGTATCGCCTTAATCAAGACGATTTGGAAAACTTTTTTGGAGTGATCAGATCCAGAGGGGGCCCAAATGATCACCCCGATCAACTTCAATTTTTATACAGACTTCGTGCATACATTCTAGGCCGAAATGAGGGGAATATATCATTTGAAGGTAATACAAGAGGTAGATGATACACCCGACTTAGATAATGTGGTAAACTTCAGTTCCCAATATTTTAATAGTGTATCAGATCCAGTACCACTAGAACCTGAAATTGATGAACTAGCTTCCCTCCAATATGATGCTCTAAAACATCTAGCGGGTTATATTTGTTATCGCCTTAAAGATAAGCCAGAATTAAACTTGGAATCTAATAATCCGGAGCAAACTTATACCTGGACCAATCAGCTCTCTGAAGGTGGTTTAAGAAAACCCTCCGATGAACTAATGCAGAAGATGGAAATTTTAGAGAAAACATTCAAAGAGATAAATGGTAAAGATGCTCTGGTATTTATGAAAGGGTTTCTTCGGCTTCACTTGGAAAGTTCTTCACACATTGATTGTGATGAAAAAATGAAAACTTTGTTTTTCAGATCCAGAATGTATTTTCGCATGAAGAAGCTTAATAAAGTGCTTCTTGATTTAAGTAATTCCAGAAAACGAAAAGCAATAAAGATTACTTCTTAAAATGTTTATTTTATTTTTATGTTTAAATAAATATAAATGCGCTCTTATCACCTTGTTTTTATATCAAAAACCTATATAAATAATTAAATTCCTACTTAGAAAAGTTTGCACAAACTAAATGTTTAAAAATAATTATTCAAATATGAAGTGTGAAAAAGTCTGATTTTTAAATTAAAATCGAAAAAATATTTAAATTTCATAATATTATTTGAATTCCTAATTTAAACCTCCAGTGAACATCTCCGAGAGTCCGCCATATTGAATAGACCTGCACATTTAAGAAATGGTATAATCTGCGCATGCGTTAACGACGCGGCAATTTGAACAGTTCGGACAACTACAGTTCTAGTTATCGTAATTACGTGTTAATAATGGCGTCTTCTTTACCTTTTGTTAGCGTAAATTTAGATGAAAGTGAAGTTCCCGGTGCAGTTTTAACTTCTGTAACAATTGAAGAACATACTGTTGTTCAATTAGAATGGTGGTTGCAGTGCAGAGGGGTATTAACTTCTGGAAAAAAGGCAGATTTAATTGCTAGGTGAGCGAGGTCTTATTTTGATTCAATCGGTTTTTGCTTACATAAATAATGTTTTAGAGTGAAAGAACATTTGTCGCGAGGTATACAAAAATTACTCCTGCTATCGATGGGGGCGTTTGGCATGATCAAAAACATCTAAAAAGTAGGCGAAAAATATGTTTAAAATTGCTGTTTTTTGTTTTGCTTATCAAGTTTTATTTTTAGAATCTTGAAAATATGTCATTACAACCACCCGTTTTTCCCATAAATGGTTGGAAAGCCTTTCCTGGAAATGAAATTCCAAAAAAAATTAATTACGGAAGCATTTATAAACATTTTGTGGAAGATTTTTGTTATTCATTATTAAAAACAACACCAAGCACCTCGTTTTATGTACACTGTAATGGTGACAGATGCAAAGTTTGTCCGAACCTGCTCGCGCCTGAACCAATAGACTATCCTTAAATGTGCAGCTCTATTATTAAACGTCACTAGATGCGTCAGATCATACCTTGTAATCTTTATACCATGGATGTGACGAAATAATCAATTGGCGATTTCCCTTACCGTTGGTGGCGCTGCCAAATGTCAACAATATGGCGTACCTAAAACGTAATTTGATGTTGTTTTCAATGCGATTGTGAGTTATTTTAACAAGCGTCTCGCGACAGTAATAACCTGGCTGTGACTGTGGCGCCATCTCTGGTGCGGTGATTTAAAAAATTTAAAATTTGAAACTTGACAGTTGACAATTACGACGTGAGGTAAAAGCAAAATCTATGATAATTTTAATGGTTGACCCGATCAATTTTGTTCAGATTGAAAACGCAACCACCGCAAAAGACTTATGGAATAAATTACAATCTGCATTCCACGATTCCGGCTTATCACGAAAAGTTAATTTAATGAGAACTTTGGTTACAACTAATTTGGAGAATAGCGATTCCATCGAAGATTATGTCAACAAAATAATGAGGACCGCACATAAATTGACTAACATTCAGTTCGATATAAGTGATGAATGGTTAGCAACCTTTTTACTTGCAGGTTTGACCGATGAATACAAACCGATGATAATGGCAATTGAAAGTTCCGGCATAAAGTTAACAGCAGATTTTGTAAAAACAAAGTTATTACAGGAAATCAAAAATACGAAACCGACTAACGTTGCATTATACAATAAAAGTGAAGAACGGAAATGGCGAAGTCAAGCAAATTCGTTCCCAAACAAAGCCCCACGTTGCTACAAGTGCAATAACTATGGACATATTTCGAGGAACTGTAGCATGAAGAGTAAGCCAAATTTTAGTAATCCCTCTTCAGACGCTAGAAGAGACACATCATTGTTTTCGAAGTTAAGCACGCGTTGTCTTAAAACTAACCATGAAGAAAACAACTGGTATGTGGATTCAGGTGCATCAGCTCATATGACGAACTTAACCGTATTGAAGAACCTGAGACGGTCGACAAGAACAGAAATTACTGTAGCCAACAATGAGAAAATTCGAGTTGCCGGTATAGGAGATACACAACTGAGGATAGGTAATAACTGCATTAATGTTAAAAATGTCTTACAAGTTCCAGATCTAACAGCAAACCTACTGTCCGTGAGTCAAACAGTTGCAAATGGTAACAGTGTTGTATTTGATAAATCCGGATGCCGAATATATGATGTTGACAATATGCTTATCGCAGAGGCAAGATTAATGGATGGTGTTTACAAGCTCGATTGTGAAAATGTTGCAGACAGTTTCATGGTTCGAACAGACAATTTCGATCTTTGCCACTCCAGATTGGGTCATCTCAATTCCAACGATCTTCTAAAACTAAGAAATGGAATGGCAGCGGGCATTGATTTTAATAACAAAAATGAATTCAAGTGCATTGCATGTTGTGAAGGTAAGCAGTCGAGGAATACATTCAAGACATCTAAAAGCCGAACGAACGCAGTTTTGGAGTTAATCCACACCGATTTATGTGGACCGATGGAGAAAACATCGAATGGTGGAGCGAAATATTTTTTGACATTTATTGACGATTTTACAAGAAAAGTGTTTGTTTATTTCCTCAAGTCGAAAGATCAGGTTTTCTCTACATTTCAGGAGTTTAAATATTTAGTCGAAAACCAAACAGGAAATCGAATAAAGATTTTACGTTCCGATAATGGAACTGAATATTGTAACGAAAGATTCAAAAATTTGTTTCAGAAATCAGGCATTCGTCATCAAACTTCAAACCCTTATACGCCAGAACAAAATGGGGTTGCTGAACGAATGAACCGAACATTGGTTGAAAAGGGTAAATGTATGCTTTCGTTTTCAAGATTGGGAAAAGAATTCTGGGCAGAAGCAATAAACACTGCTGCTTATATTGTTAATCGTGCACCTACCAAGGCATTACAGGAATTTCAAAAAACCCCAGAAGAAATGTGGACCGGTAGGAAACCTGATTTGAGTCACTGCAAAGTTTTTGGTTGTAAGGCAATGGTACACATCCCTAAAGTTAAACGACGTAAGTGGGATTCAAAATCAAAAGAATTAATTTTTGTGGGATATTGCGAGGACACAAAAGGTTATCGATTGTTAAACCCGGTGTCAAAAGACTTAATAAAAAGTCGAGATGTCATATTCTTTGAAAACAGCAATTATTCACCACTCAGTAATGAATCTGAAATTTCTGTTGATCGCGATACTGAAATTATTTCTGAAGAGATTGGTGAAGAAATGGGAAATCCTGAAGAGTTTGATGAAGAAGTGGAGAATCCTGAAGAGATCGATGAAGAAGTGGAGAATCCTGAAGAGATTTATGAAGAAGTGGGGAGTTCTCAAGAAACCGATGGTGATGATGCAGATTTTGTTCCTGACACTGAGGTGGCCCTACAAGTTGATCAACCGATAAGAAGATCTGCACGAAAACCAAATCCGATCATTAGGAAGGATTTTGAGTCTTATTTTGGTCAAACTTCTGGAGAAGAAAGTGATCCGTTAACCGTACAAGAAGCTCTAAGTCGTAAAGATAGTGCCTCTTGGAAAGAAGCCATGGACAAAGAGATGAACTCGTTAATGGAAAATAATACTTGGTCTCTAACTAAACTTCCGACAAATAGAAAAGCGTTGAATTCCAGATGGGTTTTTAAAATAAAGAAAAACGCTGCAGAAGAAATTCACAAAAATACAAAGCTCGTCTTGTAGTGAAGGGATGCGCACAAAAGAAGGGGTTAGATTATGAAGAGTCATATTCCCCTGTGATTAGATATACCTCGATAAGATACCTAATGGCCCTTGCGGTGAAACTTAACTTGAGAATCGATCAGATGGATGCCGTTACTACATTTTTGCAGGGGGACATTGAGGAAGAAATATACATGAATCAACCTGAAGGCTTTAGTAAAAGTTCAGAGGTATGTCGATTGAACAAAGCTATGTATGGTTTAAAGCAGGCAAGCCAACAATGGAATATAAAACTCAGCATTGCCTTGAAAGAAATGGGAAGAAAGGGAAGAAATCAATCTAAGGTGGACCCATGTATATTTTACAGGATAAGTCGTGGCGATATTTTGTTTGTGGCTGTGTATGTTGATGATCTGTTGATTTTTGCAAATAATGTGGAAACGAAAAATAATTTGAAGCAAAAATTAAAATCAAAATTTAAATTCAATGATATGGGAGAAGCGCGGTATTGCTTAGGCTTGAAGATCACAAGAGATTACAAAAATGGAGAATTGTATTTGGATCAGGAAAATTACATTCAAGAAATTTTAGCAAGATTCAATATGACTCAGTGTAACCCCGCAAATACACCGCTGGATACAAACCAGGCACTATCGAAGAGTACATGGGACTTGCCTCAGCTGCTCAGGAAGGAATATGGTTAAAGCAGCTGGAATCGGATTTGTGGTCAAACTCGGAAGATCAAGCAATAAAAATATTCTGTGACAATTGAAGTGCGATCAATCTTGCGTATGGAGACGGTTATAATCCAAGAACAAAACACATCGATATCAGACATCATTTTATTCGTGACAAGATTGAAGAAAAGAAAATTCACGTGGAACGTGTTGGCACTGATAATATGATTGCGGACAGTCTCACGAAAGCTGTTGGTGTTACCAAACATAACTCTTGTTTGAGGGGCATGGGTTTGCAACTTGAGTAACGATGCATGTTCCAGTGGGGATGTTGGTTTTAACTAATGGGGAACATGCATGTTCATAGATGGCGTGGTTGTATGGTTGTGAGTGGTCAAGGTGGTATTGCTGTACTGGCACGTTGGTTAGTTAGGTTAGATGTGTGGACAGTTGTTGTAGTATAAGTTTTGTATATATTGTGTAATAAATGACTATTGTAAATAACTATTGTATTTGTTAATACTTCCATTCAAGAATTTATTATTCATTATTTAGTTATTAATTAATCAATTTCAAATTATGGATGTAGATATTATTTGCGACGAGTGTAATGCAAAATTTAGCCAGAAGAAAAATTTATACGCTCATATAAGAATGCACAATAAGGAACCTATTACACCCACAGTTTGTGAGGAAATTTGTGATATATGTGGTAAACAGTTTGTCAATAAATCTAATTTGACTCGTCATCGAGAGCAAGTCCATGGAGATCCTGCTGCGAAGGAAGATAATACCAGAAAATTCAGAATTAAATGCCCACTCGGAAATTGTTCTGAAGATTTCAGAAATTATTCTGACTTGCTAAACCATTTGTCAAGTGTACATAAAATGGAAATTGAGTATATTGAGTTCGAATGTGAATCTTTTGCAGGTAGGTCATTAATATCATTTGATATAATATAATCATTCATGATACTGTTAGAGGTTGAGTGTGCGCGGGTATAAAAACGTGTGCGCCGGACTTTAAAAAAGTGACAGAAAGTGTGGTCGGTAATGTAGAGAGCAAATAAGAACGAACGTTGTTTTTGATTATTAAAGTTAACGAATAAATAGTTTGTTGTTAGAAGTTATTGAGAAAGTTAATTAAAATTGTAATCGACGCAATCATTATTCATTTGTATATTAAACAATTAAACGTTTGAAAATCACGAAGCGCATTTATGTTTTTAGTTCAACAAGGGAAGATTTCTTACGAAAAGGGCAAACGTGCCACATGTATGCAACTGCAGCTTCCACTTAAAAAAAAACGCAAATCTCATCACAGATACATGTTTTTCAGCATTTCACCAGTGGAAAGACCAAATTGAAGGACGCACTTTGTCATCGTATGTACTTCACACTGCACCTAAATTGCTGGCTGATGGCAGTAAGAAACAATTTTACAACTGTCATCGCTTCTATGATTATGTACAGAAAGGAAATAGTTTAAGACATATAAAAAGTG
The DNA here is from genome assembly GCA_949152465.1 of Cantharis flavilabris. Lineage (NCBI taxonomy): Eukaryota > Metazoa > Arthropoda > Insecta > Coleoptera > Cantharidae > Cantharis > Cantharis flavilabris. Next base: position 24,331,031 of record OX424437.1, on the reverse strand, counting down.
TTGGAACAAATAAAATTGGGAAAGCATGTCCTTCAAGGATTTAAATTTTGTTTAAAAGCAGCGAGGAACCTGTTTTGGTGAAGTATTGGATGACCCATTTAGGTCATTCTCAGGATATTGGTCGTATTTTTTTAAGCCAAGAAATAAAAACTGAAATTGCAGGTATTTTCAAATATTTATTTATAATGTATGATTTGAAATGTAAAGTTTTTGTGTGTTCTAGGCAAATTAAAACAAGGTGTAACTTTTGAGCACATATTAGATGATATTCGTGATACTGTCTTGACGAATGAAGAATCACAGCGAATCTTACTTTTAGAAAAGAAAGACTTACACAATATTTGCAAGAGATTTTCGTATAGATTATAGTACAAAACGCCACCATAACGATGCAATGAGCCTAAAATTGTGGGTTAGAGATATGAAAAATCTAGGTGACGAGTGTCCAGTATTGTTATATAAAGAACAAGGTGTTGAAAGTGATTTTGGGCTTCTTGATGTTAACGATTTAGCTTTGATAATAATGACGTCTTTTCAAATTCAACAGTTGCTACAATTTCGTCACAACAAAATATGTATCGATGGCACCCATGGAACGAACGCTTATGATTTTCAATTGTATACGTTGATGACTGTTGATGAATTTGGCTCAGGATCTCCAGTGGCATTTTGTTTTTCTAATAGGGCTGATCCTGGTCCAATATAATGTCACCTGTCCCTAATAGACTGCTATGTACATGGCATTTTGACCGAAATTGGAGGCATAATAATAAAAGTAAGTGGAGGAACTGAGAAAAAAGCTCTAATATATAAGGCACTACGAGTTACGTCAGTGTACGTCAATTGAAAATTTCAATGACAGTTTAAATCAATTTTTAGTTGATCTTCATGCAGACCAGGATACTTTTTCATTCGCTCAATATTTTCAAGAGCATTATGCCAATCGTCCAGAATGCTGGGCCTATTGTTATCGATTACGTTTAGGAATTAATACCAACATCTACTTAGAATCCCTTCACAAAGTATTAAAGCACGTATATTTAGAAGGTAAAAAAGTTAAACGTCTAGATAAAAGCGTCAATGCTGTAATGAAAATTGCACGTGACGCTCTATTTAAGCGATTAATAAAATTAGCAAGAAATTCTCCTACGGATAAAATAAAGCGAATAAGACAAAGTCATACATCAAGCAAAAGTATCGGGTTGGACATGGTGGAACGTCTTGAAAATGAATTCCTAGTTACCTCTTCGGCAGATAAATCCCAGCAATACTTGGTAGTTAAGGCAAACGAAAATTGGGTGGAAAATTGTTCTGATTTATGTTCAAGATGTGATGAGTGCAACATATGTTTTCATACTTTCAAATGCTCTTGTATAGATAATGTTATCAAAGCTATTGTTTTTTAAGGATTCTGATGATGGTGTAGTTAATTGTAATATTGAAAATAATAGTGTCGTTGAAGATATATTATTAGATTTAAACAGATTTGGTAAAGTACAACAACAACCTAATAAAACAGACGATATAAAAAGAAGGGCCGAATTAGTTATAGGTCTGTGTGATACAAGTTCACTAACCGATGAAGAACATAGATCCATTTTAAATAATTTTGATAAAATTATAAACACGTTGAATAAATCTAATACCATTCAAATGAAAACAAAGGAAAAATTTAATACAAATGAAGATATAGAAAAACAGGTGCGTCTATTTTCTACTAAAAAGAAGAAAAGTAAAGAGGTAATAAAATTTAATAAACCAACGATTGTTGAAGAAAAAAATATAATGGATGGCCTTCTGAATAAAACGGATGTTACTGAAAATATTAACACTAGGTTTGACCACACATACACTTCGTAATTTGTTTTTATTTAAATTTGCGATGATTTGTAATTTCTTTTATACTTGAATAACTATATTTTTACTATAAAAAGTTTTTTTTTCTGATTTGACAAGTGTCACTTTTTAAGATTGAAGTTGGTTACAACGGTAATGTAAACACGAAACTCTAACCTCACCTCTAAACGTCAACAGCTATGATCGGTTTACGTCACCGCAGGTTAGATGTCGCTACCGTCTCGCAGCCAAGATCAGATCTGCCTCGAGACGCTCGTCCTCATACAGCCAAGTAGTGTAAATTTTCTATGAGTTACATTACTGCACCACAGATGGCGCCACAGTCGCAGCCAGGTTATTACTGTCGCGAGACGCTCGTTTATTTTATAATAAAACAGCGTTGAAATTCGTTCAGTTTTAAAAATAAGTTGTAAAAGTTTCAGTGTGTTGTTAAATTTACTTTGTTAATTAATTCTCTGTAGTTAAATTTTATTTAAAGTAATGTGAACTATTTTTATAGGTAAGTCATCATAATCGAATAATACAAAAAAATTTAGAAACGTTTCAAAAAGTACCCTCTTGACTGTATTAAAGAGTTTTAAATTTTACACATTTTGTTGGTAATAGAAGTATTAATTAAAAATAATATAAAAGAATAAATAACGTTACGTTAACGTTAACCATCGATGAGAATAAAGAAGTCAACGTTTCAAAATGTTCCTGTACCTGCAAGGCTGGAATGTCGGGTAAAACCAGGTAAAAACATGTAGTAGAAAGCTTTAAAATGAATAGATATACTTACACAATTTATATTATTTTAGTTGTGACATATTGTAATTTTCACAATTGTCGACCACCGATTTGAAGTGCTATTGGAAGAAAGGATCAACAGCTGGCAAATATGCACCAATTCCAATAGCAGAAGAGGAATGCTTTAAGAAAAAGAATTCAATTAAACTGAAACCTTTATCGGACAGCGAATATCCTAGGCTTGCTCAAAGATTTATTACCACTCTACCAAACTCGGCACTGGCAAAGCACAGGTAAATAACCAATTACAAAATTAGTTTCAAGTTAACAAATCAATGTTTTTAGGAGTGGGTGCGAAAATTGCCGCCCTGTCGTGGATAACCCAGGCAATAATGACAACGAAGAACAATACCTTGACTTAAACATTATAATAAATAATTGTCAAAAGCCAATCATCGATAAGTTGCCGACTCCTATTTTTGCACAAGAGTGCTGCAAAATTACTTACGATGCCAAACCGGTTAACGAATTTAATTTTGATTCAGAATCAATTAAATTGATAAATGGCACTATTATATCGCCACTTTTCACCTGAACAGCTTTATCTTGTTTTTCTGTAAAAAAACATCTTTAAGGTCCAACAGACTCAAAACGGCTAGTTTTTCTTTTTCTTCTAGATCAGACATCACTCGATTTTGAATTGTTTGTTCCTGATTTGAATCAGGATGTTCGTTATTGATTTCACTATCTTCTGTAGGAGTTCCATGAATTTCACATTCAGAATTTGCATTTTCCTTATTGCAATTATCCTCTTCGTTCTTCTGGTTTGTCCTTCTTTGTAACCTGTTCCTCCGTTCCAAATTGCCTTTTGGTATTCTATAGACAGTATGCTTCCTTGTGGTAAATTTTGGGAAGGCACAGCATTTTTTTTTAGTCTTGGTTTCTTACTTGCAAAATCGGGTAATATAAAATCGTTTCGCTGAAAATGCAAAGAACACACTTTCATAAAATAACTTACTGGTTTTCCCATTAATAAAGTTCTCTTCCAAGCTTCTCTTCTGCAGATTATTTCTTTTAAACCCAATTTATTTTCTACTTCGACATAACCTGCCTTTACTGCAGGAAAACGATGAAAACTAAGATGTTCCTCTCGTCCTTTCCTAGAGTGGCACCCGTACACACACATTTTTTTATACATAATGATAATTTCCAAAATAGAACACTAAAGAATGCAAACGTTTTGTTTATATACAGATTATTCTATATGAATTGATACCAATCACAAAATATTACGTTTCAAGTTAATTTAATATTTTTCCGCGTGGTGGCGTCTGCTTAATGTAAATCGCCAATAGCATTAAATGAAAAAATAAAGAATTTTAATTAACATAACCCAATTAAGAACTGACAACATCGGACGGCCATGTTTAAATCTTATTGATTAGCTATGGCATGCAGATTAAATATTTTTTGAAATTCAAAAATTTAAAAAAAAAAAATTGTACGCTGAGTTTTAAGACCAACCAATTACATCAACATGCGGCATTTTTATTACAGTTTCATGTTTATATATTATTTCAAAAAATTATTTCTAAGGAAACTCCCCCATTATTGCACCATAGAAAAAGAACTTTTAGACCATATTTGTACAATAGAAAATTTAACATTTTTACTGACCATAGACCTTTGATTTATTTGTTTGGCATGTCGAATCCTTCAAGCAGGTTAACCAAATTTAGATTAACACTTGAAGAATATGATTTCACAGTTAAATATACATATTAAAGGGAAAGATAATGTAGCAGCTGATGCTCTATCAAGAATAGACATTGAAGCTGAAGAACTTAAAAATATGAACACGAAAGTAAATGAAGCTATACATGTAATTACAACAGCACAAAGTAAGAAATTAGATAAAAAAGCGGAAAAGGGCGTTAATTCGGTTCAGCAGCAAAGGATTGATCACCCAGGAGTTGTTGAATTGTTAAAATGTCCTAAATACGCAATTGAATTACGGTTAATTGTGCAACAAGATTTTGACTCAATCGTAGTTAAAAAGTAAAAAATATGATATTATGATGGGAAATTTTATCTATAATAAAACTTTAAAAGTAATTTATTTACTACAGATTACCCGATCGGCGTTCTTACTAAGTAAATCGTTGAGGGCTCTGAAACAATTTTGTTTAACGAATAATATACTCGAATTATTCATTATTAATAGATGGGGTCGCAACCTATCGAAAGACAAATCAAAAGACAGGGAAATTAACCCGTCAGACAATTTAAATGGCCAATTAGAAGATCGATATCGATTATTATTTGAAGAAATATTAAAGAAGTCTAACGATAGGAAAAAATTAGAGTTGTTGTTGAACCACCACTATGCACTAGTGTGCATACCGAGTGCCTTTCCGGCATATCGTTCATGTCATTCTAATACCTCGTAAGCCACAAAATTTGAAATTTTCGTTTATTGCGGTTTTATATTCATCTAATAAATGCGCATGTACTGAGAATATATCGTAAGCCACATTTAAGCCGATTCAATTTTATTCTACTTTTCGAATACCTCGTATCGCAAACCACGTTTTAAATGAAAGCATAACCTCGTCACCCAATAGGTATTCATTCGTTTACTTGACGTTTGTTGCTGTATGTCTGAGAGTTTAATTAATTTGTTTATTATTAAAATTAAGTATGTATTCACGAGGAAAAACTTTAGTGAAATTGGCCATGCAGAGTATTGCTGAAAATAATAAGAATGTTGATATAAATCCTGGTAAGTGTATTGTAAATTAATATTTTTATTTTAAACATACAACTAAAATAAACGTAATTTTAATAGTAGGGAAATTGGCTTCAGATGTCGTAGATGGAAATCAAAGGTTAGACAATATTCCATTACTACAGACACTTTAGGTAAAAATGATTCACTTTGAGTCTACTTTTTTTTATCAATTTTTAACATTTTAAGATAACAATTACCTACTCGCTGATGTTGTATTTGAGATAAAGGATGATGTTACAGGCCTGCAGATTACAAAAGGTATAAATAATAATTTCTAGTTTATTGTAGTATTTTTCATAATTCTTTTGATGTGTAGAAACTACGGAAAGTGGTTTATCGGTAAATATTTTGAGATCAGATTCAGAAGATGTAATTCCAGTTGACAACACAAATAAAGAAGATTTATCTGATGAATATATCCCAGAAATAAGTTCTGGAGAAAATACTGACATAAATGAAGCAGACCTAGCAGTAGCAGGCTGTAGCAGTGAAGATCCAACTACCGAGAAAAGAAAAAGAAAGCTGGCTAATCCCAATCAGCATAAAAAGAGTTGTATGAAAGTTCTTCGAGAAAAAGGTGAAGAATATCTGGGATATTCTAGATCTAAGACTGGTAAAGTGGAAAGCGGTATTGTAAAACCTGCTAGAGTTATGGGAGCAGCTTGTACTTCAAAAGAATGCTTAAGAGTTAAAAGTAAGCGATGCAATCAAATTACCGAAGAATCAAGAAAAAACATTTAAAAAAAATTTTGGTCTGATTTAAGTTGGGATCAGAGACAACAGTTTGTTATTGATAATGTCAAAGTAATAAACACTAAGGAATTTACACCAACAATGAGAATAGTCGTCGAAAGAAAACATTTGAGTATTATTTAGTAGTGCAACATGAGCCCATGCAAGTTTACAAAAAGTTATTTTTAAATACACTAGCTATTGGAGAATTTTCAGTTCATGAGTGGATAAGAAAATCAGAAAATAATATGAGTGATGTAAGTTCTGATAATAGGCGTATAAGAAAACAACCTTCTCGCCAACCTGAAAAAGAAAAGGGAAATTTATTCTTAACTAATTTTTTTAACAATATGCCAAAGTTGCCATCGCATTATGCTCGCCAAAATACTTCCAAATTGTTTTTAGAAGACGTTATACAAAGTCTAAGCCAGTTTTATAACTTGTATATTGAAAAATGCAAAGAAAACAGCGACCCGAAATTGTCAAAGAATATATTTATAAAAATTTTCAAGTCCATGAATCTATTAATACATCCTTTGAAGAAAGATCAGTGCGATCTTTGTATGAAATGTATTCAAAACATATAAAAAGCAACGATCGATCTAGAGAAGAGAAAGCCAAAGATAAGGAAAATAATAAATGTGTCTTGACCATGGATTTGCAAGCAATAAAAGTATGTCCATGGGTACAAGCAAGTGCAATATTTTACAAAACTAAATTAAGCTGCCATAACTTTACAGTGTACAACATTATAAATAAACATACTACATGTTTTTGGTACACTGAATTAGATGCAGATATGACCGCCTCAACTTTTGCTACATGTATTATTAAGTACCTAGAGATCCACTGTGCTGAGGAAGATAGTATAATTATATGGAGCGACGGATGTACTTATCAAAATCGCAATAATATTTTGGCAAATGCATTATTAAGCTATGCAGTCGCTAAAAATATAACAATAGTACAAAAGTTTTTAGTAGTGGGACACACACAAATGGAGTGTGACTCTGTACACTCTACAATAGAACGCAAGCTAAAAGGAACTTCTATTTATCTGCCTTCAGACTATGTTAGAATCACCATACAAGCAAGAAAAAATCCATTTCCATACGAAGTTATTCGTATGAGTTATAAGGATTTCAAAAACTTTGAAGTTACCGCAAATCAATCATACAAATCAATTCGCCCTGGCAAGGTATAACTGACATAAACATCAACTTATCTATATAATATATTTAATTTTTTAGGTTGCATCTGATCCGACAGTTAATAAACTGAGAGTTCTTAAATATTCCCCAGACGGAATAATCTATTATAAATTGAATTTTGACGACGATTTTCAAGCTATGCCTCAAAGGCGAAAAGTTTTGGAATCTCCTATTATATGGCCACTTATGTCTAAAGAAGAAAGGTTAATAACAAAACAAAAATGGACACATTTGCAGCAATTAAAATCCGTCATTCCTGACGATTGTCATTCTTTCTATGACAACATTAAGCATGACTAATTTTCTTTATACGTTGACTTATAATTATTAATTATATTGATAATTCTTAATATTAATTGTTTTATTGTAACCTGTGCTTTTATCTACATTTCAAATCTTACAGATAATACTTAGTAAACCAATTTGTATAAAACCTAGTAACCCACTATGTTATTACAGCCAGTCGAAGAATATCTTGTAAGCCACCAATTTTTATTAATTATAATAATTTTAACCAAAATTTTTTAAAAAAGCATATTATTGACTTTTTCTAATTATAAAATAGCAATTTATTTATAACAAATAAGGCATTTAATTGAAGGAATGAGTTTTTCTTCTCTCCTGTAAAATTTGGTTTTTGGGGTTACAAGGTATTAGAATGACATGAACGATATATCAATTTTGTAAATAGTTAATAAGAAAACCATAATTAAGTGTAAACTATAAGTAACCAATAAACGTAATGATACCAAACAACGACTAATTATTTATCGAAGGTAATAAGAAGAAATTCATACTAACTCAAGAGGACCAGAGTTTAGTATAAAAGTTTAATGCCTTTCTTTCCAAATTTGATTAGTTGCACTTGCCTAGCTCACGGTATGAACCTTGTAGCAGAAGTTGTTCGCTTTTTTTTTCAAAGCACCTCTTAGGGTTGCAGTTTTTAAAGACATGTGTCCGGAACTACCATTACCTCCCGAACCAATAATTAGTAAAATGTTTCACTTGCAAGCGATGTGAAATTATTAAAAGAATATTTAATATTGATAGCCGAGGCAGCTGCTGTAGAGCTAATAGCAAAAAACAGTAATGAAGCTGCTTATAATAAACTATTGGAAACCGTATTTTGTAGAATTATGTTACTTATTGGGAAAAGATCGGGAGAATTGCAGCGATTGTTATTAGAAACTAAAGAGTGAAGTTAGTAATCAAAGTAATTACGAGGAATTTGACAACGTAATAGCTCCAACTGAGAAGATTTTATTAAAAAAATTTAAACGCGTAGCTACTCGAGGAAAAGGGGAAGAGATGTTCCAATACTGTTATAAACTTTATAAATACTGATAATTTATATTTATTTGGAAAATCTAAATCGTCAGTAGTAGGGTATAAAATTTTGGAAAAGTATGCACGTTTATGTAGAGCAAACAATCCCAGTTCTTTAACGACTACCAGATTGAGAAAACATGTGGCCACATTAACTCAAATATTTAATATGTCTGAAAACTACATAGAACAATTAGCTATATTCATGGGGCATACAACTGGCGTACACAGACAATCCTACAGATTACCCTACAAAGGAAAGGCATTTGACGAAATTGATCTAAATTTGGAAGAAAATTTATTAAACAATACAGAAAATTCAATGAATGAGGACACCGTGGAAACTTTCGATTTATACATGATAATGGGAACAGTGCTAAATTAACATCAGATTGCTCTGTAGGAAATATTTTAAAAAAGGCAAAAATAAGACAACTAATTCCATGGTCAGCTGAGCAAAGTAACATAGTACAGAGTCACTTTAAGAAGCACATTGATAATAAAAAGCCATCAAAGAGTTCAGAATGTGAAGAATTGTTAAAGAAATATCCTGAAGTTCTAAAAAATAAGTCTTGGTTAAAAATTAAGGTCTACATTCAAAACAAGTACACAAAGAAATATAAATAATGCAGGTATGTTGTCATAGTTTTTCTGAGAAATTCATTTTATAAATTTTAAAGATATTTTAGTTTTAATTGCTTTTCTTTTTAATTAAAGATTGTTTTTAAAATGAGTTCAAAGATTGAAATACCCTTGAAGACCGAAGTCCTTCATCAAAATTATTTTTTTAATATTATCATTATTATTTTAAGAACTTTTAGTTTTAATTTTTTTTTTTTTTTAATTAAAAATTGTTGAGATGATCCAAGGAAAGTTGATATGAAGCAAAAGCTCTCCATTATCAAACACCACTTCAAGCAAAAATGGTAAGCTGCTAGCAAAATGAAAGCAAGATTTGAAAAAACCAATGCTGAATGGCTAAACGGCACTATATCGCTACCTAGTGCAGGACTCAGTCCCGGTCGTCCCCAGAAACCTTTTTTAGACTCCAGTGAAAAAAGCAAAAGACGAAAAACCGAAGATCTTCGATCAAAAAACGTGGAAGAATTGACCTATGCTACACAAATGAAATTACGGGAGTTAGGCAAAGTCGATGCTTCAAAAATCGTAAAAGATCTTACGAAAAGTCCCCGAAGAGCAAAAAAATATGCAACGGCTATCAAAAAATGTAGTGAAGAACCAGAACAACCTAGCCAATTATCACCTTTACGTGCTTTGTCTATGTTTACAGAAGCAGGACTTACTAAAGCCCAATATGAGAGAGTAGGGGAAACCAACAAAAACTTTTTTCCGTGCTACTCTGTCATCCAAAAAGTAAAAAAAGAGTGCTATCCGGAAATCCATCGTGTAACCGAGACATGCACTGAAGTAAAAGTTCAAAAGTTGATGGATCATACGGGAACACGATTGATTTTACATCTTAGAGAAGTTGTTAAAAATTTGAGTGATGACGAGAAACAATCTTTAATTTTAATAAGTAAGTGGGGTTGTGACGGGTCACAACAGATGCAATATAAAATGAAATTCGAAAATGAAGCTGATTCTGATGCTAATATTTTCCAAAGTTCTGTAGTTCCACTTCAATTAGTTTATGGGCCAGAAAAGAAAATACTCTGGCAAAACCCAACTCCATCATCACCTCGCTACTGTCGACCTATAAGAATAAGATTTATCAAAGAGACAACGGACATAACAAATGAAGAAGTAAATTATATCAATTCACAGATCGCAGCACTTTCCAGGACAAAATTTGAAGACATGTCCATAAAACATAGAATGTTATTCACCATGGTGGACGGTAAAGTATGCAATGCCGCAACACATACCAAATCCACTATGAGGTGTTACTTTTGTGATGCAACTTCATCAGAGTTTAATGACTTATCAAAAAAAAGAGCGTCTAAGAAGGAAAATTTAAGTTTTGGTCTTTCCTTGCTCCATGCTTGCATACGATTTTTCGAGAGTATACTACATGTAGCATATAGGCTGCCTGTAAAAAAATGAAACGTTCGCCTTTCTGCTGAGGAGAAAGAAGTAGGGGAGAGTGGGGTGCTTTCGGCAGGTGGGTACATTCGGCCACCCCAAATAGATCGCTTATAATTTGAATTTGCCGCCTGCTTTTCAGTATAGCCAATGTCAGAACCCGTCTTTACAGCTTAGTTGTTAATCGAGTCGAAATAGGTGCTATATTTAAAAGTTATCAGTAGTTGTTTAATTTTGTGCATTTATGGTAAGTTTTTAGTGAAATGTAATGCTTAAGTAAAACTAACTATGATGTGCTTATATTATTTTGCTTTAAGTTTGGTGTTTACTTTGATATGTTACTATTAATCTTCAATAAGTAGTTAACCTCAAAACTTTCACATAATTTACGTACAATCGTTTTTTCTAAATAACTGCTAGTGGGGTACTTTCGTCATAACTACAGTGGGGTGCATTCGGCATGCCGACTGCATCCCACTACAATAATTTAGATCTAAAATTTACGTTAAATAGTACTTTTTAAATTCTAGATGCCACGCAAGTGGCAAAACGAATAGGGCTTTAATCAGTGAAGGAGATTTAAACGCTGCTTTAGTCGATATTTTTGAAGATCGAAAATCAATTCGTAATGCCGCTGAATTTCATAACATAAAAAGGACCACCTTACAAAGTAGGATAAAAAAGGTTCTAGAAACTTCCTCAAAACAAGAGTTTTTAGCTAAAAACGCACACGAATCTGGGAATGAAACTGAAGATGAGAAATTGAAATATTCAAGTAAATATACGACCAAACAAGTCTTCACAAACCAAGAGGAAAAAATGCTGGAAAGGTATATTAAAAGAAGTTCCGATATAAACCATGGTTTAACTTACCAAAAAATACAAATGTTGGCCTATCAGTATGCTGTAGTTTTGCCAGATTGTAAAATTCCAAATTCGTGGAAAAAAAATGAATGTGCTGGTAAAGACTGGCTTCGAGGATTTATGATGCGTCACAAAGAGCTTGCTTTACGAAAACCAGAAAGTACAAGCCTTTCGAGGGCAACTGGATTTAATAAACATAGGGTAGATGAGTTTTTTCAAAACTACACTGATGTGTTAAATAAATATCAATTTACCGCAGAAAATATATATAATCTAGATGAAACTGGTTGCACAACAGTGATGAGGCCAGTCAAAGTTGTTTCTACTACTGGAAAACGACAAGTTTCTCAAGTAGCTTCTGCAGAACGAGGAGAACTCGTCACATTCATAGGAATCGTAAGTGCTTCAGGTCGTGCACTACCACCTGTGTATGTATTTCCCCGAGTGAGACACGTTGAACAATATTTAATAGAAGCTCCAGAGTCCAGTATTGCACTAGGAAACAAAAGTGGATGGATGACTTCTGAACTTTTTCCGGAAGTTCTCAAACATATTGTTAAGAATACAAATTGTACAAAGGAGAAACCAATACTTTTGTTAATAGATAATCATGAAAGTCATACGTCGGTAAAAAGTATTATATATTGCAGAGAAAATGGAATTTGTCTTTTATCATTTCCGCCACACACCACCCATAAACTCCAACCTTTGGATGTAGGTGTGTTTGGCCCATTCAAGGCAAAATGTACAATTTCGTATGATGACTGGTTATTATCTAACCCCGGGAAACCGATAACAGTTAAAAATATTCCTCAGTTAACAAAATGGGCATTTTTAAATTCTTTTACTCTTTCAAACATAACAAACTCTTTTAGAAAACCAGGAAGTGGCCTTTAAATCGTCTCGCGTTCACTGACGAAGATTTTTTACCAGCTTTTGTAACCGACAGACCTTTAGAAGAAACAAAAAACGAGTCAGAAACTCCAATAACGGAACAAGATGATATAATAAATGAAATAAATCCAGTGATTGATAATGATTTGCCATCCGCAAGTACTTCAAATCTAGCGTGTAAGTTAACACCCGAACAAGTCTGGCCATATCCCAAAGCTTCAAAACGTAAAGAAACAAGACGAAAAAGAGAAGGTAAGTCACGAATAAATTCTTACGAAGAAAGGGTTGTAGCCAGAAATTTATATTTCCGAAAGAAGATGATGTTACCGACGTTGATATGGATGAAATTGTTGCCAAGCTCCAAAAACCAACCCTTACTGGCACTGCAAGGACATCCTCAATATTCAGTTTCAATTATAAGTTTGATGATATTATTGTAAGATAAATATGTACTTATCTGTAATTACTAAAACGTTTTTGATTACTTGATATTTTACTTTTTTACCTTATGACGAAAGTGCCCCACCCCTATGACGAATGTACCCCACCAGTGGGGCACATTCGGCCATTTCGCAAGTTTTTTGTTTTGTACTATAAAATAAAAATGAATTATTACAACTAAATTACAAATACGGAAATCAAGTACCCAAATAGTATATAATTGGTTAAAGAAAAAATATTTACGAAAAAAGTACTTATTCCTCAGAAATTTAAATTTATAAAAAAAGTGGCCGAATGTACCCCACTCTCCCCTAGTAGGAAATAAAAAAAAAGAAATTCAGGATAAATTCAAGCAACAACTCGGGCTCTTAGTGGACATCCCCAAAACGAATTTTGGAAATCGGAAATTGGCTGCAATAACCGGAATCGATGAAAATTTAATATATCGACTGAAAGTGATTTTAGATACATTGTGTTGTGGATTCAAAATAAATACAGAGGAAATTGAAAAATATTTCCAAGAAACGGCTGAACTGCACTGAACGAAAAGTTGTACTTAACAATTAATAAATATTTGTTTGGGTAGCATTTCTTTACAATAAATAACAAAAACTTGTTGTTAAACAATATCTTTGACTATTAGATATCTGTTTAATATATTTTACTTATTAAAAATCTATAGATTGTTTGATTAATATATATTTATAATCAACCATGCTGACTTAATGTTAATATATTTTTTTACTTTGTGGATTTAAAAAAATATTTGTTGATTGTTAGTTTGGATTTATTTAATAATAAAAATCCATATTAATATCTAATTAATTTAATATTTTACATTAGTTTTTATTAATTACAGGATTTATGTATTATAAATAAGTAATTTCTTAATAATTAAAAAGATTTGTTAATAATAAATTGCCATGGTGGACATGACTAACATTTGTTGGAGATTATGCGTGTTCTACAGAAATTATTCTGGGAACTACCGGGAACGGCTGGCGACAACTGGCGCGCGGCGATAACAGTTAGTAGTTACATCTAATCAGATTTGTACCATATTACTTTGTTCTGTGTGTGCTGTGTACCATTGCAGTTTTATTGAAGTGTTAATGTACAGGGTGGCTCAATTTCGATCCTTCTTATGGGGAAATCGGTAACTATAGGAGATATCGAAAAATGGATGGCGCATCCTCGATCTCTTTTTTTGAGAAAAGTTTAATGGTTTAAACTCGAATTCGATATCTTTTTTCGTTTTCGAGTTATGGCTAAAAGTTGACTTTTTCGACTTTTCGTTAAATGTCGATATCTCGGTTATTTGTAAAGTTATAGAAAAAATATTTACACCTTCTTCAGACACTTTTTTAAGGGCAATAAAATGGGATAAAGAGATTTTAAATATCTAACTTAGTTTGCGAGTTATAATATAAAGTTATGTTTTTTTAAATAGAAACCATAGTTGGCTATGAAATATTTAAATCGAGTTTTTTATCCTATTTTCAATTATATATAATATGTGGGGTCTATTATTTCAGTTTCGTCCCATTATATTACAAAATGTTAAATAAAAACAAACTAAGATCGGAAAATTAAATGTTGGATTTATGAAAACAATCCATTATACATTTATATTATAATATTTCATAGTTTTGATAAGCCATTTGACACGCTTGTGAAATAATATGTAATAGGTACTAAATAAAAATAAAAATAGGTATCGAAGTATTAGGTACTAAAAACACTCTTTAAAAACAACTGGAGACAATTGTTTTAGATGTCAATAATGATTTTGTATAGTGTTTTGTTTTGAAAAAGTCAACCTTTAATTTTCCGATCTTCTTTTGTTTTGATTTAACATTTTGTAATATAACGGGATGAAAGTGAAATAATAGACCCCACATGTTACATATAATTGAAAAGAGGATAAAAAACTCTATTTAAATATTTCATAGCCAACTGTGGTTTCTATTTAAAAAAACCAAACTTTATATTATAACTCGAAAACTAGGTAAGATATTAAAAATCTCTTTAGCCCATTTTATTGCCCTTAAAAAAGTGTCTGGAGAAAGTGTAAATATTTTTTCTATAACTTTACAAACAACCGAGATATCGACATTTAACGAAAAGTCAAAAAAGTGAACTTTTGGCCATAACTCGAAAACGAAAAAAGATATCGAATTCAGGTTTACACCATTAAACTTTTCTCAAAAAAAGAGATCGAGGATACGCCATCCATTTTTCGATATCTCCTATAGTTACCGATTTCGCCATAAGAAGGATCGAAATTGAGCCACCCTGTACTAAATAAAGTGAAAATTTTTTTAAATGGATTGTGATCAGCAGCGGTTAGAGCTCTCCGAGTTTTTGGAACATAACGGCTTTGAGGATCTCATAGATATTTGTCAAGGTAAGTTTATAAACTTTATTTATTGTACCACAAATGTACGTATTAACTTAGGTACATATTTTATTAATTTATTTACTAGTATATACTATATATATGTACATAAACATAGTACACACTAACTTTTGAGCTTGATTTCAAAAACCGGATTTATTTTCCGGGAAGTACCGGAATAATACTATAGTCAGTCGCTTAGTTTATGTATGTACATTATTTTTGAAAGGAACAGTTCATTTTTAGTTTTAAAATTATAATCATTTTATTATTGATAGTGTAGTTGTTGTGAAAATTTAAAGTAATACCTATTTTTTCGTTGTTTTTTTTTTGATAATATTTTTACATATTACAGCCAATGGCGTGGATAGTTTGGCCACATTAAAACTTATCGTTATTGATAATAACGAATTTAAAGAATTAGTCCCTCAAATGGGACAAAGAATTATGTTGAAAACAAAATTGTTGAATTGGAATACAATAATAGGCGACAACAATGAGTAAGTACTTACATATTATTATGTACTGTACATACATACATATATAACATAAAAATAATATTGATATTTATATGATACAAAAAATATTGATGGTTCGATTTCAAATTTCTACCACTATGTGGTTTCATGTAGTACTACTACATTATACAGTGCCTCTCAAAAATCAACTTTTATATTATTAAGTTATAATTATTCCTTCGCTGAAGACTCAAAAACATATTGATTGATACTATTGTTAAATTAACTTCTTCAATTTTTAATTTTTATTGCATATTGTTACTAAATTGTCCTCGTTTACAAGTAATACTTAAGTCCAGTATTTCAGTTGCTAGTTAAACTAAATTCAAGGATTAACCTACGTTTATGGCTACCTGATTGGTCAGATACTGAGTTTAAACTCTGATCTTAGTTTAAACCACAACTGAAATATGTTTTGTTTTTAAATTAAAATTCAAGCCGACCGCGACCACGCGAAGTAGGATAATAAAATACACTATATCACATTATTATCAAACAAAATAATTATTAAAAATGTTATTTAGAATTGCATACTTTCAATAGATTTTTATTTTAAGTATATTAATTAAAATTATTAGCTCTTGAAAATACAATAAATATGATTATCAATAACGAGCTACAAGATACATTTAAATCTTACTGTATGGATTTCGCAATCCTATACGTTTAAAATTATAAAAAATATAATTATGATTGAAAGTGCTTACTGTTCATTGATACGAAAAAATATGCAAAATATGTGAAATAGTTTGCGACAAATGGGCCCTAGTTGCGAAATCCATACAGTAAGATTTAAATGTATCTTGTAGCTCGTTATTGATAATCATATTTATTGTATTTTAAGTATATTTGTCATAGTAATTGTTAAGTTTTTTATGGCATAGTTTCAATACGTGACCACGTGAATGTAATTAAGAAGTCAAGTTTCAAAGAAACAATAACAAGAACGGAACGTGAAGCTCATAAAAAGTTGATCTAGATATTTCACTTGTTGTGATTGCTAATATGTACAAGTATTACCATTTGAGTAACCTTAAACCCGAGTCTCAATAATAAATAAAAATTTATGTTTCCTATGTTTGCTAAACGCCGCGCAATAGGTCACAAATCAATCGGTTATTTCAAAAACAACACAAGTCACCCAATACAATTAAAAATTTACAGGCAGTAATAAGAACTTTTGTTACATAGAATCATAATTTTAAAAATAGTAATTTTAAGTAACTAATTTATGTTACATTAAAATGGTTAATGTTTAAAAATTGTGGTTTTTATTGACGATAGTAAAATTTGAATTGGGTGACTTTTGTTGTTTTTAAAATTACCGAATCAAATCTGATATTGAATTGTTCAACTGCTCCATTACATTCAAAATGAAAAGTAATGTACTAAATAGTATGTCTCAAAAAAATTTTATATTAATAAACATGCACTTTAGGTGTACTCTTATAGTAATTTTAATAAAATTTTTACCAAGTTATTTTTCAAGTCGTATCTCAGAAACGGTGAGACCAAATAGAGAAATGTACATAAACAAAAATGAAAGGAATGAAATTTATAATAAATAATATCAAATAAGTATTGCTGTAAAAACGATTTTTTATGAGAAAACATCGCTAACATAGAATTGGACGTTTATTTTTGTGAGCCACTGTATGATATGTACTTGTATGTTAGTTACGGTTTTTTTAACTTTAATTAAGAACAATATAAGTAATAAGAGCGATTGGTATAAGTAATACCTCAATTTTTTTCTATTTTAGACAGGACCTCTTAAGCGATTTAGAAGAGGTGATCCAACCACACAAAGTATTTATTTCTGATATAAGTAACCATCAGTCACCAAATGCTATAGTGCCTAATTATACAGTTTTGCCAATTTGTACCGATCCCGATCTGGTATTATCGGCTCCATCTACTTCATCAAGTATAATTTTAGAATCGTCTATAAATGAAAATGTTCACAATTTGCTAACCAACGAATCTGTAACAAATTTTAATTTGTCTGAATTATTAGATAAGACGTCAATGGGCAAAGCTATAAAGGAACTATATAAAATCAAAAAAAATTTAAGCACAAGATGCCAATCATACTTAGTGGAAATAATTGTTCAACACTTTTTAAATGATTTGCCATTTAGGTAAAAAAATCAATAAATTATATTACGTAATTAGAAAGTTGTAATATTTTTCTTTTTTTATTATAGAAGACTCAATAATGAAGATTTTAGAATTCTCTCTAAATTAATTATTAGGGAATTTCCACAGGAATTGCCACAAGTGTACTTCACATCCCCAATAAAAAAAAGGAATTCTCGAGATAAGACAAGTGGTATTGCTAGAGGAAAACTTGTTGACAAATATAGAAACAGATTGAGTTTTTTAAGAGAAGCTGGTGTTCTGTCGTCCAACGGTTCAACTGTAAGGAATAGGGATACTTTGGAAAAAGAGACATCCGAAAATATTTGCGAAGAAGGTAGGGTATTATTTTGTTATTAATATAAGCACTAAATTATATTTCGTTCATGTAAGTAACTATCAACTGTTTTATTTTATAGATGAAATCAAGAGAAATATTGTTTGGCTAAAAAACAATCACGAGCCATGGGCCGATGTGATGGAAAAATGGACTAGTACATATGAATATCGACAAACTTTAATGACACAGGACATCGACTTTGAGGAAATTTTAGGCTTATTTCCAATAATTCAGAACCCGTTAGGATATTGCCTAATCGATATAGATTTTAAAATAAAATACCCTAGTAACTACGAAGCACTCTACAACAATTTTGAAAAAGTTTTTTTCAAATTGTTGCAAATAAAAGAAAAAAATTTAAGCCAGAGTGATACTCTTATATTAGATATCATAAAGTTTCAAGATTTAAATTTTGGTGAGTATTGATTAATAGATAAACTACATTTATTATGTTATACAGAAATCATAAAATTACTTTAACCCCCCCCCCCCTTCCGTAATTAAATCCTCTGCAACACAAATATTAGCTCCTGGAATAAATTCAATGATTTTTTCAGAATCTCGTCATTATTTAATGCTAACTTTGTTGGTGGTATTACTGCCGACCAGGACTTTCAATAAAAAGGGAAAAACCAGCTGGTATCCAACTTCAACTGAAACTGTAAATGGAATAGTCGTTCATGTTGAGGTACATTTAACCAGTAATAATAATGTTATGTATTTATTAATTTTTGTGGTTTTGATTCAGATTTCTGGAGACATCGCAAATGTTATTTCAGAAAAGAAGATTAAGCTAATTAAATACGGTTTGCCTATATTACCATTTATCATAATCGAGGGACCTACATATACTGAAATTAATAATATTTATGTAAGCTACAACGATATTTTGTATAAGGTAGTATCGGTTCTGAAAGCTGTTGATGTTTGTTTTCAAATTACTCATTCTTTTAATTTGAAGTACCCCTATGAATGTGTACACGTTTGGTTGTTCATACAATTGGGAATCTATAATTTGAAAACAATTTACGACAAAATACCAAGTATTTTAGATATAGTCAATAAGATTAATAATTCTTAAGATTGAATATCGTTAATTAAGCTCTTCATTAATTAAAAATGAATTGTAAATATTGTTCCAAAATTTTTGACAAAAATCAAACTTTCATCATACACTTGTCAACTATTCATAGATTTGTAAGCTCATTTTCTTGTTGTTATACAGAATGCAATAGAATTTTTAGTACTTTATCTTCACTTAAAAAACATATAATAACTTTTCACGATGACACTAAATTTTGTCAGTTAAACATACTGGTAAGGAATAAAGAAACATTTAAATCAAATTTAAGTATAAATAGTATCGAACCTATTAATAGTAACATCGCCGATGAACAAAATTTTGAAATCGAGAATGTATTATCAAATGATTCACCTGAAAATTTAAGTAAGACTATCGAAATGCAAATTTTAAAATTCATGAGTAAATTGTATAGCAATGATACAATTAATCGTTCCATAGTACAAGAAATTTTGAACAATGCATCTGAATTAGTAACAAATATTTTTTCAAAATTACTAGTTAAGTTAGATTCATCTGTTTGTTTTAAAGATAACGCAAATTACAATGAATTAGTTTCTGTTTTATCGACTGATTTATTTACATCAACGATCTCAGAATACAAACGCTTTCAACTCTTGGAAAAATTTGATGTCCTGATTAAGCCTAAATCATTTTTTATTGGAAATATGTTGGATAATAAAAGTTCTTTTGAAGGCACTTCATCAACTTTGAACATTAAACAATGTGAAGGTCAAATTATTTCACTGAGAATCTTGTTACAAAAATTTTTACAAATGCCAAATGTTTTACAGCAAATGTTGCATTATATTGAAACCGAGGAGGCTAATTTGAATCAAATATCCAGTATATTTAATAGTAATTTATGGAAAATACTTAAAAATAAATATAAAGATAAAATAATTTTGCCATTGTTTATGTACTTTGATGATTTCGAGACAGGAAATCCGTTAGGGACGCAAGCTGGAGTTCACAAATTAGGTGGAATATATATTTCTTTTGCAGCTTTAGAACAAAAATATGCGTCAAGATTAGAAAATATTTTTTTATGGGGATTATTTTATTCTTCTGACAGGGCAAATTTTTCTAACGAAAATGTATTTAGACCTTTTCTTGACGAACTTATCTTTTTAGAATCCGAAGGAATTACAATTAACGATCAAAAAATTTATATTGTAGTGCCCCTGTTGTTAGGAGACAATTTAGGTATAAATTCAATTATCGGCATGACCGAAAGCTTTTCCTCGAATCATTTCTGTCGGGCTTGTTTTTCACACCGAAACCTCACACAAAATATACCATTAGAAGATTTAAACACTCTTAGAAATAGAGACAACTACGATATACATTTGCAAGAAAAAAGTCACGTCATTAAATATTATTGTATGTGGAATGACTTGCCATATTTTCATAATACTGAAAATATACACTTCGATATCATGCACGATTTGTACGAAGGCGTTTGTCGGTATGATTTTGGCAAAATATTGAAAGATTTAATATTTGAAAAAAAATACTTTACTATTGATGTACTTAATAACCGCATAAAATATTTTAATTATTCAGATGTTGATATTGGCAATAAAATACCACCAATTCCTATAAGTCAAGTAGAGAAAGAATTTATTATAATGTCAGCAGCAGAAATGCATGCGTTTATTAGTTACTTTTCTATTATAATAGGCGATTTAGTTGACATATCTGACACAACATGGCATTTTTATTTGTTACTTTTTAATATTGTACACATTGCATCAAAACATACCACCAACAAAAGTGAACTAATATATTTGCAATGTTTAGTTAACGAACATCATCAACTTTATATTTCTCTTTTTCATGGAAAATTAACACCCAAATATCATTTTTTAACACATTACTTTCGAGTTATCCAAAATGTAGGCCCACTTTCAAAACTTTCTTCAATTCGATATGAAGCTTTCCATAGAATAAGCAAGTCTAACAGTAATGTTGTTTCTTTACGTAAAAATCTGCCTTACACCTTAGCTCTAAAGCATCAATTAAAACTAGCTTATAGATTACTTTTAAATCGGGACTTTTCTGACGACATTGCGATTGGTACCCATATATCTTCTTTAAATAAGAAAGATATTCTATCTTTTCAAAGTATTATACCCGATATAAAAAATTATTTCAGTGTAAAGTGGATCAAAATAAACGGAATTACTTATAGGAAAGGTCGAGTTTTTCAAATTGATCGTGACTTATACGGCGAACCACTATTTGGATTGATCGAAAGTATAATTCATAATGAGAGACAAGTAATTTACCTAATTTATAAAAATATCGTTTGTTATGGAATTGATAAACATTACGAAGCATATCACGTTGAAAGTATTTTATCTAAAAATCATATTATTGCTTTAAATGATATTTATTGGCCTTTACTGACGCATATTCATACAATTGGCAGTGGGAATAAATATATTTCTTGTATGAATCAAGAAATGTAACCTAAGTGATAATATATTTTCATATTTGTTTATTTAGTAGGAGTATCAATTAATAATGAATTGTACCTACTTTCAATATTTTTAATTTTATTTTTTGTAAATGAGCTAAATTAATGAGTATTGTAAATAACAAGTTGCATATTTATATATGACACATTTATTATACTATAATATTATGTATTTCGAGTTTTTATAAACATAATGTTTATTAAAGTTTTTTCAAGTTTCGTTTAACGTTATTTTTAATCTTTTTTTTTATTAATTTTTTTTATACTTTTGAATTTGCTTTAATTTTAAGCTATTAATCTTAATCCAAATATGATTGGACAAAAATTTATACTGTTTATATTTTTTTAATTCTAGTGATTAAATTTATACTTTTTGTATTTTTTGTGTTTAATAAATAATTTTTGTTAAAACAATATTTTTGTATTTTATACTGAGTGTTCATTTGAAAACTTACAGCAAGATATATCTCAAAAACTAAACGCCAAATGTAAAAGTGTTTCACACAAGAGTTGTTGTAATGTTATGAGAGCGGCTAAAGAATATTAGTATAATTTGTTTTATAATAATTATTAATAAATACAATTGAAAAACGAATTACACTATCTTTCTAACCTTCACCATTATACAATTATTGCTCGAATCATTTTATGATCTGGCATTTTGTTTCCAAGATATTTTTTTCTGGAGATTTTCAAATAAGCACCCAATATATTTTTCTCCTCCACCACAAACAAACCATTTTTAACTATAAATATAATTTATTTTTTATTACTAAACAATATAAATTAATGTTAAACAAGTTTGGTAATAATTAATTTACCACTGGATTATAATTAATATTTATTTATTTATAGTGAATAAACGCAAAGATCATTATTAAGATGCTCAATAAGTAATTTAGTATTAATTACAAATCTGTATGATTTGTAACTAAACCATTTGTTCATTATTAACAAATATTTTCTTATTAATAATAAAGTTTACATTGCATTATTTATGCTTAATAATGTGTTGTTTATTATAAACAAATTTTTATTTATCACAAATAAAATGGATTTCTATTATTAGTTAATAAATAATAAGGTACATTAAAATAATTTTAATAAATTTGTTGTTTGTTATAAACAAATATTTATTCCGCCATAATCGAATAAAGCATTTATTAGTTGTTAATAAATCTAGTCAATTGTTAATAAACTGTTCTCTCAGTGTGTATGTGTCGATGTATGTTTTTTACCCCATGTCGCCTACATTGCACAAGGTACTTCGTCATGAAGCTGAAGTCATAAAAGAAGCTATTCTTCCTATAGGTCTACTATCAGAAGAAGCTGCAGAAGCTCGCAATAAACATATTAGGTTATATAGATAAAACCATACAAGAACATTTTCGCGCGTGACCTGCAATATGGATGTCATAAACAGGCTTCTCTTAACTTCTGACCCTCTAATAACGAGTATGAGATCAATTTTAAACAAGAAAAAAAAGCCGTTACCTTCTGAAGTTTTAAAATTATTATCCGAAACTGATATTGTAAATGTTAAAATTATTGATGATAGCAGTAGTGATGAATAAATGCTTTGATATCTAAATAAGTCTTTGTCTTGCCATTTTTTACTCTACAATTCAAATAAAACGTATTTATAGTATGTAGCTGTTAGAGGTATAAAATATTTTTGGCCAGGTTTTGGGACCCAATACCACACTGTGCGCCGGTCTATCACATCCTTAAATGATAATATAAATGTGATAGCATAAGGTAAGCAAACGTGTGACCGTAACTTGCATGGGAACTTTTCTTTATATTTGATAAGGATTCATTTTTGAATATTGTGGAAAGGGGATTTTACCTATTACCTTTTTCGAAGGGGAGTTTTAATTTGTTTTAACGTGCGGTAACGATTAATATAATAATTATAATACAGTGCATACAAAATTTATGTGAATGTTCGATAATTTTAAAGTTACCTAGTTTGTTATCTTCAAAGTAAAAAATTAATATTTCGAATCTCGTTTATATCAAAAATTATTTACACGTACCGTCACAACAAATAATTAACTTGAATGTCAACGCGTGGATTCACACCAAATTCCTTATGCCGTGCCGTGCCTGCTCTCGTAAGCAACCAACAAAATACAAGATGATTGTTGTAAGGTAATCTGGTACGAATATGACCAGCAAATTGTATCTTGAAAAACCAGTGTATTATAATATTTGTGTATTTTGGATTCAAATTATTGTGTTTAATTTATGTTTTTGTTATCTAATTTAAGAGGTAATATTTGATTTAATAATTTGTTAAATTTAACTCTTTATTGCCGTTTACGTGGATTAAATTTAATTATTAGTATGCTGAAGTTTTTATTGCGTGTATGATCACTCCCATTTTGAGACAGAGAGTTTCGACGTTTTTCCATTCGATGTCTCCGATGAGCCAGCCGAGAAGGCACTTCCCAAACAACAGGTAAGCGCTATCAGACGTTCTCGCTTGTGGACCAATATTTCAGTTAAGGGTGAATTGATGTTCTAAAAATCGACATTCAAACAAAGCGATTTTTCCAATGCAATGGCGGTCACCAAAATGATAACGGTATGATGTTTGGTTCAACTTGGACAGCAATTTACTAACGGAAGGTAAGACGTAAAACAAAGACCTTCGCAGATGTAGGACGTAAAAAAAGACCCTAAAATAATTATTGGCGTAGAGAAGAAAAAAAACATTAGAAGGTTCCCAAAATTACCTCGCAGATATTGTTGAGGGTCAATTTTCCTTATAGTAATTTTCGTATTTTCAAAAAGTTGTAAAGATGACTAAAATAAAAATTACAAACATAGTTTGTATTTCGAAATTAAAAATTTGTACTTACAAAAGAAATCTGAATACTAAATCCTCCAAAGGAGATAAGATTAAATATCTTCAAATCGATAAAAATCTTCAATGCTAAGTGCAGCGAATAAATCCCAATAAATCGGAAGGGACAAAAAACATAAACCCACTTTCGTAGCACTTTGCCAATTCAAAATCTCTTCCAAAAGACCAAAATTTAAAATTTGTCAACTTGAAAATTTTAACACGAAAAATGTGTCTTGATAAAGATATCAGAAACAAGACCTCCAACATAATTTCATATTTCTCAAAATCCACCAACCAAATCAAAACAAGGAAATCTTATTTTTGTATTTCAAGAAAGCAAAATCCTGGTAAACCAATAACAAAGCAACGGACTCGGGAGCTGCGATAACGCACCCCCGCTCCACATTTGCCCCATTAATTGATCCACCAATTCTGAACCGTTACAACATTTGACAATTTAACCATCAAAACAGCAAATATTATCAAAAATCAGCAAACTAGAAAAAATATGGTTACACCAAGTTTACCAAAAATTCCTGCTTTAAGATAGGAGGTAAAATTGAATAAAGAAAAAATAGCTGATCAAAGATATTACAAAGCCATTTATTTATGTGTATAAAATAAATACAGTCGAGGACAGCTTTATTATAATATGTAATAAATTAATAAATCTAGAAATAAAAAATATAAAAATTTTAGTTAATCATTTTGTTCTATATCCTGAGATATTTAAGAGAAGGTTAATAAAAAGAGAGCTCTGTTCTATATCCAAATGCAATTAATTGATTTAGTTGTGATTACAATAATTAATAAAGAACCATTTTTTTGGTTTAAACTGATCAAGTTTAACATATAAAAGACGATGTGGTAATTAAAACTTTTACAAATAATACAGTTTCAACTATATTGGTATTTAAACTTGAAACCACTTTTTCGCGATATACAATTTCGAGGAGATAGAACAAACCAATTCTGATGTGAAGAAAGTTCCTATACTTTTAAATATAATTGGTTCTGATGCAGTAGAATTGCACAACACTTTTGAGTATGGACGAGAAGAAAATGAAAAGAGTATTAATGACGTTTTAAAAAGTTAGGTGAATCGAACGACAATTTTTATACTGAAATAAAAATATTAGCAAAAAATTGTGAATTTTGGTCTCAGATTGGAGAAAACAACGTTAATAGAGATGGTCCATATTCAGTCTATAAGAAGCTCTTCTCAAACAGAGTTTTCTTATAAATCTTAAGGTGCTACTATTAGCGAGAAATTCTCGATAAGTCGATCACCAATCAAATAAAGACTGAATATATTTATAAATACAAACAATCAAAGAATATTTAATTATCCAGATCAACAAAATTCACATAATCATCAACAAGGTTCTTCAAACTGACCTAACGAAAATAATTCATATATTCATTCATAATTCAATTCATAATTCATATATATATATATTCAATAATTCAAAAATAATTCGTCAAAATAACAGTAACAATTACTACAGTCGTCCAAGCTATCAATTTAATAATAGAAGTCAATCATACAATCAATATTCAAAATTCCATGACAGTATTTTATCTTTGGAAACAACCTAAAGCTGTTTCATTTTCTAAAGTTGCAAATCCATCTAAGTTATCTGATGGAGCAGATCAGTGGAGCGTTTAAGAGCATCTAATTAGAAGTATAACAAAAATTCTTTCCTTTTTTGTACTATATAGTTAATTTAACTGTATAAAATCATCTTTCTATTGTTAGCCTTTTAAGCCTTAAAGAAAAATTCGTGCGGATAGCAAAAGACATACGACGTTATTGGTACAAAATTTTATTTATCGAGTAAAAATTTAAGAGTCTCATGTTCTTGTGCGGAAGTTTGGAAATTTATAATTTTTTTAAATTATTACACACCCCAACATGACATTAATTGGCATCCCTTAACGTGGGGCGATAATTAATTTAAACTCACTGTAGACCCTGAGAATTAAAAAATTTAAACGTTTATTTTCATGCACATTTGTTCATTTTATAAAAATATTCAACAAATGTGGCTAAAACAAATGTGACACTGATAATTTTTATCTAAGACTTTAATAAACGAATTGAAATTCTTTTTTAATTATTGATTTAAAATTTAAATTGTATTATAAAAATTTAATAATTCGAAATTAAGTATGTAATAAAATTCAAACTAAAAAGTTTCAACATAATTTACAATGGCACAACACCAACAGAGCTTTGATGCAAGTGGTAGTCCAATTTTCAACCCCGATGCTAACAGTACTCAAGTGGGCACACAAAAACAGGAGGAAAATAAATGGGATGAAATGTTTAAACGTTTAAACGGCATGCAAACAGACTTACAAATGTGATAACCGAATAGGGATGAAAAAATGAATAAACAAATATTAGACATGCAAAAAGATAACCATGATATGCATAAAGATTTAAAATTTACTATAGAAGATACAAACAAAAAAATTGACACACTGGAAGATAATTGAAAAAAAAATCTCACATGCAAATGATAGATAAAATAAACAACCACGATACAGACATAAAGAACTTACAACACCAAACTAAAAGAAGATTGAATTAGCAAAAATAATAATACCAATGATAACAGACGCAACAACAAAAACTTTAAATGAGAACTCAATGGTAAAAGAAAGGATTGAAAGTATCATCGATGAAAGAGTGTGGGATAAGGCGATAAATGAAGACCTGATAAACAAAGTCATTGATCAAAAGGTCAACGAAACGGTCACGGTTTCAAAATTTAATAACGACATTACCCGCATAAAGTCTCACGTATACAACGTGGATGCAAAATTAAATTCACTTTCGATACAAATGCAAAGAAACGATAACACGAATTCTAGTAAACGTATACTTAAGGATACCTCTCTAATGCGTACAATGGTCTAAGAAATTAACATGAATAATCAATTTAAAAAATTACAAAAATTTTACGGTGATGGTAACTATAACCCGAAATTATTTGTCAAAAATATAAAATCCATAACAGATAACATACGAGATGCAAAAATTGAAAGCAATTTTGAAATCAATTCTGAAAGGAAATGCAGAAAATTGGTTCGGGATCATTGAAGATGGAATTCAAAATTTTAATGATTTTGAAAAGATATTTTTAAGCCAATATTGGGGAGAGTCAGAACAGGAGAGTGTCCGAAGTAATCTCATCCAAGGAAAATATCGTGGTATGATGGATCAAACGCGATGTAGTTATGCGTTAAGAAAAATGAACGCCGCAAAACAATTCGCTGGTTGCCTGGCAAAACAGTTTATCTCGATTTTTGACGAAAATTGGATTATTTCATTTTATAATGTATTTTTGCTATTTCTACAGTCTGGCAAAATCGTATATTTTTGATGCTACTAGTATATGAAATAAACGCATATCGCCAAATGGTTTATATTATAAACACCTTTTCGGTTCCTGGCATTTTCGATTAACTCAAAGATATACTATTCTGCCAGGACTAAGTTTTGGTATTCTGCTGCCAAAACGATTATCTTATATTCAAAAAGAATGTAGCTCCCGCTCCATTAGTATGATAAGAAAGCAGGTGATGTACTATTATAAAGTTACTATAAACAATAATGTGTTTAATCAGTAAATTATTCATATTTGAGTTGAAATCCTAAGGGTAAAGACGTAAAGTTTAATATTTTAAAAGTAAAAAATCTTAAGAATTTGGGTTTTAATAAGTTATTATTGTGAGATATAATGTGCGATCGAAGCAGGAAATTAGTTGAAATGGCGTTAGAAAATTCATATAATCAGGAAGGTAAGTTAGATTTGTTTATTTCTATGTATCTTTAAAATTAAATCATATTTCCTTAAAGTTTATTCTCTGAATTTAAAAATTTATTTTCTAAGACTACGTTTTGTTGCCTCATAGGTGGAATTCCATCTGGGGATTCGTCACCTCCCCATTCTATATCATCCGAATTGGAAGATATGTTTAGTTCAGATGATAGTGTCCTTGACATAGACTATGTACAGTGGCGGTCATATGAAAAGCGCATGGTTAATTTCCAACAAATTTCCGATCTATTAGGTCTTGTTATTAGGAGTAAAAATTTTTTTCAGAAGTAGATGAAAGCTATAGGTAATTTAGTGTTAATTTCGTGTAGACAAGTGATGGCTTTCAGTTTTAAATATGAAAAAAATCAAAAAATTTTATTAAGAAAAGAAATTCGCGATTTTTGAATAATGATTATAGCTCAATGATAATTAAAATTTATACATAATTAAGCAGTAAAAATGTTATTAAAATAAAAATTAATGTACATTATGTGTTTTTAAAGTATTTTTATTTTTAATATTTGGTATAACCACCATTGGCCTTTATGACTGCCTGTAACCGGCGTGGCATCGAGTCTGTTAAGCTCTTCAGGTATTGCTCACTTAAATTGTTGTCCCATACAAATTGTAAAGCTTGTTTAAGCTCTGGGATACTTTTAGGTGATGTTGCGACCACGTGCCTCTTCATAATTGCCCATAAATTTTCAATGGGGTTAAGGTCAGGGCTGTTTCCCGGCCAATCAATAATATAAATCCCATTATTCAAAAAATATTCTGTTACCTGAAACACAAAATAGAGGCGAATTATTTTATATTTCTCATTAATTTATTTTAAAAATGTATAAGGAATGTGATATGATTAATGATTTTCAAAAAAAAAAATTATTTATAAAAATATTGCATACCTTCTTGGCCGTGTGACATGGTGCATTATCTTGCTGAAAATACCAATCCTCATTTTCAGCAAATAATTCTGATACCGATGGCATTAAACTTTCTTCTAATATTTCGATATAGGCATTAGCATTCACGGTACCTGTTATGATGTTCAGGTAACCTAATCCACGTTGGGAGAAACAACCCCACACCATTAATCCCATTTTATTGTTGGTTGTTTTTATCGTGCATTGTTGTGACAATCTTTCATTCTTAAATCGCCGCACGTATCGCTTTCCATCCGAACCGTATAACAAAAATTTAGATTCATCGGAGAAAATCACTCGACTCCAATCTTCTTCGGACCAATTGGCATACTTTTTTGCGAATTTCAACCGCTTTTTCATCATGACTTTCGTCAACATCGGCTTCTTAACGGCCTCATATGCATTTAATCCGAATTCACAGAGCCTCCTACCAATGGTCTCGACACTTATTTGAATTCCCGTTTCTTTCTTTAATTCAGCCTTTAACTGTTGACGAGATTTGAAACGGTCTTTGAGCGCCATTCGACGAAGAACTCGATCAACGGCCTTTGTCGTCTTTCTTGGCGGTCTTCCCTTTGGTAGCGGCCTGCTACTGCCACTTTCGTCAAATTTTTTTAAAAACCGACTTACCGTTCGTCTGTGGCAACCCACCTTTTTGCTAATGTAATTCTGGGATTTGTTTTCGTCACGTAGAACTAAAATGGTGTGCTTGTCCAATTCTGTTAAATTTCCTGTTCTTGGCATTTTGGCACGATTATGGTTACTTTTAAATAAATTGCACACTCTAAGGGCACTAGGTAACAACTGAAGTACTTAAAATTTACAACTGATTTTGAAAAAATTCCCTACCCCTAAAATTTATACCTGTACGGCACGATATTCTTTGGAAATTCACCATGCGCTTTTCATGTGACCGCCACTGTACCTGTTGAAACTCATTCAAGCTCTGAAAAAGAAAATGAAAACACGGAAAATGCAAATCTTGCAGAACAAGAAAAATTTGGTGAAAGTAGTAATGCAGTTAAAAAAGTAAACCGTAAATCTTCTTTGAAACAGCGCAAAGAAAATACATCCAACAAATATAAAGGCTTGCCTTTCGTAAATAGAAAAGGTGAAACCCGGGAAGCAAAATCAATGAAGCCTGGTTGCAAAAAATGCCTATTTAAGTGTAGTGAAAAATTCACAGATGGTGATAGGCAAGAAATCTTTACGAATTACTGGAAACTTGGCAAAAAGACATTGCAACTACAGTATTTGTTAGGTTTAATTAATGTTAGGCCTGGAACTGAAAATAAAAAAAGAAAACGAAGTAATGCTTTCTTCTTAGAATTGAAAGAACAGAAAATTCGTGTATGCAAAAAGTTTTTTCTCGATACTTTGAGTATCAATCATAGCATAGTTGAGACATGTTTAAATCAAAAATCAACAACTGGAACATTAGTAGCCAAAGCGTCCCATCAGGGGCCTTCAAACAAAACGACCTCAGCAGAAATACAAATTATTCAAAACCACATAGATAGCTTTCCTCGATACGAATCCCATTACTGTCGCAAGCAGTCTTCAAGATTTTACTTGCATCCAGATCTCAATCTCACCAAGATGTATAATTTGTATGTAGACAATTGTGCTATTCAAAATGTCAAATCTAGAAGTTTTCATGTATACAGAGACATTTTTAAAAGCCAAAATATGTTTTTTAAATCACCTTCAAAAGATACGTGTAAAAAGTGCGATACTTTTAAAACAAAATTAAAATGCCAGCTGACAGAAGATGATCGAAAGGAAATAACAATGGAACATGATGAGCATATTAGTAACGCCGAAGATGCTTATGAAGAAAAGAGAAAAGATAAACAGAGAGCTCTTGAAAGTGATGGAAAAATACTTGTACGTGTGTTTGATTTGCAAAAGGTTTTAGAAACACCTTCGCTGACTACAGGGGCAGCTTATTATAGTTACAAGGCAATTATGTACTTACAATCTAACAATAAAAGATTTGACATCAAAGGAAACAACATGCTATGTTTGGTCCGAATATCAGGCAAATAGAGGGTCTGATGAAATCGCATCTTGCCTTTATAAAGATGTGCTTTCTATTTCAGAAGAATGTGAAGAAATTATATATTATTCTGACAATTGTCCAGGTCAAAACCATAACTTTACTTTGCCAACTATGTTCAATATAGCTCTAACAAAAAGAAATAAGAAGTTATCTATAAAACATAAGTTTCTTGTTGTGGGTCACACGCACATGGAATGTGACACTGAGCATTCCAGAATAGAGAGAGCGAAACCTAAAGATATGTGCATTTACATTCCTAGGGATTGGATCCAATTGATAAAAATGATAGGTATCAATTCCAAAAAATCCAAACCATTTAAGGTTATAGAAATGAAGGATTTTTATAACTTTAAAATTTTTTATCAAAATAAAGATTCCCTATTCATAAATAGGAGAAAAACAAAAGACGGCTCACCTGTTCAGTGGGCAAAAATTAAACATATTACTATTCAAGAAATTGGGAAATTAAAAATTTCTCATTCTATTAAAAATGTTGATGAAAAAGTTATACACATTCAAAGAAGAGGAAAGGATAACAATATAAAAGAGAATACACCTCAATTAAAAAATAACGGTGTACTCCCAATATCCAAAGAAAAATACAACGACTTAATGTCTTTGTTACCTTTAATTCCAGAAGAATATCATCCCTTCTACAAAAATTTAAAAACTAGTAATTCAAAAAAAAATTTTGATTTTGAATCAGATTCTGAATAAAAAAATTAAATTGTTAGTTTTTTTTTCTTTTCAAATACTTTTTTTTTGTGTGAAATGTGTCATTATTTAATAAACAATCTCAACATTGTAATATATTTTTGTGGTGTTTTGCAATAATAATACTGATCATATCTTATAATACCTAGTCGTTTATCTTAGTTCTAGTCCAACTTAATACCTGGCAAAATCGTTTATCTTATAATAACAATTTTTTTCTAAATAACGCATAATGATTTGTCAACCATATTTGGGCAATAGGACAACATAAAGGTAAAGTACTCTACAAAAAAAAACAAATCTAGAAACGCCATACAAGCTTAGCAATTAATGATTCAAAGTTAAAAACAGCTCTCCTGTAAAATTTACTAAAAATTAGATAAACGGTTTTGCCAGGCAACCAGCGAATTAGATCCACCATTTACCGAAAAAGACATTATTATAAATTTAGCAAAACATTTTGAATATTAGGTAAACAGTCGAGTAGTAATTGAAAACATCCAAACCGCAGATCAATTTATTGAATTATTAAAAAGATTTGATGAATTGGCGAATTCAAACGTGAACCGTAATTACAATTCTTCATTTAATACGTGGAAGAGGTTTAACCGAGATGAACAGAATAATTTTCATGATTATTACAACACGAACATTCATGCTGCATCAACAACAACAAACAATAGCAATGTAAATTGCAGCACGAGCACAAGAGATAATAAT
Organism: Cantharis flavilabris; assembly: GCA_949152465.1. NCBI lineage: Eukaryota > Metazoa > Arthropoda > Insecta > Coleoptera > Cantharidae > Cantharis > Cantharis flavilabris. The sequence continues at coordinate 24,298,082 of OX424437.1, read as the reverse complement.
GAAAATCGAAGCACGCGTTCACCAGAATCGTCAATAAATGTAGAAACGAGGGTTTTCAATAAAGGATAAACCAAAAATGATAAATTCCTATCAACATCAAAAGGTATTTATTAAAGAAGCACAGGGAACTAATAATTTGAAAAACAACAACAAAATTTTCATAGTCTCATGTTGACAGGTGTGTGCGCTCCAGCGAGGCGTTTTTCCGTGGTAGGTGATTTTTCTAAATTTATACCGCTGGCGGCATGACAATACATTATTATAATATAATATTTTAGTTTTAAGTTCTTTTATATTATGTCTAGTATCTAAGTGTTAGATCATAAAATATAAAGAGATGGTACCTACAGATGTAAGAAAAGAAGAATTTAAAAAGTTCTGGGAGTTAGGTTTTTATTTGGCTCAATCCACATACTACTTGGGAACTTGTATAAAGGAAGAAACGAAAAAGAGTTATTATTAAACGTTATAGTTATTCGGGACCACAAAGCAGAGCTGAAAGTAATTCAATTAAAAGGCTTGAATAAAATAATTCAATTACTCAAAAGTAATTCAATTACTTTAATTGAATTACTTTTTAAATGAAGCTCAAGTATATGGTATTTGAATTACTTTTGAGCAATTGAGTTACTTCTTGACTTACTGAATGAAAACATGCTCTATGCGATACAAATTTAGAATATTTGGTTTTAATGAAAGCTATAATTCCAAAAAAGATAATTAACATTAACCCTGCGGCAGTCGCGCCTTTTATTTTCACATGAGCGGTCGCGCCGCGGTCCTTAGGTCCGCATAATGAAATATCAGTTGTTTTGTGAGATTTTTTGTTGTATGTCACACAAAAACTATTAAAATAAACCAAATTTTATTCAAAATTAAAATTTTACTAAATAAAATGTATTGATTCAACAATTTAAAAAATAAAAACGAAATTCTTCTATAGTATTTATAGCAGGTAGAACATGTAACTTTTCTTTGGTAATGCTCTAGACCAGCGTTTCTTAAAGTGTGCTCCGCGGAGCCCTAGGGCTCCGCGTAACCATTCTAGGGGCTCCGTAGCTAAAATTTATAAAAAAGTAAAAGAAAAAGCATCTTACCACATTACCAAGTTTAACCTTCACCCCCTCCTACAACTTTCTAATTTATTAATTTATTGCTTCACTCAGGCAAAGCCAGCAACCCTGATTTTCAGTCAACACTGTCGGCCTTAGTAAGTGCTAGTGCGTCATAGTTGTTTATGTTTTTAAGCGGTGTGTGTTATAAATTGTTTTCAATGGAGCGTTGGCTGAAGACAGGAACCTTTAAAAAAACCATGTACATCAGGGAGTTCAGAAGATGCAGAATCAATGCCTGAGCCTTCTAGTTCAGGTACAATATTTATCATTTTCTTTATTAGGTATGTAATATTATTAGATTTTCCTTTTTTCAGAGTGTTTAGAAGTAGACAACTTAGTTTTGCCAAAAAAGAATAATAAGCGTTCTTTAGAATGCCAATCCTCGCACCAATCAGTTACAAATACATCACATCAGGCACATAAAAAGAGAAAGTATGACGAAAGTTATATAGCTTTTGGATTTATGAATGCCGATAATTGTCCTCAGTGTGTTTTGTGCAACAAAGTTTTACCAAATAGTTCTATGTTTCCTGCAAAAATGCTTCGTCATTTCCAATCTTTGCATCCGGAATATAAAAATAAGACCGCAGAATATTTTGCGCGAAAACGCGAAGGGCTTTTAAATACAAAAACGTTTATGCGCCAAGCATCAAAGACTGTTAACGAAAATGCTACCGAAGCTTCCTATATTGTTTCGTATAAAATTGCAATGGCTGGAGAAGCTCACACAATAGCGGAAAAGCTTATCAAGCCATGTGCAATTGACATGGTAAAATGTATGTTGGACGAAAAGTCGGCTAAACAACTGTCCATGATACCACTTTCAAATGATACAGTAGCTCACCGCATAAAAGATCTCTCAGATAATATAAAATTTGAGCTATCGTCTCGTCTCAAGTCTTCTAAGTTTTCTCTACAAATGGACGAATCGACTGATGTAGCAGGACTAGCAGTATTGCTAGTGTTTGTACGGTACCAATACGAAGACGCTATAGAAGAGGATCTACTTATTTGTAAGCCGTTAGAAAGTAATACCACAGGGGCTGAAATTTTTAATGTTGTTAACAACTATTTTCGCGAAAATGGATTGCCATGGGACAATTGCATCGATGTTTGCACGGATGGAGCGAAAGCAATGGTGGGAAAAACTGCAGGCGCTGTTGCAAGGATCAAAGAGATTGCTAAAAATTGTAGCAGTAGTCACTGTATAATTCACCGCCAAGCATTAGCTGTCAAAAACTTACCATTTTCTTTTAAAACTGTTCTTGAGGAGTCGGTGAAAATAATAAACTTTATAAAGTCTCGACCTTTAAATATGAGGTTGTTTAAGATATTGTGTAATGATATGGGTAGCCTGCATACATCTTTACTACTTCACACAGAAGTTCGATGGTTATCTCGGGGTAAAATACTACTTAGGTTATTTGAGTTACGAGATGAAGTGCGTTCTTTTTTCCTGGAGCATCCCTTCAATTTGGAAACAAGGTTAAGTGATAAAATGTGGTTATTTAGACTTGCCTATTTAACGGAAATATTTTCGAAATTGAATGAAATTAATCTGTCTCTACAAGGAAAAGATATCACTGTATTTAAAGCTAATGACAAAATTATTAGTTTTAAAAGAAAACTAGAATTTTGGCTTAATAGCGTAAAAAGTGGAAACTTGGACTGCTTTCTAACATTAAAAGAATTTATTGAAGATCAGGAAACAGATGAACTACCAAAAGAACTATCAGATGAGATTATTGAGCATCTTACACATCTATGTAGTTCTGTTACACAGTACTTTCCAAATGAATGGAGTAATACTCTGAAAAATAATTCTTGGGTAAAAAATCCATTTGCTGTCAGAGAAAAACCCCAAGCTCTTTCATCGCAGGATTATGAAATATTTATAGATTTGATTTCAGACTCGACACTAAAAGCGGTATTTGAAAACCGACCACTATCACAATTTTGGTGTAGCCTTAAACATGAATATCCAGAGCTGTCAAGAAAAGCTATTTCAGTTCTTCTTCCATTTGTCAGCACATATCTTTGCGAAACTGGGTTTTCCTCGTACGTTTCCACTAAAACGAAGTATCGAAATCGCTTGGATGCAGAACCTGATATGAGACTCCAACTCTCTTCTATAAAGCCCAACATTAAAAAAATTTGTTCAAATAAGTCTCAATATCACAGATCACACTAACATAGCAATACTTATGTAACATTTGGCAATAAAGATCGTTTAAAAATTGTTTTTTTATTAATTTGTACCTAAAATTTAAATTTTGATAACGTTTATGTAATTTAGTTGAAAAAATATGGTGGGGCTCCGTCAAATTAGTTTTAATTTCGCAAGGGCTCCGCGCATAAAAAAGTTTAAGAACCGCTGCTCTAGACAAATAAATTTCTCACAGGAACCGCAAATAATTGTCGTTTTTTTGATCTTGTGAGAACCACACTTGTGTCAGGATAGCATACCTATGCACATAAATCGATATAATAATGAATTATGTAAACAATTCCAAATTTTACCAACAGTGCGGACCTCTGTTCCCCGACGCGACTGCCGGAGAGTTAAAGATAATTCTGGCCAACTTTAACCTCTCTTAAGTTAACAAGAGGATCTCCTGAATCGATGGGGACCAGGTTGTTTAATGCACTTCCTGCAGCCCTTACTAGTTGCGGGTCACTTGTATTATTTAGGAGAAATTTAAAGCGCTCTTTGCTTGAGCACTGTGTATACAGCATTGGCGAATTTTTGGAAATGATTGGGGATTGCTTCTGAGATTGTTTGTAATGTACTGATTTTGTCTTGCATATTTATACTTATTGTGTGTATTTATTTGTTTTCTTTTATCTGATTTGTCCTATAATTGAATCGCTTATTTTTAAAAGGACCTAATAAAAGATGCAAGCATTGGGAAACCAGCATTAGGCTGGAAACTGAATTTTTCAGAGTACGAGTTTTTTTACAGGCAGAGGCGGATTAGCCGCCTAGGCCTGTATTTACGAGTACTCGGAAAACAGTTTCCTGCCGCATGATAAACGTAATTTTTTACGCCGACTTGTATAATTTGTTACAAAATATCATAAAATTTTGTTAAATTATAATTTATAATTTAATTAAATTATAAAATTTAAATTTAATTATTTTTGTTTCTAGACAAGAAGAGAAAAACAACTTTTCACGCCGTATTTGAAATATGCAATTGAACACTTGCCTGATTTGGTCAATTTGACAAAAATTAAAGAAATCGCGCACTATAACCGAAAATGTAAATGCGTCAATGTGGCATGAAAAACTTGGACATTTAAGACATAATAATATGTTAAAATTAAAATCAATAAGTGAAGGATTTAATTTAACAGATACGGAATTTCGGAAAATTAACATGTGAAGTGTGTATTAAAGACAAATTAGAAAATTATTTCAGGAAATTCGACAACGTGCAACAAGACCGCTAGAAATAATACACACGGATGTTTGCGGCCCCATTGAAAATACTTGGCATAATAAAAAATATTTTATTACTTTTTTAGACGACTATACACATTTCTGTACAATAATACTTTTAAACGGCAAATATGATGTAATTTCTGCAATAAAAGATTTCATTGACGCAGCTGATAAAATGGAATTTTTAAACAAGTGTAATAAGGTGTGATAATGGAGGTGAGTACAAATCTAACCAAATAACAGATTGGTGTAAAAACAAAGGAATTAAAATGGATTTTACAATTCCATATTCACCACAATTAAACGGGAAGAAATTATGCCAATTTATCAAGTATGCAAAGATAATTTATTATTTAAATTTAAAATTTTTGATAACTCATTTAAAATTAATTTTTTATAATTATATGTTTATATTTTTATTTCACTTGTTCCTTTCAATAAAATATTTTTTGCAGCATCATGATTTTTACTTTTTGTAGAACGAATGTGTTTTATTGGTACAAATAAATATATAATTAACTAGCATCACGTAGAAGATGTATTTGTACCAGGATATTCATTGGTAAACCTAAACTATAGCTTTGACTTTTTTCCATTTTTTTCTGTTATTCCATTTTCAGATTTCCCTTGATTTTGACAATCTCTACCCAGATTTGACGAACAAATTGTATATCGAGTGGCCAAATTTTTTTTATATATTTTGAATATTGCTAAATTTTTAATTTCCCAATACTTCAAGGCAGAAAAAGAGAACAAATATAAACAAGTTTTCAAAAATTGAAATCCAAAATAGTTAGTTTTGTTACCCATGTTGAGGTAAGGATTTTTTTTTCATTTTTTTTAAATTTTAAGAGCACTTTTACCTTTTTAGCATGAAAAAGATCTAACTGTTGTATTTGAGCAAAGGGAAGCGCGATCACGCTTGATGCAAATGACAGAGCAGCCTGCTGTGTACTTCGTAGGAAAATTGGAACAGCCGACGTCTCCATTGTGAAAATTAATGAATTAATTTATGAGCTGGAAACACCAATAAAAGATATTCACATTTGCTTTAAGGCACATTTTGTTTTAAACGCTTTTTATCAACCAGAAGCAGTTCAAATTTGGACATTTGTACAAATACAGCTTTATGGTTTAATAACCGAATCAGACATTACGTTTAACGGAGTAATATTCCGATATCTTACAAGAAATAAATCGAATATACCTAGTCGGGACATAAATTCTGTTACCTGTAAAGAACCGTTAGATTTTACAGCTTAAGATTACAGAGGGTGGAAAACAATTACATATTTAGAAAGCCCTTTCTTTTGGCAACTTGTACAGACTATAGTTAAAATTTTTTAGTTCAACCAGCAACATGGATTGGGGTGTGAAAGAAAATCGGATAGCAGTTATTGCGTTACATAAATGTGGTGTATCAAATAGTGAAATTTTAAAATTGCTAAAGCCGTTAAAAATTTCAAAAATGTTTGTAAGTCGTGCTATAAAACGGTTTACCGATACAAATGCAATAGCTGACAGAAAAAGAAGTGGACGTCCTCGTACCATAAGAACTCCACGAGTGATTAAAGCAGTGCGTGAAAGAATACGACGAAATCCTCTGCGAAAACAAAAAATTATTACTATGGAGATGCAAATTTCAAAAAAAAGCGTGTCTCGCGTATTGAGGCAGGACCTAAAACTTGGGGCTTTTCGTAGAGCAACAGAACAAAGGTTAACAACAGCTTTAAAAAAAATTAGGCACGAGAGATCGAAAACCCTATTAAGGAGGCACGGTAATAATAATTTTAAAAATATTTTGTTTACCGATGAAAAAAAATTTACCGTCAAAGAAAAATTTAACAAGCAAAACGATCGTGTTTATGCTCACAGCTCTAAAGAAGCGGCAGAAAAAATTCCGAGGGTTCAAAGAGGCCATTATCCAGCATCTGTGATGGTTTGGTGGGGTGTATCCTACGAAGGGGTTACTCAACTTCACTTTTGTGAAAAAGGCGTTAAAACATCGGCACCAATTTACCAAGAAATGCTAGAAAACGTGGTAAAGCCTCTTAACGACTCTCTCTTTCAAGGAAACTGTTAAACCACGTTAAACATGAAAAAAATTTTGTCTCATATAAAATGTAAAACAAAACGTATTAAACTAATAATCATCCTGTATATGTTAAGTTTAACTATTTAATAGGTATGCAAAATAATAACCTGCAACAATTGCAATTACAGACCATTAAGTAGGTAAACTTATCAGCATTTTTAATATAATTAACTTTTAACAGTAATAATAAATAATGAAATATAAGCAAAAAATGTAAATAAAAAGCCACCGATCCACCAAATAAATTTAGTCTAAAACCGATCGTGTTTAATCTACACCACGGCGACCTTCTGAGAATCCAAGCCTAAAATTCGTTGGTGAGGCTGCCAACGCTCAGAAGTCAGCCCATCTCTCAAAATCTCTCCTCCGAGATTTTACATGGTCCTTCGAACCTTCAAGTTCATTCAACGAACCGGCGCCTAGAAGTCCACCGTCGAATCATCTCTACAGGGTCCATCAGCGACTTATCTCAGCACGGTCCATCAGCGACTCATCTCAACAGGGTCCATCAGCGACTCATATCAGCACGGTCCATCAGCGACTCATCTCAACAGGGTCCAACAGCGACTCAAATCAGCAAGGTCCATCAGCGACTTATCTCAGCACGGTCCATCGGCGACTCATCTCTGGAGGGTCCATCAGCGACTCATCTCAGCACGGTCCATCAGCGACTCATCTCAACAAGGTCCATCAACGACTCATCTCAACAGGGTCCATCAGCGACTCATATCAGCACGGTCCATCAGCGACTCATCTCAACAGGGTCCATCGGCGACTCATCTCAGCAGGATCCATCAGCGACTCATCTCAGCACGGTCCATCAGCGACTCATCTCAACAAGGTCCATCAACGACTCATCTCAACAGGGTCCATCAGCGACTCATATTAGCACGGTCCATCAGCGACTCATCTCAACAGGGTCCATCGGCGACTCATCTCAGCAGGATCCATCAGCGACTCATCTCAGCACGGTCCATCAGCGACTCATCTCAACTAGGTCCATCAGCGATCATCTCAGCACGGTCCATCAGAGACTCATTTCAACACGGTCCATCAGCGACTCATCTCAGTACGGTCCATCAGCGACTCAAATCAGCAAGGTCCATCAGCGACTCAAATCAACACGGTCCATCAGCGACTCAAATCAACACGGTCCATCAGCGATCATCTCAACAAGGTCCATCAGCGACTCATCTCAACACGGTCCATCAGCGACTAATCTCAACAGGGTCCATCAGCGACTCATCTCAGCACGGTCCATCAGCGACTCATCTCAGCACGGTCCATCAGCGACTCATCTCAGCAGGGTCCATCAGCGACTCATTTCAACAGGGTCCATCAGCGACTCATCTCAACAAGGTCCATCAGCGACTCATATCAACAAGGTCCATCAGCGACTCATTTCAACAGGGTCCATCAGCGACTCATCTCAACACGGTCCATCAGCGACACATATCAACAGGGTCCATCAGCGACTCATCTCAACAAGGTCCATCAGCGACTCATATCAACAAGGTCCATCAGCGACTCATCTCAACATTAGAAAAATGGAAAAACTAAAGAATAGTACATCAGGATTTTGCCAGTGGGAGAGGATGGAAGCCCGCCGGCGCACGAAACTAGAACCGCAATAATACAACAAAATCAATTACTTTTAAGTCGTCAAATGTTACCAAAATTTTATTTTTTTTTCATTACTTTATAACTATAACCATTTTTTACATTACATTTTTACATTACATGATGAGCATCATGTAAGGCACCACTTCAACAATTATAATTTATCATTTAATTTTAATTTTTTTCTAATATTTTGAAAATATTTTCAGATCACAAATAAAGTATCAAAAAGTGCAAACCTGTCGGCAACAGCCAAATAAGAATAATTCCAACAATTTGCCAAACTGCCAACTTATCACTGTTCAACTTAACTATATGATAATATGTCCAGCCAATTCTAACAGCAAAATTAGTCAAGAGGTTCATCTGGCCTTACAACCCAGAAGGATACGAAGTTTAAGAAGAAAGCAATTCAGCTTGCGCCTATAATCAAGCAACAATTCGTCTTCGACCCAAGAAGCGGCAAAGATAATCAATCAAACGAAGATACATTGAAGAGGTTTAAGAAGAAGAAGACGTAAAAAGATACATTAAAGAAGTTTAAGAAGAAAAGGTAACGAAGAAACACAGACGAAGTTTAAAGAAGAAACGTAACAAACAAACGAAGATACATTAAAGAGGTTTAAGAAGAAGACGACTTAAAGAAGATACATTGAAGAAGTTTAAGAAGAAAGCATATCGAAGATACATTGAAGAAGTTTAAGAAGAAAGCATATCGAAGGTACACAGAGGAGATCTTACGAGAAGACAAAAATCATCATGATAGAATTTGGAATTGGCTTAGGACAACATCTATAATACAGCATCAGCAACATATCACTCATCTTTTAAATTGAAACGGCAGTATAATCTAATTATTGATCAATGTATTTGTAATCGATTAAAATTCAATAAAAGAAGTCGACAGGTTTGCCCAAATCAGCGAAATCCCCAACATAAAATGTAATATAAACCTTTAACTACAACTAATTTATTGTAACAACTTTTATTGTAAATGAATACGGTAACGTTTGACGAATAATAAATAAATCCCAAATTTTCCGGAGGTGGCAGTATGTTTAACCACGTTAAACATGAAAAAAATTTTTGTCTCATATAAAATGTAAAACAAAATGTATTAAACTAATAATCATCCTGTATATGTTAAGTTTAACTATTTAATAGGTATGCAAAATAATATCCTGCAACAATTGCAATTACAGACCATTAAGTAGGTAAACTTATCAGCATTTTTAATATAATTAACTTTTAACAGTAATAATAAATAATGAAATATAAGCAAAAAATGTAAATAAAAAGCCACCGATCCACCAAATAAATATAGTCTAAAACCGATCGTGTTTTATTCTACACCACGGCGACCTTCTGAGAATCCAAGCCTAAAATTCGTTGGTGAGGCTGCCAACGCTCAGAAGTCAGCCCATCTCTCAAAATCTCTCCTCCGAGATTTTACAGAAACCATTGGGTTTTCCAACAGGGCTCTGCACCAGCACACAAAGCTAAGACAACCCTAAGGTGGCTAGCAGAAAATTTACCTGCGTTTATTGCAGCAGAACAATGGCCTTCTGGAAGTCCTGATCTGAATCCTTTGGATTATAAATTGTGGTCAATTCTTGAAAACATGGCTTGTAGTAAGCCTCATAAAAATATCGAGCTTCTGAAGCGGGATTTGGTGAAAGCAGCAGCATCGATACCGTTACAAGTCGTCCGTGCCGCAATTGATGATTGGCCACGGCGTTTAAAGGCTTGTGTAAAGGCTAAAGGAGGACATTTTGAGTAAATATATTAAAAATGTATTTTTTATATATTAAGTAATAAAGCAGTATATATCATAATTGAATTTATTATTTTGAAACATTAAAAATTTAATTAATACTGTGTAACAGAACTTATGTACCGACTAGGTAGAATCATCTTTACCTCTTGATTATTTGTGACTTAATTTATTAGTGTTTATTGCATAGGGTGAGATTTTTTTATGGACTTATAATAATAATTATAGTTTTAAGTTTTGTTTATTAGAATAACTATTAGGGGGGAGGCTTGCAGGTTGCCACTGCTTGCAGGTTGCCCCCCTGCCGGATTTTGACATTCTAACATTGTCATCCCCTAAATTTCGACGGACATCGAATACAAACGAGTAGTTGTCGCTTTTAATGTAATTGTGATGCACTCAAACACAATAACAGGGTGTTTGGTAAACAAAATGTGAAATTTTATTTGTAAACAAGGTGGAACTCGCTTTTGCGACAGTTCTTAGGCTTCTATACATCTACTTTTTTGATAGATTAATTTATTTGGGCTTTATTCTATTATAAGCAGTTTTATATTTAATTATAATGTAATACAGTGGAATCCGCTTAATATGATCACATCGGGACTTAGGGTTTTTAATAACAATAACCGATTGATAACATAAAGGGAAAAACATTTTTATTGGTTATTTATTAATTATTAGTATAATAATTATTAGGTAATAAGAAAAAACCAAATTAAAATGTCTCATCTAGAGTTGTTTGCCACTGCTGTACGAGGAGTAAATTGTTTATAAAAAGTTAAACAACTCTTATACAGTCAATGAAAACTAGTGAAGGTGCTTCCCTTAAGGAACTCCACCCATTACCAAAAGTTTCAGCGCCTCAGAAGAGAAAGCTAAAGGGAAAAAATCAGTAATAATGTCGAGTAGTCCATTTAAGAATGAATTAGAAATTGCTGAAGCTACAACAACAAATAAAAGTGTTAAACGATCAATTGTTAAAAAAAGGAAATTTCAAAAACTTCCAGCAATACAAGCAGATGAATTTTTCTGTCCAGGTTGTGATGAACTGTACCAAGAACCCCCTAGAAGAGTGGATCCAGTGTTTTGTTTGTAAGAATTGGTGGCACGAAAATTGTTCTGTATAGGTACTTAGGCACAGGACAGTTTAAATGTACCAATTGTTAAGTGCGCAAACTTATAATTAAATATGCGCAATCTTGTCTCATGATTTCCATTCAAATGTGTATTACAAGATTGCGCATTTGCTTTTATTCATTAATTATTTTATTTTGTCTTTGTTTTTAATAATTTTATATGTTTGTGTTATTCTTTTCTTAATATATACCGGGTGCTGAATGAGTTAACCGAACATAGGAAATTAACATGTAAAAACTTATTTATGGAAATTCCTGCTTCCCTAATTATTTTAGAGAAAAAATGAAAGACACAAAAATAATGCAGAAATATAAACCACGTATGATAAAACCATTAGATTTCATCTAGCTTTTATTTAAAAAGCCCAAAAATGCTTTTGAAATTGTTAAAATTTTGATTTATCGGACTGGCTATGGAATAAATTCAATTTACTTTCTATTTTCAAAAATAGTTTCCTTGGAAACTTTCATGGCTAGTCTGATAAATGAAACTTTTTACAATTTCAAAAGCATTTTTGTACTTTTTAAGTAAAAGCTAGATGAATTCTAATGCTCTTATCATTCGTAGTTTATATTTCTGCATTATTTTCGTGTCTTTTATTTTTTCTCTAAAATAATTAGGGAAGCAGGAATTTGCATAAATAAGTTTTTACATGTTAATTTCCTATGTTCGGCTAACTCATTCAGCACCCGGTATATTTACCTATGTCTGTTAAGTTTTTTTACATCCACATTTTGCGAAATTAATCAATTATATGTTAAAATGTTTTAAGTGCGCAATCTTGGACAACATTACCCTACGCTAAATTGTGTGGCGCCAAGAATCCAAGTGCTTTAACTGCAACACGCTTGCGTAAGCATTTAGCTACGCTAACACAAATTTTTAATATAAACAATATTAGCAACCCCAGTATATTAGCAGTAGCAAAATAGTGTAGCTGTCCCATATTTAAGTGATTTTTTTATTTTTTATTTACGGTAATTGTAGTTTCAATTGTAAGAACTAAATTTTTTCTCAGTGTGTTTGCATGATGCACAAACCAGAACCAGAAAAATCCAATTTAATTAAATGGACGGAAGCAGATAAAGTATGGGACAGAATATATTTAGAATTGTAATTTGTGTTTTGTTTGATTTTCTTTGATTCAAAATTGCCGCTAATTTTATACCTGTATGACTTTGGATATCCTTTGTATAATATGTAATGTTGGACATCCCTTACCGATTTATTTATACGCATGTCAATCTTGTACTACCCCCAAACTACAGTCTCTCTTGCGCGTCCGTTCGAAACGTACCGATTTTTTACAACCTTCAACGACCGCAAGAATTCTTACCCCCCATATCGTAACGAAGCCCAAGAGAGCAAGACAGTTTTTTCGATAACCGTCAACTTTCAAAATTACGTAAGCCCCAAACAGAATACATGTAGATTTTCTAGGTCCATTGCAAAACAAAATGTTTTTAATAATTACAGATTCAAAATCGAAATATCCTGAAATTTTTGAAATGAGTAATACTAATAGTCAAAAGACCGTTGAAAAACTTAGGAAAACATTTGCGACGGTCCACAGTTTACATCGGAAATATTTTCAAAATTTTGTAATAATAATTTTATTAAGCAAATGATATCAGCACCATTTCATCCAGCGACAAATGGAACAGCTGAAAATGCAGTAAAATCTTTTAAATTAGCTACGAAAAAAGCATTGGCGGACAAAAATAACAGTAATTTTTCAATGTCAACTTTAACGAGCAGAATATTGAAAGTTCTTTCCCTTAAAACTTTGTGTGTGTGTATGTCTGTTCCCCCTATAATCGTGTTTTGGTTGTTTAGCGGAGATCTTTCGTCGTACTTCTTACTCAGTTCAACCCTGGACTTTCTACACCACTGTTAAGTCTAGGTATTTATTAACTGTCATGTTGGATATTGCATTGTTTATACTGTGATAAAGAAAATATTTTTCCAGTCTTGTTTACGAAATTTTGTTCTGAGATTTTAATGTGTCATAATTTTGTGAACTTTGCAACTTTTAAGCTTGCTCTTGTACTACATTTTACATATTTGTATATATTAATTGACGAAATTGTTGAATGTCTCCACACTTTTATCTGGTTTGCCAAAGTGGGGTTTCTAACGACATACACCATCTTATCGTGAGGTACTATTGTATTAATGTTAATAATTATTTGATTGTATTCGGCTATTTTAAATTACAGTCCAGAAGATGACCTCATATAGAGGTCGAAACTAGTCGACCGATAACAGTTGTTTCATTTCATCCCCTTCCTTTAACGAACAGATATTTATTTTTTTATAGAACAACAATTCATAGTTTAACCAATGAAACACCAGCTAAATTAATGTTTAACAGAGAAATACGGACACGTTTTAATAAATAATTTAAGACATATTAATTCACAAATAATAATTGAAAAGCAAAATCAATGTTTTAAGAGTATTAGAGAAGTAAATTTTAAAAAAGAAGAGGTAAATGTCAGAGATTATAGAAATCCAAATATAAGGATTTGGGAAAAAGCTATTCGAGTTTTTAAGGGAAATTTAATTTGGCGAAGATATACTAATCAATAGAGTACGGACTTTTAAACATAAAAAATCGTGAAAATAGTGCTTAAAATAGCACAAAAAATTGCCATTATATGCATAAAAATATGATTTCATCTTAAATATAAGCATTAAAAAGCAAAAAAGTAACACAAGAAAAAGTAAAAAAGTAAATAAATAGTAATAAAAAGTAAAATAATAAAATAATTTATCTACATCATTTTTTTTTTTTTTTCTAAAAAATGAAATTATTAAATTTTATTCTAAATTTTTCATTAAAAATTAATTGTTAATTGAGGAGTTCTTAAATTTCACTATAACGTTAGCTATTTAAAAAATCTTTACCACATCTATAGCTTCTGTTGAAGGAAGATCTATTGTTTCCTGCTACCTAATAGATGAGCTAATTTAGCTATAATGTGCTTTTATAAAAGTGAGTTTTAGTTAAAGCTCCTTTTATTTAATGATTTAGGGCCAATTTCATAATGTTAACAAAAAGTCGACTTTTGCTAAGGTCGACTTTAAGTTAAAACCTACTTAAACAGTTGTTGTGTTTCATAATCATGACGTATGAAGTCTTCAGTTAAAGGTGACTTTAGGATTTGAAATTATAGTTGGTAGTGTCGAAAACTAGTTACTTTCAGTTATTTTAAAAATGTTTGGTTATCATAACCAAAAAAATTCATTTACCGCTAACTGCTTTGTAGAACGTTTTAAGTAATGTTAGACGAATATAAATTTTACAATGTCAAGTCAAAATAGTAAAGTGAAAAGAAGCCGGTCGACGAATTTTAACAAAGAAGAAGAATTGTTATTGCTAGAAGAAATCTTAAAGTATTCCAAAGTAATCGAATGCAAAACAACCGATAAAGTGTCCTGTGTTGATAAGGTAAATTAAGTTGTATTAATTTATTTCTTTAATAATTACGCTTTCATGATATAGTTACTGAAAAATTAATTTTGTAGGACAATGCTTGGAAAGAGGTGTTGTCTTCGTTCAATACAAAAATTGTACATAAGAGAACGGAGCAGCAAATAAGGGCTAAGTATGATAATCTTAAAACGAAAACAAGAAAGACGGTCGCTGACCAAAAAATTTACATTAAAGGAACTGGTGGTGGGCCTTGCAACCTTGATAGTATCGTAGATGCTATAACAGCAGCCGTGCTAAAGATCATTAATTTTAAAACGGTGGTGGGATTATGTAATATATTTGACGATGATTTAAGTGCAAATAGTTGTATAAAAATAATGTAGTCAGGTGTAAACTTATTATGTTTTAGAATTCTTCCAAATCCGAAAGCAATGCCAACGTTGAAGTTTTTCAATTATGTCAACCGGATAATGTAAGATTTCATTAAACATTTTATTTTATTAAACATGATTTTAAATTAATTTTAGAATTCAAATAATGTTGAAGAAGTGCAGCAAGTGTATGAAGCCACTCCTATTCGTGAACCTTACCTGGTAAGATTTTATAAAAGCTGTTGTTATTTATAAAAGCTGAATCTAGATTCCGTACATTGATAAGCAGATCCCATCTTGTAGTGAAGTTTGCTCGATCCCAGTTAGTAATAATTATTATTTGACTGAGGAAGTTTCTGTTCAGGTAATAAAATGGTTTTTTTATTTTACGAAGTGAAAAATATTTTAATAATTATAAATTGCAGAGTCGCAAACAAAATTGGGGTCATTATAATTCTAAAAAATTAAAAAGCAAACCTAACAGTAAGCTAAGGCCGACCATGCCAAATCCCGTTTTTCATAGTAAAGAAAAATATTATAAACGAAAATTAGAAACCCTCGAGGAGGAGCACACTAAAAGGATGGCTCTTCTAGATTTGGAGATGCTACTCAAGAAAAAAGAATTCCAAACGAAAGATTAGGACTAATTTTTAAAATTTATTTCAACTTAATTAATTAATAAAAATTGAATAGCTAGTGTATTGTTTTGTATTTAATTCCTAATAGTTATCATTATACTTTTTTGTTTAAAATAATAAGTTCACAGTTGATCAAAATGTTCATTAATTAGTAACTGTCTAAAATGCCTTCCTATATAGACGTTATTATTTTCTTTTGGAAATAATTCATCTTCTATTTCAACTTCATTTTGAAGCCATTCATATGGTATTTTCTCCTTCATATCGATTGCAATATTATGAAGTACAGCAGTTGCTATAATGATACTGAAGACAACGTCTAACTGCACACGCATTCCTAAACTTAAAATTGGAAATCTGCGTTTCCAAACACCATATTGTCTCTCGACAACATTTCGAGTTCTGATGATTGATTCATTAAATGAATTTTCAGATGGTGTTGTAGGTTCTTGCAGTTTGGTCATTAAATATCTTTGTAAACTGTAGCCACTGTCACCAACTAATATAAAATTTTCAAATTCACCATTTTCAAACTTAAAAAAAAAAAAAAAGATTTTCTAAAGCGAAATATTTCTGCATCTTCGCCTCCTGGTGATTCAATTCTTACTAATGTACAATCTATCGCACCGATTACTTTCGGGAATGAAGCAATTGAATAAAATCCCAGACTTCCCTCATCTCCTCTTGATTTTCGCACATTTTAATATATTTACGCTTTAACGAAGCTATCGCAGAGCTAACCCTTTTAATAATTCTGCATGCAGACGATTTAGACACACCAATAAAATCAGCTACAGATATTTGCATGTTCTCCGTTGCATAAAAACGAAGAGTTAATAATAACTGATGTACTGGTTTTATACATCCACCTCTAAAACAAAATATCCAGAATAATATACTATAATGCAATATATAAGATATAGAACTTGAATATAAATAAAACATATAATTTTACCTGTTGCTTCCTAGTTTTATCATAGGCTCAATTTCTTGTAATATACCTTGCACAACTACTTTCGTAAGACGAAATCTTTCAAAGAAATCTAATTCATCGTAGATTTCAAAATAATTTTTTCTCTCTTTGTAAATTTTTGGTCTCCTTATAATAATTTCTTCATCTTCTGATGAACTTGAACTTGATGTATCAAAATCACACATTTTTTAACTGTAATCTACTAAATAAGGTGATGTGCTGATTTAAAGGCAACTTTTTGCGGTTAAAGTGAAAAAATCGACGCTTTAGTTTAGTCGACTTTTTAGGATTTTTGCACTTTAAATATGATTATGAAATCACTTTTTACTTACAGGCGGCTTTAAATTTAAAGCTTCCTTTAAAACTCATTATGAAATTGGCCCTTAGTTTAGTCGACGAATGCCTACTGTGATTTAAATTTCAAACCTATTTATTGCTCTTATGCTTAGGGGTAATTTCAATTCCCTAGTCAAGAAGCATCCTATATTTATCTCACAAAATTTTGTGACTTATAAAATGGGTTAGGTCAATTCATCATTAATTCTCGGTCTAAAATAAATGTAGGTATTTATGTAGTATTTATTGTAATTTTTTTTTTAATTTATCGAAAATGTGCTAAAATAAGCAGTAAAAATGCTTAAAAATAAATCTAAACATAAAAGTATCCAAATAAGTGGGTATATAAGCATAATAAAATTAGCGCCAAATGCCTTATTTTTATCCAATTCGTGGACATTTATAACAATTTTATTAGGCGATAATGTCAATTCTGAAAACAATAATAATAAAAATAGCTTAAATAATGAAATCAAAGAAAAATATGAAGTCACTGAGTTACAGGAGCCAAATAAAATATTAGCAAATCCGGGGTCAGCAGAAACATTACTTCAAAATAGACCAAAAAGAACAAAAAAAACACCGACCAGATTAAATTTGTAGTACTATAATTTTTTATGCATTGTTAGAATTAAGAAATATATTATAAGTTTTATATTGTATAGTTTTAAAATGTTTAAAAAACTTAACACAAATTTTAATTGTTAATTATAGTAAGATTTTCTTATATTAAATGATAATTTTAAAGTATATTTTCAAATCGGAAGGGAGGTTAGTAATATATTATATGCGCAGAATTTACTAACATACGTAGGATGTAATATAAACAATGTTAAACTAACTTAAATTCATTCGTTTACTTGTAGACTTTAATGAGTTAGCAATGAATAATAAATACAGAAGTGGGTATTATTCACACTTTCATTCGGTCACGATATTACAAGAAGTATCACCATTATTGTTTGTTAATGTAATGGTCAAGCTTCAATTCTTTGTTCTAATTCAATTTCTAAGTCACTATTTGACATTACACAATGGTAAATATTAAAGATAAAGGATTCAAAGACTTACAGAAATAGAAGAAGGGTAGCGATTCTCAATCTCAAGATTAATGTATCGTCCTAGATGATTCTTAAATTTGGTTGTAGGCGGTTTTCCTTCAGGAACACAGATTCGTGAATAGTCTCTAAGGTGTATTGCAGCACTCCATTTGCAAGTTCTAGAAGAAGAAATCTAGAATATTAATTTTTTCTTATAATAGTATTGCAGAAGCGGATCCAAGCTTTTGGAGAGGGTAAATGGGGGGGGGATTGATATATTTTTCAAATTTGAGTTTAAATGCACTTTCCTACAGAGGATTGAATGCTCTACAGAGCATTTGTAGTCAGAAAGCTTACAAGCAAAAAGTTTTTTTAATAAGTTTTTAAATATCTGCTTAAATGGGATTTTCGTAAACATTTATTTATACTCGCAAAAATTGCATACAGATGGTTTCTCTCAAATATGAGTTTTGTTTTTTTGAGAAAATTTGTGTGGTCACATGCAATAAGGGTATAAGTAAAAATACCCAACTTTACAGTTTAAAAAACGGTTTTTTAATTTCAATTTTGAAGTTACTAGCTTATAGCCACTGAACTTATATTTTGAAAGTGTAATTACTGCCTCACAAAAACTAGGTATATGTTTAATTGTTATTTTAAATTTGATATATTTCCTTAGAGCAGAAATATTCTAAATTGAGTTTAACAATGAACATATAAATTGATTTGTTTCTTTTTTGCCGGTGCATATAATGTGAAATTTTTATCGTTTGAATTTGAAATTTGAAAAAAAGCTGTTGAACCACGTTAAACAAGAAAAAAAATTTGTCTCATAAAAAATGTAAAATAAAATGTATTAAATTAATAACCATCCTGTATATGATAAGTTTAACTATTTAATAGGTATGCAAAATGATTTCTTGCAACAAATGCAATTAAAAACCATTAAGTAGGTAAACTTATCAGCATTTTTGATATAATTAACTTTTAACAGTAATAATAAATAATGAAATATAAGCAAAAAATGTAAATAAAAAGCCACCGATCCACCAAATAAAGATAGTCTAAAACCTATCGTGTTTTATTCTACACCACGGCGACCTTCTGAGAATCCAAGCCTAAAAATTCGTTGGTGAGGCTGCCAACGCTCAGAAGTCAGCCCAACTCTCAAAATCTCTCTTCTCCGAGATTTTACAAACGCTTTTTTAAAAAAATAACCCTTATCGACCGAGTAAATAAAGTTGCAATAAAAAGAAATTCGACCTTATTGGTCTTAATTAGCATTTAATACTTTCTTGTCTACGAATAATAAAACACGAGAAAATATTTTATGCTGAAAAATGTTTTTTATTAGTAGATAAACTAGGTAATAATTATTAAGATAATAACTAAAATTATTCACGACAGGGAACTGTCAAAATAGGAACTTATCTACTAAAGAATTTATATAATAATAAAATATAAATAAAATTTTTTTACGTTTCTTCTATTTCTTCACCATCTACCTCCAAACGGTCCAAATCGGGATCAAAATCTGATAGATTACTGGTAGTCGGTAACGATTTATAAAAATCTGCCGCGTGAGAGTCGACCTTGTCCAACAACGATAGTAAGTTTTGTTTTTTTAAATCTGAAATGGGTAACAAAGTTTCATATGGGGAAGGCAGATGGTGGTCAAAGGGAATGTCTTTTTTATTCTTTCTCTGGTAACTCATCTTTCTGAAAATCGCGTTATCTAATGAGGTTTTATAATAAAACACACCAAAATCATCAGTTTTTGAAAATCGGAGCCACCTAACAAGTCTAAAAT
This sequence comes from Cantharis flavilabris, assembly GCA_949152465.1. Lineage (NCBI taxonomy): Eukaryota > Metazoa > Arthropoda > Insecta > Coleoptera > Cantharidae > Cantharis > Cantharis flavilabris. The sequence goes on along the minus strand of OX424437.1, from coordinate 24,278,286 downwards.
TGAATTGATCGTGATCGTCATCTAATTTTCTCTTTTGCAACGTTGTCGTAAAAAGATGTGAAAAGTCAAAAAAGTCTTTTTGACTCATAGGTTTAACATCGAAATTTCCTTTTTTACTCGAAATTCTGACCAATTGTTGCCAATCTCTGGGATGGTATATAGGAAAGGGACTACGCTTACTCTTTTTCTCTATAAGAGCATGGTCAGAATTGCACTCCATGTTCGTATGACCAGTAATTAAAAACTTATGATGTATTGTTTCTAAAGTTGGATGCAATTTTAAAACATACATATACATTGCTATAATATTTAAATTTTTGTTTTCCCCTCCGCATGTATCGGAGTAAAATACAACTGATTTAACATCCGGGGGCATGTTGATCAAGATATTATAGATGCAGGACGCAATTTCTATGGAACCTCTGTTAGCGATGGATTCGTCCCACATATGATGAGTAGATTTTCCTATGGTACAATCATGTACGGTTAAATTGTATACTGAAAATTGTCTCGTATAATATATTATATCACTAGAAGTGATTAATGGCGTAGGTAAGACTTGTTGTAAATCAAATATTAAAACTCTCATGTTTTGGGTATTTAATGAAGCGATTTTGTCTTCATTTTTCATTTCGTATGCTTGATTTGCCTCTTCTAGATGCTTTTTGTGCCTTTCCTCTGCTTCATTTTTTACTTGTTCATCTAAAGAGTTTTTAGCCTTTGATAATGTGTCACAAGTAGAGCATGTGTCCAAAGCCGGTTTCTTAAATCTTAATCCTGTCTTTTGAAACTCAGTTCTGTAAGAGGATAATGAAATTGGATTTTCCTCACGATTACAGTACAATTTGTACATTATACTTAAGTTCAAGTGATTAGCTAAATATCGTCTCCTAGTATAATGAGACTGATATGCTGGAAAGGACGAAATTTGTTGTCTTACTCTTTTTAAAGATTCCTCACTAAGACTGAATTTTGGGTGTTTGCCTCGTAAATCGTCTCCAACACCAAAAGGTGAATTAATTGTGCTTGCTATAGAATTTTGTAAAAATTTAGGAGATTCATCCAAGGTGGCTAAAAAACAGGCTTTACACACGGAAACCTTTTTATCTCCATTAATTTCAAACTCATAAAGGTAAGTATTTTCTCTGGTTTTGTGCTTCTTACCATCTACTTTTACTCTTGCAAAGTTTTTCTTAATTACTGTAACGCAACGTAGAAGAAAGCGTCTTCTTTTGTTACATGAAGAAAGAGCCCAATACGATTCGAAAATAGATGTTCTTATTTCTTCTGATATTTTTTGATTGCATTTTTTCCTGCAAGATATCAAAGCTCTCATTTTCCGTGCTTTCCTAACAACTCCCTTGACCGTCTCATATTCTTTTCCCATGTTTCTTTTTTCTTTCCTTTCTCTTCTATTCTTAACGGACCAAATTTTTTTGCCTAGTCCTTTTTTCAAATTTTCTTCTGATATACAATCATTTTCGTTTACATCGTCAGTCACATCATTTTTCTGTAAAGGAGGAAATTTCATAATACCATCGTTAGACGTTTCTTCTGGTCTGATCAGGTTTATACCATCTTTTGTAAATATTTCCAAATTTTGAAAATCAACATCCGTACTGTTGTTCATAGGAACTGAAAAATAAAAAAAATATTATATTTTCTACTCATAGAAAACGAAAAAAATACGATCAAGCTGTTGATTTGTAGTTAAAAAGTAAACCCATTTTTGTAAGTGCAACTTTTTCATTGTGTTTATACGAGTATTAGATTACGTAGAAAGTATACTGAAAATTTAGCAATGCGGTAGTTTTTCAACTACGTGAATCAACTGCTTTTTGCTTATACTTACTTTTTGAAAAATTTATAGAGAAGTATTTGTCATCTTGGTCAAACTTGTTCAAGAAAGTGTCTGTTTCCATATTATGTTGCCAATTTTGCTCTGTTTCAGCCGCTTTAAAATAAAAAATTGTTTATTAATAATTTTGTTACTCTCAAGTTTTTTTGCTTATTGCACAGATTATACACTATCTCACAAAATTATTGGCATGTTAGCAATGCAAATTGTTCCTTTATAAGCCTTTTGGGTACATAAAAATCGCTTTTATAGATTTTTATAGCGTTTAATCGCTTTTATAGCGATTAAACCTGTATTGTTGCATAATTGATTCCTTTTTATTTTTGTTTGTATACATCCTTCTATTTCGTTGTACCGTTTCTGAGTTACAGTGATTTAAAAGATAAGAGCATTAGATTTCGTTCAGCTTTTACTTAAAAAGTCAAAAAATGCTTTTGAAATTGTTAAAAGTTTCAATTATTATCAGACTGGCCATGAAAGTTTCCATGGCAATTATTTTAGAAAATATAAATTAAATTGAATTTATTACATCATGGCCAGTGCGATATATGAAAATTTTAACAATTTCGAAAGCATTTTTTGACCTTTTAAATAAAAGTTGGATGGTCTTATCATTTGTAGTTTATATTTATGCATTATTTTTGTATCTTTCATTTTTTCTCTAAAATAATTAGGGAAGCAGGAATTTGCATAAATAAGTTTTTACATGTTAATTTTCTATGTTCGGCTAACTCATTCAGCATCCTGTATATACAGCGTGACCCACAAGAACCCGGACAAACTTGTTTTATTCATTCCGTGAAAATCACTGAATTTTACCGAAAAATATTCTAATATTCCGAGATTATAAAAATAAAAAAAAATCTAAATATAGGTTTACGAGTTACAAAACATTAAAAAGTCACACCGCAATTTTAACGTTATTTGAAGCTGAAAATGAGCAATGTGAAATTGTTCAAATGCTGCGCATTCTTCAACAGGCCTGGCCGTTTCTGATGCCATCAAACGTTACAAAGAACTTGGTAATGATGAAGACCGACCCGGGAAAGAAAAAAAATGTTCTGTTAACACTCACCGAAATGGTAACATCCTCAAACTTCGGATTCAACAAAATCCGAGACTCTCAATCTTGCGAAAGTCGGTTCGACGAATAGTGAAAAATGAGCTTAAGAAGAAGCCTTATAAGATGTAAAAATCCCAAATCTTATCGGATGAAAACAAGCAAGTATGACTTCAATGGTGCCTGCTTTTCATCATCGCACCGCTACTCAAAATTGAAAAAAATTCGTTTTCATCAATGAAAATTTTTTTTACAATCGAACTATTTCATAACCGTCAAATTGATAGGTATTTGTCAGAAGAAGCACCCGGACCTTCTGCCATCGAAGTCCAGCGCCAACATCCCAAGTTTGCCATGGTTTGAGGGGGTATTTGTGCTACCAGTAAAATATCTTTAGTTTTCGCGGAAGACGGAAAATTTTAGAGGCTGTAGTAATTCCGTGGGCCCAACAGCACATTTTTGACCAACATTGGACCTTTCGACAAGACTTTGCGTCTTTTTATAAAGCAAACACTACGCAAATATGTTGCCGAATCAATTTTCCTGATTTTCTTAGTTCCACTGAATAGTCCTCGTACTCATCAAATCTCAACCGAATGGATTCGGCTAATGGTCAATTTTAGAGACCAGGACCTGAAACTCGACAAAAGTTTGAAATCATTAGAACAATCCTTGCTTCAGGTATAAGACCCTAAATAGGTATATCCCTAAAAGAGTTACGAAAAACAGCCGATAATTTCATTCGACGTTTATAGTTTTGTATCCACGCAGAAGGAAGCCACTTTGAAAATATATAATTTATATTGTACATAAGGTCATTGTTTATCGTTATCTATTTCAAAATTTTTGGTTTGTTGCATCTAAATAAGTTTTTCTTTAAAAAACGTTTATCCGAGTTCTTGTGGGTCAAGCTGTACGATCGACTATATTTCTTAAAAACGCACGATCTACCTATTAAAATCTTAACACAATATTATAATATTAATATTATATTAACCATTGACATATAAATAATACCCGAATAGTATTTATTAAAGTAAAAGTAGACAAAAAGAAAAAAACATATTTTCGTAGCTTATTACGAGAAACGAGAAGGAGAGACCCAATTTTTGTATACCAGATTTCTTTTCAGGACATTTTCTTGGATTTCTCTAGGTTTCCCCAGTATTCCTAAAATTTCATTGGGTTCTCTTTTGGATTGTCTCATGATTTCCTGTCAAAAAAGTTGAAAATGCAAGATTACCTGCAATTTCTAAGATATCCTTGGATTTCCTTAGATTTTCTAATATATCTCGATTTCCTTATACTTCCTAGATTGCCTAAGATTTCCTTAGGGCCGGTATTTCAGTTTTGGTTAAAATACGATCAGAGTTTAAACTCAATATCTGACCAATCAGGTAGTCATAAACGTAGGTTAATCCTTGAATTTAGTTTAACTAGTAACTGAAATACTGGAACTTAGATTTTCTCAAATTTCCTTTCACTTGTACATCAAATTTCCTTGAGGTTTCCTTTGTATTGTCTCATGATTTCCCTTCAAAAAAATCGAAAAAAGAAGATTATCTGTAATTTCTAAGATATCCTTAGATTTTTTCAAATTTCCCTTCACTTGTACATCAAATTTACTAAAATTTCCTGGGGTATTTCTTTGGATTGTTTCCTGATTTTCCTACGAAAAAATTGAAAAAGCAAGATTATCTGTAATTTCTAAGATATCCTTTGATTTTCTATAGATTGCCTAAGATTTCCTTAGATTTTCTCAAATTTCCCTTCACTTGTACATCAAACTTCACCAGTGGTTTCGTCCTCGGCTTTTTATGAATCACTAGTATCGGCGTCGGTTACGTTATACAAAGTTTTTGAAAAAATAAAGAATTATAAAAAAATAAAGAATGCGATATAAGGCCCTATTTCACTATTATTTCCGATCTTCAACCGCATTTAACAAAGAAAGTAAAAAAATTGTGTAATACTAAGAACAAGTATTTGAATAATGACTAAAATATTAAAAATTGGCGAAAATGACTTACCAATAACAAAAAAAAAATCTAATCTAATTAGGAGATGATCCGCAAGCGAAATTTTTGTAAATTTTGCCACTTATGGTGCTGGAAGGTCAGCCTTAAAATAACAATTTCCCAAAGTTGTAGAGAAAGATGGCCAGAAGTTTTCGAGAAAATCGAGTTTTAAAATATTCATACCGAGGTGTAAAGACTAGAAATAAAGGAGTTGGCAATAAGGAGCGTGGCCTAGAGGTTAGAGAGTGAGGTCTAGTTAACTGTAGGTCGCTAGTTCAACTCCCGACGCGACGGGTCTAACTTTTTGTTTTCTTGAATTCATTTTAATTTTCTCCAATACGTAAAAATTGATTGAATTTATGCTTTTTGATTAACAATATTAGATTATCCCTCCAAAGTGCACCCCTCTGGTACAGCCGTGTGATGTTTATTTTTATCGGCAAGTAAAAAATTTTATAAAGCGGCTGCAGAACTGCGCATACTTAATTGAACATGAACGGGAAATTAACACCAGAGAGGATTGCCTAAAAATTCAATCAATCGTACATTAGCTGTTTTCCCCAATTTTTAGTAATATGATCCGGTAAGCATGGTTTGCTTCTAAACTGGGCGATGGACAGGGACATTTTTCAAAATGTTAACGAACTTTGTTTTTCAATAGACATATTGAAAATAAAATGCTCCTGCAATAATGCTACATTTCTGCAGTGTGCAAGGTGCCGCGTAACATTTTGTTTCCCTTGCTTTTATGACGGATACCATCCGGGCACCTGCGAAACCCCGACTGTGGAGTGAAAAGTTGCGACACTTTGTATAATTTATTATTCAACTATAAATTCTTATATTGTTTATAAATAAAAGACACATTAATACCCAACACCTTACGTTTTACATTTTTGTACAAAAATAAATATCATAAATATTATAAGAAATATCATAATAATTGTTAGTCAAGAAGCATAAATCCGATCAACTTGGAGAAAATTAAAATGAATTCAAGAAAAGAAAAGTTAAACCCGTACCGGCGGGAGTCGAACTAGCGACTTACAGTTAACTAGGCCTCACTCTCTAACCTCCAGACCACGCTCCTTATTGCTAACTCCTTTATTTCTAGTCTTTATAACATGGTGTGAATATTTTAAAACTCGATTTTCTCGAAAACTACTGGCCATCTTTTGCTACAACTTTGGGAAATTGTTATTGGAAGGCTGACCTTCCAGCACCATAAGTGGCAAAATTTACAAAAATACAACTTGCGGATCATCTCCTAGTAAGCGAAGCCACGTGTTGAAATACATTTTTGAAATTTTAATAAATAATAACATTTTAAACTGACACTGCCAGGTTGAAATCACTGAAGCCTCCTAGTGAAGTTATATCGCATTACGAATTTTTTAATTAGAATATTTTTTCAAAAAAATTTTTTAAAACATAATATTAACACAGCCCTACAAAATTGAATATTTTTCAGTTTCGAGAATGAGCGGGTGTGATTCTTGTTGCTTTTTATGCGCAGAAAACAAATCTGACTTTGAAATTTTAGCTTAAATGGTAAAATATGGCTATTTTAACCATTTTATAATTTTTTTAGGGAACCTCATTTTTTTGGACAAAAAAATTTTCAAATAAAGAAAATTTTAGCAAAAAAAGAAAAAACAATAACTTTTAAAACATTTCAATCAGAATAGTCCTCTTCATCATTGATGAGAACATCTTCTGTCGATACCAGTAGTGCGTAAATTATTATTATAAAACGAATGGTGAATTGGTGGAATATAGTTCATTGAAATTCGTCATTTTCTTCGTCTCTATAGGTTTTCTCTCCGGAATCCGGATAGAGTAACTCCAGACTCTCTACCGCTGTAGCTCTTTTCGGTTTTGCTACATTACCAGTAGAGCTAGTAGAGAATAACACATCCCTGGAATTTGAATATTTTAGCTATAATCCATGTTTACTTTCAGATGTGTACCGAATGCATTCCACCTTTTAAGTCTATCTTTTTGTCACAGCCTTTTCAAAGTTAAACCAGTACAGCGTCAAAAATATAAACTTTATGTAAGTGATCAGTGGCCTAATCAAAAATGTTAAAATGTGGCTTAAACCACTTTTGCTTTGAACGCCTCGTATATGCGTATATTTCAAGTATTTTGGTTCATATAAATCCCAGCCCAACTAAACATTACTGTAAAATCAACTTTTATGTGTCAAAAAATTTCTGCAAAAAATACAATTTACATTGCTAACAATCAATAACTTTGTGAGCCAGCATACATACGGAAAATTTTTTTGATAATATCAGTTTTTTCTTTGCATTGAAAATAATATTATAGTATAAGAGACAATGATAAATTATTGGCAAACTATTACTTTTTGGAACAGATTGTATATTTAAATTTGTCTTTTAACTCGAAGTAAAAACAAACTTACCCATAGAAGATTTGGAATCTTCACAATTTTGGAACATCTGTATAGTTCTCGAGTTTGTAAACATTCTGAATAACACAAAACTAACACTACACACTAAATAAAAAAAAACGGATAATTAATAATTTAATATAAATTATAAATATATAGCTATTTATTATACAAGTGTCTTATAAGGCAAATAAGTTACGAAAGAAATGTTTAGCCACGAGAGCTTGCTCGAGTGGCTAATTTTTCTTGAGTAACTTATTTGCTGTTAAGATACGTGTGTAATACAAACCTTGATCCAATATCTCGTAATAATAGTTTAAAATGTAATTAAAAGTTTTGACGTTTTAAAATGTCAGATGTAAATTATGAAAATTAGTATAAAGTAGGTGTACTCATAATTTACATAAGTCACTAGTGTTTTATAAACCCCATAAGTCACTAGTGTTGTATAGACCCCATAAGATATGTAAAATCGGCATTATTATGCCTTCATAAGACAGAGGTGTTGGATAAAATTATTTATAATAATTATAAATATAAATTATTTATAATTTATTATTATAATAATATTAAAAACTTAAAGTTAATTCAATTATAAAACTAGATATTACATTTCTGCACTCAAAAAAATGTAGATCATTATATTAATAAACAGTGATTATTAAGTAGCATTTCGCTGTTACAGAGTGATGAAATTTATTCTTTAGACGAACGTTTAATAATTATTTAAGGGCCGTGTTTATTTGTACAATAATTCAATATTTATTATAAGAATAAATGATCTTACATTGATTAATGACAGAAAATTTGTTAAGCCTGTAACTTATTTTATGTATATGATTAAAACATTAATTCTCGCAATAAAAAGATGTTTTTCATTAGTATTCGTATCAACAAGTATTTTATTGGTCCTGACAACGAATGCGTTTATGATGTTAGTTGATACAATTAATAGAATAATGAACAAAATTAATATAATAAAAAATTGTATTTAGAAATGCTGTTAATAACACCAATAAAATAGATTTGTTGATTAATTAACATTATTATCGTTTTCATGAACAATGTTTCTGAATACAGTTAAGAATCATTATTAAACAAACATTGCAAACACTAATATGGATAAGCAAAATAATGCATTGATAAACATTGTTTCGTATTCTCAATTAAATTGTTAGTTGGACAAATTTTAATTATCATATTTGCTATTATAATAAACAGTTTAACTGATATTAGGTACCTTTTTGGTTGAGTGTGAGCTTTAAAATTTAATTTATTGTTTGACGAAAGCGATAACCATCTCTGAAAGCTGAAAAATATAATATCTATTTTATTAATAATTGAATTAACTTGTTATATTGAAGTTTTTAATATTATTAATATTCACAAGTTAAGATTTATATATTGTCGTGTTTTAAACATCAATTTTGAAATTATTTTAAATTTAAGTACAAAGATTTTGTTAATTTCTGTTATTTTTCTTGATTTTGTAAATAATTTTTAAATTTAATAATAGCGCGGGTAAATTTTAAGTTGGCGACAATTTTTGAAATGCAAGAGGCTTTTTAGCTAAGAAAGGCCGCCGAAGCGGTTGAGACGAAGTTTGTCTCCTGAATTTGTGTGAAATTTTGATTACAGATTTGTATTTGAGAATACATTTTTTGAGTTTTTGAGTAAGGGATTTTTATTAAATTTTGAGGGTTGGTCCATGTTTGAAATTGAATATTGTTGATGAGATTGAAAGTTGGATTATGTTTTGGTATGGAAAATTTTTTTAAATTATTTAATATACCGGGTGCTGAATGAGTTAGCCGAACATAGGAAATTAACATGTAAAAACTTATTTATGCAAATTCCTGCTTCCCTAATTATTTTAGAGAAAAAATGAAAGACACAAAAATAATGCAGAAATATAAACTACGAATGATAAGAGCATTAGATTTCATCGAACTTTTACTTAAAAAGCCAAAAAATGCTTTTGAAATTGTTAAAAGTTTCATTGATCGGACCAGCCATGAAAGTTTCCATGGTAATTATTTTGGAAAATATAAATTAAATGGAATTTATTACATGGCCAGTGCGATAAATGAAAATTTTAACAATTTCGAAAGCATTTTTTGACCTTTTAAGTAAGTTAGATGAAATCTAATGGTTTTATCATTTGTAGTTTATATTTCTGCATTACTTTTATGTCTTTAATTTTTTCTCTAAAATAATTAGGGAAGCAGGAATTTGCATAAATAAGTTTTTACATGTTAATTTCCTATGTTCGGCTAACTCATTCAGCACCCGGTATACTATTTAAATTATTAACATTACTCTTATGGGTATTTTTTTGAAAATTTTACAAAGATTTTCACTGCATCTCGGATACGGTGCGACAAAATAGAAAAATGTACATATAAACAAAAGTGAAGAGAATGAAATTTTCAACAAAAAATGTCTAATAAATTTTGCTGTAAAAGCGATTTTTATGTGAGAAAGTATGCTTTCAAAAGGTACAATTTACATTGCTAGCATATGACTGTACTATTTTTTTTTGTGAGCCACTATACAACCTTTTAAGCAGTGATGGCGCCAGGGGGTGGGTACCTCGCCCTGCTGATCGAATGAATTTTTTAGGTGCTTATTTCAATAATGTATTTTTTTGAGTTTATTTATAAATTTTGGGTGCTCGTGTCACCACATATTGGGCCCAATTTGTGCCCACCTATTTAAAAAATGCTGGCACCGTCACTGCTTTTAAGAGGCAAATGACTTAAAATAATTAATGGAGTTATGTTCATTTATTCCCCAGCAGTTAAAAACATTAAAATAAAAAATTACTGTTTTTTTATGTGTTAAGAATACTTATATCAGTAAAACAAAATCATAAATTTTCTATTATCTAAATGGCACAGAATTTTCTACATTTACCAAAACTTGACAAGCAAGTACTATTGGGAATTCAATTCTACAAAAAAACGAATATGAATATAAGTCGACTTATTTCCTTACTGCATGTGACCAGATTTGTAAGCACAAATTTTACATGCAAAAAGATTTTTCGCCAGTATGAGTTCTTAAATGAATTAGCAAATCTTTCTTAAAGCAGGTTTTTGAAACTTTTATCTTGCACTCTACTCAATTTATATTTCACTAATTTCCACATAGCTAAATTAAATATAGAAGAGGGCTACCCAGCCGTATTATCTATAACCATATGTAATTCGGAAACTGTAAGGTATCCTCGTGCCTCATACTTAATTAATAAATTAATGTTATTTGATTTGATTTGAAATTTTTCTTTTTAGCAAACATCTATACTTACATTCATAAGCTTTCTCCCCAGAATGAGTTCTTAAATGAATTTGAATATATTGTTTCTGTAAACATTTGAAGTCACAAAAGTCGCACGTGAAAGGTTTCTTCCCATTATGAGCTTTTATGTGAATTTTTAAACTTGCTTTTAATGAGAATTTGTGGCCACAAATTGCACATATGTAAGGTCTCTCACTTGTATGATTTACCAAATTTCCTTCCCCTGGACAATTATAGTCACAAATTGCATACTCGAATAATTTTGTGTCACTCGGATTTGTTTCACAATTTCTCAGTTCAAATTTATTAGTAAAACTAGTGTTACCGGTATCACATTTAAGTTGATTACATAATTGTGTCGCGTATTCGCCACTCTGTTTAGTTTCAACAATTAACTTCTCTTCTTTAATATCAATCAAATGATGCAAGTCTTCCCACTCCGTTACAAAGTCCTCCTCGTTTTCTGTTTTAATTTTCCACTTTGAATTACATGGAATTTGTCCGACATTTAAAGTATTTTCTAAATTTTTCGCTTGATCCATATCGGTAAAAACGGCTTATCAATTTTTGGAAACTTAAGTTCTTTCCGGTACTTGAACACTTTGTTAACTGTCAAAAAATACTTTTATATGGCAGTGTCTCACGTCTCACACCACAGTAGCTTATATGATCAGTGCCGCAGCCAAGATAGATTTTTAATCTTTGAAAATATGTCATTGTTGTAACGATTTGATTGCGTTTAGTCATAATTTTACAAATTTCATTAGAAAATTTTGAAATTTAATTCGCAATCATGTCCTTGTTAACAAATAGTTCAATTAGTTCAAAAGTTATAATAAAGTGAGGTTCAACACAGTTGTTATAGTGTTTTACACCACTATCCTAAAATTTCCAATTTAGTAGCTAATGGAGCAAAAGTAAGATAAAATAGGTTACCGATTATTCCACATCTGAAAAGTTAAAGTAACAGATTCCTGGCTATCTCTGTTAAAGAATTATTACAATTTGAAATTTGACTGGTTTAACACCCAAATCAGCAAACCGCAATCGAACCAACCTAAAGAGCAAATGTAATTTTATGCAAATCAATTTAAGTTTGCTTACTAACCGATAAAAAATTAATATTCTTTTAACAAAATCACACCCGACAAGTGAAATTTAATTCAAAACATAACTGTCAAAAGGTGGTAACAGGTGAATAGGAGACATAGTCGCACCAAATATTTTTGTTTTAAGGTTCAATATAATTTTTTATAGTTTATATTTTTACACTTAATTATTATTTAAATACCTGTTCACTTTATTTTTAAAAATAAACCTTTTATTTTAGTCTGAGAATATCTTTTCATATCTTAGAAGAAAAAAATATTTTTTTGTTATTTAATTTACTTTATTTACATAACCTTCCCGCATAATATTCAACTTATTGGCCCCCAGTGCCGAAAGAGAGTAGGAAAATAATTTTGACAAGTTAGTCCACCCTGACCCCAAATTCCGAAGTTAACCAGTAACTACCCACTTTACCCTTCATTTAGAGGGGTAAAATTTGACAGAGACGGTCATTAGCCTAGTATGTTAGTTGAATAACTGCTGGCATTTAGGTACCCGGTTTCAATCTGGAAAGAGTCTAAAATTTCTTATGGTTGTCTCCGTGCTTCGGAGGGCACGAAAAGCCGGCGGCCCCGCCAGGGGATTCAGGGTTACGGGTACATCTGAAACAAACCCAGCAAGCTGCCACAGAAGTAAAGCAATATGCTTTCAGACTTGTGACTAAGCCTCTGTCTTCGATAGAAGACAACCTGAAGTCAAGGTAAACAGGATTTATCCTAGCTTCTAGCCTAAAGCGGACGAAGAAGAAGAAGAAGAAATTTAACACGCTACATTGAGGTCAATTTAAATTATTTTTGACTTACCCAGGATTAATAAAGTTAATTTTGTTTCGTTTTGTTTCATTTAAAAAACATTTACAAACATTAATAATGATTTAAAGGGACGTACCGGTATTGAACTGGTAAATATTATCGGTGTTGTTAAGCTTGCCGCAAGCATTTCAGAGACAAGCTTAACATGAAACCCTTGTCAAAAGCTTTACATCGGCAAGCTTGTCACGTAAAGAAAAAAACAAGACAAATAATAGAAAACAAACTGGCGTCCTTTTGCTTTGTAACAATTTTTTGTCAATTGTTGCGCGATCCCTTGACGACGATTTTTAGTACGCCTATGCTGAGTAAGGCATGCGCAAGGGATCGTAGAGAGCGCGTGCTTGAGCTGCGTTTCGGATTCTAAAAGCGCACTCGAGGAGTGAAGACGTGTTTTAGTTTCGTGGGCTGAAGATTTATTCAGATAGGGCCGAATATTTGTAAAGAGTAAGCCTGAGAAGAAATCGTTTAGCGAAGTTTGATTTACGAAACCGTAAAACCTCGTAATTAGTTAATAACGGAAACCTTAATTGTGGGATTTGTACCGTGGCGCTGAAAACTCAAACTGTCACCAATCTGCAAGCAACATTGAATGTTCGATTTGGAAAACGGTGTGTGGCCGTATGTTGCATCTTTCTGATTTTTTACTTACCATCAACGACTACTGGAAGGAGTCAGTATACGATCGAGTGTTTAGTAGTGAAATTCTTGTTTGTGCGACGCAACGAATTCTGCAAGCAGCTTCGCAATTCGAGCCGAGTTTTTTTCATCAGTAGCCAGGGAAGTCATCGAGTCATTAGCTCTTGTGGGTTGTGGTTGCAGTACACTACTGGTAAACAAGCTTCTGTCGAATTACCACTTTGTAAACGAACCAGGCCTTGGTAAGTGTTTTTTTGATTTACCTAGTTTTTTACTGCAATTGCGGAAACGTGTAGTTTTACATCGGCTGGCGACGTGGATGTTTCCCTATTTGTGGCGAACGATTTATTTTATATCAAAATTGGAAATTGTTGTATCAAATTTAATCCTCATTATACGGTTAATTGTTGAAGGAGTTTTATTGTATTCGAAGGAAGCAAATTCTTATTTTTCAGAACCGACGATCTCGCCTCCGCATTTAAGAGTTGGTTTTCCATCTTGGGTCCACCACAATTATTAAATACTGGAGGAGATCTATCCCAGGTGTGGTGAGCAAGGTATTTTTTCAAAATACCGAAATTGCTACAGCTTGTTCTTGGCTTGCCATGACAAGGTTTACTCAATAAGCCTAAGAAAAGCTTGCCGCAAGGATTTCAGCAATAAGCTTAACATGAAACCCTTGTCAAAAACTTTACACTAGGTTTACATCGGCAAGCTTGTCAAATAGATAGATGGTGAAAGGTAGATGGTGTGAAGAGTTTTGCAATGACCGGATTTTCTAACTGAAATTGTGCGGATAGATGGCACGACCCTTTTTTTGCGCTGTGCGATGTTACAAAAACCAATTAGATAAACTGTCAAAATTCCACTTACTTCTTGTAATTTTGTCCTTTTTGTATTTTTTGTAATTTTGTAATTTTTGTAATTTTTGTAATTTTGTAATTTTTGTAATTTTTTTAGTTTTGTAAATTTTTTGTAGGTATTAATTATATACAAACACAAATAATTAGAATCCAAAATTTTACATTTATTTTTCTTCTCTCAGAGGCCTGTAAACGACAACCGTGAAAAAAGCCATAAATAAGCTTATTCTGAGAAGCAAATATAATATAAAAGCTTGCACACGACAAGCTTACGTTTAACAAGGTTGCGACAAGCTTTCACATGACAAATTGCGACAAGCTAGCGTATACAAAGTTTCGACAAGCTTGCGTATACAAAGTTGCGACAAGCTTGCGTATACAAAGTTGCGTCAAGCAAGATTGCAACAAGCTTCTACATGATAAGGTTGCGACAAGCTTTCACATGACAAGGTTGCGACAAGCTTGCATATGACAAGGTTAACAAGCTTGTGAAAAGCCATTTTCCTTGTCACGACAAGGTTGCGATAAGGTTAATATAAGCTTATAGAGTGTCAACTAGCATTCCCTTAGCAAGCTTACACAACAACCTTAAAAAAAGCTTGCACATGACAAGGTTGCAACAAGCTTGTAAATGACAAGCTTATGAAAAGCCATTTGCCTTGTCACGACAAGGTTATGATAAGGTTAATGAAAGTTTGTTGACCGTCAACTAGCACCCTTGTGATAAGCTTTTTGTAAGCTTACAGCTTGTCGACGACAAGCTTGAAGCAACCTCAATGCTTGTCATCGACAAGGTTGCTACAAGCTTATGAAAACCTTGCATTGCTATCTGGGATGGAGAGGAGAACATACAAGAGATGTACAACATACAAGACATACAATCTTGACACCGTGGCCGAAGAAGAAGAGTCGGATCATGAGTTGATCGATTGCTCCGAAGAACTCGATCAAGACGATACTTTACAAACCGGAAGTAAACGGAAAGCTAAAGATGGTAGTTCCTTTCAGCAAAGCCCGCAAAAGAAACGAAAACAATAAACTAAAAATTTTTTTTTTGAATTTAAACAAAGTAACGGAAAAATATAATTAAATTGATTCTTTTAATTTGATTCCCTTAGGTGACTGTTCCGCCACTGTAGACAGCCTTTTTGTCACATTTTATGACAACCTCCGATGGGTTGAAAAAAATAAAACAACAAAAAATATTTTCATCTCAGAAACAGTGTAACAAAATAGAAAAAAGTATATAAACAAAAACGTAGGGTATGAAATTTGCAAAAAAAAAACTATTTATAGATTTTTCAATTTCTTTGCACCGATTTTGAGATACAGA
The DNA here is from genome assembly GCA_949152465.1 of Cantharis flavilabris. Taxonomy (NCBI): domain Eukaryota; kingdom Metazoa; phylum Arthropoda; class Insecta; order Coleoptera; family Cantharidae; genus Cantharis; species Cantharis flavilabris. Next base: position 24,262,880 of record OX424437.1, on the reverse strand, counting down.
TGATAATATTTTTTGTATTTTACAGAATCTTGTTTAAGTCGCTTTCAGTCAAAAACGGGGAGACAAACAAAATACAAACATGTATTAGGTACAAAATTGAAGACAATGAAATTCTTAATAAAAAATGTCTAAAAAGTTTTTGGCTCACAATATTATTCATAGTCTTATGTTAGCAATGTAAATTATACGTTTTGAAGGTGTGATTTGTCATGTAAAAATTATTTTTACAGACATACTAACTTATTAAAAACTTTTTGTTGCAAATTTTTATTTATAGAAATTTTTCTATTTTGTCGTACCATTTCAGAATTACAGTGACTTAAAAAGGACGGTGAAATTCAAAAGCAATTTTCATCTGTATCTCAAAAAGGGTGCAACGAATAGCAAAATGTATAGGAGCAAAAATGTAGGAAATGAAATTCACAAGAAAAAACTGCTTATACATTTTTCTATTTCGTTGCACCGTTTTTAAGATACAAACAAAATTTGTTTTTGTATTTTACAAAGTTTTTTTTAAGTCACTCTAACTCTGAAATGGTGTGACAAAATAGAAAAATTTATATAAAGAAAAATGAAGAAAATGACGTTTAAACACATTTTTTTACCTTAAAATTTAGTTTTTCAATCGAGAATTTCACAAATACTTTTCAAGCGGACTTTGATTATCTTACAGTGACTGTTAGTTCTCCTATGTAAAACTTTACACGTTAAATTCAAAAAAATATAAGAATAATACAATACGTAGAAAATCAAAATTCAAAAAATTTAAAAAGGAGACAATTAACACATAACAGGTCTGGATTAAGAAAATTTGAAAAAATGAAAATTTCGTAATACGAAGTACAATATAACGTTATTTCATGGTTATTGCCATTCTTCATAACCATGAAATAACGTTATATTGTACTTCGTATTACGAAATTTTCATTTTTTCAAATTTTCTTAATCCAGACCTGTTATGTGTTAATTGTCTCCTTTTTAAATTTTTTGAATTTTGATTTTCTACGTATTGTATTATTCTTATATTTTTTTGAATTTAACCATAAATACATACTAAAAACCACAAATTTACTTAAAATTTTTTATTTTGAGTTCTTTTTCTAACTTTACACGTTGTTCCACAAAATGTCCAAAATCAATTTTTGTAAGAAATGTCACTTAGTGAGTTTTACTTCTAAACCGACCATATACTACTCTTATACTGTTTATTTTTATTTAACCCTTATTCACATTATACTACAATTTATAATTTGATTGAATTTAGTAGTAATTTAGACGCTTACTTATAGTACAATAGCGAAATACTAGGTACTAAATTAAATAAAATTATTATTAATGTACGTTACATATATGTAAATACTAAAATTAATGTTTTTAATGAAAATTGTACTAACCTTTATAGGAATTAGTTGAGGTAATCCCCAATCCGTGAGTTTTTTTCTCCATCGATGATGAAAACAAAACAATATTTTCACTTTTTACTTTTATAACTGGCGACTTACACTGTACAAGTGAAAATAACAAATGCTACATTTATAAAATTTTGTGCGTTCTTGTTGCTTTTTATAAAATTGATGAATAGCAGAATTTTTATACAATCCTTTGCCACCAAGACAACCGTTTGTAACATTATATCTTGTTTAAATAAATAGGTGTAACTGCTTCTAGAATCTAAATCATCTAGTGATGCCGTCAAGAGTAATCAAGACAAAAATTGGGAAGTCTTGATCTTGTCTTGAAATATCAAGACAAGAATTCAGTAACTCTTGATCTTGAGGTGTAGTTTCTTGATCTTGTCTTGAAAGTCTTGAAAGTCTTGAATTTTAAAACTTTGCGAAATCGCATAATTGATAATTAATCATCACTTCTGCATCAACCCACTTATGTATGTATTTAAGTGTCAACCTGTCAACTATTGAAATTTTGCATGATTCTACTTATGTCCGATTTCTTCACTTAGGGATATCTATCGGATTAGTATAAACTAATCAATATAATCAAGTGAACCAAACAGACAACCGTTTTGATTGGTTATCCGTATACTTATACACTTATGCTTATCCGATAGATATCTCTCAGTGAAGAAATCGGGCATTAGACGTGTTACCCTTTTCTTGCTGTTGTTATCAAACGCTGACTATATAAAAAGTTACATTATCTAAGAATTTAATTACCAAACAAATTTAATTACTTCCTAAACTGTGTATGATTGAATTATTTTTTTTAATTGGTTAATTTAATAATTTCACGATTTTGCATTTTTATTTGTGCATGCAGTCGTATTGCAGGTGCAGTGGCGTAACAGAGCAGCTACGGACCTGTGTTTCTGACTCAAGCGGGGCCCATAATGGAATATTAAATTAACATGGAACTTTTTTATAAGCAGAACAATTTTTATAAATTAAATTTTATACTAATAAATATTAAACACGTTTGCATAATTAAAGAAGAGCAGTAGACGCATGTGTTTCTGGCAATGTGGCCGTCGTCAGTATTGCTTACCTGCTGCTACCGAAACGATGAACACGCTTAATTATGCAAAATTACACTACGGATTCGTCTTCGTTGCTAATAATAAATATTGTTATTTAGTTTTATTAAAATCATTTTAGGGATTTACTACTAAGTAAAAATAAGAAAATCATACTAGACGGTTTTAATAAATTAATAAAAAATAATAAAAAAACTAGCAGTGTAGTGTTAAAAATCAAAATATACCCTACCCTTATTTTTTTGGTATTTTGTTAAATTGCTATTGTACCCCGATAAATCCTACCTTTAAAAAAAATGATTTAAAACGTACCTGGGATCACAGGGCTCGTAGGATTTTTGTAACTTAAAAAAAAAGAAAAGGGTACAAAAATATTCCCTGGTCTAGCTCAGTGGCTCACCTGTCGAAAATGTTGAAAATGAGGGCGCCAAGTAATTATAGAATAAGTCACCAGGTGAGATTAAGTAATTACTAACCTTGGTACTTCAAAACGAATAAAAAGCTAGGAAAATTAAAGTAACATACAGGAGCGAGAACAGAGTTTAATGTAGATAATTCAAATTTACAAATAAAGAGATAAAATCAATCCAAAATTTATCAAAATTAATCAAAATTAGATAAAAAAATTATAGTAACCGAACGTAACCTGAATAGAGATAAAAATTCAGTCGGTACGCAAAATGTTAATAAATACTGAATTGCACATAGATAACCATTTACTTCGGTAGTTATATTTAAATAAAAAATAAAAAAATAATTGTCGTACCTACCACGAAGAATTGCAATTCCTTTATGATAAGATCATCACACCTCGACAGGGTGTGCCCGGGTAACTTTAATTTTAATAAGATCCGAAATTTTGCGTAACGCTTCACAACTAAAATTTAAACTACATTTCGGATTACTTCCCAAATCAAATTAATTTAAAAATAAAATTATTCACTCCTGAATCAACAAATTCAAATATACAAAATTTACTACCTCTAACTCGGTAACAATGACAATGAAAATTAAAAAATTATCAAACAAACACAAGAACATAAATTGGTTATTCTTTCTTCTTGACGTCCAAAATTAATCTTCCCGGCTTGATAGAAATTAACGGATGTCCAACGATAAAACGGTTTAGCAAATAAAATCTCTCCGAAATTCGAAAACGTTATCAAATAATATCAAAATTTCAGGTAGATGTATATCCTCATGGGTTTAAAAGATAACCAAAATAAAGTAAAACTAAAACGTCTGACATTTGGATGAGATGTTGGAGTCCTATGGTCGTTTGATTTTGATCCCAAATATTCCCTCTTTGAATCCCTTATGGTAACAATATTTACAAGAGGATGAACCAATCTTTCCGGAAAAACTTCAGCAAACGGTATTTCTTCCAATAAAGTTGCCAGGTGTGCTCGTAAAGGTGCAAGTAAAGATAAAAAACCCAAAATTTTGCAGTCTTCCAGAATGGAAGCACAACAAGCCACACAGAGGCTATTGTCGACCAAAAAAAATCTTCGTGGGAACAACAGGTAATCTACTAAGACCAACTCACTAGGCTTTCGACGTTACTTAAAAATTTTCTCTCTTCCAAACTCTTCACAAAAATCAGACAGGACAAAATACACTCAAAATCAACCAATTAGACGACACAGAAGGCAATTATTTACAACATATTAATAATTAACTAAAAATTACATTCACCCATATTAAATCAAAAATTAAGATTCTTATCCGCCACATTTTCCTGTGTGACGGCGATAACTCTTTACAAAAATTCAAAATAAATACCTGCATTGCCATCTATAAAATAACCAAAAATAAATAGTAATGAAAATTCCTGCAGAATAAATTACCTTACAGAAATTTCACGTAACACTATATAAGGGTGACAGTTATTTTATTACTGTAATCGCTACCAGATGGGAAGTTTTGCTTTGGCGGGTGCTTTACATCTTTCTTGATACCGCTTCAACTTCTATTCAACAAAAGGCGAAACAGGCTGTAAATATATTTTATATTTTAAATACTTAGGTACATGAGGTACATAAAAAATGTGGCAGACAAGTTATTTTGAAAAAGTGCAGCATATTTTCTGGTTTTATTGGTGCTTTCAATATTTAGTGCTACAAATCGCAAAAATTTGAATTCGCATTAAATCATTAAAATATTTTATTTATTGCCTAAAGTGTATTAAAATTTTGCTTTTTGTCTCGAGTATTTTGAGTTTATCTTGTATTTTCTTATTTTGTAAAATAAAAAATTATTAAATCTTTAGATATTCAATGACAGCATCGCCCGATAATCGTAATAAACAATATAAACAAAAAATCAAAACTCTTGATTGGCACCAAGACTCTTGATAGTACCTCTTGATCTTGTCTTGAAATATCAAGACAAGATTAACGTCGACTCTTGTCTTGAAATTTCAAGATTTTCAAGACAAGAGTCTTGGTAGTCTTGATCTTGAAGGCTCTGGGCCTTACAGAAGGCTCTGGGCCGCCAACTCACGTTGGCGCACGACCCGTCGCAAAATTGTCCGCGTCGCTCGGAATTTCGGCTCTAGCAGCCGTTTCGGGCGGACGGCGTTTTCGCGTTCGGTGCTCTCGTGCCGACCCAACAAACACGAGCCGGTCCGCGACGCTATTGCTTCGGATAATTTCGGGACCCGTCTTGAAACACGGACCAAGGAGTCCAGCGTGTGCGCGAGTCATTGGGTATAAAACTAAACCTAAAGGCGAAATGAAAGTGAAGGCGCGCTTAGCGCGCGCCGAGGGAAGATGGGCGTTTACGTTTTCGGACGTGCGCCCCGCATTCCCGGGGCGTCCCTTTTTCATTGCGAAAATGGGCGCACCTAGAGCGTACACGCTGGGACCCGAAAGATGGTGAACTATGCCTGGTCAGGACGAAGTCAGGGGAAACCCTGATGGAGGTCCGTAGCGATTCTGACGTGCAAATCGATCGTCGGAACTGGGTATAGGGGCGAAAGACTAATCGAACCATCTAGTAGCTGGTTCCCTCCGAAGTTTCCCTCAGGATAGCTGGCGCTCAGTGAAGCGAGTTTCATCCGGTAAAGCGAATGATTAGAGGCCTTGGGGACGAAACGTCCTCAACCTATTCTCAAACTTTAAATGGGTGAGAACTTCGGCTTTCTTAAATTGCGTGTCGCTACGTCGCGATAAGGGCCCGTTCGCGCGGGTACCTGTCGCGCCGTGCGCCCTTTTTTGAAGCCGCGAGTATCGAATCCGAGTGCCAAGTGGGCCATTTTTGGTAAGCAGAACTGGCGTTGTGGGATGAACCGAACGCGAAGTTAAAGCGCCTAAGTGGACGCTTATTAGACACCATGAAAGGCGTTGGTAACTTAAGACAGCAGGACGGTGGCCATGGAAGTCGGAATCCGCTAAGGAGTGTGTAACAACTCACCTGCCGAAGTTACTAGCCCTGAAAATGGATGGCGCTGAAGCGTCCCGCTTATACTTCGCCGTCGGCGGCAAGCAAACGTCTCGCGCCTTAAAACGCGGACGCATCAGGCCCCGACGTGTAGGAGGGCGCGGCGGTGAGCGCAGAAGGATTGGCCGCGAGGCCGTCTGGAGCCGCCGTCGGTGCAGATCTTGGTGGTAGTAGCAAATACTCCAGCGAGGCCCTGGAGGACTGATGTGGAGAAGGGTTTCGTGTGAACAGCCGTTGCACACGAGTCAGTCGATCCTAAGCCCTAGGCGAAAGCCGGTGTCGATCATGACGCGCCATTTTATAAACGTTACGCTGGTAATATAAAATTATGTGTTGTGTTACTTGAGTCCGAGACTATGAAATATATATATATTATTCGATAGCCGCACGAGTACAAGAGTTCTCTAACGAGACCACTCGTTCAAGACGTCTTTTTCGTTTAATTATAAAATTTTCGACGACCTCTAACCGCAATAATTTTACTTGTCGTAATTTTAAGA